>CM022391.1:56008456-57258456 GCA_011833715.1 Carcinoscorpius rotundicauda | reverse complement strand
AAATTCAAAAAACACGTAGAAACTTCAACGTACACAAAATTCAGTACTAACTTCAGCTTATAAAGTACCACGTAGCACCTCAACCCCATTCATGAACAGGTATGCAAACATAGACACAATATCTGAAAGACTCCTGCATAACACTCTAAAATACTTCAATAAGAATTGGCATAAAAATGAATTAATGTGTGATCTCAACAGATATCGCGTACATGATGTAAATAGTTCTAAATACCTCTCCACTTTTAACTTATATTTAAGTAATGTAACTCAAGCTGGCCACTATACACTAGACTCTTAGTCCTTGATTACTATTTATCATTTAATTATTGAATAATAATTATTAATATACTTACTTTTATTTGTGTGTGCGTGCGTGCTACTACAAGTAGTAGTAGTAGCATTCTTTCTTTAAATAAATACAAAAAAGAAAAAAAAAACCACAAGAGAGAATTAAAAAAAAAAATTATTGTTCGTCCATGCATGGTCTGAGCCCTGAAATGGGCCTGAGCATCAAGTTATACTTTTACTCTGGCCCAAAGCTATAAAAAAATAATAAGAATAATAAATAAATAATAATAATAATAATAAAAATCATTTTTTGTTTTGTTTTTGATGCTATGAATGTTCGGGAAGGAGGAAGAGGTCAAATGTACCTGACCCTCCTGGGTATTTAACAACAATACTCAAATACCGACACATCGGAACGGAACATGAAACTCTTGATGTGCTACATTACGCCTCCCAGTAGCACAGCTGTACATCTGTGAATTTAAACCGTTAGAAAACCGGGTTTCGATACCCGTAGTGAGCAGAGCACAGACAGCCCACTGTGTAGCTTTGTGCTTAATTCCAAACAATCAACTACTGCATTACGTTTATTGAAAATTATATTATGTTCATTTTCCTACGATATAAGATTAATATATGCACAACACAGTTTTCCTTTCCTTTGTGTATTTTCTCTAGGATTTGTTTGTTTGTTTTTGGAAATTCGCACAAAGCTACTCGAGGGCTATCTGTGCTAGCCGTCCCTAATTTTGCAGTGTAAGACTAGAGGGAAGGCAGCTAGTCATCACCACCCACCGCCAACTCTTGGGCTACTCTTTCACCAACGAATAGTGGGATTAACCGTCACATTATACACCCCCACGGCTGGGAGGGCGAGCATGTTTAGCGCGACGCGGCCGCATTTTCTCTAGGCAGAGTCGCGACGTGTACGCTAATTTTACTGTACTTAAAGTTTGACGTTTGTTAGTAACTTACTTAAGTTAGAAATGTGAGTTGTATGTAAAACTTCGTAATGATTTTTCGTAATTTTCGTAGTGTTATTTTTTTTCATCTAAGATTTGCTGTGATGTAGTGAAGAGTTTTACAGGGGGAAAGGGTCATTTGCCCCGGACGCAGGGTTCAGAGATCGTCATCTTAACAACCAGTGTACCCAGAATTTAGCTGTTATCATAAGACTAAAGCTAAATGAAATGTTTTTGTAACGCTTGAGATCAAATACTATTATACCATCAGAAATATCATGCCTAAAGAATTCCCTCGCTTTTTCATCATGAGACTGATGAAAATACACTGACATATTATATGCAAAAACGGCTCGTTTGGGTTGAGAAAATATTTTATTGTTCGCTCTTCTATTTAAAATATTTTCTCAACCCAAACGAGCCGCTTTGCATATAAAATTCTCAACAAGTGGGTTTCTCGACATCACACACTGACGTTTTATATTTGATAGGAAATCTAGCAGTTTTGTGAACACCTGAGTTGAGAGTTGTGAGGGTGTTGCCCACAACTGCTCTTGTCTTGTGCGCCAAATTATGTTTGTTCCGAACGTCAGGCGCCGCCCTCAAAACGCCACTGAACAGAAAGGTAAGGACCGCTTTGTCGTTTTTGATGTTGATTGGTGGCTTGTAGTTTGTTTTTTTATTTGTTGGATCGCACATGGGTTGCCACTTTGTGTGGTTCTAGCAAGAGAACCGACAGCTTGTAAAAATATAATAAAATAATGTCCCTAGAGAACTTTCGTGAGGTTTCTTAATTTTCTCTAGTGAAACGAGTCTAAAATCAGATTTAAAACAGAAGCCTTCACAATTCCTGATGAATAAACGTCTGACCACGATGAATTGTAAACCAAGTCTTGGTCATTATGTTTTTATGTAAAGAAATTGTAACAGAAATAAAACAGAATGGTTAGATCGATTTACAACTTAATATGACTAACAACCTTAAGAATAGAATCAATAAAAATTGTTTTTGTTTGTTTTTTGAATTAAGCACAAAGCTACACAATAGGCTATCTGTGCTCTGCCCACCACGGGTATCGAAACCCGAATTTTAGCGTGTAACTCCGCAGACATACCGCTGAGCCACTGGGGGGCAATAAAAATTGTAATACATATATTTAGTGTACATAGAAAGTAAAAACTTATTTTATTATTGTAAACATTCGTATTTATTGTCTGTTGTTTTATAACAATAAAGCTAAAAGATGCTGCTGTCTTGAAACAAACTTTTGTTTTTGGGTCCCATACATTGAATTATACAGACCTACCAAGTGTCACGCATTTAACGTGATGTATGTCAAAGCCATTTTTCGTTAATGAATAACAATTTTAATTGATTTCTTTCCTTCGACACTATTGTATCAAATTCACTTATTTCCGTAAGCCTGAGGCCACGTGCACGTATTGACTATATTTACCGGTCAGTGATCTACCATTCACAGCCTAGGTTTTAGATGTTGAAATTTCAACATGTCTGACCCGTAAAGTAAAGAAGACACTTAGTTGTCACCTACTGAAAAAGTTAAAAATTAATGGGGCATTGCACTTGAAGTACAAGATCATTCGCCTCTAATTTTTCAAACATGTTCGGGGGGTTTCTGAAACACCTCTGTCAGCACAAAATCTAACTTTCCAATATCAATTACTTGAGAGTTCTGACGATACTATAATACCATTGAATACTCCCCCCATTGGAATCGAAGTAGGTTTACGGACTAACAACGATA
Organism: Carcinoscorpius rotundicauda; assembly: GCA_011833715.1. Classification (NCBI taxonomy): domain Eukaryota; kingdom Metazoa; phylum Arthropoda; class Merostomata; order Xiphosura; family Limulidae; genus Carcinoscorpius; species Carcinoscorpius rotundicauda. The sequence continues at coordinate 57,255,437 of CM022391.1, read as the reverse complement.
AAACCCGGGACTCGAATCCCGATGAAGAACGCAACAAATTGCACAGTGTGGGTTTGTTCATAATCAGATTACAAATTACTGAACACGATGCTGCTGAGTGAAGCACTGTACTGGTATCTGTAACCTGAATGGCATGTTATACATATATTGATTAAATAAACGGCCAAATCAGAAACCTCTACGATGCAAGCACTGCTGATCGCTAGTTTAGAGCTACTCAATCTCTAAGGAGGCCGCCTCGAAAACGTAGTCCAGCTTTGAAACAAATAACGTGGTTGGCTGTCATCCTTTTAACGCACCCACAGATGAAACTGATAACCCTGTTCAGGGCATCACGTCTCGAACCCCGGACACATCACTAACCAATCCTCAACTCTTCATTTCCGCAACTTAGCATGCAAACCAAGCTTGACCCAGTAGTTTTTTAAACTATTATTTCTATTATACTGAGTAAAAATATTAAATCTTTAACAACTTCTACTGTTTTGTTATGAGTTACTGAATTAAACGATGTATAAAACAAAATATTAACTTTACAAATCTATCTCTCTTGATTAATAAATAAGCAAATATTATTTAGATGAATAGACAGACAGACAAATTATTGCTGGTTTTTTGTCAGTATACGCCACTCAGACACATGCAAACATGGTGAAAAATCCGATACACGATACCAGACCATATGCAAATACCTGTCTCCTACGAGTATACACGATACCAGATTATATACGAATATCTGTGCCCTGAGAATATACACGATATCAGACTACATAGGAATACCTGTCTTTTACGAGAATACATGATACCAGACTATATACGAATGTCTGTTTTCTACGAGTATTCCAGATACCGGACTACATACGAATACCTCTCTCCTACGTGTATACACGATACGAAACTATATACGAATATCTGTCTCCTTGAAGTATACAAGATACCAGACTATATACGAATACTTGTCTCCGACGAGTATACACGATACCAGGCCATATAAGAATACCCGTCAGCTACGTTTTACAGATTAAAAGGAGTAAATACGGGAAAAGAAACTGTCCAGTACACAGAATTTCAAATAAAGTACAGGTTCTTCCTATCACTTATATTAACAAATTGTCTCGTGCATATTGATTAGTTACTGAATATCAGGCACGAAACTGAACAGGAGCGAATGTGTTTGGTACCATGTAATATTACACGCGTAATAGATATTCGTATTGTGTCCTGTATGCTCGTTTAAGTGTAACTGATACAATACCGTAGACATACAGTGAGACCGGACAATGTGAATACACAACAGCGTATCTAGATTTATAGATATTGCATTAGCTTTTAACGTAACAAATTTGACACCATGCCCAGAGAAGGTTAATTCAACTCTGTCAGACATCATTTTTTACACCTTGGTTTTAAACTATAATATCTGTAGTGTCGATTAGTATACCGTTTAACTCTTCAAAACCCGATTGAAAAAAAATAAATAAATAGAGAGATTAACTGCGAATATGCTTATTTCTTAAACGCTTAATATTTGCATCGTGATCCTTGGAAAAGGCCATTTATTTCCCAAATTTGATAAATATTTACGTGAGGAATACTGTAAAGCTTTACTGCGCGTTTTTTAATCCAGCAGCTTAGCTCAGCCTACACGCATAGTAACACAGTGAATGGCAGAGCCAGGCGTGATTTTGTGGCTAGCGTAACAAACTGTGAATAATAAAGTTCAACAGTCTAGGCATTCATTCACTCTATTTAAGGATACTGCTGGCTGAATATCTTTCCTCTGGTAAATAATTCAAAAGGATTTAGTCTGATACTTATGTGTATATACGAATGTGTCTATCTGTGGTTTCTGACGTCACAAGTACTTGTGAGGAATGAGTGATGTAATTTCAATTACGTTGAGTAAGGGAATTATGGCCAATAATTTCCCCGACAAGAACGAGTTTGAATAAACAGGAAATCGAATGAATGGTTAATATATCAATTTTGGCTATGTAAAGCCGATGACGAACGAACATGACGTTTAATCAACGAGTAACAAGGAAATTTTGTTCTTATCGCAAAAATAAGAAATTGTACAACCCAAGAGCTATCGAAAGGCAGACCTTTCTCTGTCAGGATTAAACTGCTGTTTGTCCATATTCAGGAAATTTGTCTGGCAAATAATACACACGTACGCCGTCCCGCCATCCACAAAAAAGCCTAATAAATGAATGAAGTGTGAGGTACAAGTACGTTTGATAATATAATAAAACAACCTCGAATTGTTTGTTTGTTTTGGAATTTCGCACAAAGCTACTCGAGGGCTATCTGTGCTAGCCGTCCCTAATTTAGCAGTGTAAGACAGCTAGTCATCACCACCCACCGCCAACTCTTGGGCTACTCTTTTACCAACGAATAGTGGGATTGACCGAAACATTATAACGCCCCCACTGTTGAAAGGGCGAGCATGTTTGGCGCGACCGGGATGCGAACCCGCGACCCTCAGACAACCTAGAAACTCTGATTACTAAATGACAAAAACCATACACCGAACATTCTTTGCATATACGTACTTATACAATTTTACCTATAAAACAACGTAATAAGGGAAAAGAAAAGCTCAAAATAGAAATAATGAAAATGCAAATTAAGAAAAAGGAAAAAGAGAGAGAGACTAGTAACAGAGAGAATAAGAGAACAACGTAAGACTGAAAATCTCACTCAGTTAAAGGAAGAACCATAGAATGACAATGGAGTCAGGGGCAGCCAATCAACACTGTCCAGCTTTGATTAATGTAATAATGACATTGAGGATTTCTTGGAGGATTATAGAATATTTGCCCAAAGTCAGAACTGAGAAGACTGTCTCAGCCCACTTCTCATTGGAAAAGACCTATAACAAAATGCAGGCATGAAGTCAGAAGGTGTCATGGGCAATACCAAGTTAAAAGTGGCTATACTGAAATGTTACAAACTTACTGAAGAAAGCTTTTGTTTGTTTGTTTTTCCCGAAAGTTTAGAGGAATCAAACCCGATACTGGAGAAACTGTATTTCGACTTGTAGCCCATCTACAACGATTCTTCCCAAGATAAACTGACAAGGTCAGGTGTTATAATAGTTTTGATGGACTGACAGATCTATTGTTGCAAAAGCAATTCATGATTAGGTAGCATTATTCTTACAGGAGAGAACACGACATTACTTTTACAGGATGTTCGAGTTGGCAGAACAGTATACGGAAGTTCATGGTTTTTTAGTGCTTTTTTTAATTTCGCGCAAAGCTACAACAGAGTTATATGCGCTAGTCATTCATATGCGCTAATTTTGCAGTGTGAGACTGAAAGAAAGGGTCATCAACTTTGTTTGTTTGTTTGTTTTGGAATTTCGCACAAAGCTACTCGAGGGCTATCTGTGCTAGCCGTCCCTAATTTAGCAGTGTAAGACTAGAGGGAAGGCAGCTAGTCATCACCACCCACCGCCAACTCTTGGGCTACTCTTTTACCAACGAATAGTGGGATTGACCGTAACATTTTAACGCCCCCACGGCTGGGAGGGCGAGCATGTTTGGCGCGACTCGGGCGCGAACCCGCGACCCTCAGATTACGAAGCCCACGCCTTAACGTGCTAGGCCATGCCGGGCCCCTCCAGGAGAAATTGTAAGTGTACAGCGAAACGTTGAATGTCCAGTTAATAAACTTTAATATTTTATGTTAGTGCTGCTTTTAAACACTATATGATCACTGTCCTTTGATAGATCTATCTGAAAATGGGAATCAGTGACACTGTCTGTAGCCTTTGATGAAGTCCATTGGGAAATAACAATAATTAAGACCGAGAATCGATCAAATCTGTAATTCGAATAATCCAGTCATTATATTTCACCTAGCTACGATAGCTGCACCAACTCTGTGATATACAAAACGACTTTTTAATGTGGTTAGTATTAATTAATTTAATTTGTGAGTTAACATTTCACGATTGAATTTGGTCAGCTTAAGTTAGCAAATGGATCAACAGTGCCAAGAGGTGGCTGAAGTATGTTATGAGGTGATAACAAATAACATACCAGTTAGCGTGAGGGAAAATAATGTAAAGATTTTGTGAGACACTGGATGTAGTGCGAACTAGTCTAGTATTTAATGTTCAGACCACAAACTAGGTACATCGGTGTGAGAAAGTTCCCTAAAATAAATATTAAGATGAATAATACTCCATATCGTGTAGGATACCTTGATTTCATGTGCGTCAAGACATCAATATATCAACTAATGATAGGAAGCATACCAGGTGATAACATTTAAAGAAAGTACAGAAGAAAAAAAAACCTTTCACCACAGAAACTTTAGGACAAGGCTTGAGAAGAAGTCGAACATAAATTAAGATGAAAACAAGAGATTTTGTTAAGGTAAAGCCCTACTGGAGATTCTATACTGCAAAAGACAGACAAAGAAACAATAAATATTGGTGTAGATTATAAACAGAGATTTAGTGTGTGAATTAGGAACAGTTCTTAAACACACTAAAAAAGTATTGTAAGTATTTCTTTTGAAGATATAAAAGACTGTATAGTATATAAAGTACTAATACATTTATTATGTGAGTTAATATTTTGTGATTATATATTGTGATTTTGTTGTTGTTTTTAATAATAAGAGAGTTAAAAACAGACGGTTGTTGTAAATTATGTTTGTAAATTATTTATGTTGAGTCTGTGGAAATTTCTAGAATGTCTAAGTGGGAAATGTAAATAGTGGCAACCAGACGAGAGACCAAAGAACCGGAGTTTGTTAAGGCTCGAGACAAATCGGACGTTCTTTGTCTGGCTCTTGTTGAAGGCGATTTAGGCTTAAAAAAATTAACTAAAAATATAAGAAGAGGTACTTAAATTTAACTTATATCTCATCAGGACAACACATCACTCAAAGAACTCACTGAGGATTGCTGAAATTGGCGACAGAAGAGCGGGAAACCGCAAAGATATCAACTACGGGTCCAATAAGACCAACAAAAGAAATGGCGGGAAAAGCCGTTACGGCTGAACAAAAGATGAATACAGGTAAGTCAAGTGAAACTGGTGGCAATAACATTAATAATTCCCCATTGCTAGCTCTTTGTAGTTTGGCAAAAAGGGAAATAAATACCGTAAAAAACAAAACAAAAAATGTAATTAAAAAAAAAGTAAAGTTAAGCGAAAGTTAATTAAAGAAATTAATTCCTCGGAAAACTCCGAATGTGAAGAAGAAGCAGTGATGGCTACTAATACTGAGGTAGAGGTAGCTACCCCTGCAACTAAAGTAGGGTCAAGTCCCGATAATGTAACGGTAAAAAATAGCAACACCGAGGATGTTGATATGCCTAAAATTAATAATGAAGAAAAAAATGACAGTGACCAAGACTTTATCACTGTCATATCAAAAAGAAATGTTAAAAAAACAAAAACAAATAACCAACAACAATACAGTAGCAAAAACAAGACCACCACAATACGCAGTTATAATAGAAAGCATTCCGGGTCAGTATAATCAACCCCTGCTTGCCACAGAAGTAAAAAGATGCAAACCAAATGTTAATATAGTTAACATTAAGCGTTTGCCAAGAGGCGGAGTACTTGTGCAAGGGCAAGATGTGGTCGATCTTAACCGACTACTTAAAGAATGGCCAACAGATGCCTTTAAACCTGGAAATATTAAAATCCACCTTCCAGGAAGTAAGCCGCAACCAAAAGCAATTGTGGAAAGAGGGGTTCATCAGACGATTGACCTGGACCTAGTTAAACAGGCACTTGACGAACAAAACATACCACACACAAAGACAGAAAGAATTATTTCTAAAAAAACGCAAACACCTACAAACCTGATTAGAATTGACATTGATGACAGTTACAACATTCAAAATTTAATAAACAATGAAATATTGCTCTGGTATCAAAAATACCAAGTTGAGCAATTGAAAACTCCGGCAATTGTTGTAACACAGTGTTACAATTGCCAAAGATATGGACATGTTTCAGCAGCCTGCTTAGCATCACCGAGGTGCTGCGGATGTGGCGGGGAACACCATATCAACCAATGTAAAAAAGAAAAAGAAACGCCTAAATGTTGTAACTGTGGTCAAACCCACACAGCAAATTACAAAGGCTGCGAAAAATATAAACAAATAAAGCAATGTATTTATCAGATCAGAACACCAACAGAACAGAATCAACCGAAAACAAACAGTTTACCTAAAACAGACACGCCAACAGAACAGAATCAACCGAAAACAAGCAGCTTACCTGAAACAAGCACATCAACAGAACTCAATAAAACAAAAACCATGTATGCAGAAATGTTAAAAGGAAAAGAACCACATAAACAAGTACAGAAGACTAATACACAGAACAAGAACATATTAACACAAACACAAAAACCAAAAGAAAACAACATCACCATACAAGTAACGAATATTAACACAACAGACAAAATAAGCCTGTTTTCAACAGTTTTCAAAAATGTAATAACTGATTTTATAACAGAATATACCAAACCAAACCAGACAAGTAACTTTCTAGAACTACTGATCACTATCTCCATAAAACACATCACACCTCATATACCCTACATTATAACTACACTAACAGGTTACATGCTCACAGCACAATGTTCACAGTAGTGTATATCAACATCCAAGGTGCAATAGCTTCCAAGAAACATGAGATCGAAGATCTAATAGAAGAATTAAACCCCCAGATTGTAATAATAAGTAAAACTCCAACATACAATAATAATAGATTTAAAATACCATGTTATTCAACTATTAGAAAAGACAGAAAAAATAAAAATGATGAAAACAGAGGCATTATGCTGTTCCACAAAGTGGACTTATCTGTAGTAGAAATCAAATTAAACAGTAGCAATGAACATGTTACTGTAGATATCCTCCAAACGAATAAAACTAAAATAACCGTAGCAGGAATTTACTGCTCACCCAATAAACAATTAGTTACAACTTTACTTAATAACATCTTTTCCCACAAACAGTAAAAATGTTTCCTTTGATTGCCGAAGTTCTAATTCAAATGGTAGAAAATTAATACAATTTATACATGATAATAACATAGCTTTATTGAATGATACCACCCCAACACATACATCCTATTCCACTAACACTAGTGACATACTAGATCTGTGTATGTGTACATATAATTTAAGCCAGAAATTGGTAAAATTTCAAGTGGGAAAAGATGTAGATAGTGATCATCTCCCAATTTTTTGCGTCTTCGATCTCACCCCCTATAAAAATATAACATATAGGAAAGAAAAATTTAATTACAGTAAAGCAGATTGGCAATGCTATAAACAAGAATTAGATAATCTGTTACCTAATAAAACTATTAAAGAAGTTAAAACGCATGTCGAAATGGACAACTATTGTCAAACAATCACGGATTGCCTTCAGAAAGTAGCCAAGTTAACAATACCAAAACACCATAAAACAACAAACAACACATGGAAACCCACCACAGAAATAATCAACCTAATAAAAAAGCGCAGACAACTGAGAAGACAGTACATGATTACAAGAAACAGAGAAACTAAAACACAAATAAACAACATTAGAAATCACATCAGAACTCAAATAAAACAACAAAAACAAAATAAATGGGACAATTACTGTAATAAACTAAACGACATAACTGACCCGAAAAAATTCTGGTCACATCTTAAAAGATTCACAAATGAAAACACAAACACAAAGAAATATCCTCCACTTGAACATAATAACACCATTGCACATACAAATAAAGAAATAGCCGAAGCTTTCAAGGATCAACTCCAAAATACATTTAAAACTCACACAGATCCAGATATGAATACAAACTTCTACAATAAAGTCACTAATCACATAGCAAACAATAAACATCAATATGAACCAATATTTCCAGTAAACATAACTGATACAAATACAAGTTCTAACACTGATTATGAAAGCACATTACTAACAAAGGAAATATCCCTACATGAAATACTAGAAGCAATAAAAAACACCAAAAACAAAGCACCAGGAGAAGATGAAATACAAGCTATTCTCCTAAAAAAGGACACTCCGAAATTGTTTGACCACCTAAATTCACTATTTAACTTATCGCTATCCTCAGGATATATCCCAGTTTCTAGGAAGCTAGCAAATATATTAATGTTTTAAAAGGAAGGAAAACCAGCGAATAAACCAGATAGCTACCGACCAATCAGCCTGACCAGCTGTGTTGGCAAAATTCTCGAAAGAATAATAAGTCATAGACTCTCCACATTCTTGGAGATAACATCAAAATTACCAGAAGAACAGAATGGATTCAGAAAATTTAGACAAACGACAGACCATTTAATAAGATTAACCGAAACCATAATAGATAGTTTCAACAAAAAAGAATGTGCAGTCGCTTGCTTCCTCGATATCGAGAAAGCATTCGACACCGTTTGGCACGACGGTCTAAGGTTCCGAATGAATGAAATGGAACTACCGCGAGGAATTATTCGCTGGTTATCTAACTTTCTGGAAAACAGAAAATGTAGAGTAAACGTAGAAGGAACTTTTTCCGAATACTTTACTCCACTAGCTGGTGTCCCACAGGGAGGGGTGGTTAGCCCTATACTCTTCATCATGTATGTAAACAATATGCCATTGAAGGATCCAAATCATGGATTCTCATCACAGTTCGCAGATGATGTGGCAATCTGGAAAAGTGCTGCAACATCCACGATAGCAGCTACAAACATACAACCACAATTAAATAGAATTAGTGAATGCTGTGAAAAATATAGAATTAAAATAAACACAGCAAAAACTCAGCTCGTACTCTTTACGAAATCGACAAAACACAAAAAACAACAGCCAGAAATATATATGAATGGCACTCTACTCCAGATTGCCCAATCAGCAAAATTTTTAGGTCTGACTTATGATTCAAAATTAACTTGGATCAATTATGTCAACGAAATTAAAAATAAAATTTGGCGAAGAACCAACTATGTAAGGAGTCTAACTGGTAAACACAGTGGAGCATCTACAGATAACATTTTGAAAATATACAAAACATATATTAGACCAGTAATAGACTATACAGCTCCAGCATGGGTAACTGTAAGTAATAAAACAATCAAAACCAAACTATAAACAATACAAAACACACTTCTGACAACTGCATACAGAGTCCCGAGATCAATATCATCTAAATTCATTCATAATTACTCGAACATACCAACCATATCAGATAGACTCCTAAATATTACAATTAGATATTTTAACAAAAATTTGATGAAAAATGATTTATTATGCGAACTAGACAGGTACCTCATACACGATGAAGAAAATCCTAAATACCTCTCCCCAATTAACATATATTTTAAATATAAAGAAAAATAAATTAAAGTAAAATATGTATGTATATAAACTTTAAATCTTATATTTATAGTTTACATATTTATGTATTTTAAAATAATAATAATAATAAAATAAATAAATTGCCACCAGCTAACTTGACCTACTGTGAATAATAGACTATAAATGGACATTGCCCTGAGAAGGACCTAACATACAAACAGTTAGGGAAAATAAGTTCAGGAAGGAGGAAGAGATCAAAGTGAACCTGACCCTCCAGGGCAAAATACCCAGATACCATTGATCCATCGTAACCAAAGAGCCAAAAGTAAAACCGTGTGGAATCTCTTCTGTTTGTCAGAGAGAAGTTAGAAAACGCAAGTTTAACTTTTGTAGGAGTGAAGAATCTGATTGTTGCTATGTTAACAGTTTTCTGACATTTTAGGAGAACAATTTGATTTTCTAAGGGTATTCTAAAAGAAAATTGAGCCTGCCTGTGTGAACTCTGACTAAAAAGCAGATTGTTATTTGGAAATAGGTCTGTATGCAAAAGGCAGATGTTTATTGAAGGAAGGTCAAAGTACAAAAAAGCTGACAAGAATCGAAAGCTCAGAACACAAGTGCGGTAATTCACGAGACAGTATAAATAAATTATACACTAATACTATAGTGATAGAAAGAAAAAGAGAGAGAGAGAGAGAAGAAAAAGTATAAATGAGTTATACACTTGCAGTATTTACGAGAAAATTAACTCAGGATGTGTGCAACATTCTAAACCAATTGAATTGGCCTAAGTGGACTTTTGACAAGAAGAAAAGAATGGTATTGTATTTAAGATACAACTATGAAATACGTATTAGTAAAGAATCTTTGTATATACATTCAACTTCTTTTGAATATACCATTTCAAAACAAAGGTTATCCCCCCCAGTGGCAACAAATCTTCTGGAGAGTACCACTAAAACACAAATCAAAACTTTGTAGAAAGCTTCAGTTGGGTTACATAATAATTTCTAATCCAGTTTGTTGTTACATGATCATTCATAACTTGTATTAAATTGTCTTGTAATTACTCCAGATATTAATTATTTTAACTTTATGAGCACTGAACCTTTTCCGCTTCAGCTATGTTATATAATGGAAACTTGGGTTTTTACTGTGTTAGACTCCTTTCAGAATGCTTACGTACAGCTATACTGAGGTGTTAGAGGATCACAGGTGATTAATCTTTCATTCAACAGTTATCAAAAAGTATTATTCAAAATTATAGTACAAAATATGTATCCTACATAAATTTATATATAAATAATTTATGTTACGCTATATGCATAGCCTTCGTGGCGCAATCGGCTAGCGCGTTCGGCTGTTAACCGAAAGGTTGGTGGTTCGAGCCCACCCGGGGGCGTTTGAATTTTTTCACTTTCGACCATCCAGAGTAATATGTGTTTTCAAATTTACAATTAACGAAGCCTTTACTACACAAAAAATTATATTCCTAATACTTTTCTTAATATTAGTAAGTACACCTACAGTGTTTTCTTGTTTCACATTAACAATATTATATAGATATATATGTGTGTATCTCTTATTTTAGGAATATTTTCAATCCAGGAATTTCTTCTCCAATAAAATTTGAGTCAGTGTTTCAACAATTTATATAATATATATCTTTCTATATTTCTCTGTTATGCTAATCAATATTTTATGAACACAACTTCCAACACTCGTCTGCTTTTAACTCTCTTATTATGGAAAACTCAATAATCATGAAATACTATCTCACAAAATAAATTAATTAATACTACCTACATTAAATAGTCTTTAATATCTAACAAATATCTATCGTAGATAGGCGAAATATAATGACTGGATCATTGGAGTTACAGATTTAAGATCTGAATTATTGTCTTGTGCTAATGGATTTTATCATGGTTTAAAGACGAAATCCCCGATTCCCTACTTTCAGAGAGGCCTATCTACAGACGCTGATCATACAATTTTTAAACACTAACATAACGTTTTAATTTATTAAATTGAATATTCATCGCTTCGCTTTACACTTATTTCTTTAGAAATGTACAACTAAAACATATCGTAACTGACGGTAGAAAAGTACATTTGGTTTATATAATAAATCCTAGTTCCATTTGTGTTATGAAGTGGCTTGTTACTTGTATTAAAATGTTATATATTCATTCCAGTATTTCTTTTCTTTACCTTATTGAACATAAGGTCTCTTCTGTTTTAATAGATGGAAGAGCTTTGTTAAGATGCACTGTTTGGCTTTACAATATAAACTTTACATCTTATATAGTGTTACATTAAAATTATGTTAATTTATATTATTTATAATTAATAACTAAAGTTTATAAAAGGTCGTTACATTTACCTCTAGATTGCAAGTGGTTAACACGTTCTGATGTTCACTGAAAGGTTAATGGTTTAAATCTATCTACAGGCGATTGTATTTTCCTCTCCATTACAGGCCTGGCATGGCCGAGCGCGTTAAGGCGTGCGCTCGTAATCCGAGGGTCGCGGGTTCGCGCCCGCATCGCGCTAAACATGCTCACCCTCCCAGCCGTGGGGGTGTATAATGTTACGGTCAATCCCACTATTCGTTGGTAAAAGAGTAGCCCAAGAGTCGGCGGTGGGTGGTGATGACTAGCTGCCTTCCCTCTAGTCTTACACTGCTAAATTAGGGACGGCTAGCACAGATAGCCCTCGAGTAGCTTTGTGCGAAATTCCAAAACAAACAAACAAACAAACCTCTCCATTACTCATGATAGATGACTTTTAAAAATTATGTTTAATAACTTCTTTTACTAGACAAAAATATAAAACATTATATCTCTGAATACTTCATATTATAATATTTTTCTTAAACTTGCCAATAGACCCAAAGTGATCACTTTTGTAAGTTTCACAGCATATTGGTATCTATTATTTTGAGACGTTTTTTGAATCCATGTTCTTCTGCTCCAATAAACACTTCTGTTGATGCTTCAAGAATGTATATAATATATATCTTTTTATAATTCTCTATTAAACTAACGTAGTGTTTATGCGGGTCAGTTATCATTAATACAGTACGAAATTCATGCTCTCTTGTTACCGATAGGATGCATAATTCTACCATTGATTTAAGACATGCTTTCGTTTACTGACATCATGCCAGTACACATTGTAACTGTAAGCATTAACTATGTGACATCATTTTAGTATTTACTGACTCATAGACAACACGCTAATTTTATAATGGTACGATAGTGAAAACTTATTATTAATCTATGTAAGCGATGAAAAACGTAACAAAAGTACAATCTACTTTGCCAAAAAGTATGTCTGAAACACGATGTTTCTCATCTTACACCATGGAATGAGTACATCATATTAAATAATTTTAGAGCCTCATTGCTACAATCGATGCCGCTGCGCCCAGTTATGCACACACATATATATATTCAAGCATCAGTGTATTTGGCGCGCTGCATTTTGACAGTTACTCTGTGGTGTAATTTCCATGACAAGAGTCTCCGTCTTAAGTACATCAGGTCCAAAGCACAACACTCTTCTCCACAAGCTTTCAGAAAGTTGTCTAGTATATGAAGCAATGATTTCCCACTACTCATTTCAACAGTCCTATCACACGGAAATCCACAGAACTTTCATCTGCAGACTTGACCATAACGATGTCGTTTGGAATAAAGAGGTAAGGTTTGTTACATTAAAATCATTATGAATAATGAAATCATCAAATCACATGCCAACGGCAGTTCGTATAAATTAATGAAACATCGTGTACAAGAACTATATTTTGATATTATTTGGTGTTCATAAATAATGTAATGCTATAAAAAATGGATCCCTTTGAGTAAGGTAAGTAACCATTTCCAATACAAAATATTTATATACTCAAATCATAAAGATAAGTCCAGATTTGATTTTAGAATTTCAAAGAATGTTATTTTTTGTATTTAATAACTTTGAAAAACAACTAAATATGGATCAAATAAGAGAATTAAGGCCACTAAAAACAAACAAAAATCTACTACATGTTGTACCCTAACTACAATAAGCGAAGTATGGTGTTTTCCAACAGGTGAAACTTAAAGAACACAAAGGTCAGTGACAAAAACCATTTATTTGCACCTAAAACTGTGCAATATAATCAGAAAGGATCTTTGGTGGAAATGAGGTAAAAAAGATATAGGTTCACCAATATAAGATATGCTATCATACTTCCTCAAGCAGCTGGTGAATAAAATGCAAATTCATACAATTCCACATTAAGACATGACACTCAAGTTATAAGATGCAACAGCTATGGATTTCTGTGTGATCAAAATGCCTTTAACAGTTGGACGTAAGTTGGCAATAGTTCGTTGTTAAATGGAAAGCTGCACAACGAACAAATATCTGCTTCACCCACCCTTTTTTAGTATTATAAAGCTTCAGATTTACTGTTGAACAATCAGGGTATATTTGATAACTTAAGTTATGACATATATGTAATGCTTTTCTTTTTTCTTCTTCTGAATGGCTATATCAAAAAAACATTTTGAAAACATGGATATTTAGAATCTTCTAAGATGATTGGAAAAAGCAATCTTTGCAAGTAAACTATGTTTCATTATTAACTGTATGAATGAGTCACTAAAATGAAGATGCAGTCATCATATAACATAAAATAATTTTGTTTAAATTTTGATAACTATTAATTCTTAATTAATTTGTGTTTTCACTATATCTGACTTGATAAAATTTTAAAAAATACTTCTTATCTGAAGAAAATCTTGTAAATGAGATTGAAAACTGTGACAATACATCTATATTGTGGAATTATTGAAATTGTGTAATTCATTGAAAACTGTGATAATACATCTATAATGTGGAATTATTGAAAATGTGTAATTTATTGACACTCTTTTTGTTACTACTTTTTTGACATTTGTTATAAATCTAATTATGTACATTGTACTCGTAAGTTCTAATGGTTCCTTTCAGTTTGTTTTGTAAGCATTTTAAACAGGTTGATAAACCATTGAATAGGAATAATTTCTTTTTTATTTGATTACAGAGGTTACAATAAATGAATAATTTGTATCATGTAATTCACATTTCAAAATATGCTGATACTGGTGAATTGCTGCTTAATGTCATATCTGAAAAATAAACTTTACTACATTTTTATATGCTTTTTCATTTTCCCATGTTTTACAAAACATAAAACCACATATAATAAAATAATTGTTTTTCATTTCATTGTATTAAGTTCTAATTTCATCTACATATTTTAAAGTTTTAATTTTTATCTCTAATACTTCTTATGTTCACAATAATCACAGCTATATCTTCTTGTAAGGAGCAAACTGTTACAGTTTTTTACCTTCATTACGGTTTTACTTGAAACTCTCTTCAGCACACAACTCATATCTTATACTTTTTATTCACTCCAAAAGCACTTTCTTATTTTAAGATTTGTTGAAGATTGAACAGTTTCACAACTTTTATCAGTTTATTTTGCATTGGCTCACCCACAAAGTGCTATTTCTTAAATCATAACAAAACATTCACCTGAAATCCAATGAGATATTTACTTTTAAATTTCTAAATCACATTATGGTGAATTAAACCTTAAACAATACACTGATAACAAGCTTAATAATATTTACCACACAAGTCTGAATAGTCTGTTCCATTGTTACCAAAACAATTATGTGATAAAAAAACTAGAATATTATTGCACCTACTAAAACATGTTTTTAATGGTTATTAAGTATCATGTTTGGAAGAGTTCTAAAGATATTCACCAATGATACAAGTATTTTAAACTGGACTTGTACAATGGTCAAGCAAATTGGAAACAAACAAACTGATACGATAGTATAATGAGGGGGTTGGAAAAAAAGAGCTTTTAAGGATAATAAGTAAAATTAACTGTTTTAAAGACAAGTGTTCCAAATTTAACAATAAATTGGATAGCTTCAATAATAAGTTTAAATACCATTATTCTAATGCTATAAAAATGAAAATGTCAGGAATAAAGGTAAAATAAAAGAACATAACATTACAATAATAACCAATTGTTAGATTTGGAGAACAGTGATAACAGAAAATGCAGCTTACAAGTGTTTAACAGTGGTAGAGTTAAGGGTGGTTCTTTATATGATGGATGAATTGCAGTGTACTGGGACTAAAGACAAAAAGGATTAGCCAAAATGTTGAATCTGTACAAGATACAATCATACTCTCAAGAAAAGTTTTAAGTGGTAATTACTATTCATTACTTGAACAAACAGAAAAGGTTAGTGACAATTTTATAATAAGATCAGTATTGTTTCTAATCTAATAACAACAAAATTGATGAAAAAATTAAGGAAGGCTAATTTTAGACACCTTGATTGAGACTGTAAGAAGTAGAATATAGTGACAGATTTATTGAAGTGATTCAGGTTTGTTTGTGACACCAGGTGGTCAAAGAGCCAACTAAATGAGATACATTTCAGATTTATTATTAACTATTAACAAGGATATGGTTGTAAATGTGTTGAAATTGGATAATATTTGGTAAAGAGTAATGACTAAATAAATGATTTTGATGTTTTGTTTCATCTTGAGATTAAATGAAACAAAATTTTAGTTCTGTATTTTCAGAAGGACAATATTAAGACCAGGGAAAAAGATTTATAATTATTGGATTTAGGATAATGTGAGTCATGTGAGCAGATTAAGACTTTTTATAAAAATAAATGGATTTTAGTTCTGGATAGATATGTTTCTAAAAAAAGGAAAAGAATAAGAGCAAAGGCCAAATGTAAATTAGCTTACTAAAGACATGAAGGAAAAATATGAAATAAATATCATTAGTTAAGAAGTTTAAATTCATAGATAGAATGGAAGGTTTACAGTACAATGGGAGAATTAGGGATTTAGTTTTTTAAAAAGGACGAAAAACAAAACAAGTATTATCAGGAACAGCTCTGAGATAATATCAAAACAGCAAGGATTTTTTAAAGTGCATTAAAGGTAAAAAAATTGTTAAAATGGAGAATTGACCCATAAAGAATGCTAATGGAGGCTATAAGATAATTGAAATTTTTAAAATGTTTATCTTTTTTCACTTGTATTTTTAAGAACAATATCAGCATTATCCTAGGGAAATGATGAAATTATAATGTGAGTGATTTAGACATTTATCTCCTGGCGGTAAGTACAGGGTTCTAAATGAGGTCAGATATCAAACACACAACACTTTCTTATTTTTGGTTGGTCAACAAACAATGTACAGATGCCTGAAAATAGAAGAGATACTGATGATATTTCTATCTTTAAAGGAGGTGATAAGAATTATTCTACAAGTTATAGTCCTGATAGCGTTTTTTGTTTTTTTTGTGGAAATATTCTAAAAGAGTGTAATTTGAAAAAACTTTAAAAACTAGTAGTTAAGATGATATCACAAAAGAAAGCTAATTTGGGTTCACTAAAAGAAAACTTGTCTTACTATAGTCTTTTAACTTCTTTCCAGAATTTGTTATTTATATTTGGAAAGTGTGTGTATTTTATGCACTCAGAGTTTCAAAGATTTGGATAAGCTGCCATGCAGAAGATCAGTTAAATACTGTAAGATGCTGCTTTTGGACAATGTACTTTTATATTCTGAACAATGTTTCTTGGAGAAAAGTATGTTTGATGTGTAATGTTGATGACACACACTCACAATCAGAAACAGTGCATTGACCATATGATCTACATAAGCAAATTTTTAAATCAATTTTAGCATGAATAAAATTTGACATTTTTTTAGGAAAATCATTTTTTTTCTGTCTTATTTTAACATAACATTATGGGAAAACATGGGACCTATTGATCCATCTCTGCTATTCCACATTCTAAACTTAAAAAAACAAAAACTTCAATCCATCCCTCATCATTCATATACTTAGTTTTTTCTTGAACTCATATAAATGTAGTGCCTCTACAGCATCTAAAGGTAACTCTTTCCAAAGGCTAATGATCTTGTCTGAAAATAAAATGTCTTAGCTTGAGATGACTCTTATCGTACCAAAATTTCTATATTTCCTAGTCCTAGTATTCTTAGTGTTAAATATGAAAAAAAAAAGAGATACAGAGTGGCCCGTAAGTCCCTCCTCATCCATATATCTTATATATCCAGTGTATTTGTGTCCTGCCACCAGTATTCTTGCACTCATGTACCCACGTACTTGTCACAATATGCTTTTCAAACATAAATAGGCTTACATCGACTATATTTCTCTGAAAAAAAGAAACAAATTTATAATAAATGCGTAATTGAATATAACATAATAACATATGGATGGGTAGGGACTTACGGGCCACCTGTACATCAACACTATCGATTCCATTCACAGTCTTAAATACTTAGGATTAAGAATCTAGAATAAGAATTTCAACAAATCTCAATGATTTCAACATATCTAAAAATATTTTAGTGTGAGATATTTCCATCCAATTGATAGGGTAATTGAAGATGAAGTATGACAGATTTGCTGTCTCATAGCAACAGTGGACTCATCATTGTAGTTTCTGTTTATAATTGTTATTGATAATATTCATAGAATTGGTCGATAAGAATATATAGCATTGTATTAAATGTTTCAGACATGTAGGGTTTTCTGTAACATATCTTAACTTATATTTTTAATATAAGCTGAATAAAATGAATTGTAATTCCAGTTATATTTCAGCAGTTAGATAAGTAGCATGCAATAATCAATCTATGATCCTAAGATATTATATCTAACAACCACAGAGAATAAAAGTTTAAATGTAAATGTGTGATATCAACATTAACTGTTAGACTGACTTGAAGTTAGATCTAATCCACCAATAACTGAGTTTCTTTAGACCATCCAGTTTATTATATCAACTTTACAGCATCAGAGTAGTCTCAGTTATATTTACATGGCATTCATCCCAACAATTTCTGATGAAATGGATTTGTCTTGTAACAGTAGAAGGAGATCATAACATCGAACGAGGTCCACACATCATTTTACCAAATGTACAAAAGTTAACTGACCCACGAAAATTCTGTTTTTACACTACTACCAATATATGCAATACTTATATCTTCCTTTTGCCTTCTTTGTTTGGCTCACATTCAATCATTTCACTTTACATGATTTAATTCCATTTATTTTTATTATATCTTGCCATTTTTGTAGGTTTGAAATTTTGGCCTATAAATAAATTTTTTATTTCAATTCATAGCAACACTGTATATTTATCATTTATAACAAGTAAGTTGTGCCATTTCAGCTAAATTTTGGAAAGTGGGGCAAAGTCAAACCCAAATTTCTATAAAGTACACAAACTGGTTGATGACATGTTCTGGAGTTCCCATATTGACTGTAATAACAACATAAGAGCAAGAGGGTTAGAAGCAATAAAAATAAACATGGAAATTTCAATTTTGTATATATTAATATTGTTACTTTCCCATAACCAATTCACCAGACATTTTAGATTTAAGAAATATATAAGTGAAGCTAAAGAGGTGATGTTATCTCCTCTCCTCTTCAACTGGCACCACTGATTATAATGGAAACTGCAAGGTAAGATGCTCCCCAATTTATATATTTTTCTTATTCACAGAAACATTGTTACACATGTCGCAATTTTTTGTTTTTTTCTCTGTCAGATTGGATGATTGTTTGTTTTTTGTAATTTTGCACAAAGATACTCAAGGACTATCTGTGCTAGCCGTCCCTAATTTAGCAGTGTAAGACTAGACGGAAGGCAGCTAGTCATCACCACCCACTGCCAACTTTTGAGCTACTCTTTTACCAAGGAATAGTGGGATTGACCGTAACATTATAATACCCCCACAGCTGGGAGGGCAAGCATGTTTGGCACGACCCTCGGACTACAAGTCGTGCGCCTTACACGCTTGGCCATGCCAGGCCTGGATTGGATGAAGTACATGAAACAGATGATCCTGTAACTTATGCTGTGCTAGCTGGAGAAAAGGGTAAAATATGAACATCAAGCAATTCACAAATGATTACAGAGTTGACTCAATACTTCCAAACATGGTAGTGTGAAGTCCGAAACTAATTAGGTGAGGAAACAAATAAATTTGTTTTTCACACAGTAAATATGTTTAATGCTATACTATTTAACACTATATTACTTTATTGGTGAAATAAACACATGTTAATAGAGTAGCTAAGGCCATACAAGTATGCTAATGTGAAAATATTAAATGTTTTTTACATTGCATGATTACAAAGCTTTTCCTGCTGTTGATAGCAATGGAGAACACCTACTTATAAGAGTTTGAGAAAGGAATTTGATGAGTTACTTAAAATATAAAGGGGGAGGCATTTTGTTTAAAGGTTCCATACATAATTACTAAACACACAATAAATAACATAATAAATGTGAGATGTTGGAACAATGTTAGACTGAAACTTTAAGCTTTGGAGATTCAAACAAACCAATGACAGCATAAAATGAAAGGTACTATAGAGTTATCTACACTAGCTTATCTTGAAATGATATACTAAAGGAAAGGCACTTAATCATCACCACTTCTAACTCTTGGGTTAATATAATAAAAAAGCAGGAATTTACTGCCACTCTTATAATTTACTTTCATGAGACACTGTAACCTTGGATCCCTGATCTGGTACACTACTAACTATGTCAAGCTCATTTCATTTTCTTAAGGAGACACCTATTCAAGTGTATTTTTAAAAACAAAAACAGAAAATTATTTCAATCATTTTATATTTTTAAATGGTCATTTTTGGCTTAGCTGCATAGTATATACACACTTTTCTAGTTTTAAACTAGTTATGATCAAATGGCTTCAATGCCATGGTAATTTAAGCCACTCAATTTTAGTAAGACATTATATTTCATCACCTAATATAAGAAAACTGTCTTGATTAAAAATTTATATACAATGTTTCAATATAAATAATGTATATAATACATATTCTTACTTGGAGGTTCACAAGCTTTTTATCACTGTATTTTGTCTTAAGTTTACTACAGCACTTAAGCTTCACATGCAAATTTATATTGCAGTATAATATGTAACCATTCCTTAGGAAAATGTTTATTGGATTTATTGGTGAGCATAACCAGTACTTTATAAATTTTGAGCTGTTAATTATATCTTAAAACAATCGGTCATACCAAACTCTAGAACACCTTTCTAATGATATAAGTTTCATCCAGATGATGAATTATAACAATATAAGTAATACTAATAATTCAGTGTCTGACTTTAAAAATGAAGAGGAATTCCATTTACGGTGTTTTGATCGTACAGTTACTTGTTAGCCTTCTGTGTATTCCAAGATACTTTCATAATATGGAGAACTCTGGTTCTTGTCTCATATTTAGAAGTTCACACAGGAAAACTATAAGACTTTCTGTCATTTTGGGTTACTAAGCCTTTTTTTATTATATCATACCTTCACTTCAAATTATTATTTCCTCTGTAAAGTAAGCAAAAAAATTATTAATTTACATTTATCTGTCCACAGACTGTTTCTTCAGCTATTTATGAATCATATACAGCTTTGGGTATGACAAAGCAAACATTACTTGAATATGATCACATCCAAGAAACTATGGCCTCTTACTTATTCATTTAAGCATGCAATACATTTTTATGTTTCTAAGCACTACACAAATCATTTACTGTTTTCAGTCAGTCATTTCATTCTTCTCAATACCACTAATAAATGTAAAAACTTTACAGAACTGTGGGTTTCTAAATAAATTATCAAATTATTAATAGTTATTCTTTATCTATGTATTTTTTTAATGTTGCACCTTGTTTACTTATCCATTTAACAGTTTTTATAACATGGGACCTATTGGTTCATCTCAGCTATTTAACACTCTAAACTAAATCAACTTAAAAAAGAAAACAAAAAAATGAACAGTCAGCCCTTAACATTCTTATAATTATTAAGCTTTTTCTTAAACTCTATTAAATTTAGTACCTCACAATATCTGAAGGCAACCAATTCCAAATGCCAGCCACCTTTCTAGGAAAATAAAACTGCCTTAGGTAAATATGACTCCTACCCTGCCAAAATTTATACTTGTGTCCCCTAATCCTACTACACTCACTGCTAAATATGCAAAAACAAAACAAAAAACAATACAGCAACATTATCATTTTGCTTTGCAATCTTAAACACCTCAATTAGATCTTCCCAACTCTTCTTTTTCAAAAGAAAACAGTTTGAGAGATTTTAGCCTCTCCTCACATGTAACCATCCTCTGAATCTTTTTGAACAATTTGATGTCTTTCCAAAGGTAAGGAGCCAAAGACTGAACACAATATTCCATATGTGGCCCAACCAGTGACACGTACAATGAAATTATAACCCCTTTAAAACTGTATTCAGTATTTCTGTAGATATAACCTACAATCCCATTTGCTCTACCACAGAAAACAACATGTTGCTTGGATGGCTTAAGAGACTGATCAACTATTACATCAAGATGCTTTTCTTTTATTACACTATTAAGGTTATTCCCATTTAAATTATAAATACACGCATTTTTCTTGCGTGTATTATAATTTAAACACTTCTGCCACTTATTTGCCCAAATCACTAAATGATCTAAATCCCTTTGTAAATCATTAACATCCTATTTAGAGCCAGTAACACACAAATCTTAATATTATCTGCAAATTTAAGTAATTTATTGACCATTCCTTCACCAGTGTCATTGATGTACATCAACAAGAGAAATGTCCCGAGACTGAGTTTTGAAGTACCTCACTTATGACATGAATCCAGTTTGACTGAACTTTATTCATAACCCACTGTTTTCTTCCATCTAGCCATTCCTTTATCCAATGTGCTTACTTATTCCCCACATCTATAAAGATAATATGTTTTAAAAGCCTTTTAAATGGGATACTGTCAAATAATTTCTGAAATCCAGACATACCAAGTCTACACCCTTACTCTTGTGTAGATAAATATACACTTTTTCAAAGAATATTGAAAAATTTGTGAGCCAAGATTTTCACTTAGTGAAACCATGCTGAATATGTAATAAAATTTGTTAAATGACTTTGCAAAGCCTCTTCTCACAAAATTTACAAAGCTTTTCCCACAACTGGTATAAGATTAATGGGTCTATAGTCACTGGGACAATTATCACCTTCCTTGAAAAGAAGTTACATTGGCTGATTCACAATTCTCTGGTAACTGCCCACTATTCAAGGACTGACAAAACAAAATACCAGTAAATGATTCAAATGTCCACTCTTGTACCTCTTTCAAAACTTTGGAGAAATATTATCCAGCCCTGAAGCCTCATCATTTTTCAAATTTCTCGTGTTTTTTTTTAACCAGTTCAGCATTAATTCAGTCATCTCGTTTCCATTTATCAACTGTTCAAGATGAGGAACACCGCTTAAATCTTCGTTAGTACAAACTGAGGAAAAAGCAAAATTTAAACATCCAGCCACCTCCTAATCATCAGATACTAGCTTTCCTTTAGTATCTCTCAAGAATCCTACCTCCATTCTAACATTTTGTGTACTTATTTAATGTATTTAAAGAAATTCTCATTGTTAATTTTTACATTTTCAGTCAACATTTTCTCACGCATCCATTTTGATGTCCTAATTTCCCATTTCACCAACAATCTTGATATACTATAATTTTCTAAGTCTCCTGTCATAACAAGTCAATTTAAACTTCTTATCGAATCGAATTTCTGTTGGTGTTTGGGTAAGAAAAGTTCATACCCTGGGGGGTCAGGTTCTCTTGGACCTCTTCCTTCTCCCTGTACTTATGTTCTTGATGGATTGGTATTTATAACTGTAGAACTGAATATTATTTGGATCCTTTTCTGGGCAATGTTCATGTATTGTGGCTTATATATAGTGATTGTTTTATTCTATCAGCAGAATGTCTAGTTTGTTAGTGGCATTTTTTTATTGTTTAATAATAAAAATATATATACACACACATATATATATGTATTATTATTTTTTATTTTTATAATTTAAAAGTTTTATATTTTTTTTTCTTTTCTACTTATTTTTATATTTAAAATATAAGTTAACTGGGGAGAGATATTTAGGACTAGCTTCATCATGTATGAGGTACCTGTCTAGTTCGCATAGTAATTCGTTTTTCATCCAATTCTCATTAAAGTACATTATTGTACAATGAAGGAGTCTATCTGGTATGGTTGGTATGTTCGAGTATTTGTGAATGAATTGAGATGATATAGTTCTTGGAACTCTGTATGCAGTTGTGAGGAGTGTGTTTTGGATTGTTTGTAATAATTTTATTGCTTACAGTTATTCATGCTGGAGCTACATAATCTATTACAGGTCTAATATATGTTTTATAGACTTTTAGTATGTTATCTGTAGATGCTTCACTGTTTTTATCAGTTAGACTCCTAGCATAGTTAGTTCTTCGCCAGACTTTATTTTTAATGTCGTTCACATGATTGATCTAAGTCAGTTTTGAATCATAGGTCAGACCTAAAAATTTTGCCGATGGGGCAATCTGGAGTAGTGTGCCATTCATATATAATTCTGGCTATTGTTTTTGTGTTTTGTTAATTTCGTAAAGGCTACGAGTTGTATTTTTGCTGTGTTGATTTTTATTCTATATTTTTGACAGTATTCACTTATTCTATTTAATTTCGGTTGTATTTTAGTAGCTGCTATCGTGAGTGTTGCAGCACTTTTCCAGACTGCTACATCATCTGCGATCTGTGAAGAGAATCCATGATTCGGATCCCTCAGTGGCATATTGTTTACATACATGATGAAGAGTATAAGGCTAACCACCTCTCCCTGAGGGACACCAGCTTCAGGAGTAAAGTATTCAGAAAATGTTCCTTCAACATTTACTCTACACTTTCTATTTTCCAAAAAGTTAGATAACCAGCGAATAATTCCTCGCGGTAGTTCCATTTCTTTCATTCGGAACCTAAGACCATCGTGCCATACAGTGTCGAATGCTTTCTCGATATCAAGGAAGCAAGCGACAGTACATTCTTTTTTATTGAAGTTATCTATTATGGTTTCGGTTAATATGATTAGGTGGTCTGTCGTTTGTCTAAATTTCCTGAATCCATTTTGTTGTTTTGGTAATTTTAATGTTATCTCCAAGAATGTGGAGAGTCTATCACTGATTATTCTTTCAAGAATTTTGCTTACGCAGCTGGTCAGGCTGATTGGTCGGTAGCTATTAGGTGCACAAACTTCTTAAATTTATATTGTTTGTTTGTTTTGAATTTCGCACAAAGCTACAGGAGGGCCATCTGGGCAAAGTTATGATATTTTATATGCAAAAACGGCTCGTTTGGGTTGAGAAAATATTTTACATAGAAGAGCGAACAACGTTTCGACCTTCTTCGGTCATCGTCAGGTTCACAAAGAAAGAGGTAACTGACCAGAAGCTGATCACATGTTTGGAAAGGGTTGTGTAACTGAGTGTCGCAAGGTAGAGAGCGGGGTTAAATGTTTGAATATACAATTTTGTCTATAATATTAATATAGGTATAATGGCGTTCCTTTATTTTGGGTTTAAGTTGTTGTATAAGTAAGGCTTCTTTAATTTTGCGTTTGTTTATGTTTGTTTCTTTATTTAGTATTTGAGTGTTTTTTATGGTTATGTTGTGTTTATTTGACTTACAGTGTTCAAAAACGTGTGAAATTGACTTTTTATGTTCTTTGAATCTGGTTTCCATTTTTCTACTTGTTTCTCCAATATAGAAGTCGTGGTAGTTATCACACTGTATTTTATAAATAATGTTGGTGTGGTGTTTGTCAGTGTAGTTCTTATATAGTAAAGACCCCAGGTTTGTGTCTGGTTTTTGAATAAATTTAGTATTAACTGGAATGTCATATTTTGTTACTAGTTTTTGCCAAATGTTGGTTATTTTTTCGCTGATGTCAGGAACATATGGTATACAGCAGTATATGGTTTCGTGATTTTTTGATTCGTGAGATATATTTACTTTTGTTGGTTGGTTTTGCTTTCTGTCTAGGTGTGTGCGTATAATGTTTTCTACTGTTTGTGGAGGAAACTTATTGATGTTGATGAAGTATTGTTTTATTTTGTCTAATTCATCGTTAGTTTTATCTGGTGAGCATGGTTTTATGACTGTGTTTATCTGGTTTCTTAGTATGTTGAGTTTTTGTTTTGTTTCATGTGCTGAGTCCCAAGGAATGTATAGTCCAGTATGGGTGATTTTTCGGTGGATTTCTGTTTTAAATTGTGTATCAGTTCTTATAATCTTGAGGTTAAGAAATGATATTTGATTGCTTTCTTCCTGTTCACATGTGAAGTTAATGTTGGGATGTGTGGAGTTAATGTGATTGAAAAAATTAAGTATGTGTTCTGTAGATTTGAATCCCGCAACCGTGTCATCTACATATCTGTACCAGTATAGTGGTGGATGTAATGCTGTATTAATTGCTTGTGTTTCAATTTGTGTCATAAAAATATTGGCTGGAACTGGTGATACTGGGTTACCCATGCTTACACCATTTGTTTGTATATAGTTTTGGTTGTTGAACATGAAATTTGTCTTTATTGTGGTGAATTCTATGAGGATTGCTAACTGGTTGCTGGGAATGTCTATAGTTGGGTTAGGGTCTCGGATATAGAGTTCTAAGGCTATCTTGCAGGCTTCAGTTGTTGGAACTTCTGTAAAGAGGGATATAACATCGAAACAGGCCATTAAGGCTTTATGATTAAGTTGATTTAGATCAGACTTGAAATTAAAAGAGTCTTTGATGAATGAGCTGGCTGATGTTACATATTTGGAGATGCCCATGCTATGTATTTACTAAGATTGTAATTAAACGATTCATATGTTGACATTATTGGTCGTAATGGACAATCTGGTTTATAAGGTTTGGGGATGCCGTATATTTGCGGTATGCGTGAGTCGGTTTTACGTAGGTAGGAATAAAGTGTTTGTGAAATTGTGTTGGCTTTTTTCATTTGCAGTAGTAATTTGTTCAGTTGCGTCTCGTGTGTCTTTGTTGGATTTGTGTGTATTGGTTTAAATTTGTTCGTGTCTGATAGGATGTTATTCATTTTTGTATGTATTCATTCGTGTTCATTATTACTACAGCGTTACCTTTATCTGCTTTTATAATTTTTATGTTTCTGTCTTGTTTTAGGTTTTTAATGGAATTAATGTCTCTTTTTGTAAAGCTGTTTTTTAGTTTTCTGTTTTGTGAAATTATGTTGATGGTTTTGTAAGAAAATTCTTTGAAGAAATCGTTTAAGATGTTGTTTTTAGGTGTTTCTGGAAAATATAAATTTGTAATTTTACCTGGGAAGTTTGGCTGTTGGATGACAATAGAACTGTCTAAGTTGGCTTCTTTCTGTTGGTTGTTTTTGGTTTTTTTCTTTGTTTTTGTTTTCTGCAGAAAGTATCACAAGTCTCCTGGCTAGGTCTTCTAAACATGTTTCGATTTCTGATATATTTATTATAATTGTCGAAACGTCAAAATTAATTTACACTATTATAAATCTTATATTTATAGCACTTCCTAACAGTTTTCTTCACCATTTTTTTATTTTTATGCATTTCAAAATGTTTCCAGCATTTGCAAAGAGTTCGATAATAAATCCTAATATAAAATCCAGACTTCACTTAGTTAAATATTAAGTTATATATATATATATAAGGTTTAATTTAATCTCTTAAATAATTAACTTAATTTCTGGGTGTATTGCAGATAATAATGTCACCGATTTATAAAATATATTCTTTGCTTCGTATCAACGAATCTGAATTTTAGAAATTTTCTCAGTTTTGAGTTTGTTCTATTTTTTCCCATCTGTCCACCAGAGGTTTTGTTTTGTTTGTTTGTTTGTTTTGGAATTTTGCACAAAGCTATTCGAGGGCTATCTGCGCTAGCCGTCCCTAATTTAGCAGTGTAAGACTAGAGGGAAGGCAGCTAACCATCACCACCCACCGCCAACTCTTGGGCTACTCTTTTACCAACGATTAGTGGGATTGACCGTCACATTATACGCCCCCACGATTGGGCGGGCGAGCATGTTTAGCGGGCGCGAACCCGCGACCCTCGGATTACGAGTCGCACGCCTTACGCGCTTGGCCATGCCGGGCCAGAGGTTTGGTAACAAAATGTTGAAAGACTGAAACAACTCCAATACAGGAACATTAAAAAATCAGACTGTTGTCTATGTTGAAATGAATACAATTTTCAAATAATAAGAAATCACTTTTATTTTGAAATTGAAGACTCCTATTACCATTTCAGCCGTATCTTATATTGAATTTTCATCATCCATTATATAAGAAAAATAAAAATTTTAAAAAATCTCAAATTAAAATAACATTAAATTCCAATTTAGATATTTTAAAAAGAAATAATTATGTTTCCCAGAATCAACGGAAACGTATTAAAATCCCAAACTTATATACAAGAATTCCTAAACAGTTATTCAATTTTTACAGCATATTATCGGAATATGTTTTGCTTTTTATTTTACTTTAATATATTGGTTGAATTTGCCACATCATTGTGGATTCCATATTTATCGTGTGTGGGATCCATAAGTAGAAACTTCTCACTTTCATATGCTGTGTTTGTTTGTTTGTTTGTTTTTGAAATTCGTACAAAGCTACACAAGGGCTATCTGCGTTAGCCGTCCCTAAATTTAGCATTGTAAGACCAGAGGGAAGGCAGCTAGTCATCACCATCCACCATCAACTCTTTAGCTAATCTTTTACTATCGATTAATGGGATTGGCCGTCACATTATAACGCCCCATGGCTGAAAGGGAGAGCATGTTTAGTTTGACTATAGGCTTTATCAAGCAAAACAAACCTTGTTTACCCACATGTGAGTTTCTATTTCACAATCTCAGTTTACAGTCAAAATTTTATTTTTTTTATTCACTATTCTTCTTTGCGATTATAATTTCTTTTAACCAGGATGATTTTGGAATTTTTTCTTTATGCAACTTTGTTTATAACACTATTGAACATAATGGACGACACTGTTAAAGTTTCAAAAGTAAACACACATAGTTTTACAAATAAGGACTTTGTTACTTCTTAAGTAACAAATCTTAAGATTATTTATTAATGTAAGGGGTATGAAGACACGTTGCTGTTATCAGTGATGGTAATAAATACCAGGGTAAAAAAGACAATGAATGTATTCGGTAGTCAACTACATCTGAAACCCATGATGCTGGGAAGCGACATCCACATGGGGATGAGTGAAGATCATACCATTTTAATCTAAAGTTAAAGAGCCCATGATGATATAAAATCACTTCACTCCTGAGTAATTACACATAAGTTAGCTTTGGAATGTCGATCTGGGAGACATGACATCTGATATAAAAAGATGTCTGTATAATATAATTCAACTCTTTCAACAACAAAACCGACAGAATCATCTGAAAAGCAATAATATCTTTGGAATAGGAAATAACAAAGGATAGCAAAAAGGACAAAACTGGGCCAATTCCCCCTTAACCTCCACTGTGACCCACATCACAGAAGAAGTATGATCGAAGGAGGAATATAGAAAACCATAAACATGAGTGAGGTCCTACGTTGAATTCAACTACAGGCACCAACATACATGCAGGGGTAGTACAAGGGCTCCAAATAAAAGGAATTATCTGCAATTTGACGTCTAACTTCTTTGTGAGTGTATATTACACATTGAACGATAGCTTATCGTCTATACCCACAAAACACTACTGCCAAACTCTGTACTGAATAGTTATAGCTATTTTTGTGTGGAACCAATTTAGGAGGATGCTTATGCAGTAAATTAATCTAGCAACTTGGAATTGGAAATTGGTAAAGACTCATATACTCCACTGCAAGAAAAGGGGTTAGAATGCAGTTGAGAGTATGGACGAAGGCCAGCACCAAACAATGTAATGGGTGATCATGAAAACCTATTTTGAAAAGCAGACCATACTGATTTATTCAACATATGGCATGGCAGAGATGGATAGCTATCCTCTTCTGCTTTACCCATGAACTACAAGAGTGGTAGATCCAGAAGAGGCTAATTTATGAAGTAAGTACATCACGAGATTATTCGTCTACAAGTGATCTTGTGGAAAACACCAATCTTAATAGTGAGTATTGTGAAACCATGGAAGGTGAAGAACGAGTCAGTATAACGGTACAGCGCACTTTCCAAGTGGAAGAATACATGATCAGGCATCACTCACCACAGATCAGGATACATATCATGAGTAAGTAAAGCAGTTACCCCTAAAAGGAGAAGAAGTGCATGAAGATAAACATACAGTCAAAGCCGTACAAAAGTCTGAAGAATGGTTACAAATAGAAGATGAAACCTGATAAAGGAGAAACTATGATACTGTGTAAGTAATGGGAGATGAACGTATTAGATACAGTTCACAAACCTGAATGTACGGTTTCTTCCAATGGCCGAGGAAGACGAGATGCAAAGAAAAAGGTGAGGCGCTGAATCTGATGAGGATAAATTCAGGAAGAAGAAGACAAAGAGAAATAAAACGGATCAAAATTCAAACCCAAGTAGTGAGGGTAGAAAGAGAAAGATTCCGAACGAGGTAAAACTGCCGGGCGATAGAGAGTCAAGAATAAGTGAGTCATGCGAGCAATATAAGAACAAAAAGTACAGACCGGATATAAAAGTATATTCAGATCGATACACGAGTAGAGATAAGAAACAGAAGTAAAATATGCGAAAAGGAATAGAATGGACCACAACATCAGCTATAATTATAGGATTAACGTACGATTCTAAATTAGCTGATCATAAAATAATATGATAAACATGCTTGATCCAGTGAATAATTCGTTTCAAAGTCATGTTTTGCCTGAGTAGTTTATATTTGAGTGCAAAACTGCATCAATTGATCACCATTAATTGAGGCTGCCACACCCTGGACTATTATTCGTTGTATTTTAAGTTGATAATTTTTCCTATGTTGTGATTCCCTCTTGTCACATTGTTTACACTCTTCATTTACAATAATCTTTGGAATAGACCATTACTTTATAAATCGACACGCCGATAGACAGTAATAGAATGTTATTTGGCCGCTACAGTCAGTATACCGCAAGTCTCAAAAGCTACAACTGTAATAAACGCTTATTAAACTAAAAAATACTTTGATAATTTATTATATTTGATGAATTGTTGTCAATGTATATATACATATACACTACATGGCCAAAAGTATGTGGACACTCGACCAACACACTCATATGGGATTGTTTAACATCTCATACCAAAACCATGGGGATTAATATAGAGCGGGGATTCGCTTCTATTCAGCCACAAGAGCATTAGTGAGGTCGGGCACTGATGTCGGACGAGAAGACCTGGCTCGTAGACGGCGTTTCAATTCATCTCAAAGGTATACGATGGGATTGAGATCAGGATTCTGTGCAGATCAATGAAGTTCTTTCACACCAACCTCAGAAAACCATGTCTTTACGGATCTCGCTTTGTGCACAAGGACATTGTCATGCTGAAACAAAAAAGGGGCATCCCCAAACTGTTGCCACAAAGTTGGAAGCACACAATTCTCTAGAATGTCATTGTATGATGTAGCATTAAGGTTTCCCTTCTCTGGAATTAAAGAACCTAGCCCAAACCATGAAAAACAGCCCCAGACCATCAATCCTCACCTACAAAAATTTACAGTTGGCACTATGCATCAGGCAAGTAACGTTCTCCTGGCACCTGCCAAGCTCAGATTCATCCATCAGACTGCTAGATTGTGAAGCATGATTCATCACTCCAGAGAACGCGTTTCTACTGCTTCAGATCCAATGGCGGTGTGCTTTACACCACTACAGCCGACGATTGGCATTGCGCATGGTGATCTTAGGCTTGTGTGCGGCTGCTCAGCCATGGAAACCCATTTCATGAAGCTCCCTACGAACAGTTCTTGACCTGATGTTACTTTCAGAGCGAGTTTGGAACTCGGTAGTGAGTGTTGGAACTGTGGACAGACAATTTTTACGCGCTTCAGTTCTCGGCGATCCCGTTCTGTAAGCTTTTGTGGCTTGCCGCTTCGTGGCTGAGCTATGTTGCTTCTAGACGTTTCCACTTCACAATAATAGCACTTACAGTTGATCGGGGCAGCTCTGGTAGGGTAGAATTTTGACGAACTGACTTGTTGAAAAGGTGGTATCCTCTGACAGTGCCACGTTGAAAGTCACTGAGCTCTTCAGTACGACCCATTCCACTGCCAGTGTTTGTTTATGGAGGTTGCATGGCTGTATGCTTGTTTTTAAGCACCTGTTAGCACTGGGTGTGGTTGAAATAGCTGAACCCCCTAATTAGAAGAGGTTTCTACATACGTTTGGCCATGTAATGTATATATATACATATATATACATACATAACAGTTTAATGTTGTATAACGCTAATTTTTAATTCCCTAAAGAGAGAGAGAGGTGTAACATAGTTACTGTTATACATTAAATTTTTATATCTACATGTGTTTAAGTTCAATGCCTGTAATGTATATTGTTAAATTGCACAAGTTTTGCGTATTCGTTAAGTTTGTAAAAGATTTTCGAGAGTGAGAATCAACAATATTATTTTCCGAAAGCACTCGCGAATCTTCGAATATTGTTGGGCCAAGTGATCTTTCGAGAATTTTGCTTTAAAGTTTATAAATCGACGCTCCGATAGATAGTAATAGAATATTGTTTGGGCACTAGAGGCAATATACTATCAGACATCAGTAGCTACAACTGTTACAGTCATGTGAAAAAGTTAGGACACCCTATGAAAGCCTGCGTATTTTTGTAACATTTTTGAATATACAGATATTTAATTTCAATTTCAACAATACTGAGATATTGTAGGAATATAACTAAACAATTAACACTGAAGAAAAGACTTTTCAAGATCTTTTGTAAATCTACAAAAATGCATATTCTAACTGATGAAAAAGTTAGGACACCCTACCTCATTAATAGCTAGTGTTACCCCCTTTGTCTGAAATAACTGCAGTGAGACGCTTTTTGTAGCCATTTACCAGCCTCTGACATCGATTTGAAGAAAGTTTGCCCCACTCCTCAACGAAGAATTCTTTCAACTGTGAGATGTTTGAGGGGTTTCTTGCATGTACAGCCTGTTTCAAGTCACCTCACATAATCTAAGTGGGATTAGCTAGTTTTAGCCAGCCCTTGGTATATTTTGGGTCATTGTCGTGTTGCAGGGTCCAGTTCCGCTTCAGCTTTAATTTTCTTACAGATGGACTCACATGTTCCTCAAGCACCTTCTGATACACAGTAGACTCCATTGTGGATTCTATGATTGTGAGCTGTTCAGGTCCTGCTGCAGCAAAGCAGCCCCAAACCATGACACTTCCATCTTCATGCTTCACTGTTTGTATGAGGTTCTTTTCCTGGAATGTTGTATTTGGTTTACGTCAAACATGTCCTCTGTTCTGGTGTCTAAATAATTCAATTTTGGACTCATCTGCCCAAAGAACATTATTCCAGAAGTCCTGGTCTTTGTCTACCTTCTATTTGGCAAACTTTAATCTGGCCTTGATGTTTCTCCTAGAGAACAAAGGTTTCCTTCTTGCACACCTCCAATGCAAGTTAAACTTGTGCAGTCTCTTTCTGATTGTAGAGGCATGCACTTTCACATAAACAGGAGCCATAGCCTGCTGTAGGTCCTGTGATGACATGTTAGGGTGTTTGGAGACTTCTTTTAACATCTTGCGGTTTGCTCTCGGGGTGAACTTGCTTGGACGACCAGACCTGGGCATGTTGGCAGTTGTTTTGAAAGCCCTCCACTTGTTGACTATTTTCCGAACAGTGGAATGACTGATTTCAAAATATTTTGGGATCTTTTTAAATTCATTACCAGACTCATAAGCTGCTACAATTTTCTTTCTGAAGGCCTCAGACAGCTCTTTTGCTCTCACCATTGTGCTCACTCTCACTTCAACAGTCAGGAACACACCAAACTAAATGTCTGAGGTTTAAATAGGGCAAGCCTCATTCAAAATTCTGAGTAACGATCTTCTAATCATGTGCACCTAGTGTGATACACCTGTGTGTGAGTTAAGCCATCTTAAGTGGGAATAAATGTGGGGTGTCCTAACTTTTTCCTCGGTTAGAATATGAATTTTTGGAGAATTACATTTACAGAAGATCTTTAATAACTGTTTAGTTATATTCTTATAATGTCTCAATATTGTTAAAATTGAGATTAAATATCTGTATATCCAAAAATGGTACAAAAATACACAGGCATTCATAGGGTGTCCTAACTTTTTCACATGACTGAAAATGTAATCTAATATGTAACATAATAAATCGTAGACTTGTCCGAGATAAATTCTGATATGTAACAGGTTCCGTTCAGGATAATGCACAATGTTGAAGTTGTACTCCTTAACTTTCTAGAACCATCTTGCTATTTAGTTATAGATTAAGAAAATTCACGAGCCGTTCAGTGTAGCATGATGTGTCTAATCTGTGAACATTTGCCCATATAAATAAAAATGCAAATGCCTCAAGGCTTAAACAGTGGTTGGAAGCACATTGTGAGCTGTACAATACCACTTTTCTGTGAAATTCACTGCCTTGCTGTGTTAGACATTCACATTTTATTCTGTATTATATTGCAATAAAACCGCCCCTATCAAAATCATGGGCATCTGTACCTGAAATAAGTTGATCTTTCAGAGCTGACTAAATGTGGCAATAGTGAAGTAGTGGACAATGCTTTTTCATGATCAGTATTATTGTAAAACGTATGTGGTTACTCAAGTAATTTGTCCAGAGACGATACATGTCAGAGAAAGATTTTACAAAATGACAATAGTAAGAACACAATTCTAAGAAATTATTTTAGTTATTCTACTTTATCGTCAGTATAAGTTAATGTTTTAATATTACTCTATCTGGTCAACTTAGTACTTCGAGATGGTATCTTCATTTGCATATATGTAACTTTAATGGGTGCTCGTTTCGATGCCAACTAAAGAGCTTCATTTTAAATTTACACCTACTTTATTTCATCCTAATTCTCATATCTTTGTTTTTGTAGATTCTATGAACAGGTCACGTGACAACGAATTCATCAATTTATCATGATCATTTGGATAAGATAACTGGGTAAGCATTTCTAAGTCTTTTACAAGTTCAGTTGAGGTCTCTTTTTCTTTGCTCTGTTCAAAAACTTCACTTCGAATACTTTAATACTTATGGTTTTTAGTTGGAAAGTTACTTAGCATTATTAAATAGTCCTTTGAAATAGACAGCAAAATGGATGGCTTGTTTCTCACTATTGATTGGCCGATGTTGAATTGGTAGCTAAATTTAGGAACTTTATTTGGTATTTTCATGGCTGGAATAATCCAGAAAGGTCCTTCAGTTGCACGTGTTACAGCAGTAGTAGGTGGTAAACCAAATAAGTTCTGTTATTCAATATTTTGTAGTACGTGGCATACCTGGCTGGAACTCTTGTATCAATGCAGAAAGAAGTGTTGCTGGTTTACTCTTTGTCTTTAATAAATTTTTCACGTATTCATTTATTCCCTGGTGTGTTTTTTTATCTTAATGATGCTCTTTTCTACGTCACTTTTGACTTAATTAATTTTATCATTAAGATCTGTCTGTGCCTTTCCAGTTTTGTCATTAAAGCCATTCCATAATAATCTTATTATTACAGTATTTCTGTGCATCTCCAATAGTTTTATCGATTTTGTTTTCAATGTGATTTAGATATATGTCCTTTACCTCGTCGTCTTCTATTACTGTTCCATTTCCTTCTTCTTATGTTTTGTCCCATTCTTCTCTGGCCTTCTTTTCTTTTTCTACCACGTTTTTCTTGGTCTTGTCTTAATAATTTCACCATCTCAAGACATGCTTGAATCTCACTACTAGAGCATGTGATCAATATCTTTAACAATTGAAGCTTTGTCAAAGTTTTATTTTATTTTCACAAAATAATACTACTTCTGATATCACTATTGTAATGGTGTTTTAAGTTATATGGTGAAAATAATTCAAAGTCCAGCGAATAAACAATGACAGATTAGTTCATTTCTTCCTTAATGCTTTCACAAACTTTCTGCACTTTTACACTGTGTAACAACGTAGGACAAAGAAAATACAACAATAATTTTTGTTTGCTTATGGCTGATGCAGAACATTATTTTAGTTCTACAAACTAATTTAAAATAGTCATTGACAGACACGGATACGTGAGCACACTGACTGACTCACACTGCAAACTTGCATAATTACTTCATCGATGGGCTTACCTGTATTTATAAGTTAACTTAGACTAGAAAACATGAAATCAAGTATATAGAACTTTCATGGTCTAATTTAGCGTCACCATTACAAACTACAACCCTCTCTAACTAACACCTGAATTTCAACACTGAGAATATAGTTTATAATATCATTAAGTATGCACCTGTCTAACTTCAGCATAAATTTCATCGTTGTTTATCAGTTTGGCCTAAATGAATCAGTATGTATGCACTGTGCTCTAAAATGCTGTTGTCTGCAAAGTTTTGGTCCAAATTCACAGGACAACCTTGATAAGTGAGCAACAAAAATGCAATCTGTTGTACAACCTATATAAGCATATGAGAAGGTTTCCCACACTATAAAACTGTCTTCAGTATCTTTCACTCTCGAAATAATGCAATCTAGATGAAGAGCCTTATGTGTAAGTTATTAACTAAGCAAATAACACTATTTAAACTTCTTTCAAATGCTTACACATTTAAACCTCACAAACATATTTGTCACCTTAGGCTTTAATGGCTAAGCTTGTAAATCTAAAACTAATCAGAAAATATCATCTTTTTATTTTACTTATTGAAACTGTGCCCTATGTGCCAAATTACTATTCACCAGCATCTCTGTGTGGTCTCCTATTTATTGCGTATTGAACATATGGTTTACGAATTAAACAGTGATAAAATAAAACAATTTTTTCGATTGTTTTTTTGTTTATTGTTTTTTTTTAATTTCGCACAAAGCAATTCGAGGGCTATCTGTGCTAGCCGTCCCTAATTTAGCAATGTAAGACTAAAGGGAAGGCAGCTAGTCATTATCATCCCCGCCAACTCTTGGGCTACTCTTTTACCAACGAATAGTGGGATTGGCCGTCACATTATAACGCCCACACGGCTGAAAGGGGGGAGCATATTTGGCACAAAGGGAATGCGAACCCGCGACCCTCAGATTACGAATCGCACGCCTTAACACGCTTGGCCATGCCGGGCCTAAATAGAGGTTGAACGTTTGTTTGTTTTTCTTACAGCAAAGCCATTTCGGGCTATCTGCTCAGCCCACCGAGGGGAATCGAACCCCTGATTTAAACGTTGTAAATCCCGAGACGGGGGGCCAAATTTTTCGAAAAACCATAACAAAACACAACTATTGCCAGTAGTTTTAACAGGGGCGTAGATCCTTGGGAGGAATGGGGGTGTCTAGCAAGTTTTATTGTCGAACGCCTTACTCTCCTTAGCTGCCGAATCCGCTGACCATAGTGTACGCTGAGTGTACAGTTAACGACAGGTTCGGGCCGTTCGGATCTAGACGCGCTCTACATCAACCCCCTCCGCTCTCTTTAGTCTGAGCCTCGATTTTACAACAGGGCTCATTAGACCTGTGTTTGTGTCCCTCATTAATCTGTGAAATTTGAGATTATCACCACCCTCTAATAAAGTGCTGGTGCATTGTGGTAAAAGAACAATAAATTCTCTTATCATAGATAGTAAAAATATTATATTTTCTTGTGTAATTTGAACACAAAAGGAAAGATTTCAACGGCCTGCAGCCTCTACACGAATTTTATTGCTAGTTTTTGTTTAGGTGTTTTTATTTAATAGATATGTTTGGCCCGGCATGGCCAAGCGTGTTAAGGTGTGTAACTCATAATCTGAGGGTCGCGGGTTCGCATCCCTGTTGCGTTAAACATGCTCGCCCTTTCAGCCTTGGGGGAGTTATAATGTAACGGTCGATCCCACTATTCGTTGGTTAAAGACTGGCCCAAGAGTTGGCGGTGGGTGGTGATGACTAGCTGCCTTCCCTCTAGTCTTACACTGCTAAAGTTCACCCCGAGAGCAAACCGCAAGATGTTAAAAGAAGTCTCCAAACACCCTAACATGTCATCACGGGACCTACAGCAGGCTATGGCTCCTGTTTATGTGAAAGTGCATGCCTCTACAATCAGAAAGAGACTGCACAAGTTTAACTTGCATGGGAGGTGTGCAAGAAGGAAACCTTTGTTCTCTAGGAGAAACATCAAGGCCAGATTAAAGTTTGCCAAATAGAAGGTAGACAAAGACCAGGACTTCTGGAATAATGTTCTTTGGGCAGATGAGTCCAAAATTGAATTATTTAGACACCAGAACAGAGGACATGTTTGACGTAAACCAAATACAGCATTCCAAACAAACAAACAATAGGCATGCTTATAGACATTATATTACAACGTGTTTGCCTTTTGAGGAGCTTTAACAAGAATATAATATATTTATGATTGTTTAAGTATTTTTCAAGAAACTTGCAATTACTTGTGTTGTAACTAGCACACATTATTGTCCCAGCGATGCCCAGGCGGTCAATCGGCTCGGTAGTCACTGTAAGATTCGCGCGTTTGACTTAAATACATTTTACAGTTCAGTCCTACCTCCATTTTGTTCTATCTTCGTTCGTTGTACGTTAGAGTTTTTTAGTAAAGACTGTATTTTAGCCTGTTGAGTGATCTGAGAAACAGATTCCAATTATGACAAACAAGCATCTGAAACTTTCCGATATTAGACAGTTCTACAAGCCAGTTACTAGTACTACAAGTGACAATGCAAATGCAAATAATCCAACAACCTCAAACAAAGGAATAGAAACTTGCCTTACAGAGGAAATACCATTTCCATCAGAGGACGAGCCTGAAAATACTTGTGCAAATATTGTACATCATGAACCACCAGATAGTTGTGAAACAAGTTTGTTTAGTAATGAAAACTCTGACACTCCACAGATACAGTAAGGAAAGCCATGTCATCCAGACCCACAACTAATACCGCAACAGAAAGCAAAATCTCACAATATCAACTTCCAGGGCAAGTGATTTGATGAGTTCCCATGGCTGCACTTCGACAATCAGACTCAAAAAGTCATATACAGTGTTCCCTCGCCACTTTGCGGATCCTCTTTCGCGGCTTCACTACTTCGCGGGCTCGGTCATCAGCCATGTATATATATATATAAAATAATAAACATTAAATCTAAAATATAGCATTAAATACATTAAAATATTAAAAATAAATATAATTAATAGTGTAAAGAAAAAAACAGGTGTATTTTGAGATATAAACATATATTTGAGTTTATAACAACGTAAAAATGGAAACAGAACCAACTGGAAAAGCTATAGATGTACGCATTGTGCGTCTGCGAAAGCTACGCGAGATCAGCTTCATGGCGTAGCGATGTGCAAGACGGGCTATGATTGGTGCAGAAATGAAAGACGGCCAATGACAGCTACCCATTTTGATTGGGAGGGTTAAATAGTTGTACAGGGAGGGTTTTAAGTCTAAATGCACATAAATATATACGTAAAAATCGGCGATCCCACTTCGCGGAAAATCTCCTTTCGCTGAGGGTTTTGGAACGCATCTACCGCGATACACGAGGGAACACTGTACTTTCATTGTGCCAAGGCGGAAGATAAGAGACCTTTTTACAGGGAAATTGGAGAGGCCAGTGGAGTATACTTTCATATCCACCGGTGTTTGCAACTGGAAACACACAAAACAGAAATTCAACGAACACCAATCCTCCTCTCAGCACAGATTCGTTATATCTTCAGAAAGAATGCAAAAGAAGTCTAGACAAAATATTCAGAAGTTTACGTTTCTTACTGCATCAAGTTTTAGCATTACGTGAACATACTGATACGGAGGGGAACTTCCTGCAGTTAATGAAGCTCCTGGAAAAGGGAGATCCCGAATTGATGGCCTACTTGTCAAAGAAAACCAGATTCACATCACCCCAGGCTCAGAATGAAATAATGGAAATGTTCAGCCATCAAATACTGAGGAACTTAGCACACGAAGTGCAGCAAAGTTAAATATTTGCATTAATAGTTGATGGCACTGAAGATGTTATAGGTGCCGAACAGGAACGATACGTAGATGAGAACCTTGACGTCCATGAGACGTCCAAGCAACCGTCAGCTTTGTTTTTTCACCGCAAAGCACATAAAGCTAATTTAATAATGCAACATGAAGTTGAAGGTTGTGAATGTGTTCGAGATTCTATCTAGTGGGTACTTGAACTTAGTGTCTTGCTTTAGAGGTCAAGCAAATACAAAACAATCTTTGAAAATATTGTATCGTCAGACAGCCACAATGGTTTAGTTAAATACATCTACCTACTGTGTCCAACACGCTGGTTGTGCCGCCTATCTGCAGTTACATGTGCTAATGATCACTGCAGTGACATTGTTGATTCTTTGTCTGAATTAGCAAATGAAAAATCAGATGTAGCAGCGAAAGCACGAGGTCTGTTGGACAGATTTGACAAAGGAAAGACAGTTTTAGGATTGTTGATGGCTCAGCATCCATTAGCTGCATTAGAGGAACTAAACCGTACATTCCAAGCAAAATCAGCGACAGTATCTGGCATAATTGAAGCATTTGCAATGACAGTTGAGCAGTTCCAGGTATTGCAAACAGAGGAAAATTACAACAAGATATTTGATGAAGCTGAGAAAAAGTTAACTTCCCTAGATCTGGTGCCTATTGAACTACCACGCATTTGCAGACCCCCCAAAAGGATCACAGGTGATGGCTCAGCACACCATTCTGCAACAGCTAGAGATTACTACAGAAACCGATATTTTGAATTTGTGGACACGGTCATAGAAAATCTAACCACTAAATTAAACGCAGACAACAATAATTTGAGGCAATATCTGACACTTGAGAACATGATCACATCTGGTAAGATTGACAATTTGTTTATAAATTTCTATCCAGAAATCTCTGCACAACGGCTCAAGTTTCAATTGCCCATGTTCAAAGTAACAACAAAAGCAGTATCTCTGAAAGGTGCGAAGGATGCTTGCTGTAAAATGCATGAAACAATCCAGCAGATGTTTAGTGAAGTGTTTCTTCTCATGAAAATTTCGCTTGTATGTCCAGTATCCAGCTGCGAATGTGAACGCAGCTTTTCTGCACTAATACGGTTGAAGACGTGGTATTCAGACTATGTCTCAGTGCCGCATCAACTGTGGCAGTTTGTCACACTCACAAAGATGAGGTCGACAAGATAAATATAGAAGAGCTTATGAAAGAATTCATAAACAGGTCATCACAAAGGAAGTCTACGTTTGGGAACATGTAGACAAGAGGACTGAATGAATCTTATTTCAATGAAAAGTATGAATAATGATGTGCTACATTGTATTGATGTGTAATTTTCATGAGTTTTCAGTAGATATAAACTTATCAAGGGTAATTACTAATTTTATTAATATTTGAAAACGTAATTCATGCAATGAAAGTTATTAGTAACCTTGTCAAGTATAATGGCCATCTAATGGCCATCTTTTATACTGTACAGTGTGTAGGAATAAATTCATATGGCAGTTAATTTGTGACACATTTGTCTTTATTCTATTAACATTTTGAAAACTGTTGACAACACCTCACTCATACAAACCTACATGGAAACCTTGAAGTATCGTGGCAACAAGATCACTCTGTGACTGCATGTTTACATCTTTCAAGTTCGCGTAATCAAAGATTACCAATTTGCAAATTAAACAGTCCACATAGGTGGTTGCAAAAACCATCCCCCATTGGGTGTAAAAAATCTACGCCCCTGGTTTTAACAACTATAATTTTTAATATTGGAATATTGAACAAAAAAAAATTAAGATAAAACTTAATGATTGCATAATTTAGAAAATAACTTCATAGTTTCGATGCATATACCAGTTAATGCTAGCAATACTGGATAGAATAAATATTTGAAAAAAATTTGAAGTTTTAACGGGAATACGTTGGTTAATATTTTAATAAATGCTATATGTAATAAGAAAATTAATAAGAATCACAAACACTTCTTTACTCATTCAATAATGATATTATGATATCATATGTCTTTGAAATTAAAGGCACATCCCAAAGTGTCACGGACGTGTATTAGAAATATTTTTTTCTATTTTTAGTACAGTACAGTCTAACTCTTTTTACAAGGTTTCAGGTAATTAATCTATACAGTGCTTGCAAAATTATTCAACCCTATTAACAATGTCACATTTTGACGAAATACCAAGATGGCGTAATTTTTGCCTGTTCTTCCTGGCAAAATTGCTCCAATTCTGACAAGTTAGTGGGAGAACGTTGAGGGACTATAATCTTTAAGTCTCGCCTTACGTTTTTATTGGTTTTAGGTCCGAACTTTGACTGAGCTATTCCAGCACATTAATTTTCTTAACTTGAAACTACTGCAATGTAGCTTTGGTTTGAAATGTAAATATTTAGATTTAGATTTTTGACTGAAGTAAGTTTTCCTTTAGGATTCGCCTCTACTTTGAACTGTCAATCTTCCTCTTAGTCCTAACGAACTTCCCAGTTCCTGCTGATGAAATATATTCTGATGATTTGATGTTGCCATCACGATGCTTAACAGTAGGAATTGTATTGGTTAGGTGATGTGCTGTGTTGAGCTTACACCAGACATAAAAGGCTCAATGTTTGTCTCGTCTGACAACAAAACCTTTTGTCTCGTGCCTGTAGTATTATTTACATGCTATGTCGCAAACTTCGTACGATATTTAAAATGATTATGTTTCAGTAATTGCTTTTTTCTTTGCAATTGTTCAGATAGTCGAGTTCTGTTCAGCCACTTGGATGTATGAACACTGACTTCCATCTAAAACATGGAATTATGTACATCTTTCAAAGTTATTGTTGGAGCCACAGTGACAACATCCTTAACCAGTTTCCTGCTTCACTCACTGCTTAGTTTGGAAGGATAGCCTGACTAATGACTGGGTGGTATGAAGCAAATTCCACTTCTTAATGATGCACTTCAATGAACTCAAAGGGATAATCAGCGATTTTGAAAATTTTTTATAGTCTTATGATTTGTGTTTCTATACCAATTTATAATTGTTTCAAAAGCTCCATAGTTATTTTTTTTACATCACTATGTGAGTTTTAGCTTGAACAGATGCATTGACTCTGAAATCAAGTTAAACCACTTTGGTTACACATATAGAGACAATTACGCTAATTTTATGACTTTTAAAACTAATCTTTTGCACCTCAACTGATTTAGAGTTGATGTAGCAAGGGGGATGAATAGTTATGCAATTCATAATATACTAATATTTTTGCAGTTCTAAATTACGTTAATATAAGCGTTTTTCTAGTTGTTTTTTCCGCTTGAAGTTGATTCTTTAGATTGTTTCCCGTTTAAAAAATTACATG
This sequence comes from Carcinoscorpius rotundicauda, assembly GCA_011833715.1. Lineage (NCBI taxonomy): Eukaryota > Metazoa > Arthropoda > Merostomata > Xiphosura > Limulidae > Carcinoscorpius > Carcinoscorpius rotundicauda. The sequence continues at coordinate 57,212,582 of CM022391.1, read as the reverse complement.
ACGGCAATTCTTTGATCGCTTGTAGAGTATTCATGATGAAACTTGGTAGAATGGATGGCAACTGCCTGTTGGGGAGACACGCGTGTAGAGGACGACGTTTCGAGAGTTTTGAAAACAAAAGGCGGAAGACATTCAAAACATCGTCCTCCACACTTGTACTTCGAGAACAGACAGTTACCATCCATTCTACAAAGTTTCATACATGAATGCAAGCTCAGAGAGCAACAAAATTTGGCAACTTTGAAGAGGTATTAAATACTTTTACAAGGCACTGTATTTAAAGAAAAATATCTAAATTTTTCATATCAACTGATCGCATGTATAATGTAAATAGTTCTCTACCTTCTTTACTTAGTAAGATGAACTCTTAAAATATGCATATGACATTTTAAAAGTGATTTAGGGATACATAATTACAAGTCTGGTTGTTGTTGGGTTTCTTTTTAATTTTCCGCAAAGGTACACGAGGGCTATCTGTGCTAGCCGTCCCCAATTAAGCAGTGTAAGACTAGAGGAAAGGCAGTTAGTCATCACAACCCACCATCATTTCTCAGGCTACTCTTTTACCAACAAATAGTAGGATTGACCGTAACACTATAACGCTCCCATGGCTCAAAGAGCGAGCATGTTTGGTGTGACAGGGATTCCAACCCGCCACCCACGGATTACGAGTCGAGTACCTTAACCACCTGGCCCAGCAGGTCCCCAACTAATGAAATAATGCTTTATGATATATAAAAGTAGGAACATAATAACAGCATATTTTTTAGCTATACTTATTTATAATGCCAGTTAAATTTTAGTTTCTCTTTAACTAGGTAGTTTGCTGTGATAAAAAATATTAATCGTAGAATTTCGTTTTTAAGATTGTATTTTCTTGGTTTGTAACAGATCTTCACAGATTTTTGCTAATTTTAGCTTTCATTGAAGGACTTTTTTCTTCTTTTTTCTGTTTTGTATCGAGTAAAGATTTTTCCATTGTGTCGTACATAGTGTCCGGTCTAATTATTTACTCTAAACACAGTTAAAACCAAAATAATCCAGTTTAACCTACGAAATATTTTCTCTATTTGTAGGTTTTATCAAATCTGTTGGGAAGAAAACAGTTTATCTGGAAATAATATACGTCAAACATACTTTAAATAAAAGTGAATTAAAATTTAAATAACATTCGAAAGCATAAAGTTTGAATGCAGTCAACCATTTTTTGTCAAATCTTACATTACGTAATGTTTTAGATATGGTGAGAAATTTAAATATATAATTCTCGTATCATGGTTAGATTTAACCTACGTCATGTAAGCAATGCATAAATTTAACAATCAGAAATAATACCAGAGCAAAATTTCAATAATGTTTAAAACGAGCTGGGACGATAAATTAAAGTCCATGCTGTATAAGGATATGGGTTCATTTAACGAGCTCCCTTGGAAAATATGGGCCTTTTTCGGTGCATTTTGCACACGCTACCTTCTCTGGATAGATAAATCCTCATCTTCAGACTTGTGATAGGTATGGTATATGTAACACAATATTCAAAGTATTAATGCATGCAACACACACGTAACACATGCAACATTAACAATATTATACGTAGGAGAAGTCAACAATTTCTTCCATCAATGATGAACAAGAAAGTGATTCGAGAAACGATCATGAGATATTTAACTTGTTTAGATATTATTCAATAAATCTAAATTGCAGAGTTGAGACCTATAAGTCCAAAGTCTAAAATATTTTGGTGGGTGGGTGGAGGTGGAGAGAGCACTCCGTTCTGATTAATCCGACAGTCATTTAAATGTTGCTCTAATATGATACTTCGAAGTTTACTAAACTACATTAATTGGTAGCTATTTTAATGAAAACTAGTTATTTTTTACTGAAATAATTAGTCACTAGGCGGAAGACAAAGTATTCCAACAGACGAGCCTTGTCAGGACTTCGCAGGGATAATTGAATCCAAATACCAAAGCTGGAATATATAAACTCAATGCCTAAAAACTTTAGCTTGGGGAAGTGGGGGGAAGAGTACTCAGAAGAAAACAACACTTTCACTGGTCGGGACCAAATAAAGCCATACTAGTGTCAAATTGAAAAACTAGTGAACGTAGGAGAACCTGAAAAGAAACTAAAATGACAAAGTTATACATATAATGCATTAGGTGTGTTTTTAAAACTTAGGGAGGAGGGTTAATATTACCATGAATAAAGTTGAACAGAGATATATACTTGCATCAAGATTTAGGGGTGACAGCGATCATAACGTAAGTAGATATAAAAAGAGTTAAGATTAATGGATTTTTTGGTATATTTAATGAAAAGGTTTATTATGCGGCATGGCCAGGTGGTTAAGACACTAGACGTGTAATCATCGGGTCGTGGTTCGAATCCCCGTCACACCAAAGATGCTCGTCTTTTCAACTGTTGTGGTATTATTATGTGACGGTTAATCCCACCATTCGTTGGTAAAAGAGCAGCCCAAGAGTTGGATGGTGATCACTAGCTGGCTTCCCTCTAGTCTTATACTGCTAAATTAGGGACGGCTAGCACAGATAGCCCTCGTGTAGTTTTGTGCGACATTCAAAAACAAACTGTTGGTTGTGCAGTGTTTTTTTTCAACACAGCTTTCGGGTTTGTAATTTGGGAGGTAGTGGGATAAACACGTACCTCTGTTTTCTAGCTTTTACTTTCATAGGATAATGAAATAGTTTTATGTTAGAGATTATCATTCCACCATAAGTAAATATTTTCTCTTGACATTATTCTAACCGACAGTACAGTTAAGCCAATGAGATACTACTCTGATATGGTACTACAAAGTTTGTTATTGACATCGTTCTGACTTTATCCGACAGTACCATGAAGTTACTGAGATACTCTTTTGCTGTCGTTTTACAAAGTTGTTCTCTTCTTGTCAATAAAAGTGTTAATACCCATACCAGCCGTTCTGAGATACATTTTATTTCTAGTGGGTTTCTCGTCATCAAGAAACTTTCCTCTTGTCAAGCTTTAGCACAGCATGACCGACTGAAATTAAATCAAGCGTTAAAGAGAACTTAGGTTTAGATAGGTATTTGTGAGCCCCTTCTTGAGAACCTGCAAGTGACTCTTTGAGAGGCTGAACGGCCTCTACAGCTAATTGAGCGAAAAGGTTATATTTAATCAAGGTGATAAAGACTCGTGATATTTGGAGACACATAACAATCGAAAGACGTAAAAGTGGCACCAAGTTTTCAGAAAAAAGTCAGTACTTCTGAAAATAATATCGATCGGAAACTATATTTAGGAGTCAGAATAATGTAAGTTTTAAAATGTGAATCACGTAGGAGGGTAGGGTATTAGAACCAGTAGAGCGTATTAAAACTATAAACAGCAAATAACTTATACCTATCACGGAATTAAGAATTACGATTTGTGATCAGTCATAAACAATTGTTAAAAGTTTAATATCACTTAACAATAAATAAAAACCAATAGCATAATTATTTGCATTCCCAAAATACAGTCTGTATAAAACTAGTGTAAATTTGCTCCATAATCTGCGGACTTACACACTAAAAACCGGGTTTCGATACCCGTGGTGGGCAGAGCACAGATAGCCCATTGAGTAGCTTTGTGCTTAATTCTAAACAAACAAACAAAAACAAAATGCTCCATAATTCTGAATCACATTGTGAAGTGTAATTTGTTTGTTGACTGCTCTCTGTCAGATGTCATATGTTCGCCTGGTCTCAACGAATAAAGCGTGATTATAAATTAGGCCTGATATGAGCTGTTGATTAGGGTGCTTGACTCGCAATATGTTGGTTGCTGGTTCGAATCTCCGTCTTTGAACATTTTCACTCTCTCAGTTGTGTGGGAATTATAATGTTATAGTCAAACCCACTTTTTTCTTTCTGTAAAAGCTGCGATATTATGGTCGACTAGTTCGAATAACACTGTAGTAGCTTTGTGCGAAATTGAAACCAAACTTATAAATTCATCTTTATACACAGAGGGTATGTGACGTAGCATGAAGTGACCTACAAGCAATGAGGTGGCGTCACACTGCGGAAATAGGATAAAACAAGCCCTGAGGTTGGAAGAGAGTATCTAATATTTACATACAGTTGTAATATATATGTTTCTCAGAGGTTACATAACATCAAGGTATTTATGTTGTAACTTGCACGTGCATTCTCTAACATCTCTCAAGTTAAGGCCGCTTTCATGGCGTCATGACCAGCATCGATCCTTCTCAAAACTAGAACATCGGGCCACAATAATGACGCAATTTCTCCTGTGATATAAATAAAAGCGAAAACATTTCACTAATTACTGAAAAGAAAAGAAAAACAAACAAGAAAAAATGTTGTTGTTTTGCTCCAGGGAAAGAGTGTCAAGCAATAATACATGTTATATAAGACTGTTTATTAGCAGGCTGGACTGACCGCATTACTAAGAAATTTGTGTTTGTTTGGTCATGACACACTTGTAGTCCCTTTGTGGGTCAGTGGTGAGTTTACGGCTTATAACGCTAAAATCCGAGATTCTATTCTCTTAACGGACAGAAAGCAGATGACTTATTGTGTATATTTTCAACGAAACAAACAAACTTATATTGCATAAGATCGAATACAATAATTAATTTGACACAGAGAAAATGGGATTTAAGATTCCGTTAAACTTTGAAAAACCCTCCAGTGACAGAGCGATGTGTTTGTGGACTTACAACGCTAGAAACCGAGTTTCGATAACCGTGATGAGCAGAAAACAAATAGCCTGTTGTGCTCAATAACAAACAAATAAACACACTTCGAAAGTATATACGTCTCATAAATTTCTCTTCACGCTAATTGCATTATTATAGATTTTAATATGTACGTTTTTCTACGAACAGTTTCAGATAATGAAATAAAAATAAATGAAGTATCATACATTTGAAAATTTCTATTTAAACAAACGTTATTGTATTGGTCATTACTCATTACAATATTGCATAAGAAGTTTATGTTATTCATATTACAAGTCAATGTAGACTTTTTACCACAGTGACTGTGATAACCAACAAGTCCTTTAGATCAGGAAGTAATATAAATAAATAAATAAATATTCTCTTAACACTAAATAAATGCATATTTTACCTAGACCCATGTCATTTGATACATCACGAAAGTATCTTATAGGTTGAGTTAAAAACTGACCTTACGATGTGGACCAAAGAAATCATTTTGAGACATTGTTTGAAGCACTGAGTTTGGTTTTTAATTAGACTTGTTTAAAACAGAATTAATCTATACATCCAATAATTCGTGTTTCCTATACACTGTTTAAAGCTGCCATTCATAGAAACTATATTTTAGCGTAGACGTTAAATATATTGGCTTACTTTTTCTCACATATCACAACTGTCGTATATAGTAAATTATAAGTTTGATCACCCAGCTGTTCACGTCTATACCAGATGCCATCAAATCGGAGACTTCCTTTGGTTTACTACGCTTCTCTCACGTGGCGTATTTGAAATAGATACACTCCATCTCTTTCAAACAAAATCTAGTTTTATGAACTTCTTTAACCCTAGAATTACATATCCCAATCAAATTTTAAATAAAATTAGATATATATATATATAAGTCATTTATAAAAAAAATAAGGAAAATAATACTAATATTACTATCAACAAGTCAAAGAACCCGTCCCCACTGAAGGGAAATATTTAAGTTAATCTAGCTATTTAAATTGTTTCGTGAACTTTCAAATAATTAGTTGTGTTACACTCTTGAAATTCTTAACAGTTAAACATTTAAGCCTGTATGTATTAATTTTAAATTCCACGTTTTTCTAACTGACATGGGCGTGGAATATTTAGTGGATGTCTGTAGAAGATCATTCTCAATATATATATTTGTTATAACCAAAAACAAGTCGAAACAAAAATAAAATAAAAAATGCTGTACTAACTGAAAGGATCACATGGTACAAGCTATAATGTGGAATATAAAATGTTCCCTAAGTTTTGGAGGTGACTGAAGAAGTAGGGCCCACATTGCGGTGGGGATACACCGTCTATTAGTCTTAACCTCCAGTCGCCAGTCTTCAGATACTTGACCAACGCGTCAGTAAATTGGATATTCCATGGAAGCAACTTATGTACACGTGACTTTTGTCGCTTTTCTAAATAGAGATACTTCTTGGAGCACGTGGTTGACTTTTGTCACTGACTCTTTGTTCATGAATTCCTACTTGTTAAAGATGAGCTTTGTTTGCTATTGCTAGGGTGAAACTAATTACAGGTCTCTTTTCATGGATGGTTCTTGTACTTAAAGTTGATTCGTATCTCTTTGTTTTCGAATGCCGTCAAGAAAAAGGAATATTCCCATCTTGAAAATCTTTAATTTCCTATCTGAATGCATCTTTATGATGTGAATGTATGACTGTTTTTTATTATCCAAATGGACTGTGTCATATTCTTCTCATATACGATAAACTTACAGAGGTATAATACTATCTGCAAGCAATGTCAAAATGTAGTGTATAAATCATGTTTTTCATTTTCACTAAACGATTCTAAGTCATAACATTATATAGTCCTATTAATTTAACTTAAAAAAATATCTTTATTAAGTTTATATGCTAAAACGGCTCGTTTGTATTGAGAAAATATTTTACGTAGAAGAGCGAACAACGTTTTGACCTTCTTCGGTCATCGTCAGGTTCACAAAGAAAGAGAGAGGTAACTGACCGGAAGCTGACCACATGTTTAGAAGGGGTTGTGCAACTGAGTGTCGGAATGTAGAGTGCGGTAATTTATTGTATATTAATATATTAATATGAATGTAATATATTCAAACATCTAACTCTTGTGTATTTCTAAGCACGTTTTGAGCAATATTTGTTTTATTTACCTCTGAGCCACAGAAAAGCGTCCATTTTACAGATGACGCATTTATTTTTACTTGGACAATTATCTCAACTGTTTTCGATTCACCTACATCCCATCCTATATCAATTACCAGTAAAAAATATAGTAATGTTTTATAGTAAAAAAAGCCCCGGCATGGCAAGGTGGTTAAGGCACTCGACTCGTAATCTGAGGGTCGTGAGTTCATACCCCCGTCACATCAAACAAGCTCGACCCTACAGCCATGGGGGCGTTATAATGTAATGGTCAATCCTACTATTCGTTGGTAAAAGAGTTGGCGGTTGGTGGTGATCACTATCTACCTTCCCTTTAATCTTACACTGCTAAATTAGGGACGGGTAACGCAAATAGCCCTCGTGTAGTTTTGCACGAAATTAAAAAAAAAACAGTGAAAGAAAATATCACATCATGTTTTTTTCTTTAGCACCCCAGTGGCTCAGCGGTATGTCTGAGGACTTACACGCTAAAATCCGCGTTTCGATACCCGTGGTGGGCAGAGCACAGATAGCCCATTGTGTAGCTTTGTGCTTAATTCAAAACAACAACAACAAAGCTTTTCTTTATTTCATTTATTTGTTTTTTTGACGTTTGATCAAAATTTAACACACAATCACAACTGATTTTTTTCTTTCTCATTGACCTGAAAAAGGCAAATTTGGGTCAAAAGATAAACTGTAGCTTCAGGGTTTGCGGTCTCCTACATATAACTATTAGTTTTTTTTACCAACAAATTAAATAAAACTATTAATGACAACCATATTAGCACGTGCATCATTCCTTTATATCAAAAATTCTGAAATATAGTTTATTAAAAACTTTGTGGAATAAAATTGTTTGTTTTGCTAGGAATTTTTTTAAAGGCAACACAAATGCAAAAAAGAGAATATCTTAATTTATACATTTTATCAAAAAAGTGTTTATAAACTATAAGTTCAGTTGAGGTGATTTTGAAGAGACCCTGTATTATGGCAAAAGGCCTCGACGGCTCTAGATATATCAGAGAAAATAAGGTGGATATATTTTTATATTGTCATTTTTTAAATTTTTGCCCCCCAGTGACTCAGCGGTATGTCTGCGGACTTACACGCTAAAATTCGGGTTTCGATACCCGTGGCGGGCAGAGCACAGATAGCCCATTGTGTAGCTTTGTGCTTAATTCAAAACATCAACAAAAAAAACAACATTTTTTAATTTTTAACTCAGAAGTTTATAACATTATAACTGTAACTTATTTTACACATATTCCCTGCAACATATACTCATATGATAATCTACAACTGGATGGAAAACTTTCACTGAATGGCTGATACTAGGCCTAAATAATTCAGAAAAAACTCAGAAACCGCTAGTACCATAGTTATTATTTGACTAGTGTTGTGGAAGTCTTAACAGGAAACATTATTCGCTCGAAGAACAGAGATTTCTCTTGCTTTTCTTTTGTCTAATTTCTTATTATTTGTTATTGAAATGTCTTATTTATCTTTCTTTTGATCTAATGTAATAAATAAAATGCTTATTTATATCGCTGAAAGCGACAAATTGAGAATAATTTAAGAAAAACAAATTGTAGTGAAACACTAATGTTCATGATAGGCCTAAAAAACAACAACACATATTTGCACAATATTTTCGAAAACACTGTAAAATACGCTTAAGATGGAAAATAAGCGTTTACTTAAATATCTTTTCTTTATCTGTTACTTTCTGTCTTTTAGGCTTACCCTGCAAATTTAATTTCTTTTGTAACAATATTTTTTTATTTCAGTGTCTGAGCTCGTAAAATATGTTGAAGTACGTTTAAAGTACTGTTAAGTATTTCTCGTTCACATTTCCTGGCGGAAAATAATTCTTATTGAATCAATTAGGAAACAAGGGTTGAAAGTAATTAGCAGTTTGGCATTCAGTGAAACATGATATTCATCTAGGAAAAATATTCTTATGTATTTCATTTGTACTTCTTTAGGATCACTGACGAAGGATAGAATTACTTGAAAGAGCTGTGTTATACTCATTTTTATTATTTCAAACGAAAAACGTGTCTTGACCTTATTTTATTTATTGGAGTAGCGATAACACCAAACTGGATTTTATTCTTTCGAAAATTCATTCCGCGAATAGTTGCTGTGTATTCGAGAATATGTGATTGTAGCTATGATTTAAGGGCTATACATCTACGTGGGCACGTGCTTTTCTAGCCCTTTTCCTTCTCCACAGCAGAAAAGTCATTGTTATGCAGGACACAATTTGTGTTTAACTGCGCATGATCTAGCTTATTTATTCATTTTTTTTCTTTGATTTCAATGAAATAAGCCCACGCTTCTTAGCAGTTCCTACACTGTGTAAAAAATATTTGATATCTTATTACAATATAAATTAAGCACCGTGTTTAAATTAAGTAAACATGAAAGACTTCCTCGAAATGGTTGTAATAAGAAGAATTACACAAATTAAATGTCAAGGTTAACTTATAACTACCAGTCTTAATAGTTTTGGGTTAGTTTTCCTGGTACATATTATCCTCCTCTCAACTGTTTATACATTAATAAAAACTCCTGTTGGAATCTAACCGATTCATTTCTATTTGTTTCAAAGTAAAACCACATTGAACTATTTGCTGTGCCCTCCACAGGGAATCGAATGTCGTATTTTACAATTGCAAGTCTTTAAACGTACCACAGTCCCACCATGGGACTATTTCATTCTGAGATGTACTGTTGAAAATACGCTGTAGGAGTTAGATCAGTAGGTCTTTCAACGAGTTATATATACAAACCTACTGCGTATTTTGTGGACATGAATAACAGTGATTCTGGCACAGCTACGAAAGATGTTCTTCCGATATAAAAAGTAATATGGCCCCAACATTGATTTTCCTGTAACTTAGGTTACGATAATTAACGGAAAACACAACTCAGTCAATATGATCAACTTATATGTCTCTTCTCTTGCCAGCATTTTTCAAAGATACCAAGTTCTTCAGAATCCACTTTGGCTTGTCTCCCTCTACAAGTATGGGGGCTGCGGGAGCCAGTGATAAATAAGTAACCAGGAGAGTGCTGTCAGAAAGTCAGGAAGAAGTAATGCGAGTGATTAGATGCAGAATTAGTTGGCAAATAGACATACGATGTTTTGAGTGTTGTTTTCCTGTTTCTTATATTTCAATATAACAAGACAAGAGATACAGGATTAAAAAAAAAATACAGGTTGGACATCAGTTAAGTTGTTGTTGTTGTTGTTTTGAATTAAGCACAAAGCTACACAATGGGCTATCTGTGCACTGCCCACTACGGGTATCGAAATACGGAATTTAGCGTTGTAAGTCCGCAGACATACCGCTGAGCCACTGGGGGCGGCATTAGTTAAGTTTATTTTTGGAATTTCTTGCAAAGCTACTCGAGGGCTATCTGTGCTAGCCGTACCTAATTTATCGGTGTAAGACTAGAGGGAAGGCAGCTAGTCACCACCACCCACCGCCAACTCTTGGGCTACTCTTTTACCAACGAAAAGTGGGATTGACCGTCACATTATAACGCCCCCACGACTGGAAGGGCGATCATGTTTGGCGCGACGGGGATGCGAACCCGCGACCCTCGGATTACGAGTCGCACGCCTCAACGCGCTTGACCATGCCGGGCCGGCATTAGTTAAGATATAATGTAATTAGCTTACACTTGAGTTGTTGTCGCAAGAAATGGAAGTTGGCTCTTTGTTGGAGCTTGACAGAGGAATTTGTGATTTCGTGAAAAATAAAGGGTGGGTTTACTTGACTTTTCTTAGGGTTGGGTGTGTAAGGACAGTGTTACAGAACCAAATGATCCCTTATTGTTTGCACGTTAAGCCTGATTTGTCAGCTTTTTTCTGATCAAGCACAAAGCTATACAATAGGCTATATGTTCTCTGCCTACTCAGACACCAAAACCTAGTATCTAGTGAAATAATTTCACAGAAATCCAACTATACATCAAGTTTAGAACACAGCTAACACAGCTCTCCTAATACTCTGCCGAACCCTTAAAACACGTGGGCAACTTTACACATGCCGTCCTTGAGAACCAAGCTCTCAACCGACACTTTTATCATGTTTCGCCATTCCAACATTTATTACTACTGCTTAGAAGGCTTTCTGTGGATTATATTCAGTGACTGCGATAAACCTCAGTTAAAGAGTGTCATTTTGTTCCAGCCTCATACATTCCATTGTGAGATGGTTCGTAATGAAGTGACTACTTCCAGATGAGGTGCAGTAACCGAAAAAAATAAACAGTAAATGCCGTCCAGTTATAATTCTGAAAATCTGGTTTGTATAACAGCGGTAAGTATGTTATAAGCAGACTATTTTATAGATATGGGCTTGAAACAAACAAACTAAAAAAACTGTAGCGATATTGAACGGTGGTATAATGGCGCTCCAGTGTAATCTGCAGAACCCAGTGCTGTCATTCATTCTTAAACTGTTTAAGAGAATAACTTTCGAAGAGCACCTCTCCATCTGTGGTCAGCAAGCTAACTCTTTCAAGTGATTTGTGAAAGTTTTCATAATTACCTGGGCCTGGCATGGCCGAGCGCGTTAAGGCGTGCACTCCTAATCCGAGGGTCGCGCTAAACATGCTCGCCCTCCCAGCCGTGGGGGTGTATAATGTGACGGTCAATCCCACTATTCGTTGGTAAAAGAGTAGCCCAAGAGTTGGCGGTGGGTGGTGATGACTAGCTACCTTCTCTCTAGTCTTACACTGCAAAATTAGGGACGGCTAGCACAGATAGCCCTAGAGTAGCTTTGTGCGAATTTCCAAAACAAACCAAACCAATCATAATTACCTAAAGCAAACGGCATCTTAGTGTACAGATCCAATTATAATCCATGGCTTTAGTTGTTTGTTTCAGAACAAAGCTTCATTGGGCTATCTGATGTGTCCATCGCGGGTAATTGAACCCCAGATTTTAGAGTTTGGAGTCAACAAATTTACTATTGCCCTACCGAACATCATGACACATAGAGATAAAACTATTATTGTCCGCGAATAAAACGTTTGAGAACTACACGTTTTAAATAAAACTGAATAATCGAATACAATTTACGTATAATAACACATCTAGTTCATTGTTAAATTTGAAAACAGCCCAATTTGACCAATTACAATTTTGCTTTCACTATCTCTACTCTCGCCATGATGCGATATTATTTACTTTGGCCCTTTCTCATGTTAAAGTTGAAATTTACGAAAACCCTCAGTGTTATTTGTAAGTATTTGCAATATTTTGGGTTTTCAGATGTTGTTTAATTGTTATTATTAAATAAGTTGTCTGTTTTAATTAGGTGCAGTGCGTCAATCAGAGCGTAAATTAACATCAATAACTTTTGAACACATGGAAGGCCTGGCATAACCAGGTGGTTAAAGCCTTCTACTTGTTATCCGAGGGTCACGGGTTCGAATCCCCGTCACACCAAACATGCTCGCTTTTTGAGCCGTGGGACCGTTATAATGTGATGGTTAGTCCTACTATTCGTTGGTAAAAGAGTAGCCCAAGAATTGGCAGTGAATGGTGATGACTAGCTGCCTTTCCTCTAGTTTTACATTGCTAAATTAGGGATGGCTAGCGCAGATAGCACTCGTGTAGCTTTCAAAACAAACAAGTTAAAACACTTGCACAAAGGCTTGTGTACGTTCACATTAAGATAACAATCTAAGACTTTTAGTGGACCATTTTAACAGTGCACGTGGGATCTCAGGCGATGATATAATTTGATGTATCATAAATGCGAAGACATATTTTATTACTTTCACGCACACATCATATTCGTACTAGAGAACGTGATGTCGTCCTTGATAACTTAAAACATGGAGTTCAACCATTATATTGGTTTAAAAATTGTAAAACTCATTGCACGAACCTTAGATTACTTTTTGCCTTCTGAACAAAATTATATTTAAAAGTATTTGATTTGAAGTTGAGTAAAAAATTTCAAAATGGGCTATCTGTGCTCTGTCCACATAGGGTTTCGTAAATCGATTTCTAGAGTTGTTAGTCTATAGACCTTCCGCTGTTGCACTGGTAGGGGAGGACGTTTTAAAAAGTAAACGCTTCACGAATTATCTAACCTTATTCAAATGCTTCTCTCTAATTAACTAAGGTTATTAGTTTTGTTTGTTTGTTTTGGAATTTCGCACAAAGCTACAGGTTATTAGTCGTATTGGCTAATGTTGGAAGTGTTGCAAACACCAAATAATATTGTTATGTTATACTTAAACGGTTTAATATCTGTAATGAAGCTTTTGATTCAAGTAAATACCCGGTTAGCACCTAAATAGATGTTTAAACCACCGCATTTTGATTCTCAAAAACAAAAACATGTACCAAAAACAGAAAGTGTCGAACGATACTGGGAATTAAAATATTTTATATCAAAATAGTCAAATGGTTAGTTCTTGTGTACATATCTTGTACTTTATCACTTGTGAAAGAGACCCTACCCTACTTTCCACACCATAACTATTTTATTTCTCTTAACTTTCCTGTATAGTCAAGTGGAATTATTCATCTACAATTTCAGTGAATGGAGTCTTCTGTAATAGTTACAGAAAAAAAGAAAAAGAAATACATGATTTTTTAGGATATACAGACATAGATAGACAGATAAACAGCTATGTAATAAAGAAACATAGATAAGTCAACAAATAGGTTTTGATTGACATGGACAGACAGATAGATAAACATGTATAGAAAGATAAATAGACAGATTTTTCTGATAATATTGTACAGTTCAACTACAATACTTCAAGATATATAATCATTAGTTATAATTTATGCCCGTAAGAAAAACTGGAACGTCCTCTACACTTCTAACTTAACTACTTAAAACCCTACGGCTGGTCTCCCACTTCACAAATTGGGCATGCGGTATTTAATAGTGGGTCTAGAAGCACCCTATTATCCTTGACTATGTAGGAAAGAGATTAATGTCAATCGTTCAAAATAAATAAATAAAAACAAACATAATATGTAAATACATACTTATGAAATATACAACAACTGTTTTATAAAGTCCTGAATAATACTGTAACAAAAAATTACTTTTCTTCAAGAAGCAAAATCAGTACTTCACCTTGCATGTCTTTGTCTCATCCGTGACATCACGACGATATTGAAGATATGTTTACATTCAGACAACATTTCCTTGCGTTATTTTCATAACGGTCACGTGGTCAAGACTGTTATTCCATTGATTTGTTGACGTTAGGCTTAAGTTTTAAAGATAGTTGTTCTACGCTTACGACTATTTTAAATAGTAATTAGACTTGCTACTTATTTGAAACAAATCCTAAGAACAGTCGAGGAGTAAAGCTACAAATGCCCCAAGAGATTTCATGTTTGTTTAAGTGTGGATAAAGTTCGTGAATCGAACTTTGGGAAATGTGAAATCTAGCATATCAAACACAGTTCATTCGAGTTAACCTCTTGAACTTAACCCCAGTCGGGTCGATCGCGGTCCAGTGGTGATTGAGTTGGACAATGGCTTTGCAGGTCTCGACTTTGAAACCCATCATCACTAAAAAGGAAAAAGGAAATCACACTCGGCAACTTCGAAGCCATGAGTGAGATATTAGGGTAATCGTCAAAACCCACTATACGGTTTAACAAGAGTAACCCAAGAGTTGGCGGAAGGTACTGTTGAATAGCTATCTTCCCTCTATTTAATTTGTTGAAAATTGGGAACGGGTAGTGCAAATAGTTGTTGAGTAGTCATGTACAAAACGAACATAGCAGGTGTTAATATAATTATCTGTATTAAGAGATACGATGTTACATTACCTTTTCATATTATTCAAAATGGCCTGGCATGACCAGGTGGTTACGGCGCTTGATTCGTAATTCTAGGGTCGTAGGTTCGAATTCCCGTCACACCGAACATGTCCCTTACAGCCGTGAGGGCGTTATAATGTGACGGTCAATCCCACTATTCGTTGGTAAAAGAGTAGCCCAATAGTTGGCGGTGTGTGGTGATGACTAGCTGTCTTCCCTCTAGTCTACTACTAAATCAGGGACGGCTTGCGCAGATAGCACTCGAATAGCTTTGCGCAAAATTCAAAACAAACCAAACTATCCAACTTTGCAGAACCAAGTTTATTTAGTTTAACGAGTTCCGTTTCTACAACTTGCACTGGTTAAAAACATTTTCACGCAAATCCAAAGCAACGAGAAAAGCAATTTAATGGAGCTAATTACAAAACAACAGCGCCTCCTCTATCGTGTATTTGATAACGATAATATGTGTTTTTGGAACACAGAATGGCACGAATGTTGAATAAAACTTTTATTTGTATTAGATAATTTTTATACAAAATACATTACTCACAACAGCTTATAAAATACCCAGAACAACGTCATTTGAATTTATGCATAAATAATCACACGTGGAAAGAATAGCAGATAGACTCCTATATAGTACAATAAACTATTTTGACAAAAATTGTAGAAAAAAAAGAACCAGTAAGCGAACTTGACAGGTATTGTTCACATGATGATGACAGATCTAAGCACCTTTCCCTAGTGAATGTATATTTTCTAAATAAATAAATAATTAAAAATAATAATGAAAGGCCACCTATAAACTAGACTCCGCATTAGTTTAAAGATTAATTATAAAACATTGAAAGGTTTTTTTATGTAAACGTTTTCTAGTTAATATCTAACTGATGAAAGTTCAAATAATCTATGGACCTGTAAGAGAAATGTTTTATTTGCACTAAGTGTACGTATAGATCGTGCATGGATATTGCCCTGAAAGAGGACTGAGTAATTGCGGGTTACTCTAGTCCTCGTGTACCATACATAAATACATTTGACAGTTGAAAATTCCAAAATATAAAGGAAGAAGTTAACGAAACCCGACCCTCATGGGTTGATAAACATCAATACCCAAATACCCATACAGAGAGAGAGATACTTTTTCTGTAGTGTCTCGACATTCGAACGAATACAATCACTTACACTTAATTTGTACACAGAATACACAAACACGTTTCGAAACATTCTCGGTCACTGTTTTAACTCTTTTTACGTCACTGCACGCCATTGGTTAGCTAATCAGGTCAAGTTTTATAGTAGGGATCCACGAGTTCTACAAATAATGGGTCTCGACCACGACCAGGTAATTTCGAACTGATAATCAAAGCTGAATACTTATTTCTACAGAGGAACTTGTGCTTTCGTAATAATTTCCTAAAGGGACAGGAGTTAGATAATCGTAAATAAGGTAAGCAGATGTGTCTATCAGTGTAACTGGTCGTACACTTTATCATTTTATGACAGCATGATTTCACTAGTATATATTTAAGAAAACTTCGTCTTGGATGTCCTCTATTAAGTTATTGTGCGTATATTTGGCATGAGAAAGCTAATTGAAAACAACTAGACCCCTCAGTGGCAATTCCGAGGGCTTATAACACTAAAAATCAAGTTTTGGTACAAGCCCAAAATAGAATAACATTTTATAAGTGGTATTAATAATAATGATAACACTGAAACTACCTAAATCAGTTAATTTGTAGGCTGATAAAGATATTACCATAGATTGTATTCAACAGTTATCATTTGAAAAATTATATGTGGTATGTTTTCATCTATAACAGTAAACGAAAGCTACATGTAATTAATTTCCTTAGAATACAAGTGTTGAATGTTATATATGGATTAAGTTTGCTTGTTTTTAGAATTTCGCACAAAGCTACTCCAGGGCTATCTGTGCTAGCCGTCCCTAATTTAGCAGTGTAAGACTAGAGGGAAGGCAGCTAGTCATCACCACCCACCGCCAACTCATGAGCTACTCTTTTACCTACGAATAGTGGGATTGACCGTCACATTATAACGCCCCCACGGCTGAAAGGGGCGAACATGTTTGGTGCGACGGGGATGCGAACACGCGACCCTCAGATCACGACTCGCACGCCTTAACACGCTTCGCCATGCCGGTCTATATCGATTAAAAACTTTTAATCTTTTCATTTGAGATCTCTTAACTCTTTGGTTACGAATATTATATATCCACATTTTAATTTGTTTTGTGGTTTAAGTTCACCATTTCATTATCCCAAAAAAAATATTTTCGTAGAGCAAATACAAGTATGGAACCGCTGTTGAAGCCGTCTGTAATAAAAACTTATGGTTTTAGCCACGTACATATATTTGATGTCTCAGTACTGATGGTACTTAGTACAGTCACATTATACATTATAACGCCCCCACGGCTGAAAGCGCGAGCATATTTGGTGCGACGGGGGTTCGAACCCGCAAACCTCGGATTATGAGTCGAGTGCCTTAACCACCTGGCCATGCTGGGCCTGTTGATCATGAACGGGACAATTAGAAGATCTGCGATTCGTAATCCTTTAGAAAGTTTTCATGATTAGACGCAGCTGGCTAACTTGCTGTTTAATAATTAATGTTTACTAATAATGCGTTCGTTATTGAGTTGTTTAGATGCAAATTAATATCTATTTCAGTGACTGTATTTCAATGTGCTGTATTGACTATTCCTATGAGTTATTTACAGACTTAAACTAGTTCTTTTTGTGTTATATTCTATGTTTCGTGTATGTATTGGAGGAAAAGAAGCTGCAAATAGCGATACGAAATTACATTAATAAAGCACAGCACGACGTAGTTTAGTAATGAAAGCATTCTACGTTCTGCAGAATTACCTGAGATTAATAAAACACGCTCCCAGTACATAGCAATACTTTAGTGGACTTAAAATGCTAGGAATTGGGTTTCGATACCCGTAGTACGCAGAGCATAAATAGCCCATTATGTAGCTTTCTACTCAATTTCAAACAAATAAATGGAATAGTTATAAGAACTAGGCATAACAAAACGATTCACTCTTTCTAAACTTTTTGAAGAAAATTTTGTTATGTATCGGATTTGTAAAACCTCAAGGACAACTGAGCAAAATATGTAAAGGATTTTATTAGAACTTCATGATTATATCCGTTTTCTGAACAGGTTCATTACTATGCAGTAAGTATTATTCATAGGTGTAAGTTTTTGCATTTAAATATTGTCAAGGACTCTTGTACCTTAGATGTCTGTGACTTGTTGGCGATAAATTAGAACAATAAAAGGACAGTACACAATCCAATTATTTAAAATAATGTATTCAAAACAGTTAAATGTGTGTACAAAAATTATTTACATCACATGATATCACACTTGTATCTAAAACTCTGAATATTTTTTTTATTGCCAAAAGTCCATTCAGGCTGATTCAATTACTTTATAGTGAATAATTTACTTACGTTACCTCGTGAGTTACCACAGTTGTATCTCAACATTTAAACAATTATCTCTTTGTCATTGAAGTCCTTACAGTTAGTTTCAGTTACTTCAAAATATCCTTTGACAAGACAAATTATTCTCTTTATCTCTATTAAGGCCCGGCATGGCCAAGTGGGTTAAGGCGTTAGACTCGTAATCTGAGGGTCGCGGGTTCGAATCACCATCGCACCAAACATGGTCGTCCTTTCAGTCATGGAAACGTTATAATGTGACGGTCAATCCCATTATTCGTTGGTAAAAAAAGTAGCCCAATATTTGGCGGTGGGTGGTGATGACTAGTTGCTTTCCCTCTAGTCTTACACTGCTAAATTAGGGATGGCTAGTGCAGATAGACTTTGTGTAGTTTTGCATGAAATTCAAAGACAAAACAAATAAACATCTCTATTAAATTATAAACCTAACTTTGTAATATCGCTTTTTATCACTCACATATTGACTGATTTTACGTTTTCTTTCGCTAACTAATTTTCTGCCTGAATTGCACTTGACTGAACTTTCTTTTTGACTTGCACTCACGAGCCACCTATACATATGTATATATCTTTATCATTAAAGCCTCAAAAAATGTCGAGGATTCGAGTAGTGTAACGTCAACAATATTAGTAAAACCTGGACAACAATGTAAGTACAAATATAACTTACGACTTTCACAGAGTTACACAACAAAACTCTTAACTGTCGCCTTAAACATAATTACTATTAACTCTCTTGTTATGAAAAGTAAATTAAATATTAAACCACCGAGTAAACAAAATAATGGCAGTCCTGCATCTCCAACAAATATATATTCTTCTAATTTAACTTAGCAATAACACTTTGTCCGACCTTAAAAATTATGAATTGCAATTTTAATCAACGTTAAAATGCGTAAGTGTATTAATATAAAATATTATTAGTGAGTAAAAAAAATATTATATTATTGTTCACCGTTTATTTGAACCAAATAACAACAACAAACCCTTAAGTAACAAACTATTAAGTAATATGTAGTTCACACATCTGTAGCTCATTTCTTTGTATGAAATGTAAATTGCCAATTTTTTGTTTACAATTCTAAGTAAAACTGAAAAAAAGAGAAATATATTCCATAGTTTTACATTGTGTAAAAGCCAGAGTACATATACGAGGACTGTTCTAAAATACACGGGCTGTTTGAATTGCGCGGCTTCAATTGGTTCCAGGGGAATCCACTTGGTTTCGCTAGGTGTGCACAGATCAGCTGATTACGACGCCATTTCCCGATTGCAGGTAACTTCATTTGTGTATTAGCTACGCGGTTTTAAGTGAAGTGCGATTTTTTGGTTGGCGAATTTCAGAATGAATGACCTGAAGGAGCAACGACTTGCTGTGAAATTTTGTGTTAAACATGGAAAATCTGCGACTGAAACTTTTGCTATGCTTAACACGGCTTACGGTGATGTTGATATGAAGCGTACGGCATATTTCAAGTGGCATGAACGTTTTAAGGATGGTCGACAGTCCATTAAAGATGATGAGCGTTCTGGACGTTCTTCCAAGTCAACTGACGACCTACACGTCGACAAAATCAACACCCTGGTGCAGGAAAATCGACGTCTGACTGTCAGGGAGCTTGTTGAAGAGTGTGGGATATCAGTTGGATCTTGTTAGGAGATTTTGACCGAAAAAGTGAAGATGCACCGCGTTGCTGCAAAATGTGTGCTTCAGAACTCGTGAGTTTTTGGCCAAACACTCGATCACTGTTCTTCCCCACCCCTCTACTCACCTGACCTTGCTCCTTGCGATTTTTTCTTGTTCCCCAAACTCAAAAGACCATTGAAAGGAAGAAGATTTGAGACGATTCCCGAGATTAAGGCAAATGCGACGAAGGAGCTGGAGGACATTAAAAAAAAGCGTACCAGGACTGTTTCAACAAGTGGAAACACCGTTGGGATAAGTGTGTGCGTTGGGGAGGAAAGTACTTTGAAGGGGTCGCAGACCTGTAACTTCTAAATAAAGTACATTTTGTTTTATGACGTCAGTCCGCGTATTTTTTGAACAGCTCTCGTAGTATTTCAAGAACAAGTACAAGACCAGCTGACCAAGTTTTGTGAAATACGCTCAGGGAATTTCAGAGAATTAACATGCAATAAACTGAAAAATTGTTTTTTTATTTCTCATAGAGCCTCTCGTTGCGCCAAAAATTCTCGCCCTCCCAGCCGTGGGAGCGTTATACCACTATTCGTTGGTAAAAGAGTAGTCCAAGAGTTGGTGGTGGGTGGTGATGACTAGCTGCCTTCCCACTAGTCTTACACTGCTAAATTAAGGACAGCTAGCCCTCGAGTAGCTTTGTGCAAAATTCAAAAAACAAACTCACAGAGCTACACGAGGGCTATCTTGGCTTGGTTTCAATACCCTTGATGGGCAAAGCACAGATAGCCCACTACGTAACCTTGTGCTTAATTCTAAACAAACAAAAACTTAATATATCATCAATTTCCATGGCTTTTGATCTTTAGCAGCCTTCTTCATCAGCCTAAATAAGTTTTCGAGTTTCAATGGTTTGTTTGCCAAAAGGGCATGATGGATTGAAACCTGTTTGCACTTATCACAGTAAGGGTGCCATCAAGATTGAGTTAGTTGCGATCATTCAGATGCAGCTCCAAATTTGTCCTGGTATCCCATCATGCTTCACTGTAGATGTATTTAGATGTTGTTATTCTCTGTTGTCAAACAAACTATTAAACAAATCAAAATTTGATTAATCTAACGAAATCACACGTCTCAAGCTTTTCTAATTTTGTCTTTTGTAGTCTTGTGCCCATTTAAATTTTTTGGACATTGTGAGGTCCTTGGCAAGTTTCGTACGCAACTGTCGCCTATCGTTCAGAGATTCTGAATCTCATAAAATCTCTCTTTTGGAAAACTTCGGTTTTCTACCTTGACTTCTTTTATTAACAGTGACGGTTTCACTTACCCTCTTTAGTGCTTTACATAAAGCTCCTTTTGAAATTTGGAGTTTAGCAACAAATTTTTCCAGGATATATCATCGATTAGGCAACATTTTAATTTCTACACACATCTTTACTTCAGTACTTAAATCAGTCGTGGGAGCTATAATTGGTTACACCACTACTACTGGGCACAGTATGATTGCCTGCAGTTTTATAGCCTTTATACTGGCATGATGTTGTTGATAACAACATCTTACAACCAAAAATCAATGTGTTTTGGTGAGGCTCATTTTTACATGTTAATTGGATGCCATTATAGTACTATTTATACCATTTCCCTCCCAGTTTCTAAATATATATGTTGTTAATATAATTGCGATTCATAAGATAATTAAAACAAACGTTGAATTAAGTGTAGCATCACATTTTTTATTTCTAGAAGAGAAGTAGGTTAAATACTGTTTAATAAAAATCGGTTATTCTACTTTACTCGAACGATTTGTATATGTTAGTGCATTGGGTGTGGCGTCATGATATATATATGTATTTAACATCTGTATCTTTGGTTCACGTAAATTTTCAACCATTCTGGAGTGTAATTCTGCCACAATAAGAATTATAAGTGGAATAGTAATAATAATAAAAGCTATTTATACAGTGAAATTATTTATTTGGAGTTTCGTGCAAACAAACACGAGTATTATCTGCGTTACTCGTCCCTAATTCACCAGTAAAAGACTATAGGGAAGGCGGCTAGTCATTACCACCTACTGCCACCTCTTGAGAGACTCTTTTACCAACAAATAGTGGAACTAACCGTCATGTTATGACGTATACAAAGCTGAAAGGGCGAGCATGTTCGGTGGGAAGGGAATTAGAATCCCCAACCCTCAGATTACGAGTCGAGCGCCTTAACCACCTGGTCACGCTGGCCCGTGAGTGTGTTACACACAGCAAAGAAACAAAAACAATTGACATGGAATAGAATCCTGTTATCCAAGAAGTAGTTGCGATGAAGCCGGTCACATCTTCTGTTACCATTGACATTATTAAGGAATTGAAAATGGCAAGTTAAAGATTGCAAGTATACAGCCGCACTTCGAAAGTAACAACTGTTTCCGTGAGAAAGACATCTGTTCAAAAGAACTAGAAGCACTTACAATCTGTAAAATATCCAAATGTATCTTCAAAAGACTTTCGTGCTTAAACCTGGACTTGAAAGATGACATTCAAAAGTTTTTTGTTTTTTTTTAATTTTGCGCATAGCTACAGGAGGACTATCTGCACTAGCCGTCCCTAATTTAGCAGTGTAAGACTAGAGGGAAGGCAGCTAGTCATCACCACCCACCGCCAACTCATGAGCTACTCTTTTACCAACGAATAGTGGGATTGACCGTCACATTATAACACTACGTCGACTTAAAAGAAGAGCATGTTTGTTGCGATCACCAACACAAAATCTGTGTTACTGCTCATATAAAGTGGGATTAGTGTCAGTGTTAAAAAGTAATGAGACAAGACGATTCGCGCTTTAAAGACACATAAGCAACAGAGATGATGGTGTCTTTATTTTGTGTTTTACAAATTACAGCTTTTGAAGTGAGAAAGACTTGTTTCCAGAATAGATTGAATGGTTTCTTCATTGGTGTAATCATCCTCAAGTACACAAGTTTTAAAGGTAAAACACGTGTTTTAAAACCAACTCGTTCTAAAACCAAGACTTCCTTCATGAAGAGCTGTAATGTGTATAAAATTACATCATTAGTAAGTAAATTTGAAACGAAATTAAAGATCATTGTAATTGTTACATTTTGTAATATTCTCTTGGACAACAAAAAGCACGGCCCGGCATGACCAAATGATTAAAGCACTCGACTCGTAATCTGAGAATCATGTGTTTGAATCCCTGTCACACTAAACATGCTCACTCTTTCAGCCGTTGAGGCGTTATAATGTCACGATCAATCCTACTGTTCGTTGGTAGAAGAGTAACTCAAGAGTTGGCGGTAGGTGTTGATGACTAGTTGCCTTCTCTTTGTTTTTACACTACTAAATCAGAGATGCCTAGCACAGATAGCCCTCGAATCGCTTTTCACGAGGCCCGGCATGGCCAAGCGCGTTAAGGCGTGCGATTCGTAATCTGAGGGTTGCGGTTTCGCATCCCCGTCGTGCCAAACATGCTCGCCCTTTCAGCCGTGGGGCGTTATAATGTGACGGTCAATCCCACTATCCGTTGGTAAAAGAGTAGCCCAAGAGTTTGCTGTGGGTGGTGATGACTAGCTGCCTTCCCTATAGTCTTACACGGCTAGCACAGATAGCCCTCGAGTAGCTTTGTGCGAAATTCAAAAACAAACTACAAAAAAAGCATTTTGAGTCGATTCCGAAAGGAGTATTTCAATCACAAATATTTAAGTGTTACATTGTTTTCGATCTAGTCTTTAATTTGCACCATCTACTTGTTGTCACGTGCAAGAAACACGAAGGAACAGTCCAATAAAAACGAAAATTTGTAATATGTGTTAAATTACTTTATCTGGTGAAAAACGATTACTTTAACTCTTCAATTACTAAAAAAAAGAGTTAATAATTTGGGTACGTTATCCCATGGAACGAGTAAAAAGGTAAAAAAAATCACAAAACATCGGACCCCGAGCAGCAATTTGAGGCCAGCCAATGAAACGACTGCAAATCGAGCTCGTCATTTGTCATGCACAAAAGCACACTTGTTCAGTTTAGCTACGTCATTTTATACACTGAGAGCTGGATTTGTTGAATGTTATCTATAAATAAAGTTATGGAAGTTAAGGTTGATTTAGCGAAGGAAAATTGCAGACTTTCAAATGATATTGTAAGTGGGATTTTTTTTTATATGGGTGTCGGAAGGATTATTCATTTATATCTCTGCTGGAAAGCCCTAAATTTATTATTAGGGGCCAGCCAAAAGTGGGCCCGAAACATATAGACTTCTAACTACAATTACAGGGAAATAAATGGCGGAGGCCCAATTACTTTTAAGATCTGTATGTATGTGTGAGTGAGAAGGGAACGTTATCAATTTAAGACGGAAGTTAGAGTGTCAGACTGAATTGTCCCTTTTACATTCGTCACTGATGTACGCGCATAATGTTTATAGCGAAAATTTATCCCCTTTGATGTTTTTGAAAGTTTCTGAACATTTCAGTTAAGTTTCAGTTAGTCAAAACACTTCTTAAATTTCTTATGTATATCTTAATTTTATAGGCTTAACAGCATTAAACAAAAATCATGGAACAAATAGCACTCTCTTTACTATATGAACACACTCACAGGTACGTTTTAATATTTCATTACTTGTCTGAGGCTTGAGACTAGTTTAAAGTTACAAACTCGCATGTGACTAATATTAAACATTTTAAGGTTAAAACATGGGTTACATGTTACGTGTATGTGTATAACATATATACCCGTGTCTATGGTAGTGATAGAACTGGATTAATATGCAACGGATTTAACTTTCTTGAAATGAGATAAATTAATAGATGTATGTTATCAGAAGGGCTTTCGCATTCCATTTTAATTGTATTTTTAAATATATAATTAATAACACAATGTAACAAAATTTTTACTTCTTCTTGTTCCTGGGCAGAAAATGTTATTTTCCAATTGCTTATGCCTAAAGTAAATGAAAAAAAGACCTATTTTTCTCTTCCAAATTTACCCATTTCCTGAACATTCCAGGTAGATTCAGTGCTGAGAAGCTGGTAGAGAATTTTTTCGAATTTACAAGAATTTTTAAGAGCTTTCTAGAATGATGTAGAACTTAAAAGAATTTTCAAGAACCTTTTAGAACCTTCAATTTAGTACTAGCTGCCTATGTGAACACATAGATCTAATTTTATCAGAGATGGCATCAAGAAGCTGCAAGCATTCTGCAATGTATGTGACCAGTTTATCAAGACAAGAGCGAAAAAGTACTCTGTGACATATTTGCGAGCACTGCAAAAAAATTATAGGAGGTAAGACGGACAATTTTTGCTTGCTTGAATAGTAAGATTTTACATGATAAATTTTAGATCTTTTAATGTTTAAATATCTTTTAAACTGTTTTTTTATTTCCAATAGTATAGAAAAAATATCAAAATATTTTGCATGCACTTCTTACACATTAGTTGTGGATGAAATACATTTATTCTTCATAATAATTTTATTTTGCTCTTGTACAGGATGGTACAGAGGGGAAAAGAGAGCAATGAAGTTCGCTATTCTAAGAATTTGGTGTGAACTCACTGACCACTCAAGCAATTGCTACTTCTGCACAGTGGACCCTCTCAAACGTCGGGCTGGCAAGAATGCATCTACTATCATGTATCCGGACTTACCATCATCCATCACTCCAGTACCACACTGCCCTAAGCTCCCTGTACCAACTCCGCAAGACAGAAAGAAGAGACCAGCAAATCAAAAGAAGAGATAGACGTTGAAAATTCAGATTACAATTTCAAAAGGTGTAGGTGGTGAGAGAAACCCATATTACCAGAGCCAAAGAGACCTCAATGACTTGATCAGAGATTTTAGTCTAACAAAGCCGAATGGCGAGCTTTTGACATCTAGGCTCAAAGAGTGGGATTTGTTAGAATAACTTTGCAAGTTTCAAGTCAGAGGAAGCGTCATCGACATTTTTCAAGCTTCTTCACTGGTCAATATGAACTCTGCTTTTGGCACAATGTATCCGGTCTGTGCGAGGCAATTGGAATTGTCTGTAACCCGAACGGGGCCCGGCATGGCCAAGCATGTTAAGGCGTTCGACTCGTAATCCAGGGTCGCGGGATCGAATCCCCGTCACTCCAAACATACTTGTCATTTCAGCCGTGGAGGTATTATAATGTGACGGTTAGTCCCACTATTCGTTGGTAAAAGAGTAGCCCAAGAATTGGCGATGGGTGTTGATGACTAGCTGCCTTCCCTCTAGTCTTACACTGCTAAATTAAAGACGACTAGCGCAGATAGCTCTCTAGTAACTTTGCGTGAAATTCAAAACAAACAAACAAGTAACCCAAACGAGTGGCGTCTCTACATTGGCAGCTAATCCAGAATCCTCAAAGCTGTGCTGCTCCATAACTGGAATAACTATCCGTCTTTACCCCTGGTTCATTCGGTGCCCCTCAAAAAGCAAGGCGAGAGCTTCCACCAAGATATACTGGACTTTTAACGCCGCTACCAAAGAGCGTATAACGAAAACATGTTGGGAGACTATATTTGGGGGCTAATACGTGAAAGTGATTTATATTACAGTCGTAAATCTCGAAAAACTACCCATTTCTAAACATTTTTGTATAACTTTAAAACAAATACATGTGTATCTTGATTCATATGTTGTTTTATTCAGACCTTATGTAAATTAAAATGTGCAAATTTGCCTGTTATCACGTATAAAATAGGGTAATTTCTAAATTTCGTCATCTAGGTGACAAAAGCAAAGTTTGAAGAAAATAATGGCCATTTTCTGTGTTTTTACAACATAAACAATTAAAAAAATAACGCATACTATCCAGGTACAAAATTTGTGCTACACAGTGTAACCTATTACGTCACAAGAAGCTGTAAATTGCGTGGGGGTAGGGGGTGGGGACAAGTCCAAAGGAAATTATCGAGGGACTCCAAAAATCCTGGTTGTGATTAACATTACGCAAAATTCAGCATAAGGCG
Source organism: Carcinoscorpius rotundicauda (assembly GCA_011833715.1). Lineage (NCBI taxonomy): Eukaryota > Metazoa > Arthropoda > Merostomata > Xiphosura > Limulidae > Carcinoscorpius > Carcinoscorpius rotundicauda. The sequence continues at coordinate 57,185,747 of CM022391.1, read as the reverse complement.
CACTGGGTGGAGGCGAGGAATGGTGAAGAAACGCTTGTTGTTTCATTAAGTTAATATTGTCGTCGAAGGTTTTTATCTTTATCATTTTAATTTTGTACACGTTTTTCAACAAAGTTGAAGAAACGTTCTCTTAATACAAGCAGATGGATGACTTTTAGTTGAGCCAAAATAATCAAATTTACTTGACCATCCTTCATTACTGTCTATTTCCGTTTCGCAAATTTTAAGAAATGACACAATTATGATGGCGTAGTTATTTTTGTTATCAACTGTACTGTATAAACTGTTTTTGTATTGAATGGACAATTATGTTTAATGATATGGAGTTATAACTTATTTTTATGGATTGATAAGTATATCATGTTATAACTTTTAATTGGTTAGGAAGTCGTGTTAACTCATAACCTTATCGCGTTTCAACTTACTTCTGTTGATCGAAAAATTCTATTCACTGATAGCGATTTCGTTGTATGAGTTCTTTATTTGAGCAGTATGTTGCAGAGTTTTCCTTATGCATGACCAGGAGGTTGAGGTACTCGACTCGTAATACGAGGGTCGCGGGTTCGAATTCCCGTCACTCCAAACATGTTTACCCTTTCAGCCGTGGAGGCGTTATAATTTAACGGTCAATACCACTATTCGTTTGTAAAAGAGTAACTCAAGAGTTGGCGGTGGGTGGTGATGACTAGCTGCCTTCCCTCTAGTTTTCATCATCATCATTTGATTCCTTTAAGGAACATAGGGCCGCAATAACTGCGGTTTCTGTAACAGGTTTTTAAGTGAGTAGGTTGTTAGCCCACTGCACTGAGCCGTCCCTAATTTAGTAGTGTAAGACTAGAGGGAAGGCAGCTAGTCATCACCACCCACCGCCAACTCTTGGGCTACTCTTTTACCAACGAATAGTGGGATTGACCGTCACATTATAACGTCCCCACTGCTGGGAGGGCGAGCATGTTTGGCGCGACTCGGACGCAAACCCGCGACCCTCAGATTACGAAGTGCACGCCTTAACTTGCTTGGCCATGCCGGGCCCCCTCTCGCCTTACACTGCTAAATTAGGGACGGCAAGCGCAGATAGCCCTCGTGTAGCTTTGCGCGAAATTCAAACAAATAATTGACCTTACCGTGTTCTTGTTAAAAACCTTTGTCACTGTGGGATGACTTTTGATAATATATAAAAACAGAGCTGAATTAAAGTAGGATGACTCATGATACTGTTTATAAATAGAGCTAATTGTTGAAGTAGGACAATACTTCAAGCCTAGCTGCTTTTTGCCATAAAACGTCAAACAACCAATTTCATATTACTCATAAACGTAATTTATTGTTGCTGTAGGATGACTTTAATATTTAGAAACAGAGCTGTGTTAAAGTAGGATGACTTTAATATTTAGAAACAGAGCTGTGTTAAAGTAGGATGACTCATGATATTGTATACAAAGAGCTGATTGTTAAAGTACGATAATGCTTCACTTTATTCATGAACATAATTTATTGTCGCTGTATAATATTCAGAAACAAAACTGATTGTTAAAGCAAGTTTTTAATTGATATTGTTCATAAATAGAACGGTTTGTTTAACTCTTGGTTTTTCAAATTATGCTCAGCGAAGCCCTTGGGCTCTGTCGTTGTCATCTGTGGCTCAGCGAGGAAATTTTAGAATGTTAATATTTTTTCCTAAACTATAAAATTGAATTAGAATACGCTGTACAAAAAAGTAAAATATATCTTTAATATAACACATATGAGATCCAATAGCAGCTTTGACGAAGTATTTGCACTGATGGGGCTGCAACTGTGACTGGAAAATTTCCAGGCGCAATGGCACGCATAAAAAAAGAAAAATTTGGACACTTAGAGTGTCCACTGCTGTCTTCATCGTCAAACACTTGCAATGAAAGAAATGCTAGAACACTTAAAAGAGCTATTGGGTGATGTCATAAAAGTAGTTTATTTTGTAAAATGAAGACCACTCGATGCGAGGATCTTCAGTTCACTCTGTGAAGATATGGGAAGTTTACATAAAAATTGCTTCATACTATGCTTGCTCGGTTTTACGAACTGCATGAGGAGATAATTTCTTTTTATGTGAATGCCATTTTGAAGCTGCATACAACTCGTTTAAACTGTTCGCTTAAGATATGCAAGGTTCAGTGTTACATATGACACGTTAAGTTCACTTTGCTATAAAAAAAACGTCATAACTTTATTTAACCTAACTTTTCGTATTACATTCTTCCACTTTCTTCTTCAAAAACCTTCGTTTATTATAATTAAGTGAAGTTTCTTACTGGATATCTTTAATATTCAGATTACAAATGTCACTGATTATCCACTTATTGACGTTATGGCACCAATGTCACTGAATATCGTTCACTATCTTTAATACGTATTGACGTAATAACAGAAATGTCATTAAATATCGTTCACTATCGGTGTTATCCACCTATTGACGTAATGGCACCAATGTCACTGAATATCTCTCACTACCGTTGTTATCCACGTATTGACGTAATGGCACCAATGTCATTGAATATCGTTCACTACCGGTGTTATCCACGTATTGACGCAATAACAGCAATGTCATTGAATATCGTTCAATACCGGTGTCATATACCTATTGACGTAATAAGAGCAATGTCACTGAATATCTCTCACCACCGGTGCTATCCACGTATTAACGTAATGGCACCAATGGCACTGAATATCTCTCACTACCGGTGTTATCCATGTATTGACGTAATAACAGCAATGTCATTGAATATCGTTCACTACCGGTGTTATCCACCTATTGACGTAATGGCACCAATGTCATTGAATATCTCTCACTGCAGGTGTTATCCACCTATTGACGTAATGACATCATATTGTATCATTTTTATTTTGTTTGCTATAACATTTAATGTAAGTATAAATCGTATAAACCGTACAATAATTGATATAACTGACTGCATTATTAATATTATTTGTGTGTATGATGTTTACGTTATTAGGGATTTCTGCGGCCAAAGGTTAGAGACCCACAATCTGTGCAAAAATATTTTTAAAAAAGGTATTTAAAATCCAAAAGGTGTATAAAGGTTTTTAAAAAAGTGTTTGAATCGGCATAATTGTGTATATATATATATATCGATTCGTCTTTTGTTTTCAAAATCAGCTGTCTGTTCAGAACATCTACAGTGCTATAATGGAAGAAGACACCAAGCCGAGAGTGTTACTAGATCGACCAGTGCTAACCATGGCTGACTGCCAAGCCATTGGCGTTGACGACTCGATTATGGGGTTGGACGAAACTGATGAAGGATCTAATGCTTACATGGAGAAACTAAAAAGATGCCTACGGGGAAGTTGCAACCGACAGTGCTCTGTCAGTAAGGTCGGAAAGTCGCTGATGTCGTTGTTTCCCGTAATCAACTGGTTACGTAACTATGACATAAAGCGAGATCTCGTCTATGATATCGTATCAGGTTGCACGTGTGCTATCCTTCACGTGCCACAGGGTAAGGTATTCGATGACAACTGCATAATAAAATTGAATAATGTAATTTTCTTGTTTTTAAATATTTTTCTTGTACTTAAATGTTAGTGTTGTCAAGAAGGACAAATAAGTTAAAAACAGTATATTACTAGTAAACTTCAATATTTTCTTAGTAATGTTAGGGATTTGTAAACTATTATAGCTGACACGTTTTTAGTTTACCTTTAAGAATTAAAATCCAATATGTGGGTGTACGAAGAGATTGTGGATCGTGTTTATGGATGATTTGTTCCATATACGATACAGGTAGTTAATTTGTTTTAATAATCTTGGCTTTACCTTGCAACATACCTCTAGGTATGGCCTTCTCCCTGTTAGCTGCTGTTCCACCGATCTATGGGTTGTATACGTCGTTCTTTCCTGTGCTCTTGTACTCTTTCATGGGGACGTCTATGCAGTTATCTGTTGGTAAGTTACTCTTAACTGAGTCAATGTTACTCCGGGGATATTTTAAAATATACTTTCGTGTATACAGTTCGTCATTATTCGTTAAAGATTCCACGGGCTGTATATCACAAGAGGAAAGTTGTTCTAAGGAAATCATATTCGCCAGAGGGCTACGGAACGTCTTATTAGCAACGATTTAAAATTAGTGTTTTTTAACGCATGAAAAGAAGAACCTAAGCCTTTTCTATTGTTTACTTTTCTCGATTTAAACGTAATTTCTACCCAGTACAAGACAATATTCAAGGGACTGGAACTCGACTTTTTGTTTATAACTAAGTTTTCAGAAGTAATGAATTATCTAAAATTATTTTTTGGAATGCCTCAAAAGGCACGAACTTGTTAAATGTTGAAAAAAGAATTTAAGTTGTTCTCCAACAAAAATCCTAAATTTCTTCCTTATGGGAATTTCTTCGAAAATACTGTATCTAAATATTTCCAATTAGGTTTTTCCTCAGAACTACAGAGTTGTCATCTACATGAGGTTAACTGTACTATTTAAACATACAGGTACCTTCGCTGTCCTGTCTTTAATGACCGCTTCTGTAGTTGGACGACTCGCTACTCCAGACTCTAAAGGTGTCGCCACTGCCCTAAGCAACTCAACAGATGGTTTGAACTTCACTGAGGTGTCCGAAGTCAACATAAGTTCTAATAATGTAGTAACGGCTATAGAGGTAGCTGTAGCAATAACTTTTCTCTGTGGCATAATTCAGGTAAAATGAATAAATATATATATATATATATGTTACTATTTCCACATAAGAATAAGTTTATCTATTGTTTATCTGTATGTCTTACATTTTTAAAACATTACATTATTAATGCTATATCATCTACAATGCCGTGTGGCTCTGCTGTTTTCGATGTCACATACAGAACATACTTACTTAGATACAAGTTTCAAATTAAATATTTACTTTGTCGTGTAGTAATTCTACATTTCCTCACACAATAAAAATACTAGTCTCACAATTTCGTTCTAATACTGATGGCTGGGTTGTTAAGGCACCAGACTTGTAATCTTAGAGTCGTGGGTTCGAATCTCCCTCACACAAAACATGTTTGCCCTTTCATCTAAATTACACCTTGATGCTCTCAATAAACAGTTGCCGTCTTCCCTTTTCATTTGGCCCAGCATGGCCAGGTGGGTTAAGGCGTTTGACTCGTAATCTGAGGGTCGCGGGATCGAATCCCCTTCACACCTAACGTGCTCGCCCTTTCAGCCATGGTGGCGTGATAATGTGACGATCAATCTCACTGTTCGTTAGTAAAAGAGTAGCACAAGAATTTGCGGTGGGTGGTGATGACTAGCTGCTTTCTATCTAGTCTTACACTGTTGCAGATAGTCCTTGAGTAGCTTTGCGCGAAAATTCAAAAACAAACAAACAATCCTTTTTAATGTTGGGGGACTTTAATGGATATCATCCCCTCTGGGGAAGTGTTGATATTTATGAGGGGTCGCTCCGTAGAGTATATGCTCTCTGATAAACAATCTTTCTCTTTTCAATACTGGTTCTTCAACTTATTTCCATGCACCAAGTCAGTCCTTTACTGCTATTGATCTCCCAATTTGGCCCCCCTTCACTATTCTCCCATTTTTCATTGAGGGTTTACAGTAATTCACGAGGCAGTGATAATTTTCCTTCAATTCTAAGAGAGTGTGTCCGTGGCCGATGCCACCCGACCCGCGTGTCCCGCGGAATCTGGACAAGCATACTGCCCCTCTTTCACTGTTGTCACATAACTCAATAGACGACTGTGTGGCAGCAGTAACTTACTGTATATAAACAGCTGCTCAATGTATTCCTAAAACATCGACACATTTTTCACGATATCCTCGTCCGTGGTGGAATCCAGCCTGCCACATGGCACGGAAGGCTCATAAACGGGCCTGGGACACTTTTCGTAGGTATCCCATACTCTCGCACCGCATCGCTTTCCAGCAGGCACATGATCAGTGGGTAAGACGTCAAAGCCAGAAGGAATCTTGGATTAAGTTCACAGCCAGTATATCTTCTACTACCAGTTTCAAACTCATATGGGACAAGATTCGAAAGGTCAGTGGGCAATATAATTCTGTCTTTCTCTCAATCTTGCCCTCTGACAGCCAGGAAATAGCTGATACCCGGAGCATCGCCAATATTCTAGGTGAAAGCTTTTGCCGGATATCTAGCATTTCTGCTTCTTCCTCTACCTTCTTAGGCATCAACACTCGGGCAGAGCGATCACCTCTTTCCCTTCGAACTGACTGTCTCTATGATTATAATCGTCCCTTTACACTAGTGGAACTCAAACTAACCCTTCATCATCTGACGGTACATCGGTTGATGATGTACACTATGAAATGCTGCACCATCTATCACCTGCTTCCCTTACAACTCTTTTAATTGTTTTCAACCGGATCTGACAGGAGAAGGGTTTTCCTGATGTCTGCCGCCAGGCTGTTGTCCCATCTTTCTCTAACCTTGGGAAGGGCCTCAAGATTCCTTCAAACTACCGTCCAATTGCTTTGACGAGCTGTCTCTGTAAGACCTTTAAAAGGATGGTTAGTGCTCGTCTTGTTTGGTTCTCTGAATCGAACAACCTCTCACCCACCCAATGTGGATTCCAACAGCAGCGATCCACCGCGGACCACCTGATTCGACTTGAAACGTCAATCAGAGAAACATTTTTCAAACAACAACATCTTGTACCGATATTCTTTAACATTGAGAAGGCTTATGATATAACATGGATATGTGGCATTTTGCGAGATGTCCATATGTATGGGTTACTTGGCTATTTGCCCATTTTTATCAAAATCTTTTAATGGACAGGAGATTCCGAGTTCGTGTGGGTTCGACACTTTCTCGTCCTTTTCTACAGAAATTTGGAGTTCCTCAGGACTGTGTTCTGAGAGTCACACTTTTCAGTATAAAGATGAATGCCATTACTGAACAACTTCCTGTTACTGTTGCAAACAAGCTCTATGTCTACGAATTTCACATCTCATGTTAGTCGTCGAACATGAGATATATTGAGCGGCAGCTACAGACTGCCCTTAATCGTTTACTGAAATGGACCACAACAAACGGCTTTAACTTCTCTCTCTTTAAAATCGTTTGCATGCACTTTTGCCACCAACGGGGTATTCACCCTGATCCTGAACACCGTATCGGTGAAGTTGTGCTGCCTGTAGCCTGTGAGGCAAAGTTCTTGTGGCTTATCTTTTACCGTAAACTGACCTTTTTATCACACATCAAGCAGCTACGGGTCAAATGTATAAGAGCACTGAACATCCTCCATGCTCTCTCTTCCACCACTTGGGGAACAGATTGATGTTTTATGCTAAAAATATATCGTGCTCTTATTCGATCGAAACTTGACTACGGATCACTGATCTATTGCTCTGCAAGGATTTCGGCCTTAATGATTCTGGACCCCATTCATCATCAAGGACTTAGACTCTGCACTGGGGCTTTCTCTACTTCCCCAGTTTAAAGCTTTTACATAGTCTCATGAACCTTTTCTTGCACCTTCACCATTTGCAACTGTCTTTACTATATGCCTCGAAACTTCTTTCCTCACGAAAGCATCCCACATGGGGTTGTGTTTTTCTTCCTCGGTGGACCATACTTTTTCAAAACAGACAATCTGCCATTGCACCTTTTGGCTTTCGTATCCAGGCGCAGTTGGATGAATTGAGTCTGTCCTTGGATAACATTGCTGTATCAACTGGTCGGCTCATCCCACCATGGCTTTTTACAGTCCCCAAATTTGACCTATCTTTAAGTCATCTGAGGAAAGTAGACTCTCCTGATTGGAAATACTGTCTGTTATTTGCTAAGCATTTGTCGAACCATCTTTCCATTTCTATCTATACAGATGGTTTGAAATCTGGTGACTGTGTGGGCTCTGCAATGATTTCTTGTGGTTTGGTGGTTGCACGCAGAATTCCCTCTGCAGCTTCAGTATTCACCGTTGAACTGTACGCCATTTCTCTTACCCTGGATCACGTAGAAGCTAAGCAGTACTCAAACTCCACTATTTATACTGACTTGCTTAGTTCTCTACTGGCCCTTGAATCGCTTCACTTTATTTAACATCCTGTTTTCGCCGATATTCAAAACCGACTGGCCTATTTCTATTTAACATCTGCTTCTATCCAGTTTTTCTGGATATCGGGCCACGTTGGTATTTGTGGGAACGAGCTCGTCGACATTGCAGCTACAGTCATGTAAAAAAGTTAGGACACCCTATGAAAATCTGTGTATTTTTGTAACATTTTTGGATATATAGATATTTAATCTCAATTTTAACAATACTGAGAGATTATAGGAATATAACTAAACAATTAAAACCGAAGAAAAGACTTCAAGATCTTCTGTAAATGTAATTATCCAAAAATGCATATTCTGAGGAAAAAGTTAAGACACCTTGCCCCCTAGGCCTGACATGGCCAAGCGCGTAAGGCGTGCGACTCGTAATCCGAGTGTCGCGGGTTCGCGCCCGCGTCGCGCTAAAACATGCTCGCCCTCCCAGCCGTTGGGGAGATAATGTGACGGTCAATCCCACTATTCGTTGGTAAAAGAGTAGCCCAAGAGTTGGCGGTCGGTGGTGATGACTAGCTGCCTTCCCTCTAGTCTTACACTGCAAAATTAGGGACGGCTAGCACAGATAGCCCTCGAGTAGCTTTGTGTGAAATTCCAAAACAAACAAAACAAACTTACCCCCTAATAGCTAGTGTTACCTTCTTTGGCTGAAATAACTGCAGTGAGACGCTTTTTGTAGCCATTTACCAGTCTCTGACATCGGTCTGAAGAAAGTTTGCCCCACTCTTCAATGCAGAATTCTGTCAGCTGTGAGATGTTTGAGGGGTTTATTGCATGCACATCTCGTTTCAAGTCACCGCACAGCATCTCAATGGGATTAAGATCTGGGCTTTGACTTGGCCATGCCAGGACTCTTCATTTCTTAGTTTTCAGCCAGTTCTTGGTAAATTTAGTGATATGTTGTGGGTCCTTGTCGTGTTGTAGGGTCCAGTTCCGCTTCAGCTTTAATTTTCGTGCAGATGGTCTCACGTGATCCTCAAGCACCCTTTGATACACAGTATAATTCATGGTGGATTCTATGATTATAAGCTGTCCAGGTCCTGTTGCAGCAAATAGCCCCAAACTATGACACTTCCACCTCCATGCTTCACAGTTGGTATGAGGTTCTTTTCCTGGAATGCTGTATTTGGTTTATGCCAAACATGTTCTCTGTTCTGGTGTCCAAATAATTCAATTTTGGACTCATCTGTCCAAAGGACATTATCCTAGAAGTCCTGGTCTTTGTCTACATTCTCTCTGGCAAACTTTAATCTGGCCTTGATGTTTCTCCTAGAGAACAAAGGTTTCCTTCTTGCACACCTCCAATGCAAGTTAAACTTGTGCAGTCTCTTTCTGATTGTAGAGGCATGCACTTTCACATCAACAGTAGCCATAGCCTGCTGTAGGTCCCCTGATGATATGTTGGGGTGTTTGGAGACCTCTTTTAGCATCTTGCAGTCTGCTCTCGGGGTGGACTTGCTTGCCGCTTCGTGCCAGTTAGCAATCTACTTTGAGTGAACAACGTGAAAACAAGCTTTTCCAAATAAAACCCTATATTTGTTGCCTTGCTTCCTTAAGGAGCGGAAAGAGGAAGTTGTTTTAACTACACTATGCATTAGTCATAGTTTTTAACTCATTGTTTTCTTTTATCTGGGACTGATGCACCAATTTGTTGTCTGTGTAACACTCCGGTCAAAATAAGCTACATTTTACTGTCTTGTCGTCGTTACGACTCTCAACGACAGTACCATTTTAAACATGTTCTGTTCCATGGTTTGTCCATGATGTTAGACAGTGTTATTGGTGATAGTGACACTGTCCACATTAAAAATTATTTTAGTTTTTTAAAGGTCATTAATCTTTTTAATGCTGCTTAAGTTTCTTAATTTATACATAAGACCTTTTTTAATGTGATTCCCTTTTAAGAATCAAAGTTCATCTTGTTCGATTTGAAATTAGAACGTAACGTTAAATAACTGGAATCAAGGACTAGAAGGGCCACTTTCAGATAACTGACGTTGCTGTTTGAACTACCCGTTAGTCATTCTGTCGAGTTATTATTAAAATTTTGATACAAGTCTTTTAAAACTTTTGTTACTCTTTGAAAACGGCTATAACGTCAAACAACTCGGAATCAGGACTGGAAAGACCAATTTTAGGTGACCGACGGTGGTTTTTGAATTTACCTGTTAGTTTTCCTGGCGAGTTATGATAATTACAATTATGCTAAAGAAAGCCCTTTACAACATGTATTTCTGTAGTTTTTTTCTGTTACCGCTGTAGACTAGATGCAAACATCGGTTTTATGTGTGTGTGTGTTTTTCCTATAGCAAAGCCTCATCGGACTATCTGCTCAACCCACCAAAGGGAATCGATCCGATTTTATGCTATTTATGTTTTTCTTTTAAACTTTGTTTTGTTTTACCTTAATTTCATTTATGAATTTTTACTAAATTTACTTTAATTTTAACTTTTACCGGATGTTTGACGCAGGTAGCCTGGCTGCTTTGGGCCATAAAACACTAAACCAAGTAACCATTCAGCCTTAGGGCGTTATAATGTTACGGTCAATCCCACTATTCGTTGGTAAAAGAGTAGCCCAAGAGTTGGCGGTGGGCGGTGATGACTAGTTGTCTTCCCTCTAGTCTTTCACTGCTAAATTAAGGACAGCTAGTGCAGATATCCCTCGTTTAGCTTTGCGCGAAATTCTAAACAAGAGAGTTATATTAATTTTCATTCAAAATATTATTTGGACACTTGATAAAAGTTTTTTTTCTCCCTTGGACAGACCCTGATGGGTGTATTCCGATTGGGTAAAGTCGGTATCTTAATGTCTCCCCCACTGGCAAGTGGATTTACAACAGGAGCTGCTGTTCAAGTAATGACCAGTCAGATTCAATACGTCCTTAGTCTTAAGTTGCCTCGCTTTAGTGGTCCATTCAAGATTGTATATGTGAGTATCAGGAACAAGTTCCATCCTTACTGGTAGTAGGAATATAAAGAAAATGTAATAACTTAGGTAACAAATGTTATTGACTAAATAGCCAAAACGGTTTTAATTTCATAACTTGCTTAAACTATATTTCAAATTTTTGATAATTTCTTGTTGCATATTATTAGTCCATTTGAACCAAATATTTAGTCCATCCAACGAATAACACTTAAAATATCGTGAAGTTTATTCTAGGAATAATTTGAACAATGTATATCCAAAAGCTAGAAAAATTATACACTTATTTTTGCAAAAATTCTGAAACTTCTACGAAAGAAAAAACAACTCTCTTACTTAAGGCACGAAATTTATTGAAGTATTTAAGAAAGAACCGTTAATCAGTATCTCGACATAAACATATTGAAGATCTACATGTTATGAATGAACTGAAGTCTATGACGTGTTTTTAACTGTAATCCTACCTATATTTTTTTGTTTAGCTGATACACTATGTAACTTTAACCCTTAAACAACGGGAATGCTGAAGGTAGCAGCATCAGTTGATGTTCTCCGTTTTAGGGTTAAGCTCTCAGTGGCTCAGATGTAATTGTAAAGACTTAAAACACTAAAATCCGGGCTTAGATACCCGTGGTAGAAACAGCAACGATAGCTCATTGGGTAGTTTCTACTCTTAACAACGAAGAAATAATATTAAGTGCAATGTTCAATAAGCTACGATTAAAACTACGAAACCAAAGTTCAAATTTATGTCTGTGTGTAACTTAAAATCACTTATTGTTACTGACGATATACTGTTTGTACGTCCAGTTGTACATTTCAATTTTTGAGAACATCCACAAGACGAACACCGTATCCTTGGCTCTATCTGTGTGTGTCATCGCAATGTTAGTGATTGTCAAGGATTTCATCAATGCGAAGTTCAGGAAAAAAATCAAGATTCCCATTCCCATTGATCTCATTGTTGTAAGTTTTATTTTATGTAGTGTTTTTAATGCGACAAGAATTGAAAGATGGTTAAACCTAAAAAACATTATTCTGGGCAGTTTATTCACCCTTTTTTAATTTCGGATGACATTTTTGTATTCTTTTCTCTGCTGTTAGTAGCCCCATTTGTTGAGTAATTTTACTTCAGAAGTATTGTTTGAACTGTGTATGCGATTTATTTTTTAAAACATGAAATTCTCACATTTTTATGACTTTGCAAAACCTGTTTTACATGTGTTATGGAAAATTCTCCTTTTCTTTCGATGCGAGATATTTTAATATGTGATTTCCATTTCTTATTGACATAGGTTGTCGCTGGAACTGTGGTGTCGTATTTCTTAAATTTAAATGCTAACTACGGTGTCCCTATCGTCGGAGCAATCCCCACAGGGTATGTCCTATGAGTTTCTTTCATTCTTTTAAATAATATCCAAGATAATATTATACATACAACAAATAATATTGTGTGTGTAATAGTTCGATATCTTTTTAATGCCTTTCGGGTTTCTTTTTCCAGGCTTAACTTAGAATATATTAACACACAATGCTATATATTAGTTTTGTTAAGCCTAACATTATAAAAAGTTTTAAGACCTTTATTAAAGTACTCGTGTTACGAACCCGAATTATACAAACAAAGGGCGACCTCTCCCGTGAAATATTGTGAAGTTGAAATGAATCTTAAATTCTTTGTTTATGAAATTGAACCAAAATGCGACTAACTTTGAGAATATGAAGCTATATTAATTTTGTATCTTTCATGTATATTTATTTATATTAATATTTCAAAGGAAGAATTTAACACAAATTGAAGTGTATCAAATCTACAGTCACCTGAAAGAAAATTAAAATGTTGGCTTGGGATGACAACGTGGTTAGGGCCCACAACTCGTAACTGAGGGTCCAAGGTTTGAATCCCCACCACACCAAACATGCTTGCCCATTTCAGCCGTTGTGGTGCTATAAAATACGGTCAATCCCAGTATTCGTTTCGCTGACTAATTAGTGACGGGTAGCGCAGGTAGCCCTCGTGTGGCTTTGCGCGAAATTAAAAACAAACAAACAAACAATTTGTTTCCTCTCTGCCAGAAATATTCCTTGCTTCACTTCTAAGAGATAGAGAAACGCTTAGTGACATTTTCAACGGACTTGACACAACAAATAAGAATGAAACTGACGTTTTTAAAAACACTTAAAGTTTCGAATTTCGACGAATATTTACTCTCAGCAAACAGTTTTGTGGTCCATCTTTCCTTTTTTTTAGCTTCAGACATGTCTCTGAAACTAATTTTTATTTTGTTTCCAATGTGAGACAACGAATAATAGTAATAATGGTTTTTTATCTTGTTTGTTAGGCTTAGAAGTTGGTAAGGAAAAGTTTGTGTATTTTTGTTCTGTAAAAAATTGTTTTTGAACAATCAAATGTATCTTTTTTTCCAGACTTCCTCCTCCGTCTCTACCTCCTGTGCGCCTCCTACCGGAAGTAGCTGGAGATAGCGTTGCTATTGCTCTTGTTGGATTTGCATCATCATTGTCCCTTTCTGCTATGTATGCGAAGCGGCATAATTACAAAATAGATGCAAATCAGGTTCGTTATCGGGCTAATTATCAGGTCAAATTAAAATAAATTAAATAATTTTAATTAATATTGTAACTAAATTAGATGGCATCACTAGTGTAAATGAAATGTGCAGAGCATATTTATTTCAAGTTTTTTTGGTGATATACCGATTCCACGAGACCTGTGAAAAAATTTAAAACTAACAAGTTTGATATTAAACCGTAAATAATAATATTGAGTAGTGTTAGTTTTTTCACAACTAAATTTTAGTATATCTTTGTTACGTATTTTTACTTGGTTCTACAGCATACATCATGCTACCGCGGTTTTTTAGACGTGAATAAAATAGTTACGCACTGATTTCACAGTGACTTCTAATTAATATTATAACTCGAATGTCTTAAATTTCCAAAGTATATCTTGCCTTGGTGCTCGTATCTAACATTGATTGTAATTAATATCGGAACTACTCGGACATCTTAAAAGACTAAAACTTTTCTAGTTCTCTGATTGGACAGTGATTTATAAATATCACAATGACGTGGACATACCAAAGGACTAAAATATAACTTGTCCTAGTAGATTCCTCAAGATGTGTCTTAATTTCTCGCTAGGAACTGCTAGCTATAGGAGGTGGAAATATTCTTGGTGGTTTCTTCCATTGTATCCCATCATCCGGAGCCTTAGCCCGCAGTGCAGTGATGGACAGCATTGGTGCCAGAACACAGGTGAACTATTTTATAGTTGTTCTTTAGTCACTCGGTTGCACACATCAGATACTAAGTTATCACTTAGCGTAACAATCGAGTTACAATAGGCAGGCCTATCTTTATAGTACCTAGTTACCAAGCGTTTATTTTCTAAAGAATAACTACATGTTTACTTCAGGGTTGTATTGTGGATAGGGTTTAAAACCCAGTAATAGAGGCCGTTTTCATGTTTCATGAATCAATATACACTGCTGGCCAAAATCTTAAGGCCAATCAACAAAAAGAAAAAAATGTGCATTTTGCGTTATTAGACTCAACCACTTATTTGAGTAGAGCTTCGAAAGATGAAAATAAGAAAAGGGAAAATAAAAATAAAAAATATTTTAGCATTTAATAGGGAAAATGTGAACACTATGAAATTAGCCGAAATACTAGCTGGTCAAAAGTTTAAGACCATACCAAAAAGTAATCCTAAACAGGGTAGGAAATGCCCATCAAGAGGTCTCAGTAGTGAAACTTTGGCATGGTCGATATAAGCGTTTGTAGAAGACTAGCTAGAATGTTACTCCAAGTGGTGAAGATGGCTTCACGAAGATCATGCACTGTTTAGAATTGACGTCTATTTCTATAGACTTCCCTTGCTATCCACACCCAAACATTTTCAGTGGGGTTCAGTTCGGGCGAACACGCTGGATGGTCCAAAAGAATCACCCTATTCGCCATGAAAAAGTCCTTTGTTCTGCGGGCATTGTGAATTGCAGCGTTGTCCTGCTGAAAGATCTAGTCATTTCCATACAATCGAGGGTCTTTAGTCAGTATGGATGCTCTCTCCAACATGCCAATGCAGCCAGCTACTGTGTGACACCCCTGTATAACCTGAAGCTCCATTGTTCCATGGAGGGAGAAAGTACCCCAGATCATGATGGAACCTTCTCCACTGTGTCATGTAGAAAATGTCTCCAGTGGGATATCCTTATCGTGCCAGTAACGTTGAAAGCCATCTGGACCATCCAGGTTAAACTTTTTTGTCATCAGAGAACAAAACTTTCTTCCACTTTCCTACATCCCATGTTTGGTACTTCTCAGCAAAGTTTAACCGAACTGTTTCGTGGTGGAGAAGGAGTCGTGGCCTTCGAAAACGTTTACGGTTTTTAAAGCCTTTCTCTCGTAGATACCGTCTTATTGTTCTTAAGCTGAATTCTGCGTCCGTAAGGGCCTTAATCTGGTTCGACGATCGGCTGGTGTTTTGCCGGACAACCCGTTGAATTCTCCTGCTCAACGCCGGCGAAAATTTCTTGGCCCGACCACTTGAAATTCTCGTTCTGTATCCTTCAGGATCTTTTAAGAAATTTGCAACAGCAGTTTTACTACGTCCAATCTCACCAGCGATGACATGTTGATAGAGACCTTACTTTTGCAGCTCGACAATTCTGCCACATTTAAATTCTGTCAACTTTTTAGTCTTTGCCATGTTTTTACCCAATGTAACACAGCAGATGTCAGTGGGAGATGTTTACAACGCTTATGCTTAAAACACAAATCACTAAATTTCGTAACGTGTTTACCGATTAACGCTTCGTTTCAATTTGGTCTTAAACTTTTGAACAACTAGTACTTAGGCTAATTTCATAGTGTTTACATTTTCCCTATTAAATACGAAGAAGTTTTTTATTTTTATTCTCCCTTTTCTTATTTTCATCTTTCAAAACTCTACTCAAATAAGTGGTTGAGTCTAACAACGCAAAATGCATATTTTTTCTTTATGTTCATTGGCCTTAAGGTTTTGGCCAGCAGTGTAAATGTTTCGTATACCCATATTCTTTCGTGGTAACATTCAGTGTCCTACTAAAAGATCCAGTCATTTCCAAACAAGCGATGGCCTTCAGTCAATAAGGATGCTCTCTCCAACGTATCAATGTAGCCAGCTGCTCTTTGATGCCCCTGTATAACCTGAAGCTTCATTGTTCCATAGAAGGAGAAAGCACCCCAGATCATGATGGAACCTCCCCGACTGTATCGTGTATAAAATATCTCCGGTGGGATATTTTTATCGTGCCAGTAACATTAGAAGCCATCTGGACCATCCAGGTTAATTTTTTCTCATTAGAGAACAAAATCTTCTTCCACTTTTCTGCGTCTCATGTTTGATGCTTCTCAGGAATGTTTAACCGAGCTGTTTCGTGGTGTGGAAGGAGGCGTGGTCTTTGGAGACGTTTACGGCTTTTAAAGTGTTTCTCTCGTAGATGTCGTCTTAATGTTTTTGAGTTGCATTCTGCATCCGTAAGAGCCTTAATCTGGTTCGACGATCGGCTGGTGTATTGCCAGCCAACCCGTCGAAATTTCCTGCTCAATACCGGCGAAATTTTCTTGAGCCGACCACTTGAAATTCTCGTTCCGTATCATTCAGGGTCTTTTAAAAAATTTGCAACAGCAGTTTTACTACGCCCAATCTCACCCGCAATGGCACGTTGAAAGAGACCTTGCTTTTGCAGCTTGACAATTCTGCTACGTTCAAACTCTCTCAACTTTTCAGCCTTTTCCATAATTTTACCCAATATAACATAGAAGATGTCAGTGGGCGATGTTTACAACGCTAATGCTTGAACACAAATGACTAAATTTCATTACATGTTTGCCGATTAACGCTTCATTTCAGTTCGGTCTTAAACTTTTGACCAGCTAGTATTTAGGCTAATTTCATAGTGTTCACATTTTCCCTATTAAATGTTAAAAAAGTTTTTTATTTCTATTTTCCCTTTTCTTATTTGTATCTTTTGAAGCTCTACTCAAATACACCGAATGATTAAATTGCTTTTCTATTTAGCATCAGCTCAGAAAAAGGATTTGTAAATGCAGCCTGGGGATTAAAATTACCTTAAATATTACGATCACAAACTCAAAAGAGAAAGGGAATCAAATAGCGAATGGTTTGCCTTTTTCAGGAACTGAATTCTTTGTGTTTTGGTATCCACGATTTAAATGGGTCATTACAGGAAATAGTAAAGTACAGCGATGCGTCACAATTAAATTACGTTGCACGACTTAGTTACTCTGGTTGTTGAAGCACCTTTGATTAATACCGTCGTAACTCTTTAGACAGATAATCTGGTGGTGTCTGCATTCTTTCCAGGCCTTGGATGGCCATTGGTTCCATGGAGCTCATCCATCTTTTGATGGATTAGAAGTTGCTAAGAGGGAAAGTAGACATTTCAGGTATTGATGGTTTCTACTTTTATACGCACAGTGAACAAGAGCAACCCTGGGCCCCAATTATAGTTATCCATAATTTCGTATTACTGACCAAAGAAAAAGCAATCAGTCAGCAGCAACAACTATCACAAGGACTTTAAATAACATAAGGGATTGACTGTTACTCTTCTGGAGTTATTGTTAGGTGTACAATTGTCCTTCGAAGCTGTAGTCTGGCACATCTATTACTAGGCCATGCTAATTCGTATTTCAGGAGTAATAAATTGAAATATGCATTTGTAAATAATAAATTTATAAACGCAGTTTCTTATATAAAAACATAAACGTACCTAAAGTATCAGGTTCCTACTTTTGTTTCATAATACAAAGTAATTAAATGATAGACGCAAATATAACATGAATACATAGGTGTTGTAAATGTTTGAAACAGTTTCTGAACTTAAAGAACATATACACCACAAGGAAACCTTTAACCAGCTAACCCGTATTTCAGTTTATAGAAGGGATTTTCTTCTTAATCAAAGGCACTTTTTTGTATCTTATTTGTAGAAATTTTTATGTCTTGTAAACATTTTGATTTTAAAAGTTTGACCTGTAGGTGATCAAATAGATTCTATAGAATGTTTACATTCGGCTCACATCTTATGTAAAGAACTTCGAAAACATGTTAACAGCATCATATCGGGACAATAGCTGCTTCTGCTGAACCTTTCGTACAGTTTCATGGATTATATCTTAGAGACAATAATTTCAACTCAGACTTTTAGTAAAATGTAAAAACTTTTTTAAAACATTAGCAGTATTCTTGATTACAGAACGAACAGCGATACAAATTATCCGAATTTTGTGAATTTTAAAAATGGCTAAGAAGGCATTAATGGTTTCCTCAATATGATTAATAGTGTGTTTGTGGGTTTCCTCAATATGATTAATAGTGTGTTTGTGGGTTTCCTCAATACGATTAATAGTGTGTTTGTGTCCAGAAAATCTTAAAGATTTAGAGTTTATTTAATTTCTTGCTTAATTCAGACAAACTTTATCATTTTTTTTACATTTGTTGTTTTGTTGTTGGTCTGTAAATTTGTTTATTATTCAGTAAATTTTGATTATTTTTAATTATTATTTCATGTTATGAAATTATACATTTTAATCTGTATCATCGCACATATCTAAATATACAAACTGATTCATTTCATGGCTTGTCTTCTTCCACCCTTGGGCCAGCTTCCGTTTTGGCAGTGTTTAGTGAAATGTGATAACTATTCTGTTGTGTCAAGGTAGCATGACAAGACTGACGCCTGTTGTCCACCAGTGGCACAACGGAAAGTCTAAGAACTCGCAAAGATAAAAAAATTCTGTTTGCATATTTGTGTTAGATACAGCCCTTTGCGTTTGCTTTGTGTTTAAATATAAACAAACAAGCCAAATTAAAAGCTCGTACAAAAGTGTTTTGTTTTGTTTTTTTAGAAATTTCGCACAAAGCTAATGATTTTTAGATCATGGGAATCCAAATACTAATATCCGCAAATCTTGCTTCCTTTGGTTTGGAATTTCGCACAAAGCTACTCGAGGGCTACCTGTGCTAGCCGTCCCTAATTTAGCAGTGTAAGACTATAGGGAAGGCAGCTAGTCATCACCACCCACTGCCAACTCTTGGGCTACTCTTTTACTAACGAATAGTGGGATTGACCGTCACATTATACGCCCCTATGGCTGGGAGGGCGAGCATGTTTAGCGCGACGCGGGCGCGAACCCGCGACCCTCGGATTACGAATCGTACGCCTTACGCACTTGGCCATGCCAGGCCGTACAAAAGTGTGTTTAACGTTTGAGTTGCACCACCCCAGTGACTCGGATGCAAGTTTCAAGACTAATAATGCTAAAAACCAGGTTTCGATACAAGTGATGATCACAGCACAGACTGCCCATTATGCAACTGTAAGTTGCATACTTAGCTACAAAAAATTTTTAGTTAGATTAAAATAAAAGAATTAAAAGATAACATAATTCGGGTGATTGAGAAAACGGCCATTAATCCATTACTTTCTACGTTAAGGTTGCTGAGGTATTATTAATTGTATTGTTTTGTTATTTTGATTTCTGAAACGGAAATAACTGAGGTCAACTTCTTGTAAAAGACGGGAAATAAAACATTGGGTAAAAACACTTTTAGTAAAGAAGTTGTATCTTGTTAAACGAACCGAATGAAGAACTGATATGTTTTAAAGCTTATGTTAATTAGTTATAAAGATACCGCTGTTGAATCGAGCGCAGCGATCTAATGATGGTGTATATTTGATTGCCACCATGGAAGGAAAGCTCATTCAAAACTGAACGAGAACTAGGACCTTTGACTGTATTAAGTTCTGCAGTTTTTGCTATCAATTTACTTCTTCCATTAGAAAACAAGAAGGAATCTTCGGTAACAGAGGCTGTAATTAGATTTCAAATCAGTCAAGAGATGGAGCTATGAGTTAAAAGTTTGTACTTGAGGGAGGGAAGCAAACTCGGAGACAGTCTATGAAACCCTATGCCTAGACTCCTTGAATTGTTTTTAATTACTGTTTTTTATAACAATGAAAAGAATGACTTTTTTTCTTTTTTACTTTGCAGCTGAATGGCTTAGTATCCTGCATCGTCCTGTTAATTGTTTTACTGGTTCTGGCTCCTCTTCTGCGTACTTTACCTACAGTAAGTGTAATGATAAATTTACTTTGAACCGAAGTAAGTTTCACAGTAAAACTTATTGCTCTTCCCTAATTATCAGCGGTAAATCTGGTGGCTTATGATACTAGAAACCAGGTTTCGATGCCCATGGTGGGCACAAAACATGTAGCACATTGAGTAGCTAAACAATTAAACTAACCATAGTATTTTAAAAATAAAAATAAAAAATATTTGCCTCAGGATTTTGAATGAATATTGATTACGGCCAAGGCACGATTTGTAATAAACAGTTAAGAAATAGGTTACTTTGATTCGTTATTTTACTACACATCGATAATGGTGTTTTCGTCCGTAATGCCATAAATGCCTCAGTTCTGCCCAATTTGAGAAATTTAAGTTAAAGCTAAATCGAACTAATAAATTAATATAATTTATTAAATTATTGTAAATAAGTTATATAGTAATTATTATGTATAAATTACAAGTATTTGTTGTTTATTAATTAATATAAATTTTCTAAGTGTTTATACCTTACAAAATGTCAAGTAAGCACAACTATTTTGTCTTTAATATTATACAGACTTTTAAACTAGTCAGAAACTAGCTGTTTCAAGGCTAGTGAACATGTTTAGTTCAAGGTGTTCTGATTTCTTCATAGAAATGCACTTGAGAAACGTTGGGGGAGATACTAGATGTGTTTATATGACGATAAAATTGTTCAACCTCAGTTTTTAATAAATCTCAAATTTAATTAAAATTGCTTTTCGTTGTCTAGCCTATTAAATATAATTGTTCCTTTAATGTTAACATCACGTTTTTCTTTTCCAGTTTTACCCTGGTGGCTCGTAACATTAACAATACAAAATCTGTCGTTGTTGTTAGTATTGGGCGGAGAGCTAATCATTTAAAATAAACAAAAGAACAAATTTCCACTCTCCATTATAACATACAATAACTTTAGATACAACTAGGAGTAATTACTATACCAGTGTTTGTGTTAATTTTGAGGAAAACACATAAATCATTAACTGATTTTCTATAGTGTAATTATCACTGACATATTTTCCCTACTTGTGCACACCGTCACTGATAAACCTTATGATATGTAACTTCCTCATTGTCAAAGCTTGTGTGATAACACATTGTTAGTGATACACTAGGCTGTTTTTGGATTCTTTTCACTAGTGTGTATTAGCAGCTATTACCATCATCGCTCTGAAAGACCTTTTGAAGCAGATAACGGAGCTGAAGCGTTTGGGACGCGTCTCTAAAATCGATGCTGTAAGTTAGTGTGCCATTGTGTATTCCGAAGCTTATTATAATTATTTGTGAAGTTTGTCAATTAGAGTAACCATATATATTCAGATGTTGGAAACCGAAAGTTTAGTTTACTATGCGCGAGTGTGTGTGTGTGTATAAGAACCACTTTTTAGCCTACAGTCAAAAGTCTACTTTTTCGTAATTTTGGGGTAATTAATGAGCATTTTGAATGAAGGTAACCCAATTCTGTTACAAAACCAATTTCTTTTAAACGTAAGTGTGATTTATTAACCAAATATCAAAATACAATTCCTAGAAAGATTCGAGTTTCAGAGCCTACACTGTGACTTGCATAATTTTAACCGTTAACTCTTATATGTGCAACGTGCAAATATTACAAACACACTTGGATAACACACTTAAAACTTGGGTTTGTCAGTTCTCCCTGGTTCGGCTTAGCCAGGTGGCTAGGGCGCTGGCTTCGTAATCTGAAGTTGTGGGTTTGAATCCGCGTTCCACCAAACATGTTCGCCCTTTAAGCCGTGGGGTAGTTATAAAGCTATGGTAAATCCCACTGTTCGTTGGTAAAAGAGTAGCTCAAGAGAAGACGGAGGGTGATGATTACAAGCTCCCTTCTCTCTAGTTGTACAATACTAAATTAGGGACGGCTAGGGCAGATAGCCCTCATGTAGCTTTGCGTGAAATTCCACAAACAAACAATTCTCCCCAACAATATTATTCGGCAAGATCGAGTTTGAAAATTTCTACAAATATCTTCTACATGAAGATGAAGGAAGTCTACTGTTTTTTGAAAGCAATTTAAAATATTTTATCTGAAGCGTTTGATATTACTATGGTGTAATTATAAAAACGTTTGCTCACATTAATTGAAATGATGCAAATGTTCTTAAAAATGTTTGTGTTATTTACAATCTACTGACGTCTTGTTGAAGGGTATAAAAACTTTGTAGTGATTTTTAATAGGCAAAAATTCATCTAGATTGATGGTGAAATCCTATTTTGGGGTGGAAATATCATTAACGCATGCGCTTCAAATTTACATGTTTGTTTATTCTCACACCATACTAAAGACTAAAAGACACATTTATGGTACTTTATAACAATTTTCCACAATAAATATCCAAACCCTCTCCCTTTTTGTTTTTAATCCATCAGATGTATATCTTTTCACTGGTTAAAATACGTGTATTTTCATTTATTTCAACATTTGTATGGTAGCGCCCTCCAGTGGCACTATCCAGAATATGTTACATTTTAATAGAATTCTCTACAACGTCAGTGTTCTTTCAGTAACCTAAGCCTTGTTAGATATCATCAGAGGAGAATTCCTCGTCCTTGCCCTTATCTTACCTGCAAATAACCCTCCCTTATCTCTCATTAAACCTTCTTATATGTTTAAAAGCATTTTTACCATCTAGTTATAAAAATTATTTCCTGTAAAAAAAACCAACAAAAACAACTTAATTTGTGACGATTTTTGTCATAATCTTCGATGAGATCTAAAAACGTAAAATATTATTTTGGTGTTTTATCAACATGTTCCCTTCAGTATCATAAAATAAATAACTTACCTACGACGTTCTGAAGTCTGCATCGTCAAGTGAATTCTTGCCACAGCATTCCTTGCAAGGAGGCCTGGCATGGCCGAGCGCGTTAAGGCGTGCGCTTCGAAATCCGAGGGTTGCGGGTTCGCGCCCGAATCGCGCCAAACATGCTCGCCCTCTCAGCCGTGGGGACGTTATAATGTTACAGTCAATCCCACTATTCGTTGGTAAAAGAGTAGCCCAAGAGTTGGCGGTGGGTGGTGATGACTAGCTGCCTTCCCTCTAGTCTTACACTACTAAATTAGGGACGGCTAGCACAGATAGCCCTCGAGTAGCTTTGTGCGAAATTCCAAAAAACAAACAAACAAATCCTTGCAAGGAAATACCAAAGTATATTTTATTAGTATGTATTCTATTATAGGAATAATAAACTTTTTCCCCACGCGTTGATATACAATTAAACTTGCATAAAAACATTCTGAAATATTTACTACCTACTGTTGAAGGTTGCTTTGTTTTCTAGTGCAAGGTTACATAACAGGTTATCTGCATTCTGTTCTCTACGCTAACCATTAAGCCAAACATGGCAAGTACACATGTGAAAAATGTATTTAGTGAATTCCACTGTTTAAAAAATATTTTAGATATTTGAAATAATAAATACCACCAGGTAACGTATCATCATAATAAAATTATTTCGGGCTATAAATTATTGCCGGTTTAACACCTTAATGTGACAAAATAAGTAACGGATTTTGTAGCATTACTAATACACATTCATTTTTACAGTGTATCTGGTTTTCTACTTTTATATCTGTTGTTTTGTTGGACGTTACCTACGGCCTGATCATTGGAGTTATCGTCTCTCTCTTTTCTGTTGTGTGGAGAATACAAAGGTAAAACTAAATCATGAACTTAATAACACTTAACCAATGCCACAAAAGCAGGAAATGAGACAAAATTACTGCAGTAAGAAAAAAGTGGAGTGTGTCCAATTCACTATATTTTTAAATAATAATAACATTACTGTGAAACTGTTCTAATTTTCAAACATACGTAAAGTAGGAATGATTAAAAACCGTTAATATTTTACAGATTTACGAAACAAACAACTGTGTGTTTTTATTGGTAACAGACTAACTTGTCAACGTTTTAATATTTGATTTATGGTGTCAAGTAATTGAAGTTTTCTTGTTTTCTCAGCCACCGTGGTACTGTCCTACAGGAGTTCGGTAGTACGGGCATCTATGTTCCTGGACCAAAAGTCAAATATCTAGTAAGTAATATTCGTATCTGTAATACTACCAAACTGTAAAATCGTGTTGGTATTTGAAAGTAATCAACTATTTAAAATCAATTTGCAATATAAATTGGTTATTTTAAAATATTTCAAATGAGATAAAACCAACAAAATTTAAAAGTTGACGTTGCGAACAGTCTGTATGTCTTGATGCCTTTTCTTGTATTGTGACCTCAACCATGTCATTAAACTTCAGTAGTATAATGACTGCCATATTTAGTGATGACCTACATGTTTTTGCCATGT
This sequence comes from Carcinoscorpius rotundicauda, assembly GCA_011833715.1. Taxonomy (NCBI): domain Eukaryota; kingdom Metazoa; phylum Arthropoda; class Merostomata; order Xiphosura; family Limulidae; genus Carcinoscorpius; species Carcinoscorpius rotundicauda. The sequence continues at coordinate 57,161,236 of CM022391.1, read as the reverse complement.
GTAATCGTTTTCTCCTACTTTTCGTATAAGCAGTAAACATATGATAATCATACCAGCACATTATCCGATACAAAAAACACAATATACCAAAAACATTTTAGGAGCTATAAGTAACCTCATAATATTAGCTAGAACGAAAATTTTGTGTGTGTGTTTCACTTTTCACGTGTCATTAAACATCAGGATCAATTCGAGGTATTAAAGCGTTAGAGTTCAGGACACGATCCCAGAGGGAAACACAATCTCTCATACAGAGGTCCTCTTAACAACAAACAAATGCTAAAAGTCGCTTATGTTATGTTTACAAATAATTTTTGCATTCAAATCTAAAACTGAATTTAACTCAATAACTTGTAAGCAGAAACCCACTTCTTCTACACAAAACACAGATAATTGTATATTTCATTTGTTACTACCATGATTTTGCCTTCAAAAGTATGATAAACTTACGAAGTGTAATTAATTTATTATTTAAAAATTATCTGTAGTATTTGTTTCGCATATTAGAATGTTCGTAAGGTGTAAATTATCCATGAATCTAAAATCAGGTTAAATGAAGTGAAATTGAATGGGTTTTCTTTTTGATGTTTGTTGTTTTGAATTAAGCATAAAGCTACACAATGGGCTATCTGTGCTCTGCCCACCACGGGTATCGAAACCCGGATTTTAGCGTGTATATCCGCAGACATACCGCTGAGCCACTGGGGAGGGGCTTTTCTTTTTGATATATTGATTTATTTAATATTCAATAAATTAAAATTGTTTTTAATTATTTCATTATGAATTTCTAGACAATTTTTATTCCATTATTTTGTTTATCGTATTTCTGTATTTAATGAGATTTAAGATCTTGCAGTCCAGGTTGCAAAAAATGTCTCGGGTACTCTTAAACATGAAATACTGTTATTATTATTGTATAATAAATTTCATACCATGAGCGGATTATCAGAATTTTAGCCATGTGAGCTGTCACACGCGTACCAACATCACTGCTATTAAAAATTTTCAAATTGTACGTTGAACAAAACCAAAATCTAAGTAATAAACATAAGTCAATAACCAGAAAAATTCCTTCAGAGTGAGAAGTTGTGCATATTTTTTGTGAAACAAATAAAATCTTCAGATGCACCATAATGAGGCAGAAATAACAACTAGCTCTAAAAAGTCTTAAATGTGAAAAATAAGAAATATTTTAAAGTTTTTTTAATCAGTCTAGGGCCTGGCATGGCCTAGCGCGTTAAGGCGTGCGCTTCGAAATCCGAGGGTTGCGGGTTCGCGCCCGAATTGCGCCAAACATGCTCGCCCTCTCAGGCGTGGGGACGTTATAATGTGACGGTCAATCCCACTATTCGTTGGTAAAAGAGTAGCCCAAGAGTTGGCGGTGGGTGGTGATGACTAGCTGCCTTCCCTCTAGTCTTACACTACTAAATTAGGGACGGCTAGCACAGATAGCCCTCAAGTAGCTTTGTGCGAAATTCCAAAAAAAATAAATAATCACTCTAATATTAATTTAAAGACGAGATATTATAACTCACTATACTTAGACAACTTTTACTTCATAACCACAGTGAAATATGAATTTCTTAATGTTTCACAACCAGGTGTGACTTAATACCTAATGTGCTCAAACTATCAATCTGTTTCATTACCAGAAAACACACTCCGCACTTGAGGAATGTGGATATGCTGTGAGAATTGAGGTAAACTCCTATTGTTCTGTCAGATAAGGTTGGCGGAGAGTATTGTTGAGTAACTGTCTTTTTCATAATCTGTCGGTTCAAAACTGGGGGCATCTATGGGCAGATTAAATAGTGTATACGAAATAACTAAAACAAACATGAAATAGCTTTTTAAAATTATATTTTTCGTATTAACTTGAGTGTTTCATGTCAAATCTGATTTATCACATACCGGTTTATCGGTTTCACGAGCAAGGAACACTCAAGTGCAAATGCTTTAAAAATTAAACAGCCTTAATCTAAACATTAAATACGTATTATTTTAAGGTACACATGTTGATAATGACCAATGTATAATTCAATTATATGTAATTGGAGAACACATGGATTGTCATTATTCTACTCCCCCCCAGTGGCTCAGCGGCATGTCTGCAGACTTACACGCTAAAATCCGGGTTTCGATATCCGTGGTGGGCAGAGCACAGATAGCCCATTGTGTAGCTTTGTGCTTAATTCAAAACAACAACATTATTCTACAAAAACAGCAAAGTGTTTTTGGTGGAGGGAAAAAATAAGTAAACCACGTTACTAAACCAGCTAGTCCGTTGAATTATCACAAACAATTCGTTGTGACGTGTTATCCAAATATCAGTTACTATTGTACTGGGATTTGTTCTCGTAAAATGAAAAGGTCAAGAGCTGGGTTGATTTCTTCCTCCTGAACTCTTGTAATTTTTGACCTTATGTTTGACTGGGAAAAAAATCTGAATAGAAATACATGAGGGTTAGAGTAAACTGCTGTTAACTGATGTTAATTAATCTTTTCATTAACAAATAAGTGTAAGGAGTGAATAATAAAATGTTTGAGAGCAAAGTAATAGTCTTGATAAGTTATAGTCGTGTCTGTGTCTTCTGTCGCCACTTTCTGATTCTCCTGTCTAAAGGTCGCCCCCACCACCACCAGTTAGCGCCTTCCGTATTCTACAGATTGGAGAATACTGACTTAGTGTTTAGGTTATTAGTAGCGAACTAAGGAATAAATATTAAAGAGAAACTACTTGCATTCCACCACTATATGAAACCTGCTTTATTTTCTTTGTTCTTTTAAACATCACTAAGCATGGCCATGTTGTTATGGCACTAGATGCGAACCAGAGGTTCGAGCGTTTGAATCCCTATCTTATTCTCGCCATGCTCACCATTTCAGCCGTGGGAACGTTATAATGTAATGGTTAATGCCACTATTAGTTAATAAACATAGTAGTCCAAAAGTTTGCAGTTGGTGGTGATGACTAGCTGCCTTCCCTCTAGTCTTTCACTACTAAGTTAGGAATGGCTAGTGCAGATGGCCTTCGTGCAGTTTTACGGAAAATCCTAAACAGACTTATACGCTGTGAATTCAGCGATTCTAGTCTGTTTTATCGAGAGTTGTAAATTAAAGATTTAGCTCTCTTTGGCACCTTTTCTTCACCAAAATTCACGTGTTGGCGATGAAAATATATTTAAAAAATCAAGAACAAAATACATTAATGAAATGTTTTTGCAGATTATGAACATTTACAAATTTCTACATAAAGTGTAAGGTACCGTATCAAGAGAACCCGCAGGTAAGATTCGATTTTCAAATGAATATTTTGTAAAATAAGGGTTTTACAATCACACATTTTTCCTTTATATACAGAGCCCGGTCGACGAAAAATCTGGTAACGTTACAGTCTTTCATTTCGGAGTTCCTCTCTGTTTTGCTACTGCTAGTCGATTTCAAGGTGAAATAACCCGTATTATTCGGTACAGGTAAGTAAATCGCCGTCTCTAAGCTTTCTTAGACATTTATTTTATACCCGTCACTATTCTATAATATTTTTTAAAAGAAACCTCGAAGGTTATCGTTTTATTTTTACATAAATTTTATAATGTTGATATTCAATTTACTTTTAAATTAAAATTAAAATTCCCGCCTAATTTAACTCGTAATACGTAATGTGTGTAATATAATAAATCAGAGATTTATCAGAGATCAGTTTTAAATACGTAACAAAACTTAGTAAACATTACAGAACGTACATAACATCATAGAATGTCTGTATAACATGGATGAGTGTATTAGAAATACATATTAAAACAACAGTAAATATAAAACTATTTCAACAAAACGTATTTCTACATTAGTATCAGAACATGCCAACACTGTCAGACAGACATATTTCTAGACAACTATCAGAACATGCCAACACTATCAGACAGACGTCTGGTTAACTCATTTCAATATTATAAAAATAAATATCAGTAAAAACAAACTGATAAACAAACAGTTTGTTTTGAATTTCATGCAAAGCTTTGAGAGCTATCTGCGCTAACCGTCCCTAATTTAGCAGTGAAAGACTATAGGGAAGGCAGCTAATCATCATCGGCCACCGCCAACTTTTGAGCTACTTTTACCAAAGAATTGTGGGATTGACTGCCACATTATAATGCCCCCACAACTGAAAGGACGAGCATGTTTGGTGGGATGGGAATTCGAACTCGACACCCTCAGATTACGAGTCAAGCACCCTAACACCTGGGCTTAATTTAGATTTAAATATCACATGATGAACCAAAAAAAGCTCTTAGTACCTTTTCCCTCTAAACATCATAAATAAGAAACTTCCAGGGCAAACAATGTAGGCGAACTGAATCCGAGACACAAACGTAACTGTTTTAAAAGGAATTTTATATGTAAAAATAAGATTGTGTGTGAGTGCTTGGTGGGACAATATTGTGAATACGTACTTAATATTACGATAATACATAAGTGAAACTAGTGAAACATATGAGTTAATATTACCATATGAATTGACCATGGCACGAAAAGTTTTTGTTGATTAAAAACTGCGTACATTGGACAAAATTTAACACACTATGAGTAATGCAGCGACATAACAATGGCTATGACCTAGGATTCAGTAACAGTGTAAACAAAGTAACATTTTCAAAGAAGGAAGAAGAGGTTCACGCTTAATCTGGCCCTTTCTGGTCCAGAACATGGACCTAATCCCAACGAAGATGGAGCCTTGATATGTAGAATGTCCATTGTTTAACCTTCCGTTACAACATAAACAAATAAACAAACGTCGTTTTCTGTATAACAGCTGAGTATTAGAGGTACGCTAGGTCTAGACATTTTGATTTTAACGTGAAACATTTTTATTTTACGGGCTGTAGGTTTTTACCGAATATTACAACAAATCCAGATGCCAATGATTCGACAAACTTCGATTTCTATATTGTTTTGGATTGCTCTACCGTTTGCTACGTTGATGATACGGGCCTAACAGCTTTGCGGGAGGTGAGTTGATCGATCTTAGGAAATTTGTTTTTTGTTTTAGAACAAAGTCACACCTGGGCTATCTGCTGTGTTCACCGCGGGGAATCGAATCCTAGATTGTAGTGTTGTAAGGCCGAACACATACTCCAGAAGGGAAGATTTAGTAAGGTTACATCAAAACTTTAATCAAACTGTTATAAAGGGCAGGTGTAACTTTATAACACAAGTTATACTTAATGCACTATTTATATGAGGTCTGATCAAAACGTTCTAAGATGATATGATAAGGAAATAACTGTAATCAATGAATGCTGGGAAGACACTGTTTGTATGTGTGTTTCCTTCTTATATCAAATCTACATCAGGCTATCTGCTGAGCCCTCCGAGGGGAATTGAATCCCTTATTTTAGCGTTGTAAATACGTAGATTTACGACTGTAGTAGCGGGAGGCCACTGTTTAAGTAAAGGAGATATTGTTCATGAAAGTTTCTGGTTTCCCGAAGCCAGAAGACCTTTTATTTTTATTATGTTCACAGATGGCAAAGTTGAAGATACGAGGTCTAATTAAAACGTTCCAAAACTTCTGTTACATGTGCCAGTACAGAGACAGTGAGCTTTACTGAGGTGAGTACAAAGTACAAATAGTGATTTAGCACACGAACAGGCCATTTCTCCAGACCTTATACCAGTGTTAAGAAAAACGTGTTCAAAGACAGACGTATCTCTTGCCCCTGTCGTAATAAAAATGTCCAGAAAAGAATGTGTTTGCATCAAGTTTTGTGTAAAACATGGTGAAGGAGGAACAGAAATCCTCAAAATGTTAACATCTGCCTTTGGTGATGACTGCTTAACTAAGACGATCATTTATCAGTGGACAAAACGCTTTCAAGATGGCCGGGAATCGATCAAAGATGACCCGCGTTTTGGGCAACCGCCGACATTGTCCACTGGTAAAACGATAGCTAAGATCAAAGAGAGCTAACCAGGCCTTTTATAAAGAGGTATTAATTTGCTTGAAGGAGAAAGTTATAAGAAACCACTAAGAGCTGTGGGTGAACGATCACTGTTTTCTTCACCATGACAACGCGCTTGTTCAAGAATTTTTGGCAGAAAAAAATACATTCCTGTGATACCTCACCCCCGTATTATCCTAATTTTTCCCCATGTGATTTTTTCTATTCCTCAAAATCAAAATTAATTGAAAGGAAAATTATTTGACGACATTCCAACTATCCATAGTAACGTGAAAGCAGAAATTTGTTACATAACAGTTGAAGACTTCCAGCATTGCTTTCGAAAATGACATGAACGTTGTAACAAGTGTGTATTAGTTGGGAGAGGTTACTTTGAATGGGATACCATATAATACTGATGTATGTACATTATTCTTCGGAATAAAAGTGAAGTCTTAGAACGTTTTGATCGCATCTAGTATATTATTGTAAATCAAGTCGTCAAGTTCATGGGGGTTCACTACTATTTGTAAGTTGACAAATTGACTAAGAAATAAGCTTGTTCTCTTATTAAGTGTACTTCTTTATCCTAGTAAATCTGGATGTCGTTTTACGAAACGGATACGACAGTTTGCACATTCATATTAATAAACCAAATTTTTATGTGCTATAAGCATTGGACAATTTATAAATCTTATAGGCGATTCAATAGGACGAATGAGATGTTATGAATCCTCATGTACATTTAACAAATCAAGTATATTCTTCAACCAACTTAAAACTAGTAATGACATTTATAAACCAAATCTACATGATATAGAAATCGCACATGCATATTAGCTTCCTTTCCAAAAGTTAAACTGGGCACCTTATAAAGTTAGACGTTTTGACGAGACGTCAAAGGTTTTAAGCTCCCAAATAATCTGGATAAACTTTCACGATAAAGAAGATGAGCCTAATAAATTATTGGCTGTTTCTGAATTAATTCATTTTTCTTCAATACAAGCTTATGTTTGTCTTAAGCCTTTTAGGAATAATTTTCTAAAGTAGGTAGCAAGGAAAATATAACTTTGTTTTGTGAAACACGATTTATCATCTAAGATTTAACGATTTTATATTTTATGTTTGCAACTAATCTCAGTTATTATTCATTGTTATTCTGGATAAGTAAAATTGTGCGTGTTGGATGGTGGATCTAGATTGTTGACTCCGAATATTCGAAACCAATAAACGAATGAATGTTTTTGTGACGTTGTAAACACCAAATTTGTAGGATCTTATAACTATTCAGTGGTATGGATAGAAAAAAATATGGAATCATTTTTAGCTCAGAAGAAGAATAGCTAAGAATTCGTTAAAATAAATGTTCTTTATTGTTTTTTTCGTTACAGTTAAAGAAAGAACTTTGAGTTTAACTTCGGCACTTTTAAACTAAGAAAAATATTACAATATTTCATTTGGGCTGTTTTTTTTCAGGTTATTAATAAATCCAGAAAGGAAGGTGTTGGCATATACTTAGCTTCCTTGCCTGGTAAGAATGTTTAGTTTTTATTTTTCTGTAAACACGAAAGGAAGATTCTAGCTTTTTAACGTAGCTTTACTAGTTATGACAGATGAATATAATGTTTGTTTTATAGTTTTAATAACCTCAGCAAACTGTCAACGTTATCATTTTGGGTGAGGGGCAGCTTCTTTTTTTGTTGGACAGATACATCTCAAATTACCTGTAAATTACGTGCTAGGTCTAATTCTTTCACATTTCAAAGTAGTTCACTAAAGGTTGTTTTTAATTATTAAATACCAAATTTAAACTATTTTTCTTAATTATATCTTTTTTTTTCTAAATTTAAATGTTTTGAATTGTTCGCTAGAGGGAGTGGTGGCATGATACAATGGTGATTTTAAATGACAGCTGGAAGTTTTCCAAGTGTAGAGATTTGACATCACCTCTCGAATTTTCTAGACTTGGATTTAAATATTGTAATTATAAATAAACAATCATACGAATAATATAATTAGTTAATCAGTATGCCACTTGATTAGTTGAGCTTTCACTAAACTAGAGAATGTGTTAATCAGCTTTGAGTTTATGCAAGAGACACCAAACAAATTTAACAATGGTGCTTATTGTGTTTTATATTGTGTGTGTGTGTCATTTTTATATTTGAATATGAGTGGGTAGGAGATTATTCAAAGTGCAACTTTTATTTCTAAGAAAATTTAATTGTTCTACCAGATAATTGTTATTTAGGTTATTTCTTTGTGGGTCAGTGATACTTTTAAGGTCTTAGTATGCTCAAACCCCGAGTTCGATTCCTCGTGGTGGCCTGAATACAGATTGTTTATTAGGTAGTTCCACGTTCAAAACAAGTAATTTGAGTTATCAAACGTGGGCTTTTGCTCTGCGTATTAGAATAGTAACCTCAGTGATAATACAATTCTACTTTTGCGGTTAGTGAGCTATAATACACAACTGGGTATTAATAAAACTGCTTTAAATCATGTCGTTATAGACGCGCGTGTCTAGATATTTCCAAATGACTAAAAGAGCTTCCTAAATTGAGTTGTTACTTAAACTGCAATGCATATTATTTATATGGATGAAAGAAGGATGTGTAACTTATAATAAATGACACTCGTCTAAGTTAGTTTTTTACTGGGTCAAATTTCAGCTACGGTCAGTGATTCTCTTGAGAGATCTGGTATTCTTGATCTATTGGGACGAAATAATGTGTTCCTCACAGTTCACGATGCTGTGATCAGTGCTACCACAGGAAGTCTACAGCGTAACTGTAGCAAGGTAAGTGTACAGTAGTGTACTATCTGACATCAAAAATATAACCCGTCTGTAGTAGGTTGGAGTGATATGTTGTTGAGAGTAACACATTTCCTTTCTGTGTAAACCATAAGGAAAAAAGAAAGCAAAAACATTTAGACGTACTTAAATTCTTAAATGAAACTTGTGAAACCCGTTGTGATGCTCTAAATCACAATAAAAAACATACGTACGATATTTTCTAACAAAACACAAACACTTTTAAGTCGTCGACGTCATGGCATGACCAGGTGAGTTAAGGCGTTCGACTCGTAATCTGAGGTTCGCGGGTTCGAATCTCCGTCACATCAAACGTGCTCGCCCTTTCAGCTGTGGGGGCGTTATAATATAACGGTCAATCCCACTATTCGTTTGTAAAAGAGTAGCCTAAGAATTGGTGGTGGGTAGTGATGACTAGCTGCCTTCCCTCTATTCTTACACTGCTAAATTAGGGACGATTAGTTCAGATAGCCCTCGAGTAGATTTACGCGAAATTAAAAAAACAACAACAAACAAAGTAATCAAATAGTGTAATTTATCTTACGTGAACTGAAACATTAGGAATATAAAATATAATTAGTTTGTTTGGAATTTCGTGCAAAGCTATTCGAGGGCTATCAGCGCTAGCTGTCTCTAAGTTAAAAGACTAGAGTCTTCAACTAGTCATCACCACCCACCGTCAACTCTTGAGTAACTCTTTTTATCAACGAATACTGGGATTGACTGAAACATTATAACGCCCCCACGTCTGAAAGGGCGAGCATATTTGGTACGAGGGGATTCGAACCCGCGACTCTCAGATTAAAAGTCGAACGCCTTAACCCACCTGTTCATGCCGGGCCTTATTTATACGTAAAGAAGAAGAAAAAAGGCCTGAAATCACAGGAGTAAGCAGAAGGTCTTTGGTTCTAAACGAATTCTGTGATAATATAAAAAAGGCTGTTTCAGAAATTCAGTTTTTCAAAATGTTAATAACATGAGACCAAATCTGATGGAGATCGCTTTCCAACCACATGTTCTGATGGTGTAATTGTTTTAAATTTCACGGCCTGATAATCGTATACTTTATAATATCATATTCTAGTCCTAGGATTGGTAACACGAGACACGAGTGCCACCCTGTGGTACGAAAAGAATTTTGTGGCATGGTAATTCGCAGAAACAAACAAGAATAAAATATTTTTTTAGACACACACAAAAAACGAATAAACATAGTTAACTTACTACAACTACTATTTTATTACAGTTAATTAATCATACTGTAGCAGGAAATCTTAAATCTTAAATATTGATAAGTGGCATCCATTAGGAAAATGTTGCTGACTCATATTCTAGTCTCAACGTTTGCAATGCCATATCGTACATCGTTATTTAGGGTTCGTTTCTATAGTTTTTTTGCATGCAAACATCTGTAACGTTTTTTTAATGTAATAATATGCTAAACGTAATCAGTAACAATTTGCTTACAACGTTATTATTCAAATAAACTTTAAAAAGTTGCAAAGTAAAACATTACAGAAACTTGGAATAATTAATCAGTCTGTCATTTCTTTCTGCATATGTTTTGAAATGACACTAAAATTTTTTCTGCTAATATTTATTTCTTCATTAGGAATCTTCTGCGAATGAAAACGTCCGTCTCTAGTAAAACCCCCAGGAGAGCTGATTGCATTCAAAATCATATATTTTACGTATTTGCTCAAAGTATATTTTTCTTTCTTAAATAATTCGGGGTTTTGTATTAGTTACGTATCTAAAGATTCAACACTTATACGAGGATAGTAACTATAATTTCAAAGCAGTGTAAGAGTTTTATCATTTAACAATAGTTTACTCTTCAGTGTAATTTTGTTTTTGTTCTAAACGCATTCTGAAAATATTCAGTTGAACGATATAACTGTTCTGTTCTTTAAAAAATGAACACTGTGAGTTAGGAATCAGGCACTTTGTATACGAGTGTTGTATATATGTATTTAACCATGATAAAATTGTACGTGTTATAAAAGTTTTTATTTCGGCTTTCGATTTATTATGTTTATTGTAGGGATATTATTATTATGTAAAAAGTTTAAGAAGTTAAGGAGCTTATCCGCCTAATGTGTATTTTTGTGTTCATACTGAAAATACACAATTAGTGAAAAATATTTGCTGTCTACGGTGTTTACGTAAAAAACACGCCAGTATATATCAATAAATCTGTTTTGGACAATTCAAACCCATACAAATAAGTATTGCTCTCATATTAAGAAACCACACGTTCGAGAAATTTAATATAAAGGTCCTATCCTGGACCTATCGTCTTTAGGGGAAACCGGATAGATTGCCCACCCCCCTCAAAGAAGAAATGTCTACCTTTCGAAAGTTCAGGTTATTTGGTTTAGTGTTGAAATGATAACTGTGTTATTATTACCAATCAAATTATTATCACGAGCTTGTGAGTTTCAGGTTTTGTTGTTTGTTAATTATTTGTTGACTTTTTACAAAAAATAAAAAATAAAAGAAATGCCAGAACTAGAAGATCTAATGTCTAATTAAGATTCATTGGCACATTTATTTGTATAAAATATTATTAAATGTCGGAATTATTAAATAAAAATGCCGAAGTTTGTCATCTTTACACAATATTGTGTTGTATAGAAAACCTGGAGATTTAGTAAAGTGGTTAGAAACTTCTGTATGGTGATTTCTTTTCAATAAATATATATAACGCATAGATTATTTGTTCTTCTAACTCATTTATTGAATTATACCACAAAGTTCTTTAAATAATAGCAAAAATAAATAAAAGAGCAAGTTTTTTTTATCCGTTAACATTTCACGAATATGTGACAATTCAAGTGATTAAGAACACAACAATGCTCCATCTAGAGGCCACAAGTAGAAAGACTAGTCGGAGGTGTTAAAGTAACAGAATAAGTAAAGCAAAATAATTCACTTAATTAAATCATTGTAACACCACTTACAAATTCACACACGCACAAATAAGTTTTACGTATACGGATATGTCTTGTTACACGAAAGATATCCTCCAGTGTCTTTAATTCTGGTATTCAGTTATTACCTTAAATATATGAACCGTGCTTGCTCACAATACCGTATACCAATTAGACTGAGAACAAGTTTTAAATTTCATAAGGACTATCAGAGACTCGCAAAACGTCTTCGGTCAAATCAGTATATTCATTACAACGGTAATTATTTAAATACAAGATTTATATAACAATACGAACGAATTGTAGTCATAGACACCAACAAATTCACTTCTATATTGTTGAACTTAGGCTTAGCATTAGTTTAGCTTTTAAAGTACGGAAGGATAAAACAACTGTAGCGTCATTCTATGGCCTAAAAACGCGTTTTCAAAACTAAGATTTCGCGTTGTTATACAAAATAGTTACTAAAGTATATTTCTTTATGTAATTATTTATATAAAAACCTCTTGTTTAATTCTTAATTGAAAAAAAAAACAACTTTTCTCAACTGAAGTGTTAAGGGAACATTGATTCTCCCCTTTGTCCTGCTGGCGATACATTTCTTGTTGAATTCATGGAATTGATAAGTTTCGGAGATAGATCGTATGTTTTAATTTGGTGAGCGTAAGAAATGTGGGGAAGCAGAAAAGGTATTAAAGCCAGTGGTAACGCTTAAGAGAAGAAGCAAAGCGCAACAAAACTTATAAATAAATGGCTTGTGAACAGAGCCATCTAGTGGCTGGGATCAATAAATCCACTATCAAGGGCTACCTTTGAAGGGATCGGCTGGTTTCTTATTCCTTCTTTCTTGGAGTAGTTTAAGTGACTTAATCACTGAACTTCGGTGGTTAACTGATTGAAAGTGTGCTACAGTTACCAATTATCTTCTTGTTACTGAAACTTTTTTCCCACACTGTCACTCAATTCGTGTTCATGTGAATGTTCTTTTGATAAATTTTCAAAGATGTGGACAAATTCTTGGACATCTGAAGGAAGGGGCAAAAGTGAACATTGCCATAATATTTCACAAACAGCTGCAAATGTCATCATGCAAATTTAACATCGTAGTTAAAGTAAATATTTCTTTAATAATTTTTATTAATAATGTAAATTTATTTGCGTTTAAACACACAACACATTATTTTAGTCTGTTGACTTACACTGTAAAAGTGGATCCTCTGTATACGTTTTGTCCTCCAGTAAAAATATTTGTGGGCGTCCGAAAAAAAGAGTGAGTGCACTAGTTTTAATACATAACCGTTATGACACTTCTTTCAAGAGTGAAACTGTACATAAGTTAATCTTAGAAAAGCACCCCAGAAGAATAAAGCATGTTAACATGTTATTTCAGTTGTACAGACACGTGCGTATATTATAGCCAATGATTGAAACAGCAAATATAATTTTGTACAGAGTTGTTTAAATTAGATATAACATAATAACTTCTGTACATGTAGATATTACAGTTTACAATAAAAAATACACATGTTTATGTTCATTTAAATTAAGTTCTACATAGAGTGTTATAACAGAATGATTTGTTGACTCTTCATTAGGGCATGGCCAAGTGGGTTAAGGCGTTCGACTCGTAATCTGAGGGTCGCGTGCTCGAATCCCGGTCGCACCAAACATGCTCGCCCTTTCAGCCGTGGGGCGTTATAATGTTACGATCAATTCCATTATTTGTTAATAAAAGAGTAGCGCAATAGTTGGCTGTGGGTGGTGATGACTAGCTGCATTCCCTCTAGTCTTACACTACTAAAGTAGGGACGGCTAGCGCAGATAGCCCTCGAGTAGCTTTGTGCGAATTTCAAAAAACAAACAAACAATCATGGAGTCTTTGTGGATTATATGTAAACAACCATGCAATTGATTAAGTTTCCAGATTGAATTTTATAGTACCTTTATTTTACAAATTTCTTGGAGAGAGGTTGCCTCCGAAAGTTTTGTTTTTAATATAAATAGTGCTGATATTTAAGAGCTTAGTAATGTAATTTTAGTTTTGAATAATATTGAACGACAGTAGTGGCATCTATCGTTTCAGATGATGACTATTTTGGTTTTATTTATCATTCATTTCGCTTTAGTGATACATTGATTTTTTTTACTCAATGTACAAATGTTAGTCTTTGTGCAGTAGCAGGGAGTATATCAAAAAATATATGGTTCTATTAAACGACCACGTAACTAAGGAAATGTTGTGAACAGTACTGCCTGATATTTTGTGATTTTTTTCATGCGACATTCGTGCTGATTTAAAATCGCTTATATTATTTATTATTTAGTTGAGAAGGTATATGTCCATGACAAAATATGTATTGTAAAAATAAATAAAAATAAATTATGATAAAATGTGTCCACCCATCATTCCTTAGTAAAACGTGTAAAGGTTTATAATGCTAAAAACCAGGTTTCGATATTCGTAGTGGGCACAGCTCAGATAGCCCGTTGTGTAGCTTTGTACTTAACAACAAAAAAGAAAAATGTTCATCCAATGTCTTTAAAGGTGCATAACTTACATCTATTATAATTGCTGTTGAAAACACTAACAGTTATATTTAATTGAAAGACAAACTGTTTTTTCTGAATTCTTAAGTTGTCTGTAACCAGTGATAATATAAATATTATGAAAATATTTTAAGTTTTTTTTCTTTCAAGGTCACGAACTACATATTGAATAGTTGTGATATCGCGTTTACGAAAACAGTAGAGATTGTTATTTCAAATTGTATTTGAGTGTTCAGAGGGTTAATGCTGTTAGGTTAAATCGCACGTTTACTGATTTAATGAATTAAACTTTCATTTTAATAGTTTCAATAATAGAACTTTCTGGATAACTCCTATCCAAGAAGAGAAGTTCATTTGTAACAATCGTTTAATTTTAATAGTTTTAACAATAGAACTTTTTTAGAAATTTCCAATATAACAAAAAAGGCTTAATTTCTAACAATCGTTTCATTTTTAATAGTTTCGGCAATAGAACTTTTTGGAAATTTCATGCATAACAAAGAGGACTTCATTTCTAATAATCTTTTAATTTTAATAGTTTCAAGAATAGTTTCTTTGTTTGTTTTTGAATTTCGCACAAAGCTACTCGAGGGCTATCTATGCTAGCCGTCCCTAATTTAGCAGTGTAAGACTAGAGGGAAGGCAGCTAGTCATCACCACCCACCGCCAACTTTTGGGTTACTCTTTTACCAACGAATAGTGGGATTGATCATGACTTTATAACGTCCCCACGGCTGGGAGGGCGAGCATGTTTGGTGTGACGGGGATGCGAACCCGCGACCCTCAGATTACAAGTCGGACGCCTTAACACGCTTGGCCATGTCGGGCCTTCAAGAATAGAACTTTCTGAAAATTTCCTCCATGAGAAAGATGGTTTCATTTCCAACAATCGTTTCATTTTAATAGTTTCAACAATAAAACTCTCTGGATAATTACAGTCTCACAAAAGTGAATTAAACTATAAATGTTTTTTTTATTTCTCTCAATAATAGCTTAAACCTCAAACCCTCTAAATAATTCTATTTGAACAAGAATTACTTTAGCTGTAACATTTTCATCATCGACAATTTGTATTATGCTTTCGTTGCAAGTAAACAAATTATAAATAATCTATACTTGAGCTACAGTAGATAATATTCAGTTTGATTAAATTAAACACATTTTAGTTGTCTATTGTCTAAGTGCAGTCCAGTAAATAGTGTGCCTTACCCTATAGCTACGGTTTAATGCTTCGCGTCATTTTACCATAAAAAATATTGCACTCTGTACTTTATAGGCAAGATTGCATTTTAAGTGAATGTCAAATCCCACCATTCGGCTTTTCGAGAACAGTCCAAGTGTGGGCAGTAGTTGTTGTTGAAGTCAATAGCTGTTTTTTTTTTAACCTATTTCTTTAAAACTATGGACGGCTAGTACAAATAACCATTGTATATCTTCACGCAGAATCAAACAAACTAGTGGTTTGGTGAACATAAGCCATTCGGTAAGCGATAAGCCTCAGGTCTTAACACGACAAACTTCGAGGTTGAATATCTGCGGTTAAGTTAAACCATTGTTCACCTTGCTATTAAACAAACAAACATACTTGTTACCGCAAAAAAAATCTAATCATAGTAGTTACAACGATTTCTTTGAACAATAACGACTTAGTTAATCATTGTATTTTAGTTAAAAAGTGTTAATAATTATCGTTTTAAAAAAAAAATCTTTAAATGTATGTTTTCTTATAGGAAAGCTACATCGGGCTATCTGCTGTGCCCCGCAAGGGGAATCGAACCCTTGATTGTTGCGTTCTAAATCCGTAGAATTACCGCTGTACTAGCGGGGGGTTATCTTTAAATGAGATGATAATAAGGAACATTAAAAGTTATAAAAATTAATGTAAAGAAGCAAATTGTTATTACACTGCCCCCCCCCCAGTGGCTCAGCTGTATGTCTGCGGAATTACACGCTAAGATCCGGGTTTCGATACCCGTGGTAGGCAGAGCACAGGGTTTGGAGGAAAATAATGTAGAGAGGGTAGTTTTGACATCTTCATGTATTCCAAGCTTTTTTCCGTCAAGATAGTTCTGCAACCTTCGGAATAGATGATAATCAGATGGGACAAGGTCTGGAGAATAAGGAGGATGTGGAAGTTTTTCCCACTCTAGCTCTTCAATCTCTGCAGATGTTATCCGTGCTGTATGGAGCTGTACGTTATCCTGGTGTAACACAACACATTTACGACAAAGCAAGCCTCTTTTCTTTCAGTACAACATTCAAGCGCTCGAACTGTTAACAAGAGAAGTCTG
Organism: Carcinoscorpius rotundicauda; assembly: GCA_011833715.1. Taxonomy (NCBI): domain Eukaryota; kingdom Metazoa; phylum Arthropoda; class Merostomata; order Xiphosura; family Limulidae; genus Carcinoscorpius; species Carcinoscorpius rotundicauda. The sequence continues at coordinate 57,144,711 of CM022391.1, read as the reverse complement.
ATGTAATCATTACATTGAGTGGCAGCAACTCAAAACACCAACAATATCCCACCAAACGCTTAACAAGACTTTCCTAAACTGGAGGTCCATTTTGGGCTGTGCTTTAACCAGTTTAGCCATTGTCTGCAGCGCTTCACATTTGTATGATGTATTACTTTTTCATCTCCAGTCACCAACCTGTTCAAAAAAGGTGAGTTACGTTCACGAGAGTACAGAGAAGTGCAAATCTCTACTCTTGCTCTAAACTTGGCTTCTGTCAAATCATGGGGACCCATTTGACAAGTTTTGACACCTTTACGAGCTGTTACAGATGACGGTGAATTGTTTAATGGGTTGAATTAAACTTCTGTGTTAGTTCTTCAACTGTTACAGCACAATCTTCATCAAGTGCAGCCAGCAGCAAGTCATCATTAAACTCAACAGACGACCTAAACATGGCGCATCACTTAAACCGTAGTCACCTGATCTGAACTTTTGAAAACACCTTCGACATTTTCTTTCATTGAGAGACTCCACACCATAAACACCTTGAATGTTTCGTGTAGTTTCTGCTGCACTGTTACCTTTTTTAAACTCATAAAGCATTATATGCCTAATGTGCTTCTCAGACACATCCATCTACATAAGGGTTTATTTGATTAATGATTTGAAAAAGTGGAGTTGAGTTTCTTTTATTTTTGTGAACATTTTATTTTTGTACACGTCTTAATGATTTTAGTCACTAAAGCCTTCTTCAAAGACAGAAATGATGATACACTTTTTGTATTAAATTTTCGGGCATTACTTGTGGGATGACCTGATACTTATATTACTAGCCCTACTCTTACTTTGCCCATATAATCTGTTAGATGTACAAGACTGTTCAGTTTAAGGGTCATTATTTGATTATTATTTAGTTTCCATAACAAAAGTGTTAAAAGTTAATTATTTTAAAGCGATAGTTATAACAAGTTTCCTAACGTAATTATGAAAAATTCGTTGTGCAGTTCAATTGTTGTACACCATTTTTCCCGAAGATTTCAACTTTTTCTAGTTTAATAATGTAGCTTCTTGGGGGCTAGAGAATTCAACATTATTCTGTCGCGTATTATAAATACGTGCAGGTTCAAGAAGTTAAGTTAGTAACAGCGAAGTGAGACTGCATGACAAAAGTCAACGGACAGAAGGGAGAAGAGACGTCATATTTCTCATAAAACAGGTTACATTCACCAACAAGTAACAGGAGGAATATCAATATGAAACAACTGGAGTTTCTTACAAAATTGGCGCTGGCAAGAAACAAGAAAGGAGTGACTGACACCATAAGTGACGGTGCTAGGAGAAGCAGAAACAACCCGTCATATTCACCATAAGAAGGAGGTGCTATTTCCATGATTGACCAGTACATGACTAATGGTCATCTCGGATTAGCCAATTGTGATTTGAGCGTATGCAAAACATCAACATGTGACAACAAATCGCAAGATGCCATCAGGTGAAAGCTATATCAGAGAAAAGAAAATGAAGGTACTACAAGACACTGGGTGTAGCAATGGAGCTGTGAGAATCAGTCTGGTATCTTATGAGCAAATGATATGCATGATACACTTGTGTGTGTGTAGTAATTGATGGGTCAGTGACAAAGTTTCACATAGTAGTAATAAAGATGGATACTCTATATTGTATATGAGACCTTGAGGCCATGTGCATGGCCTCAGTTAGTTATAGCTATAGCAATAGTTACGACAAGCTTCGTCGCATAACTATGTAAAGCCGTACATTGTTTGTGCCACTTAATTGTAGTACTAAGCTTTCGTAATACTGCTGACGTCACCTTACTCGAAGTTTCCAAGATTTTCTTGTCATAGGTAATATTGTTGCTACTAGAGGGCTAGAGATAGAGATTTATAAGGTATATAAATAGGTTACGAACACGTGGAGATTTAAGGAATTAAATTAAGTTAGTGAAAGTGAAGTGAGACTCTGTGATTGTTTTAAACCTTTTGCCTTTTTCATGAAATTTATCTTAATTGTTGTAAAAATAAATTCAAAGTTAGTGTAGCAATCTTATCCTACCTTCTACTACAGACTGTTAGTTGTATTTCTCTTTTGCACATCTAATCTCCTTCGAACTGAGCATTCTATCTTGTAAGACAAAAAAGGGTTTTGTTACAGTTGAAAAGCTAGCGGCATAATATCAATAATATGATGCAAACCTTAAGCAGCTTGTAAATCTTGTGTTGAAATATGCTGCATGCTTACTGGATAACTCTGCAGAAGTTTAAATACTGACTGACAAAGTGACTTGCAAAGTATAAACTCGATCTTTGAGTCACTATCTCTCAGTGTTTCCATAGTGGCCCGGCATGGCCAAGTAGGTTAAGACGTTCAACTCGTAATCCGAGTGTCGCGGTTCGAATCTCCGTCGCACCAAACATGCTTGCCCTTTCAGCAGTGGGAGCGTTTTAATGTTACGACCAATCCCACTATTCGTTGGTAAAAGAGTAGCCCAAGAGTTAGCATGGGTGGTGATGACTACCTTCCCTTTAGTCTTACACTGCAAAATTAGGGACGGCTAGCGCAGACAGCCCTCCTGTAGCTTTGCACGAAATTTAAAAACAAACAAAAAATAAGACTTTCCATGACTATTTAGAGGTTTACCAAAGCTTATTTCTTTGTCTTTAAAAATAGTATCGCACTGTGAACTTAAGCCTAGAAACGTTTCCATCAGTGTTCTCAGACAACCATCTGCAATAATCTCTTTAAAGCAGGCAGAATATTATAGAGACAAAAAGGCATACTCTTGAATTTAAATAAGCATTTGCTTGTTGAAAACTTATCTCTGATGGTTAGTTTCATTGAACTCGACGTGAACCCTGAAGCTTAAATGAAAGAGAAAAATCATTGAGCTCCAACTTGTGGTCCAAGTATTCGTATGTAACAAGGCAGAAGGAATGAAACATCTTCTCGCTCCCAGTATTAGTGCACGTAGACGGTCCCTCCCTTTCAACTACCTCATCCAAACATCTGCAGGAAGTCCTCACTCTTCATGGCTGTTCCTCTAATTTTTCAGTCTTTTATATTATGATATAAGCAATATGGAAATATCCGATGATTCTCCGATTAAATCTAAAGCAACCTACCATAAGCTGCATTTAATTTCACATATATTCACTGTCGAAATTAACAAGTTAGAAAAGACACGAATTCTTAGAAGAATGCTGACTCAAACCTTAATGCTGCATGTATTTCCTTATACGTACATCAACTTTGTCTTTCGTTATCTGACGGTAAGATACATAAGTAATTGTACACAGATAAATACACAGAACTTACCAGCTGTTTTAACGCAAAGCTGCACGGTAAACTATCTGCGCGCCATCCTTTGTGGAAGTTAAACCCCGGATTTTAAAATTTCAATACGTCAGCCTGCCGCTGACTCACCGAGGGGCGCTTAATAGCTACATCAGAGACAGTTCTTATGTTAGGATGAAATGTTTAATTAATACCTAAGTGTTTTACTTATCTTAAGTCCCCACTTTTGCTATAAACATTTAATTTTCCATTTTAAAACACAAGAAATGGTTATTTTACTCACTTACGTACCTTCAACCTAATAGTTCTATTTCACAATTCTAACTTCATTGTATATTTACTTTTAAATATACAAGTATCGTATCTAATTAAAACAGGTAGTTTGAGAAAGCAAGATTGCACTGACTTTTTTTACGAAACTTAGTGATGTATTTTTCTTGTACACAGCCTTAAAATATATATAAGCTTAGACTGTTGACTTTTTGGTTATTGGGAACATAGGTTTTGAATGAAGTGTCACAATTCTAATTTCACTTAGTGCCACTTTATCATTTAAACTGTACGTTTTGAAACACATCTAACACATGTATCCGTTTTTATCTTTAAAATATTTCGCTACTATACCTAATGCAACGTTCTCGAGAAAAGCAAATATCACATACAGTGATACTGGAAATTAAAAAAACAAACCTAAAACCAAGTACCCATAATTAATAAGTTGATTCCTTTAATGCCATGTTATGTTCTAACTAATACTAAACCTTTCAGTGTGTTTGCCTTGGCTCAGAAGAATGACTCACGTCAGAAATGTTGTAAATGCTAATATATATCAATCACAGTTCACTGGTTGCATAAAATCACTTATAAGTGAAAACTAAAATGAAACTAATAAAACAGTTAACTCTACAATGTAACCCAGTACAGCTCTCCCTAAAATACAACATTTACTGGTCTCCATCATAAAAAACTTCAAATTTTCCAATTTTTAAAATGCTGTTTTTCTTATTTTAAACTGTACTTTCAGATGTGCGTGAATAAAAAAAAAGTGCATGTGTTTACAAAATTGGATTTAATTCAGAACGTATTAACTTATAAGAAACTTCTCAAAGTAAACGTTAGTTTTTACCACTTTTTGTTTCACAACCTTGATTTTTATTTTAAAGGTACTATGCTTGAAATGACTCCGTCAATAACCGCTTGCCCTTGGAACCTAGTGGGAGTGATAGGTTGCCATTGACGTCAATCTATTACATAAACGTCATTGTATGCTACATTCTCCTATTGGTTCAAATTGGCAGAATTGTAGCTGTTACCAGACAATTACACCCGCTATCTTCAATATGATTGGTCAAACTTAGTCTCGCGTCACCTGGCGCTATTTTCATATTACAATCTTATATCTACGATTTATTTATTGCCTGCTTAGCAATGGAAGCGTGGTATCTGTAACAATAAATTTTATTAGAATTAGAATTAATATATTTTCATATTTGAAGTCAGTGTAACAAAGTATTGTGGCATATACAATAATTTGCAACAGAAATTAGTTGTCATCGCATTTAAACCTCTAATATTGCGACCACTTCCAAATACGATAATTACGGAAGAAAACATGCGAGATCAAGACACTCGCTTGGTTCAGGAGCTCGTCTATCAGACAATTGCTAACCTTGAAGATTCTTCTTGCAGTCCGAAGCTAGACATTGTGGATGCAACAAAACTTGTTGGAACTGATGCTGACGAAGACATGACAGATTTGTCCTCTGATTCTTTGCGAGAAAATGAACATAAACATGAAAATAACTTGGTAATTATTACTGCACATAATTCACCTTTGGGCTTCAGAAATAGAATTGATTCTCGAAGAACACTTGGCAGGCGGACAAAAGACATTTCAAATTATCTAAATTCAACTTCAGTCTCGTGTTCCGGCATCAGAACGCTTCTAAGTTCCAGTTACGTGCTTCATTATAAACGAGTCCGTGCATTGAGTTTATTTGAATCTCCGCAGACGCCGAAAACTTTATCAGAGAGAACGGAACGTTTTATCTCATCCTTAGAAACGCAGAACCACAGAGGTCCAACACGCAATGGGTTATGGACAGGTTCTACGCGCAGAACACCACGTTTGGGGTTAACTTTTGACAGTACTACAAGTGGTGAAGTTGAAACTTTAGCAAATAGGATAAAAAGTAGTGTTAAACCTCAAGGCCCTACTGCAAATATCAATCCATTTACACCAACGGGTATGATGTTAGAAGCCCGAACTAAGAAAAGAAGAAAAGAAAACTGTCATAGCATCATTAAGTAAGGTTTACTTTCTTATTTAATTTCTAGCACTAACAGCATCACGATTTTGATCTCAACTCTGATATTAATGTTCAGTGTATTTTTCAAGTCGGTCTAACACAGTTACGGTGTAATATACATATACGTAGTATTTTCTAACAATTTTTCGGCCAAGAAATATATAGCTATAGTAAATGTCATTAAAATGTATTTGGCAGTTGGGTAGACCATAGTTAAGTTTTTATTTTGTAATTTCGAGTTCGGTTCATATTGTAGCTTTATGTTTCGCTGACACTTAATTTTACTACTGTTTTCGTGTGGTATTAGTATAGATAATAGTAGTCGTAGCGCTATTGTGTTCCTTATTACTAGTATTATTACAAGTGACTTCAGTATTAGGCTTACTGCTTAAATACTTGTACTTATGTCATGAACTTTTAATTTATAGTTTTATTTTAAGAAGCTGCTTCGTACAAATTTAAGAACTGTTATTAATATTAAAAACAAAAGCAAAAACTACTTTCTTTGTTGGTTGAAAATTTATAAATATTAAAAAAGAAAAGCAAGTTTTTATTGTAGGGAAGCTTTTAAGTTCTATATAAATTCAAAGAAACAGCATATTTACGAAAATAAACATTTGCTGTGTAAATGAAATAACATAAATGAAAACTGAATTAAAACATTTACAATATTCAGTTACGAGAATTAGAAAAACTGAAAGGCTTCCCAGACTTGATTTTTTTAATTACCGTAATATTTCATAAAAAAGTTTGGGACATGGAATTTCTTATATGAAACTAATGTAGTTGTTATAATTATTTTTTGCAGTAATTTAACTTATGTTTGTTTCATGAACTGCTATAAATAACTTTGTACTAAATTTTAACTACCTTCTCTGGTACTGGTTATATTCTTCATTTTTTGTGAGTTGCTGTGTTTCAACTTATAAAACTGTAATAAATAGAACGCTCAATGCAACTATATTATATTCTATACACTGTAATAAATACCGTTATTTTACCTTATTGTTTACGCATGGTTGTATTAAGTGAAGCTACCTACGTACGTGCAGCTTTTATTAAATAAAGTTACGTTTACGCGAGTTTATTGTCTAATCGTTTTTTGTTTTTTTTCTAAATAGATCAGGATTTATTGATCTAACACATAATCTATGAAAGACATTGTAGTGTAAATGTTTGAAATGATAGAATAAGGAAAACTGAAGCGAAGGACGTGAAAATTGCTGCAACTGTTTTACGAGATGCGGCTGGTACAATAAGTTATATCAGTTGAAGAAAACTGTGAAAAAAGGTATTACTTTAACGATGGATAATAGCGTCCAAAGATTATTAGCATATAGTGTTTACCTAATACTGTTGAAGAACTGGGATAGACTTGTAACAAACCTGGTAAGGAAATGGGACCTAGGTGTTTAAATTCCTAACTCCTGTTACCAATCAACAGCCAACACAGTTTGTAACCCTAACTAATATTGTGTGATATCACATCAAAATATACAACTACCCACTCTGAAGATTTTAAAATTATATTTTAGTTGAAAAATTCAAACTGAGTCTAACTCGGTTACCTTTTATGGTCAGCCTGGTAGTGTATATAAACTCTTGCAGTAATACATAAATAAAAGTATATCAGATACTCTCTTTTTCGCAGAATTGAACTAATTAGTTAATATACTAATATATATACGTTTGGTAAAGTCATAGAATTTAGGGCCCCGCATGGCCAGATAATTAAGGCACTCCACTCGTAATCCGAGGGTCGTTGGTTCGAATCCCAGTCATACCAAACATGCTCATCCTTTCAGCCGTGGGGGCGTTATAATGTTACGGTCAATTCCCCTATTCGTTGATAAAAGAGTATCCTAAGAGTTGGTAGTAGGTGGTGACGACTAACTGCCTTCCCCCATAGTCTTACACTGCTAAATTAGGAACGGCTAGCGCAGATAGCCCTCGTGTAGCTCTGCACGAAATTCAAAACAAAATATAAAATTCAGAGTTATAAACACTTAGTGCTTGGGGTTTACACCAGTATGTATGTATGTTAATACTATCATTAAGTACGTTAAATATACCTTAAAAAAAAACACTTTTCTTCAAAACATATTTATGACAGTTATCAAAATAGAAAAGTTTGTTGTGGCATATAACAAAGCGGATAAAAATAGAGACGTAAGTATTTTTGTCATAATAGAAAACAACCTATTAACATATATATTTTGATGTATGACAGTATATTAAGACAGTGTGTTAATAATAATTTATCTCTGTGGATATAATAACATCCTGTTGATTATCTTTATAAATGTTCTTGAAGAAGTTTTCTGAAATATTTTCCTTTTAGAATTAATGATAATTTAAACATATTATAACAGAATGATTTGAAGCTTTTCTAACCTAAAAAACAAAAGAAAAGGTAAAACAAAATAAGTTAATAATAATAATAAAATAACAACAAATTATGTTGTTTCACATTGAAACTTAAATATAGCCCTTTATATGAGTATCCATATACCAATCCAACAGGCCTGGGATGACCAGGTGGTTAAGGCACTCAAATAGCAATTCGAGGATCACGGGTTCAAATCCTTCTCACACCAAACATGGTTGCCATTTCAGTCGTTGAGGCGTTATAACGTGATATACATACATCAATAGGTGCAACTGCTAAGATAAAGCATCTGTATAAAAAAAATATAGCACAGATAGCCCATTGTGTAGCTTTGTGCTTAATTCAAAACAACAACAACAACAACATAAAAAAATAAATTTGAGTAAAATGATGTGATTGGCCCCAATTACATGACGTAATATAAGATCACCACATATTAAGCTCTTAAATATATTTTAAACTGTTTTTTATTCTCAGGTTTACATAATGTTACCTGTAAAGGCACTTTTTATTTCTAAAAAGTGTCATTTGACACAAATTAATTTATTGTTTCAAGTTGAATTTTTAAAATGAGCTATCAGAATCCGATGTGTAAGAATAGTTGGTGACTGCTCTTTAGACAGAATACATGGACATATACCACACATATATATAGAAAGAGGATATTTGTAGTTACACTTGAAATATTAATATGTTAAAACACAGGAGAGAAAAATTGATACAGTGTTAGCTGATCTATTTTATAGACGTCTTTTCAGACAAATTAGATATTAATACATTATAACTATCTTTATATCAAGAAATTTATCTTTTATCCTTAAAGAAGAGCAGGCGGAGTAATTATAATAATCTGACACTGATTTAAAATTCAAAATTAGTTGATCATTACTGGTCAGTAAAAGTATCATTTGGTAAATTTTCATTGCTGTAATCACATTTTACTAATTGAAATAAATGTTAAAGACAGTGTTTCCCGACCCGTTAAATAGTGTACTGTATATTATTAAATAACTTTCCATTGCCGTTCATATTATAGAACGGCTCTATATGACTGCTCCGGAAACAGCAAAGACGTTTGAGGAGTGTTATGAAGAGAGCACATGCCACGATGCGCAATTCCGATGCTGTGTTTAGTTTCTGACTTTGTGAAATCGATGCTTTCCTGCAGAGCTTGAGAATTTCGCGGCACGTGCTGATGCTGGCAAGAGCGAGAGACTAGTTTCAGCTGCAGCTGTCCTAGGCTATTGAGAGAACAATATAGAGACATGTCAGCTGGAGCTTTACGAAACGTCCGTTCAATCCACCGTCTTTGTTATTGCATTTACTGTCGAACCTCTTTTAACAGTAGAGATTCTTGTGAGAATGACGTGATAATTTCACTCAAGAAACGAACAGTAACAATCCATTTATACCAAGTATCTACCAAGTCTACATCGCCTAAAATACCCCGAAGCTTATAAAAATATTTTAACGTGTGATTTTAATTTTAATAAAATAAATATTAGATACTCTTTACTTCAGCGGTGATCAATAACATTTAAGCAAAGTTTCTCACAAGTTTTGTTATTTTGTTTATGTAAAATGGTCTTCATCCTGCCGGGCATCTAAGGGGTTAGTTAACTTCGGGTTCACCCCCTTCCTAGATAAAGAGCCTGCAGATAACCTATTTTTGTAATAGTTTTACGTTAACAATAAACACAACCTTTATTCTGACGAAAAAAGTTTGAAACCAGGTGTACCACATCTGTCTCGAAATGCCTTCTCTCTTGTGTATTTGTATACAATGAACGATGGCCTAAACAAGAAAAAAAAGAGAGGTTAGGGGAAGAAGTTAAACCATCTGAGAACTGTTGCTTTGACAACGATGTTTTTTCTGCGTGACTGTTTTGAACAAAACTGAGAGGGTAAGATGTACAGCTACAGTCTATTCGTCACTGTTTGCTATTTTATGTAACTGTGAATTTCTACTCTGTTACATATGGACGTAATTGTCAGAATTGAAAAAGGGAAAATACAAATTAATATATTAAGGTAAAAATCACTGTGTACGAACAGTTTTGAAATGACTATCTCCCTGAAACCTAACACTGATAATCACAGACACAGTTGTTGTTGTTTAGAATTAAGCACAAAGCTGCATAATGGGCTATCTGTGCTCTGCCCACCACGGGTATCGAAACCCGGATTTTAGCGTGTAAGTCCGCAGACATAGCGCTGAGCCACTGGGGGGGTCACAGACACAGTACAACATTATATTAGATAAAAATATTTCATATATTGTTATTAACATCTTGGAACATAAAACAACAACCAACGTTATACTTGGATCAAAACGTCACTAGGAACCGTTACTCGTGGAATCAATTTTAAACCTTTGGTTTATCATTTTTTGCCACACGTCTTTATAGATTACGCTTCGCCTCCAGCTCATAAAAACATATTCTCCCTGAACTGTATGTAGATTATTTTATTAGAGAAATTAGCTTTAATATATCACGAGGAAACTAACGTTCAGCTAGTAAACTCGAAGTGACATTTGTGGTGGTAAAATCGCGTTTGTTAATACGATTATAAAAATCACATTCAATTTTATATATGCGTATTGAAAATTTCTTAAAAGTTAGGCCGCTATCCCTACTTATTTAGATACGCCTTAATTAATATAACACTGTTTATTTGTTTAGAATTAAGCACGCAGCTACACAACGGGTTGTGCTCTGCGCACCACGGGTGTCGAAACCTTGTTTTTAGCGGTGTGCCGCTGGGGGCGGCTAATTAATATAAGAACGAGAAGGCAACAGAGCAGGTAAGCTAATGGGAAGTTTATGGACTTAAAATGTTAAAATCTGGGGCTTGAGTCTCCACTGTTGGTAGAGCGCAGTTAACCTGCTGTTGACAGAACACTTAATAGCCTATTGTGTAGCTTTGCCATCAAAACAATTGATATAATTTTTCGGTCTATCTAACCAAATATGTATGAATTGTCATACATAAATATAATGCGTATAATTTCAATTTTATTTTGTCAGCTAAGTTACTTTTTAAATACCTACACGTACCGTACTGGATTTTTCATTGCTATTTATCACTTAGTGGCTTAATATTCTATTAGATTAACACATTAGTACAGTCATAATTATCAAAACTGAAATGGCACTAAACAAATTTAACCCTAATCTACCTTTTTAATTAAAAACTATTGTTTGTATTTCCTCTATATTTTATTTATATTCATAGTTATAAAGTGTCGAATATAGCTACTGCCATCAGTGTGTTTATAATGTGTAATTTCGTAGTGATAACAGTGTTAAATTTGGCTACTTCTAACAATGTGCGTACGGTGTGTAATTTCGTAGTGACAAAGATGTGTTTAATTTAGCTACTCCTATAAATGTTTCTTGTAATCGCTGTGATTATATTGGTTGTAGTACTATGAACTTTCAGAAAATACGTGAAAGTTGTGAACTTTAGGAATCAGTTACGTTCTTTCTTTATGTATATATTGGATCGTACAACCGATCGCTCCCTTTTTGTGCAGTTTAGGAGGCCAGTGAACTGAACCGAGGTGTTTTGTGTGTAAAGGCATTTAACGATCTGTTTAGTCCATCGAAGTGCAAGAAACGGCACGTGCCAGCTGGTTTTTGTTGTTGTTGTTGCTGCTTAGAGGCACGTGCAAGTACGAAGGCAAATAAGACGTCAATGACAGCTGGTCGATGACGTTATGAGGAAAGTGTCATTGTTTGGCTGCCTCCTAGTACAACGAGCTCCTGGTTTAGTTCAAATTAAACAATAATATAAATTATTGTGTACATGCAAATAAATAAATATTTTTGACTTGATAATCGGTTTTATTGATACGTTTCTAGCAAACTGGAATTTTGTGCATTTTAAAACTCACGGCAAATAATAAAACAATTATTTTTCTTTTTACAGAAGCATATTTAACAAAAGTATGGATGACAGTGGTGCTGATAAGGATGATGATGATGCCGTGCCTACAAAGGTGCATTTAAAAATTATTACATCTTCAGTTGTTACGTATGATTAAAAAAAACAACATAGTCTTTTTACATATACAGTTTCACAAAGTTTTTTTTCTTTACATTATAACAATTCTATAAAGTAATTTGCTTTTTGTCATCTCGTGGTGAGACAGTGATAAAGCTTCGGGTTTACAGCTCTAAAATTAGGAGTTCGATTTTCCTATCGGTAGACATAGTGGTTTTACTCTTAGAAAATACTGTTCTTGTCATCAATATGTATATATATATTAGATGCACTTCCACAGTGTCCCCGAAAGTGTTCTGTTTCAAGAGAAAATAAAGCCAAAATTAAAAGTAACAAATATTTATATATCTTGCCGTTGAAGTTCATATGCATTTCTTTGGCCTATCCAGGAATTTAAAAAGGGAGGGAAAGCCTCAACATTCATATTTGCAAATAATTTATATTTATTTTTATAATATTTAAACTCTGTTATTTCCTTTATATTAGTTAGATGAATGTTACAGCATGAACACTTTTAAGTGTGAGATATGTGATTCTGAGTTATTAGCTGAAGGTAAGTATGGACAGAATTTACCTTGACACATGCAAGACTAATCAGTAGGTTTGTTTAGAAAATAATTACAAATTTCAGGTTCAGTGCAGATAGAATTTACCTAAAAATAACGCACTAAATATAATAATCAAGTTTATTCAGGAAATAATTACAATTTACAGACGTAGTTACTGAGACGGCTTAGCATGGCCAGATGGTTAGGGCGTTCGACTCGCAATCTGAGGGTTGAGAAGTCGAATCCCTGTTATATGGAGCATGCTTCTGAACGTTCTTTCAGCTGTGGGGACGTTATTAACGTAGGGTTAATTCCAGTATTCGTTGGTGAAAGAGTAACCCAACTGTTGGTGATGGGTGGTGACGATTAGCTGCCTTCCCTCTAGTCTTACACTGCTAAGTGAGGGGATAGTTAGCGCAATAGCCCTCGTGTAGTTTCACGCGAAATTCAAAAAGCAAAACCAGTTACTGAGGTATTCCAACGAGTTCAAACTTGTGAATAGACAACTCTTGAATAATTCGCTAACAATGAATTCAGACTTCAGTAAAAGCTAAGTCGTCTTTTCCCACGCGAAAACTCATTTCTAATTTGAATAAGAGTGAAGTCATAGTTCACATAAATCAACGCTAGTCTGTTCAATATCACTTCATCCATAGTGGTCCTCAGGGATGACTTAAACTGTTTTAGAATATTGAATGGACGCTCATTGGAGGTATTGCCAAAGTTGGAATATAGGAAACCGTATATACAGTTTTGATTGAGCTAGATGTAAGTTGAAATTAAAGAACATAAAAATATTAAAACTTATACAGCGAAATTAGGAATTTAAATAAAAAACTGATGAAAGATATGAGCCGAAGGGAGAGGCCATACGATCGTGTCCCGGCTATGCTAGAAATTGTAGCTTACGGAGTGAATAATTCTTTTTGTGATGTACGGTATGGACATATTTTACTGATGTCATGACAGGGCAAGTTACAACGTTGAGTGCCCTTTGTGTGATATCATTTTTGTTACTGAGTGACAGACAATACGCTATTGTATAGAGGTGTGAGTGGTGAAAGTAGATTATCCCTTCGAATTGTCTTTGGCTACCTATCGGGGAAATGAGCTTAACTCAGTTTGGGTGTTTTTTTGTAGAAATTATTAAAATATTCGTTTAAAGAAGTTCTCCAGTAGTGTATTTTATGCCTAAAAATTTTTAATGTCTCCTTCATGTGTGGATCTATATACTTCTATATTTTTGGTTTACAGCTTAATGAAATTTGCCATTTTGAAATGGTAAATAAACTGAAGTGAAATTATAACCTGTTGTTTTGCAGAGGATCAATATTTCTTACATAAACACGTCCCGTTACAATACCGAGTTTCTAGAGCTTTGTCAGATTGGCTGTGGAGAATTTGGTAGTATTTATAAATGCATTAATCGCCTAGATGGGTGCGAATATGCCATCAAGAAGTCAAGAAATTCTGTAGAAGGTACTTTTGATAAGTAAGTATGGTATGTTGTTTACTTTTAATATTAGGTGGTAATAGAACTATAGATATAGAAGTAAAGTAATACTTAACAGATGCTACTCAAGTTAACGTGTACAAAAATAACAGTTTTTGTAGAATTTACTGTGTTTTACTTGCATGGAAAATCAAAATTTCAATGCAGTATAACTAATTCTTCAGCAGTAATAACTTAATATGTGTCATAACTTTTATTGATTTTTATATCTGTGTTATAAAAATAATGATAAAATTCAAAAGAATATTACTTTTTCACAAAATAATAAAATTGCTAATATTAACACATAAAAGTTTAAGAATATATGATGCTTTATTAGTATACATTACATAAATGTATTTGTGTTATTGTGAAGCTGTTTGAAAAGATGGTGACAGAAACTGGTTGAATTCTTTTGGTGCTCTTTCCTTCTTTAATAATAAAACAAGGTACAATTAAACCAGAGGAGATATATTATTTCTAATATTGATAACTTTAAGAAAGACTAAAGTGTTTGTTTCACATAAAGTGTATTTGTATGTAGTAATGAAAGCCAAGTTTGATGTAGAAATGTGGCAAGTTAATGTACAGAATTATTTACTGATTTAGTATCCTATTACAGTGTGTACTTTGATAAATTGTAGGAGTTTTGTCTAAATATTTAAACTGAGGATATTTTAGAAGATTTATGTAACTGTTATATATCCATGATATTCATGTCTGTGATGAACACTCAGTTTTTCATTTTTACCTGTCTGTTATCCAGGATTGTAAGTGCTACACAAATTTCACAGAGGACGATCAAATTTATATTAAATTGTATAAGATGTTGATTTTCATTTGATGCAATCCTAGAAGCAAAAATTATATATATATATGTGAAGAAAAACAGGTAAATTCCTCATTTCTTAGGCTCTCAGAGTAAAAACATGCTTCAGATAAGTATTTCTTGGATTACATATTTTCCTGAAATTAATTTTTTAATTTTTTTTTTGTGAAGATTCATTTGAACTTGAGCATTTGGTCATAATTTGCACACTGTCTGTTCCCAGGAAAGTTGCTCTAAATGAAGTTTATGCTCACGCTGTCTTGGGTAAACATCCACATGTGGTACGTTACTACTCAGCCTGGACAGAGGACCAACATATGATCATACAAAATGAATACTGTAATGGTAAGACACAGTTATATTTCATTCCTACAAATGTTGATTTGTAAGAAAAATGTTTGGTTTGGGTTTTATTTTGTAAATATTCTATTCTGCAGGAGAAAGCATGTTGTACAGATAACAAAAAGAATTCAAATTGAAAAAACAAACAATTACTACTTCATTTCTTGGCATTCATAAAATTTACTTGTAAGACTGACTTGGAAGTATTGTAATAATACATTCTAAATTTTGAAGTCTATTGTCATTCAGATGTTTCAGATTTTCTAAACAGAGAAGCTTCTTATAGAAAAATTGTGTGATATTTAAATATATGCTGTATCAATTAAATAATGCCTACTTATTTGTGTTTTATTCCCACAAAGAGTAAGCACATTTAGATAGACAGTTGTGACATACTGGATGAACCATCAGAGTGCTTTTACCTAAAACTATAATTTAAAAAATCAACCAAAACTTGCCTTAAGTAATGTTCTATTAAGTCAGTCTAATAAACTGGTAAAGATAATCTTTTAGTTTATCTGGGATGAGAATGTTCTATATCCTACAAAAGTATACTGTATTATAAAGTTATACTTTAAGTTTTGAGATGGTGTTTCAAATGATATTAAAATAAAAAGTAATAAAACATTAACTAAAAAAACATATTTTGATATATGGATCATTCCACACCAACTCACCTATGACTTCCCAGTTTGTATCATAGATTTCCTTGAAAACATTCAAGCAAAAGCTCCATTTTGATTTATTCAGCCATGGAAAATACTAAATCTATACTACATGGCTAAATAAATAAAAATGAAGTTTTTGCTTGAATGTTTTCAAGGAAATCTATGATACAAACTGGGAAGTCATAGGTGAGTTGGTGTGGAATGATCCATATACAGTGTAGCCATTATTGAAAAATAATCATGTACAATCATTTTTATAGGTGGTAGCTTAGCTGATGCTGTGACAGAGAACACAAGGTTAGGGCGACATTTTACTGAAGAAGAACTCACAAAGATCCTTCTTCATGTTGCTGAAGGATTAAAATACATTCACTCACAGGCCCTAGTCCACATGAATATAAAACCTGGTACTAACTTGTATGGATTACTTATTCAAAAACTGTATACTCTCTTTAAGGTATTAAATTTAACTCTAATATTTCATAAGAGCCCTCAAGTAGCTCAACGGTATGTCTGCGAACTTACATGCTAAAATCCGGGTTTTGATACCTGTGGTGGGCAGAGCACAGATAGCCCATTGTGTAGCTTTGTGCTTAATTCAAAACAACAACAACAATTTTTATAAGAAAGTATATTTGTGATAATAGAATTGAAACAGGTGAGTGGTTAGTAATAAAACAGTATTAAAAATGAGAAACAATCCACTCCTTTAAAATTTGTTGGAGAATTAAAGAGAAATAAAGAAATGAAGTAGGAAAGTTATAACTAGTTAGACGATGGTTGCAGTTTAAATTCAAATATTCAGGTAGAAAGTATAAACAGCAGTTGTAGTTGAAAGCCAGAAGAAAGAAATCATCAATAGATTTACTCTAAAATATTTCAGAAATGGTTTAACATAACATAAATTTTTCTTTGATCTTAAATGTCCATGTGAAACTTTTTCAATAAATATATGTTGTTTTTTTACGTTCATACATGCACAGTATTGGAAATATCTGTGGAAATACATACACAAAAGTTATAAACAACGAATAATTACAACTAATTAACTTTTTATTAGTGCAAAACGTTATTACAGAAAACACAAAATAAAAGTGAATACATTGTACAGTGTACTAGGATTTTTTATTTGCTATAAACAAAACAGTACACCTTGTTTTTCATGCTGCCATAATGTAAGTATATGTAATTGTGAAGCATTGCTGAAAGTATTGTGTATTATTTCAAACAATTGAGCTAACTAATTTGGTTGCCAATTGACTTTCTCAGATTTTATATATGTCCATAAAGCCTTCATAATATTCACAACAGGACTTTGTGCAGGTCATGACATAAAGGATAACAATTTTCTGTTAAAAATCAGGATGCCATAAGTTTTGTCTAGATCTCCAACATTTGCACTTGTACTTACAGCTAGGTCATAAGAAAGATTTCTATTGGATAGTCACATGTCATGTAAATTTCATAACTTGAGTTACATTACACCACTTTGCATGAGTTTGAACTCTTTATTTTGACCTATTTTATTATCAATGTTAAGAGTTTCACATACCTTTTGTTAGTTTACATTCAACGACAATTGAAAGAAGAAGTGACAACTTGTCATATAAGTTAGTTTTCTTCAGTCAAAAATTTGATTTTTACACAGTTGTGTGGGTGTGATAATTCTGTTTTTAGGTTTGATAACAGCTATTTAAGAGTGATTTATTTTCATATACCAGGAAGGAAGCAGTCTCATAATATCGCATTTTATATCAGTGTTTTTTTTACTGTTTCCATAACTGTTTACAGTACATAAATACACTTATTTCAAGAAATTTGAAATTTATGATTTTAAAAGGATTCAGGAGATAGAATTAGATAATTGTTAGTTTAAATGGTTTAGTACTAGACTACCATCAAGGCAAGTTGATTAAATCCATTTAAACAGAAACTTTATTTTTCTTATTGTTATTCTAAGGTGCTGTATTATTTACCATGTTTCATAATGTTTGTATTCCATTACAAGAATTAAAGTTTGTGGTAGTTTTTATTAATTATAATTGATCATGTAATGACTGATAGGTATATTTTAGCCTAATTAATTTCATGCTTTTTTTCTTTCATGGTTAGCCAAGTTTGATTCTCTGTCGGGATACCACTTAAATACCAATTTTTTAAATATAAAGGATGATATATTTAATTTTAGAACATTTTACTCACTGTACGGTTTTTGTTCCTAATAATTCAATATGTGATGCCCCAGTAGCACAGAGGTATGTCTGCAGACTTTCGATGCTAGAAACCGGGTTTTGATACCTGTGGTGGGCAGAGCACAGATAGTCTGTTGTGTAGCTTTGTGCTTAATTACAAATAAACAGTATGTGATGTAGAAACTGAGATTTAATAATTAGTTCCTTTTGGATGAAAATTTGGAATAAATCACTTTTATGCTGTTTTTTATGCCACTTTGAGGCATGTCATTATAAAATGGACTAGTACTATTTTTAAGTTGATAATCATTTATTATACATCCAGTGAAGTTTTTTCTACTTTGTAATTTAGCAGTTCCTAAAATCTAGACTACCATAATAACTTATAGTGAGCAAGTTAATTATCTTGTTCACAAAAAATGAGGCCTAATGTGTATTGTGTTGTGCTATAGGTAATATATTCATTTCAAGAAATATTAAATCAATGCCTACAACTTCCAGAGGAGGAGATTCTTCAGATGATGGTTTTGAGGATGATGAAAATGATGAAGAAGAGGTCATATATAAAATAGGTAAAGATCAAGTGATTCAGTTTGAGCAGCTAACAGAAATGATGGCAATAAATATTTTGATAAATAATTGTAGTTAGTTTAATCTTGTTACTTAATAGTAAGAGGATAATTGTTTAATCTCATTGGTCTAACTGTTTATAAGAGATTTAAGCAGACTTATTAAATTATTATACTGTAGTGAAATTGTTATTTTCATTTTAATTTGTTTCTGCAATTGACTTTACTGAATTAAAATTATCTGCAATTGTTTATGAATACAGATTTAAATATTTCAAAGGTATAATTACTTCTTTATATATGTAAAAACAGCTCGTTTGGATCGAGAAAATTTTTTATGCAGAGGAGCACTGATTATTACTTCTCCGTTTGATTATTAAATGAAAATCTGATTAAAAGTTTATGAATATCTATATTTTTGTAACATTACTTAAAACAACTGTGAATATTCTGTTCTTTAAAAATTAAAATTAATATTACTTTACAAATAAATAATATACTTTCAGGCATTGGTAAGTTTGATGACCTACAGTGAAATTATTATTTTCCTTTAGCCTTTCAATAATAAGGTACTACTTTAGTTCTTCCAAAACTAAGAACATACTGCCAATGGACAGATATATTATCTGTGACTAAGATTTTAATACCAGTTTTAATGTTTTTCATAAAATGTTCTGAAATTTTCTTTGGCCATTTTTATTTCCTAAAATCATTAAGATAATTAGAAAATATAAATACTACTTTATGTCTTTGAAGTTTCAGAATTATTATAATTTTTGTTTTGTGTGACTGAAAGCACTCTGCTCTAAATGTATTGTTATTAATAGGTAAGTTACAATACTAATATCATAATTATTACACCAACTAGGGAATTTGGGGCATGTGACGTCAACAGCAAATCCTCGAGTGGAAGAAGGATATTGTCAGTACTTACCAATAGAAATTTTGCACAAAGATTACAGTTTCCTACCCAAAGCAGATATTTTTGCCCTTGGTCTTACTATTTTTGAAGCAGTAAGTAATTTGTATATTTGATAATGTATAGTTAGAAAACAAAACTCAAGGAAAACAGTACAACTGAACTGAAGTAATCTTGTAATGATGTTGTTTTGAATTAAGCACAAAGCTACACAATGGGCTATTTGTGCTCTGGCCACCATGGGTATTGAAACCCGGATTTTATCGTGTAAGTCTGCAGACATACCGCTGAGCCACTGGGGGGCGCATCTTGTAATGAACTGTTAAGTATTCCACACTTCAAAAGCTATTAATTTGTTATATATTACAGAAGTGATTAAAATTGAAAAAAAGAAGCATAACTGTTTATTTTGAAATTAATCTCTTTAATAAAATAATATTGATATTTTAATTTTTCCTACAACAGTTGTCAATTAAATACATTATTAATTTTGCCGTAGTTTAGTCTGATTTATATTTGCATATTTTTGGTTTGTATGAATTTTTTTTGCACTTTTCAAATAACAGAAGCATAAGTTACAAAAATACCTACTTACACTTATTTTGAATAGTTGGGGTATTTTATAAATATGTTGAATAAGTTGATTAATTTAGAGCTAATTGTTAAAAGTGCTTTTATTTAGTAATTTTAAATTTTAAATTTTGTTTTTGTCATAATAGTAAAACTAATTATAACATTGAAGAACATAATGTTGATTTAAGAAATTTAATTTTGTTAAATAGGCTGGAGGTGGCTCCTTGCTAAAGAATGGAGAATCTTCGCATTTGATCAGAGGAGGTTACTTGCCCACTCTTAACCATTGTTCTTATGAATTTAATAAACTATTAATGGTAAGTGTTCTGTGTCTGGTACAAGTAGGCTCTCTGTAAAATGAAGTTCTGTATTGTATTTGTAAAACACATATCTATGTCTCAGTGTCAAAACAATGGCCATAAGTAATGTTGGTAGTTCAGAGACTTCCAAGATGGTCATATCTGGATAACAATGAGAAGATCATAGTTCTTCAACAAGCACTAATCCAGATGGAAAATTAAAGACAATCAATCAGTATGAGGAAATAAAGCACAGAAATTACTTGTGCTAAATTAAACCAAGTTTGACCTTCTACAAATGTTTCTTCCATTTAAGTGTGTGTTCATGACCTGTTAATTAAAAGTCATACAATATAAATTTGGTTGCTTTTTAATTGAGATTTTACGAAAATAACAAACAACATAAACAGGGTGATAAATTTTTATACTGGGCATCAACATTTAACATTGAAAAACAAAAGATGTTTGAAGGAAAGTTTCCCCCAGTGTGTCAGTGATAAGTTTACAAACTTATAACGAAAAAACTTCCAAGTTTGGTTCTTCCCAATGTACATTGTTTAGTTAATCTATTGTGTCTACTTACAATAGGGAAAGAACAATCGTAATAAAAGGAAGTCAACAACAACAAGAGGTTGTTGAACACGTGATGAGTTTAGTTAAAATATGAATTTGTTTAAGTAATTTACAGCTTAAGTAATATCTTTTAGGAATCACGAAAGGTTTTCATGTTTTTCCTTTAATTTATATGAAAGTCTACCATGAGTAAAACATATTGGTTGTTCTAAGCATTATAGACAAATAGAACTGAGTAAGAGACCTTGAAAGTGTAGTACCCATATAAATAACTTGCCTTGTAATTTGAGTTGGATGATGCACTTTCATCTTCTTTCTTCACATCAGTGTGGAATGATGATGTGTAAAGTTTGTCTGGAAACTTAAATATCTGGTAGATTTTTGTATTTTATTTACTGAAAAACCTGTTATGTTGGTACTGATTGACTCTTAGTGGGAGGGGATCCTGTTATGTTTTTTATATATCTAAATTTTATATGGATATTATTAATTTCTGTTCTCTGATTTTAATTCAGTGTTGACTTTTACTTCATAACGTATATATACAGCTTCTTTTAATTTTTGTTTCTCTGTTAAATTACCACACAAGTTGTCCCTGTAACTATTTTCTCAATTCTTTACTAAATTCCTATTCTTGGCGATACTGGAAAATATCTCATTAATATGTAATAATGGAATAAATGTAGACTGTTTTAATATTAATAAAATTTTAATATTTTGGTTTTAATAATGAAGGCTGCTGATTATCAGAATATGTAACAATTGTTAATTTACTACATACTTGCCAAGTGTTAATTTTACAGCATTTTAATTCTAAAATCTGGGGTTTGACTTCCCACAATTTACAAAGTGCAGAAAGCCCATCATGTAGCTCTGCATTAAGACAACAGCAGCAATCAGCTACTCAAACAAGAGTGGCATGAAACATGTAAAAAAGGACATGTTAAACACATGTACATCACAAATACTATAAAGACTTTCAGAGAAAAGTTAGTAATTTTTAGTCAGAAATGTATAGATACAGAATTGAACAAATTTAACAAAAATAAAAATTTGTAACTTGCATTTTGGTGTAGAGTGCTTTCTCTTCATCAGATATATGCCTTGGTGTGTAACCGATTTTTGACCATTGTCTGGATGTTCTGTGGTACATTTTCCTTAAATAAAACCATTTTCTTGGAAATTTACTTTGCTGTTTAACTTTAACATTAACTATCTCTAGTTTTCATAAAACTATTTGTATTTACAGTGTAGCTTCTAGTGCAATAACCTGTTAGTGACAGGTAAGTTACAAGTGGTGTTAAATGTGTGACAGGGGCAATTGTGTAATTTCTTTTTAATGGGTAAAGACTGAATCTTGGTTTATATTTGTCTCAGCAAATGATCCAAAATGACCCAGAGTCAAGACCGCCAGCTGCTGGATTAATTCATCATCCTGCTGTAGTATCTCATGCTAACAAAACAAAATCTCAGCTCAGAAAAGAGCTTACTGCAGAAAAGTTTAAAAATGAGCTTCTTTCTAGGTAAGTAAATTTTATGATAAATATGTGAAAGAACCTGTCTTTCTGTACTTGAAAAACTTGTAGTCATACCATTAGAAAGGAACTTAGTTAGACTTTAATATTAAAAGTATAATTGCAAAGAATTAGCAAAAATTTGATTTATAAAATATTTCATTAAATACAAACCATTTTTGGATAAGGACATTTAAGCGAATGAAATATCAGTATACGATGACCTACCAACCATTATTTATGTCAACTTTACAATTTAATGCAATATAAATACATGTTACAAAAGACAATAAAATTGTATGTCTATAGTTTATTGTAACATACAGTTTTATGTGTGTATTAGAAACTAATAACTTGGTTACCAGCTTACTTTAATGTATGAACTTTTAATTTTTATGGTACCAATTTTTATTTAATTTTTAATTACAGTATAAGCCCATAAATAATATGCATGTGTGGATATTGGCTATTTTAGTTAGAGGGATTGTATAATTAATTTTTTTCATTAATTAATAGTACATATATCTTGTACAGTATAGGAAATACAGTAATGTCAGTATAGTGCTTGAGATTATTAAAATTTTATAAATTTTTTGTGGTAACAGCTGTATATCAACTGTGATTTCAAGAGAATGAACTGTTTGTTCCAGACAACTGCAAGTAGCTGCAAGATGCCTACAAGGGATCCTATTGAAACCATCAATTAGTGAGACCAGAGCCAATAGGGTTGTCAAAAAGAAACTTACTCGAAGCAAGAGTACAACTAAGTTCTAATGATCATCTGAGCATTATTTTGTGAAGTTAACATGGAAGACACAGTGCTGTTTTCATACTTTGTATAAAAGAAACAAAAAAGGTTGCAAGCTGAATATGGGGTATTTCCATATGCAGTGAATATATTTTTTGGTATTTACTATCAACTAAGTTAATCAGTAGTTAATTATTTTCAACTTTTCATTACTTTAAAATTTATTTTCTGTTGTGAACTTTGTAACCTTTAATATGTAACTGTGTATTGACCAAGACTTCTTTGTTCCTTCATGGAATAATTGAAAGACTAGTGACCAAATAAGATAATATAGAATATGTCATCTGTTGTTAAAAACACTAAATTCAAATTTAAGTTAATTAGTTTAATAAAATAATTAAAACAAGTTATATCAAAATAAAAATATCCTTTTTGTAGCCATGGAACAATATAATCACACTGAAATCAGTTAATGATACAACTACTGTTTAACAATTTATTCTTTTCCAATTCACAACTGTTTGACCATACCTGTAGACTAAATATGTAGTCAACTAAAATTGTGGACAAAAGAATAGTCATAAATATGTCTTTTGAAGCACAATAAATTTGTAAACAGTACATAAAATCTGTTTAACTACTGTTTACCTGGCTGTTACATTTCCTTTAAAGTATGTCATTTAATATAAAAACAAACTTGTGTATTAAGATTCAAGTATACTGTACTTGTGTTTTGTCTCTAAAATATTCTTATTTCATATAAATCAAATAAACTATTGGTAGAAGTGAAATTTACATTGAATATGTGTTTTAGCATAAAACTTCCGAAATTATATATTCAGTTTTTGAAAAACCAGCCTACAGTTTCTATACAGAGAAAAATAACAAAAAGAGTTTAATATTAAAATGTTTTTAACAAAAGCATATGTATCATTTCACATTAAATATTTAGTAATTTTACTTTAACAGAAAAGCTATATATATTATTTATTTAATGCACTGTTTTATAGTTGATTGCTCTGGAAATAATGGACTTCATTTAATTTTTTTATAATAATTAAAACTTAAACATATTTTATAATAAAATATTTAACAAGTTTTTAGGTTCAGTTGCAAAATTTACAATTTGTTTTCAATCAAGAGATGTATGACCAGCTGCTAAGGAGAGTAGATTAGCACCAGTACAGGGTAATCTGTTTCTATGTTACCATGAACAATTTTTTATTAATGATTGTCCACAACTGTTTAAATCTGTGCATTATAGAATTATACAAAACACAACGTTATTATCCTCAAACGTAAAATATTTTTTTTATTATTTAACTAGTAAACATATAAATAAAAGATTTACAGTAGAACATTGATAAGAATACAACTTACCATTAAGTTGTATTGATTGAAAATAAAAATGGGACTTTTATATGTGAAATATAACATAAAAGATTTTATAGGCCTGTGAGAGATCTATTTTGGATTTATATTAACTTAATTGGGATCTTAGTTCATACAGCCTGTAAGTTAAATTATACTTTTACTGGTTTCATGAAATAATAACATTAATAAACTTTCTGATAAGAATTAAATTCCAAGTGTTTATTTTTTAACCACATTTAGGAGCAAACTTTTAAAATTTGAAAACTACCTCAAATATTTATAAGGATATATCCATTATTTATTTAAAGTTATGTTAACCTCTGATATGTAGGACTGAAGATTTAATATAAAGATAAAATACTAAAATTACAGTAATACAAGATTTTTTTATAAATATAACTTCAGATAAAACTCTAGTATCCAGAATAAGAGAACACACTCATTTTACAAAGCTATATTTATATTACAAACTTCCCGTGACTAGTTCTAGTTGGATGGGTTTTATAATGTAGACAATTTAAATTTACTATGCACACACCATAAAATATAAGTGAAACAACCATCTCTCGTTCAATATTTTTATAATCATTACTTATTATCTTAACATATGGTTTTATAAATGGCAATATATAACACCCATATAAGGTACTAAAATTATGATGTTATATAACATTCAGTAATAATAAGTTTTTCTTGTTGTGGTGGAAAGTTATTGTGTGACAGGTTGACAGCAAGCAGAAAAACAGTTCTAGACAAATGAAGATAATATGTATATAACTTTTATTTCATCACTGTAACACTGCAATTGTCTATGTGACGATATAAACAACATTAAATACCTTGTGAAAACGTAACGTTAGTATAATGTATTAGTTACATATCTGGACACATCACTACTGGCCCCACAGACATCATCCTACTGTACAAGTTATGAAAAGGCAAACAAAATCTCGTTTTTTAAAATAAAAAGCTACATTACAAAACCATCAATAACATGATAAAAATATTCTTTCCAAATAAAAGCCTAAAAATTAATTTGACAATTTGTTACCAGTGCATTTAGGAAACTGCCATAAAGCATTTCTTCAGTTATTGGTATAAAAACAATTACAATCATATACTATTACATTAAGTCATCTAATCTATTGGTTGTACCTGTAACATGTCACAGGTAACAGAAAGTAAATTTTACTAACACAATATGTCTCCACATATCAGTGATGCAGTATGTTCTTACTTGAAACTGACTATGCTTAACAAGATATTTATTATGTTATTAATCACTCAGGAAACATTAATTTCACCCAATTTCCAACTTCTTAGCTCTATAACCATAAGACAGCAGATGTAGAATCACAAGTACTGCACACACATTCCATGTAAATAGCAGTAATTAAACAATAATCGTAAATTTTAAATGATACAAATCACATTATAAATATTATGAAACAAGTCCATTTCAGAAAATACAATTTTTGTTTATGTATCATAAAACTTTATCTGAATCAATGGCTAATATTTTTTTAATGAGCAATAGGAAACAATAAATATGGAACTAATAGATTTATTATTATTTTTTATAAGTTTACTGTTTCATTTTGAAATTATAATAAAAAAAGTTTTGAATTTTCTTCTAAAATTACACGCTGGTCATTTATTAAAATGATGTTTAACTATACATATATCTATACTAACTCTGAAATAAAATCACACAAAAATGACATAAATTTGTACACTATACTGATGCTATTGCACAGGTCCTAAAATATGTATTAAAATACCTCAATAAAATACATTCTATAAATAAATATTAACAACTAGTAGCAACCTTTAAATTTGTAGATTATTTACACAACACTTTAATTTCAGTGATGTTAATATAATTTATACAGGAGATGGAAGAGAAAAAACTACTTTAAAAATACTATATTTGGACACATGGAAGTTGACATAGTTTACTATTGCATATAATTTGAATTAAAATACATGAGAACATTATCAAGTGAATGATAAAAAATTGCAATTTTATTTCATGGAAGTACCTCACTTAAGCAACAAATAGTGTAGTTTACACATGTGCAACTTATCTCGCTTTTAAATATCTTAAAAATACATCATTTTTGCAACATTTTCTATCTATTTACATTATATAACATAGTGTTGAAAGAAAATTACCTTTATATAACATTACTTGGAGGTTTCAGTGACAGGTAGGGAGAAAGAAGAGTTTCAAATATTTCTTCAATTGATACTGGATATGCATGGTAAGCATTTGGCATAGCTTGGTATGGTAGAAATGTCAAAAAAAGGGTAAGGAATCCTGATATAACTAATATGATACTTATTTCAAAGCAAAACCTTCCACAAATGGTGGCACTATCTTTGTTTACCAGATCATTGTAGATTCCTCGTAAATAGGATGTATTACCACCACTGGAAGAGAAAAAAATTAAATTCAAGAATTTCTTCTTTATTTAAATATAGTAACATAAAAATTGTGCAAGAGCATGAAAGTTAAAAAAACAACTGTTTTTACTGTTTAAAAAGTTTCACTTTACAAAGACATCCATCTGTTATTCAGTGAAATTCAGTAATTGAACCAAAGTGGAGAGTGCATATTATGTTAGTACTTATGTTTGTAAAATTAAGAAATAGAGCCTTGTTTTTTACACATCATTATCTGTCACAAGTAGGTACTACAGAAGTAAATAAGTGTTATTTCTCTCATTCAAAATTCTTTTTACTTCATTTTTACTGGACAGGTATTTTTTTTATGCATTTAATAATTACTTGTTTGTTTGTTTGTTTTGGAATTTCGCACAAAGCTACACGAGGGCTATCTGTGCTAGCCGTCCCTAATTTTGGAGTGTAAGACTAGAGGGAAGGCAGCTAGTCATCACCACCCACCGCCAACTCTTGGGCTACTCTTTTACAAACGAATAGTGGGATTGACCGTCACATTATACACCCCCACGGCTGGGAGGGCGAGCATGTTTAGCGTGACGCGGGCACGAACCCGCGACCCTCGGATTACGAGTGCACGCCTTAAAGCGCTCGGCCATGCCAGGCCCTTAATAATTACTAAACAAGAATTATACACTGACTAACAAAAATCATAAGTTGTCATTAATTATGTTTCAAAAAATTGTTCTTTCACACAAGAATGAGCTATAATGCTTATTGATGAGTAAAAATTACATTATACTTATCATTTTAAAATAATTTTGATTGTGGACAGTATAAACAATTTAGTTTATTACTAAATAGAAAAAGTACCTGTTATTTATGTTTCTATTGATGTTGAAGATTTCTTTGTCTATTTTCTACTATGTTAAGTTTCTGTATTATTATTATATACAGCTTCAATGTTATTCAACACTAGCCACTACTGAGAAAAATGTTACTGACACAAAAATTTTAAGTAAATGGGTGCTCACGTATTTTAAATTACTGTAAGTAATTTATTAACATATAAGATACTCACTTTATTTCAATTAATCAATGTGTCAAAAGATGATTGTACAAAAATGTCTAACTTGGAGAAAGTTTATAAAGAACATAATTTTTTTTTTCAGTCATTAATATGACACAACAGATAAAGACAAGCTTAGTTAATGTGAATTTCCTAGTATTCATGTACAGAAAAAAACATTTAAGATACATAATTTTAAGGATATCATATTTCATTTGAGAGATGATAGTAGCATGTTGGTTTAATGTTTTCATCCAAGAGTTAAAATGTAAAAAAGGGTTCTATTATTGTTACGATACAATAATTAGTTTCAAATACTGGTAGTTGGTACAAGCAAAACAACAGAAATGATTTATCATTTAATGGCAATAAAATAATGTCAAATTCAAAATACTGTTACTATGAACTTATAATGTAACAGAGTGGTTAATTATTAAATGCACAAGTACACTGATTTGATATACCTATTGTACAGTTTGTTTTATACGATATATGTATGAATTCACAGCTCTGAAAATTCAAAAATAAATAATTTAAAATAAATTTGTTTTAGATTTCAATTAATGATTTTCCAATAAAGGTTTTTATTTTATAAAACTAAAATTCTGTAAAATGACTTGAGAAACACTGCACTCAGATTCAGTGTTTATGATCACTGGCTTACAATAAAAAATAACTTTTTACTTACCATAGTTATGAATAAGCCAACTTTTTTGAAATAGTAAATGAAATATTCCATTTGATAAACCTATTAAGTTTTAAATACATTTTAGATTAATTTATGTACATATTTTTATGTTTCCCTTGCGTGATTTTATTTGCTCATTCAAGCAGTGAAATAAGTTGACAAGGCCTAATAAACAACAGCCTCATGTGAGTCAATAAAACAGGATGGTGTAAAATTGGCATTTCCAGGGTTTATGAAAAGAAAAATCATATCGTTTGTGGAACTGCTCATTTTTGAAAATTTCCAAGAGTTTTGCAATTTGTGTGGATGTTCACAAAATTTTCAGTCTGATATTGTGGGTTAAGCACAACTGGAATAATATATTACATAATGGATTTGGTTTCTTGAAGTGTATTCGTGTGAGAAGGCAAATGGCTGCAACAGTCTTCTTAAATTTTTCAATTTCAACCAATCACTAGGAAGAAGTGAATCTATTTTCATCTCTTCCAAAACATCATTTATATTTGATTTAATTTCAGGTGTGCATCTGAACATAAAGTATGTTGAATTCCATTGAGTAGAACACTATTACTATGATCCAATTTTGGACAATGAGATTTTCATTAATGACAGATTTTTTTTATTTGTCTCACTAGTAATTTAGCCTTTTCTAAAACTTTTTGAAAAAAATAAGTTTTCAAGAATATTCTGTATAAATAGCTGAAGACTGTACCATACAATGCATAATAAACATGAATGGCCTAGTTTTAGCACTGCAGACAACCTGTTGAAAAAACATGAATAGATATAATAGTCTATACACTGGAGTCATTACTACTAATCACTCCAACATTAGATTTAGTCTGACCCAGAAATATTCTTTTATATATTTGAAACAGATCTTCCAATTACCTATGATACATTTTCTGTTTCACTTTACTCTGAGTTACAACAATCTTCACACATTAATCAAATTCCATTTTTCATATTTGCCACACTATTGGTGACAAAAAAGAAATACTTTTTTCTTTATTTCCATTATTTTAAGACCTCATGAAGTTTGTGGGTAATAGTTTCACTCATATGTGGGTGAAACATGTGCCCAAATACTTAAAACTGCATACAACACTTGATATCACTGAAAAAGAAATTGAAAGCCCCTTTTTTGGACCATCCATTGAAGTATACTGTTAACCTAAGAGTACTGGAAAAAATAGCTTTAAGTTCACTTTCCGATCTTAAAGCATGGTTTAAAGTACGTTTTGCAGCTTTTACCAATTAGACATATTAAATTTAGGAACTAAAGTTTATATCAAGTTTCAGAATGATTTATTGTTAATTGCATTCACTGGCAATATGCAAATAATCATGACAATCAAAACATTCATCGAGTTTAGAAATTCTGAAGAAGATTCAGTCTGCTGAAATAGGCAAGACAAACAGTGCAGCAGTTTTTCTTATTAAGGTTTGGCTGATCTCTGTCACTAGATTACTTGCTAAATAGCTTGTTTTTTTTTCTTTCAGTGTATCAACAGCAATACAGAGCTAATCACAGATTAATTTGGTGATTTTTGGCAAACTCAGTTATTAACTTAGTAAGATTCTTTCCAGTTAAAAGCATACCACAGCCCTCAACAAAACATGTACTTTTGTACTTTGCAAATAATCAAAATGTTACCATATAGGGTTTACTTTTTTCATCTCACTTCCTCAGCAAATGCAAAACACTTGCATTGGCCACAACGTTTTGGATGGTGTGTTTGTCTATCCTGTATTTACATAAATCAGATGGAAGAGAATCATGAGGCCATGAATGTACCAATACCATGAGAAACCAGTGTGGGTGCATTATTGAGTATTAGAGTAAGATTACATACATCATGTAAAATAATTAATATTTACGTTATGGCTAGGGCCTAATTTCCACAATTTGGAATTTAGTTTTTCAAGGAAACACTCATTTTGTTGCTATTTGGAAAAAACACTTAGTTTTACTTTCATTTAAGTAACTAACACCTTTTCATTTTGTTAATGAAAATATCACTTAACCCCACTAACAGATAAGCAGCAAAAG
This sequence comes from Carcinoscorpius rotundicauda, assembly GCA_011833715.1. Taxonomy (NCBI): domain Eukaryota; kingdom Metazoa; phylum Arthropoda; class Merostomata; order Xiphosura; family Limulidae; genus Carcinoscorpius; species Carcinoscorpius rotundicauda. The sequence goes on along the minus strand of CM022391.1, from coordinate 57,113,858 downwards.
TCATTGTTATATCAAGATATTTTACAGGTTTACTAACTCACATAATTGTTATGCATGTTTTACTACTTACTACATTAACTAAATAACTCAATAAGTACTTAGTAAAGGAGACATACAAGAACATAAAATAAATTACAGTAAGATAAAAGGATATCAAAATGAAATATTACAATTTTATAGGTTCTGCTAAAATATTTGATTAATAAGTAATGTAAGAATTTTTTCACTTGAGCTAATTCAAAATTTGAGAAAAATATTTAAGTTTATTTATTCACTGTGAAAACAACACAACTGTATTGTTCCAACTGATATAATTATTAAAATAAAGGTGTTTACAAAATGATTGCAAATAATCTAAATGAATAAAAATGAGTACACATTATGAAAACCTAAACATGTTAACATAAATAATAGTTTTTTATGTTGGAAAATATTAGATTCCATTTAATTCAACCACTTACCATATGATTTCAAATTTTGTCTCCACACCTAAAGCTTCAGTGCTTCTTAAAATACCTTTAGGCCTTTCTTTCTTTTTTTCCTTATCTTTTGTGTTTTTGTAACTATTTCTCTTACTGTTACCAAATTCATTACTTGGGTCACGTGCAGAGGTATAGTCACAACTAAAACATTAAGTATATGTGAGAAATTGCAAAGGCATTTAGCTCAAGCTTTATCCAATAAATTAGTAACTCAACCCTTTAAGTTTCCTAGAAAAATACAATAAATTTTACACATGAAGAATATATACAAAAATGGTCACATCACAATGGAAATGCATTTATTATTCGAGCACGTAAATTTAGTTTTGAAAATATTGCATCAATAAGAGGTTTTATTCTCACTTTTAAACATTATACTATAACTTATTAAATAATTAAAGTTATTCTGAAGTAATACAGATTAGTAAAACATTTTCAATGATATATATACACACACATGCACACACACACACTGTTGTTAATCTAATGATAATAATATTAAAATCTCACAATCATATTTTAAGCCAAAACTGAAAATGTAAAAAAATAATTAAACAATAGCACAGGTAGTGTAGAGAGAAAATTCATTTGTGTTACAAAAAAAATTATTAAATAAATAAGTTTAATCATGTAATTACATTACAATATCAGGCATTTAAGAAATGTCTATTTTAGCTTTAATGGAATAAAACTGGGATACTTCAATTAAGTTACAAATATAAAACATCAGGTTAACAGCAGCATGCCAGTAGTTTAAATATACAATAACCTCAATCATTTTGGTGATAGTTAGCAATAACATATGCCAAAATAAAATATTATTTTCAAATAACTTTAACTTGCAGAAAACTCTACTGATTCACTTCTGTTTGCTAGCACTTTTTTTATTGTCTCTTCATCAAACAGTTATATTAGTTGTCACAATAGCAGTTATTCAGTACTTAAAACAAGGACAGGCACTGGTTTTCTTATAGTGTATGAAACAGCCTCAAATAATGTCATTATTATATAACATAATTTTCACTGTTATTTAATGTGAATTATTACTTATTAAGCTATAGCAAAATGGTATATAGTGTAGACCATCTGCACATGAACTGAACAAACTGGCAGTATTACTTTATATTTTGAATTTTGTTCAAAGTTATTTGTGAAATATTTGTATTAGTCATCTCTAACTTGGAAGTTTTAGACTAGAAGGGAAGTCAGATGAATAATATCACCTACAAGCAATTCTTAGATTATTCTTTACAACAAATAGTGAAATTGACTATAACATTATGATGCCCCCATTACAGGAAGAGTGAGTATGTCTAATGGTGGGTTTGAATCTCACAACCCTCAAATTAAGAGTTGAACACCCTAATCATCAAGTTATGCCAGGCCCTAGGTGTTTTATATCTTACAATTAAACCTAAATAATGATTCAAGTATAACAAACTTATAACATTCAATGTGAACTTCAAGGAATTTTTAGATCTGCAAAATTCACTAACCTTTTTTCTTTTTGGAACTCTGTTGTTTCATTGATATCTTTCTCTACTTTGATAGGCAGAGAAATTGAGGGAGTAGGCTTATCAAAATCTGTTGGAAGAATTGCTGGAAGAGAGTAGCTTCTCCCTCTGGTCAAGGAAGGAACAGAGCAAGATACCAGTGAAAAGGTTAACTTTGTCATCAAACTCTTATTGCTTGCTAAGTCTACATTACCACTGAAAGTGCCACTTGAAGGAAAGAAATGACTTTTGCTATCCTGCAATTATGGTTTTAAAATAATCTTTAAAAAAAAGGATTTACAAAACACTAAACATAATTCTTTTTTTTCAAAACTATCTAGCATATACAAAAGTTGGATGTAAAATGGTATGTGACAATTATTTTGAGAACAGTATCTGGGTTTTTAAACAGAGTTAAATTGGGCTGTAATAATGATTAAACTACACAACATCTGGCAAAGCAAACAATATGAGGTAAAATGTGCTTCTTAAGCCTCATACATTCTGCTGTGCAAGTTCATGACTGAAAATCAGGAGTACTAGATAATAATCACGGTTTAATTTATTGAAGCAATTATGAGACATCCACCACTATACAAGGTCTACTTTGTTTATTTGCTTGTTTCTTCCAAGCAGCACTTATAAACTATGAATTTGGTGAAAATACTTTGTTTTAGTGGGAGTAGCAAATCAAAGAACAGGTTAGATCTTTTACAGCATTTGTTTTTTGTTGTATTTTGGGTTTTGGTGAATACATGAGAGTTACATATAAAGGAATAATACAATAATGCACAATAAACATTTCTATCTCTGCAGATTGTGATGTTAAGAAAGATTGCCTGAGCTCAGTAAACCAAAGGAGATTTCTATTAAAAAGTGTACACACAATATGCCAAACAAATGGAAATTCTAATGATATCAGTCCAATGTGAAAAGAAGAAATACATCTCATACAAAAAAATATGTCATGAGGTTAATGGCTACATGCCCACGTGGTTCATGAATTTTATGCCAATGCTTTCACTGCAAAATTAATTTAGGAAATAAAAGTTAAAAAGTTCTTGATATCTAATTATTAAAAAACATATGAATAGAGCCTGATTCAGAAACAATTTTAATGCAGATTACAGAAGGAAAAGCATAAGTAACATTAGCACTGAAAGTACATCATGACAAGCTACTCTTCATGAAATGGCAATAGAAATCGACTAATTTAGTAGCTATGAATAAAGTTAAAAGAAACAATGTCCCTCATACTCTGTGGTGTCCAAGTGTGATGATGTTTGCCAAGTATCCACAATACAGCAGGTCCCAGGAATATTAAGCAGGAAATTAAATACACATAGACATAATTGGAAAAACACGTACTTGAGTAAAAACATTATTATTACACAAAACACACAGTGTATTATTGAATTCTTTCACTTATAATATCCAACTTTTATTTATAATATGAATTATCTGGCTGATGAAGCTAGAAAAAAAAACACAGTAAGATGTGAATCACAAGAATGTTAACATTGTACTGTTAAGTGAAAAAAAACGACATAGCACAGTATTTCAATGTTTCTAGTCTACTTGTGCCAATGACTATTCCCATCATATGCATTCAAGGAAGTTATATCCCTAAACTATACTGACTCACTTGTATATCTTTTGGCCCAATCTCTCAAAATGAATATGGCCCTACTCTAGAGGGTAATGACAAAGAAACAGGGTAAAGCAACTATATACATAACAGAACAATTATTGTGATATATAATCTCTGACTAAGCTAGAGGATTACTTCAAATTTTTGATCTTTTCATTAAGATGAATTAACAGAAGGAAGAAAACAGGTATTTAATTTCTGGAACATAATCAGCAATACAGTTCACCTTATATTGAAGATCCTTATGATTTATTGATAAAGTAACAGTAATGAGTTTAGTAATTAACCACTTCATGGCAGTGCACTGAGAAATATAAACCTCAGATGCAGTGTGAGGGTTAATGGTTACAAAACTATATTAAAAATGGAATATTTTTATGCCACTTATTTGCACTATTTTTATTCACTCACCTCATCTGTTACCAAGCAACTTCCTTGTTCGTTAGCATGTAAAGTAGATAATTTCATAAAAATCTTGAAAACACCAATTTAATTCAAAATTCTAGCAGTATTTTGTCATATCTTCAAAATTACAGATGCACCAGAAAAACTTATTTCATAACACAAGTAAAATATATGAGGGAAGTATGGAATGCCTTCTAACAGGCATGGACCAAGATATAATGTAGATGCTTTAATTGTTCTTATAATCAGAAGTATTCAGACTAATGTGTACAACGTATCTAGCAAATTGTTTTATTCATGATAACTGAATTACTTCATTTGGACAAAAGTGAAAGTATATACTGGATATTTGTAAGAAGGTATTTATTTTGCATACTATGTTTTGTGAAATTACTGAATATTAGAGTTATAACTGTATATATTTTATGAAAATTATATTTATTACATTTCCAATACAATTGAAAACTATTATACAACAGTTAACATATCAAAATTTGAAGAAATGATAACTATATTTATATACCCAAGTTATCATGTATGCTAAACCAATTTAATCCTGTCACAAATTCCAACTTACCTGTAAACCAATTAAAACTAGCATTGCTTCTATTTCCAGAATGCTGTTTTTATAATAACCCAATTTTCTACCTCATGGTTTCTTAGGAGTTTGATCCTCAAACTATTATTTGTAGGATAAAACTCCTGAAGAAACCATGTTTAATTTATTTTTGAAAATACTTTTAATAATAAACTTAAGAGTGTTAAAAAATTAAGAATATAAATTCTAAACACTAAGTAACTCATTAAAGTTATTTTCAAATATTGTTTCATGAAGAGCATAAATGTTTCCTTACCAGAACAATACTGAAACTGGGAGGTACAGGATTTTGATATGGTTCAGCAGAAGCTATTCTACAGAGCATATTTGTGCTGGCTCTCTTATAAACCTAATCCAAGAGTGAAAAGATATACTAGTGCACATTATTTCTCTAAATGTTCACATTAAGTAACTTAATACTTTGTATACAAGGAAGTATCATTAATGTCTACTAGTTATTTTTTGATGAAGAGTTAACAAACTGCTTGAATCTTAGTAATTACTTACTAAACAGTATTTAGCTTTGGTTTTAAGAAATTGTATAGTTTGTTTTTTATAACGTTTCTTTGAATATAATGGTTACTGAATAAAAACCTATCTAGACTTATGTCTTGCCACATAAGAAAATTTTCATAACTTTCAAACAAATATAATTCAATGCTAAAAAAAATTTCAATAAACAAAATGATTGTTTAAACAATTTATAACAAATCTTAAATCTATGATTTGCTCCACTTAATTTCATGTTGTTGTTTTTCCAGGAGCTATATCTAATTGCTTTCCAATAAATTCATAAATAATCTGTGATGCTCCTCTATTCGCTCAATATCAATGTAAGAAGTTTATCATTTGTTCTATCCAATGCTGTATCCAAGCTTTATTAGTAGTTGTTCACATGACATGTTGTGAGGTCATAAGGTGATATGAACAAAAGGTTGTACATATACAATCAGAAAAATGAGAAGGAAATCAGGTGAGAAATAAAACCTTAGTAATTATAGTTTCAAGAGATGATAGTTCCTTAAACCTAAAAAAATTGATAAAGACATTTCTTTACAGCCAAGTCTCCCTGAAGCTGTGTAGAAATGCAAGTTTATTTTCATTTTTTTCCCTTTGGTTTTATAGATTACACAAAAAATATATCAAAAAATTATAAAACAGAGTTAGAATTATTAGAGGTACTTAAATTTTGAAACGAAATTGTTACATGTAAGAGCACACTAGATATCTATACACAAGACTGGCTTATCTTTACTGGAACTTACCAGAACTTACTTTAGATTAGCTACTACTTAAGTTATTGATTTACTTACAAAAACAGTCTTACAATGATTTTTCAGGAGATGGAAAAGTTGTAACAATAAATGTGAAATTAGACATTCTGGATTTCTTTTTAATGGAAGAAAGAGAGTAGTAACCAAAATTAATATATATTGTTTTACTATGATAACATCTAATGTTAAACTGTAAAAATTGTGAAAATAAATATTACTTTAAAAGAATGTAAAAATTACAGTTTGCAAAAAGCTTTAAAAATAGGTTATATATTTTGGTGCTCACCTTTTGAATAGCTTGTAAATGGACAAAATGTGATGATAAGTCAGATATCTGTAAAAGTCCCCATTTAATACTGAGATAAGAGCATCACATAATTTTTCTAAATGACTATTGTTATCTTATTTCTTATGCATGATGTTTCTGAATACAATGTACAAGTTACTATCTTAAAATTAATGAAAATATTTATTTGATCATTACTACACAATGATGTTTTAAAAATCTGACTTTACTAATAAATATTTTACAGTTTAAATTACATGTCTAATTCTGAAACATACAAAAATAAAAATAAAATAAAAAGATAAGAAAAATATATCTTATCACTGTAACACGTTTTTGGCAAAATGATTCATTACTGAAAATGTACTAATTCATTAACCTTTTTTAGTAAATATATGCCATAAAAACATCATGATATACAAACTGAAAACAGTCATTAATAGAATATTAAATAAGCAAAAAAGGAGACCTATAAAAGATAAACAATTGTATTTTAACACAAGCATTATTAAATAACAAATTTATTATGTTAGATCCCTATAAAAATGCATCCAAAATATTTTTTACAAAACATTTTGCATTTTATCATTAATTTAACAATTCACATAAAATACATAAAACATTACTAATATATTTGTGTCCAAAAACGTTTTAATCATCCACATAAATTTTCAAAACACCAAGATGCTGAAAACTGTACATAGTAAATATAACATTGTTTAATAAAAGGTTTAACAAAATTACTTAACAGTATAGCAATATTCATAAACTTACAAAGCTTGGTAAGTTTGCCACTGATAAGTAGCAAAATGATTGCTGGTCTCTATCATCTTTCACAGCTGACAAACTATTAACAGGAACAACACGACTTTCTGTTATTACCAACTTTTGGGTCTCTTTTAGCTCATGGGGTTTGTTCTGATAAATACGTTTCATGTTTTCTATGTACATAACCATGACTTCAAATGCACAATTCATTCTATCTTCCTGTATTATTATAAATAAGAATAAGATAATTTTTTTAACAGATAGGACATAATAAAAAAAAATCTGAAAAGTTTAAACAGCCACTCAAAACTCAGCTATTACATGTACATATATCTTTTGGAATTACATGCACATGTAAACTGACTGTTCAAATAGTGTTATCTATGATGAAAAAAATAGCACAAATAAAAGTTCATACCTCAAAATCAAAATTTGATTTATTTTATACATTAGTAATCACTAGTATTTATATAGAAGTATATTATAATGACAAACCAAATGCATATTAGCTACATAAGCAAGATGGCTTTAAGATTTGTAATTGCAGAAATCTTATGGTCTGTGAATGTTTAAAAAATATAAAAAAGTTATTTTTTAGTGTAAGGCCACATAGTTGCAAATTTCAACATTGCAAGTTTGTAAATTTATAGCTGACCCACTGGGAGTAAGAGATTTATATAAAAAACATATTTTTCATAGAGTAAAAAAGCTAGTTTCTAAATCTTTGAAAACATAACTCTTTAAATTTAAAACAAAAATTTAACTTCCATCTTTACTTTTTCTTTTCTACTTATTCTTTGTTGTATCTACAAGTTTTTGTGCCTTGAACATAAGTTTACTTTAACTTACATTTGTAAAAACGGCTGGTATGGGTTGAGAAAAGTTTTTATGTATAGTCACAAACAATGTTTCAACCTTCTTCAGTTATCATCAGGTTCACAAAGAAAGAAAGAAAGAGGTACCTGATAGACTGATAGCTTACCATATGTTTGAAGGCGGTTATGTAACTGAGTGTAGGAATATAGAGGGCATGCTTTGAAGTTTGATTATACTTATTAATATAGGTATAAAAATGTTCCTTTGTATTGGTTTATTTTGGGCTTGAGTTGTTGTATAAGTAAGACTTCTTTAATTTTGCATTTGTTTGTCTTTGTTTCTTTATTTGGTATTTGGGTGTTTTCTATGGTTATGCTGTGTTTATTTAATTTGCAGTGTTTGAAAACATGTGAAGGTGATTTTTTGTGTTCTTTGAATCTGGTTTCCATTTTTCTACTTGTTTCTCCAATATAGAAGTCATGGCAGTTATCACATTATATTTTATAAATAATGTTGGTGTAGTGTTTGTCAGTGTAGTTTTTACATAGCATAAACCTTAGTTTTGTGCCTGGTTTTTGAATAAATTTGATATTAACTGGAATGTCGTATTTTGATAATAGTTTTTGCCAAATGTTGGTTATTTTATTTCTGATGTTGGGAATATATGGTATGCAGATTTACTTTAAGTTAATACAACATAATAAAATGATAATAAATACAACTTCTAAAATGTTAAAGAAAAAATATCAGTAAAAAAAAAAATCACTTTGTTGAAGTAATTTCTTGCATAACTATATTCACAACATTGTCTAATCTCATTTAAAGTAGATAAAAACATATAAGAAATAATACTGAATTAATTACTCATAAAACGATAACAACATTGTGTTTATGTGTAATGAGGAGTATTTTTGATAGATTGCAGCTGCTTGATGTGTTCACATGAAAGACCAAAATTACATTTTCAGTTAAATAATTTCCTTTACTTCTTTGATATAATGAATCTGTTACAGGAGTTTAATAAGTAAAACTGCACAGGAAATGATGAAAAATGCAGTTTCTTTACGTTTCTTTCAGTGGTTACATTCTACACATAGTTGTGTACTAATACTTGTTTATATTTACTTTTCACTTTATGTATTCTACTTCAAAATGTTTTGGTAAGTATCAGTAAAAAACTGTTATAACAAACAGTTTTTTTGCTTGTTTTAAATTATGCAGTTACAAATACTTCTGGTTTGCCATGCAGCCAGTGAATGTTTTTTTTTATTAGCTGAGGATGATAAGAATTGAAGTTTGAATATATGTAAATTACTTTACAGATTCATTGCACAATTATACTTCTGTGCACATGGAAAAAGATGCACATGTAAAGAAGAATCAGGATTATTTCTGTCTTCAACAAGTATTTGGTGAGTTTCTAAAAACAGGCAAGTTGAAAAATTTTGAAGGATCATATGGTCATATACGTATCACTATAACGTTCTTAATTAATTTTTAGTTTTAGTGCTGTAATCTAAAACATAGTTTAAATAACTATTTTTTATGCAGATATCAGCAATTGTTGAGGGCAGTAGGAAGAAAACCAACAAACTATAAGTGCGCTTCACATGGAGGTTGTTTTGGGGTTAATTATGTGTGTCATGTAGTATTAAACTGGGGTGGTAATCAATGCAAACTTTGGAAAGTTATGAAAGATTCATTACTTTGAAGTATGGCTGATTATGAAAAAAAGCTTTGATAACAGACTGAAACATAGCAATTTGAAAAATAATGCATAATCATCATATCTGTATTAAAAGTTGTATATACTAAAACACAATGACCAAAGAAGGCCACAGTAAGAAGACTTATATGTATTTAAGAGATGTAAATGAATGTGCAGCAGCACTCAATAAACAGCTCTTCTGAATATGTGGTTAAAACTACCAAGTTCTACATATAGTACAGTACATGTTTGTAATTATTAGAATAGATTCTTTAGTACATGATAAAAAAAAATTTACAAGATTATGATTCTACAGTCATCAATATTAATTGAACTGGATGTAAAAAGTTATGGAATAAAGGGTGAACTATAAACATATTTAGAAAAGTAAACATAATGAAATAAATAATTAAAATGCAATTCTTGACTGAATACAGTTCAAATATTTCATGAAGTTCTCAACTAGCTGCCTAAACATCTTTCAGTAACCTACAGTCAAATATTGTAATTTACTTACTTATTTGATTTCAAGGTTAATCAGTAACACTGAGTAAATTTAATGGTCTAATTTCTAAAATTTTCACAGGTACAATTATGGCTAATGAATTACCACTAGATATATAAAAATACTGTAAATGGGTTTGAAAAAGAAGACAATACCTGTTGAACAGCACCATAGATCTCAGCTCGACTGGATGCTTTGGAGGAAGATTGCTGTAAAATATTTATTTGTTGAAACATCCTCATGACAAGGTCTCGAACTTGGTGATCTGTACTTAGTCGATTCAGAATCTTGAAAAACAAGCAATGTCCAAAAAATATCTAATTAGTGTGGTATCTACAAGTGCAGAATATCTTTAGTTTGATAAGAAATGGTGAAATATTTCAATAGTAAACTTCATAAAGGTAAATAAAAGTAGATAAAGTAAATAACTGTTTAAAATTCAATACACCAAAAGAACATACTAAAGGCTGAAAAATGCAGCAAGCTCTAAAAAAATGACTACAAATATAGGTAAAAATTATGCCTGTATAATTGATTAGCACAAATTAGACTACAGCATATCAGAATACCATGAATTTTCCACCTCATTATTTTAATATAGTATTATTCAAAATTTATCACACATGTTGTTCATTATTAGTTTCTTAAGGTAACACCTTTTCTGTCCATGGGTAATGGGCTGTAATGTTGCACATTGTGCATGCTAGAATGTCTAAAGCAGTGCCTTCCAATGTTAGGTCAAGTGATTCCTCAAAGTTATGAGCTTTCTTACATTTGAATGAGAATGACTGGCAGGTTGGTAGTACTAGTCACTCTGAGAAAGTCTAATGTTGCCTTTGAAATAGTTAACATAAGGTTTAAACAGTGCATTAGATAGCCTTAGCCAAGTTAGTCAAATAGAATTTATCTCTGGTCTGATAAAAGTAATCATCCATTGTTATACAAGCAGTCATACACTGTATTTGTGATAGTACGAATAATAAAGACTGTGTTCAGGTTCTTTAGTACAGAAATAAGGTAAGTAAAGTATTTAAACATAACTTTTTCAATTGCACAACTATGTTTTAATTACATCTTTTTTTAATACCTGATGTTTTATTGTACCTCACATATAGACAAACCTAATGAAAATGATCAATATAATGAAGAAACATATTTATTTATCAACTCTGGAATGGAACTGCATAATGTTAAATATGTTTTGTTTTTATATTTATTCACTTGAACTTGCTTATATAGGTGAATTTTGAACTGCACAAATATTTTTACAGGTGCAAAATTTTTGATCAACTGTACACTAAGAGAAACACTTGTATTCAAAAAACTATCTATTATAAAATTATAACCATTAACAGACTGACTATAAGTATTAAACTAGCCTTTGTTATATTATCTAAGAAAACCTAACACTGTTTTGAAACCAAAAATATATTCCATAATAGTTCCTTTAAGTATGATGAAATCTTTATGCTAATGTCAGTTTGTAACAGAAGTTTAAGAAAATTAACATTAAGTTTTGTTAAACATAACTCTCCCTTAAAATTTCTTTATGACATTTATATAAATAACACAAAGATTTTATCACTGTCATAATGCATTTGTCTGGGAAGTGGCTGGCATACTATTTGAGATGTACATTGTTGTTGTAATGTCCATTGTGTTATGGAAGCAATACATTCTGGATGCTGGGAGAGCATATTTTGAACAAATACTGTGAATGATCAGATATCAAGTCATGGTGATACCCTTGGTAACAACAACTGAGAATGTAGAATTTTTATCCAGATGATACTCTTGAAACGTCTAAGCAATTTCACCTTCCTACACTACATTGTTTATAAGATTCAATTAGCTAAACTATGAAATTTAATTTCTAATCACCATGAGTCTTTAGTTTAAAATATTGTCTACATTCAAATTTTGAAATCAGCAATGATGATTGAACTTGAACACTTTGAAACGAAATATGTATCTATAACTTTACATTTATTATTATCATGCAAAAAAGACCAATCTACAACTGCTGACTAAATGAAGAGTAACTAGTCATCACATTCTACCACCTAAACAGCTATATTTAATTAATGGTGCAGTGCTAAATTGTGTAAGGCAGGAGCTCTGCCAAAAATGTTCAGATGTCACCACCATAAGGAAAGGACCTTAGATTCAAAACCTAATTTCCATTTTAAAAACAAAAAATATACATACAGCACTAAGTATTTGAGACTGCTTTGTAGTAAGTGGAGAATCCAACTTAACTTCCTTTAAATTAAGTAGTGAGGAAAAAAACAACAACAACTGTGTTCCATATAAAAATATCAACATTAAAGCAAGTGTAACATATACATATCTTATTATAACTGTATATTTAGTGTCAGGGTTCAATTTCAGTTAAGTCATGCAATGTGAGCAAGCAAGGGTAAGAAAAGCTTTAAAATATGATCAGTTACTAATAATTATGAAGTCTACAGAAACTCTTAAAAAAATACATTATTGATATTAGAAATGGACTGTAAAAGAGTTTTCTATAAGCACAACTCAAATGAATCTAATCTAGTTAGTAATATATATTATAACTAAATGAAGCAAATCAGATTCATCCTAATGTAAGAAAAAAAATTATAAAATATTCTATCCAATATGTTTAATATAATTTATGTTTACAAATAGGCTTCTGAAACACATTTTAACTATAGTAGATATATAACAAAGAAGTCAAACATTTATATGTTATGTAAGATGTAAGTATCAAAATTTAATTTTAATTAAATCAAGCATTTAAGAAATGTTCTGTAAATATTATTAATAAAAAAGACAAACCTACATTTAAAGATGCCTTCAAAGTTTTGATTGCATTTTCAACACTTTTCTCTGCAATATTCCTCTTTTTTCGTTGAAGCTGAAGTCTTTTGCTTAAAGTCAACTTGTCTATTTTAAATGCTGACAACAAACTCCAACATTTACTCTGAAAAGTGCAGTTTCATAGGTTTTACCTTCAATTTATAGGATATGACCAAAAGCCCTTTAATATGACATGATACACAACACACTTTCAAACTATTATCTCCCGTTAATATTATTGTTTTAAAAAAGATTACACAAGTGCCATATGCTTGCCATTCACATTTTTATTCTCTCAGGAAATACCTATAACCTTTATCAGGTAACCATTGACTATTTTTATCATTTTCATGAGCAAACATACTATATGCTGAAGGGTAGGAGCTTGTGCATGCTTTTATAAAAATGTGTAAATAATATCACTTGCCATCAGTAAATAACTTACAAAAACATTGATCATCAGCAACTTGTACAAATTTTATGAACTTTAATGAACTCTGCCTGTATGAATTTTGTGCAGAGCTATTCGAGGACTACATAGGTTAGTTCACTCTAATTTAGAAGTAAAAGAATAGTGAGAATGCAACTAGTCAACATTAAACACTGCAAACTCTTCGGCTACTCTTTTATCAATGAAAAGTGGAATTGATCATCACATTATAATACCCCTATGGCTGAAAGAGAAAGCATGTTTGGTGTAAAGATTCAAACTTGTGATATTCTGATTGAGAGATGAGTGTCATAACTACCATGCCATACCATACCCATCTGTGAACTAAAAAAATATTTCCTGATTTCATTTACCATAATTATAATGACTAATGCCAAATATTATCTCTAAATAAAAACTTCACTATTTTAAGTGTATGCTTTCAGAGCAGCTATTGGATCACAAAAACGTATATGCTTGTGAAAATAGTATATATATAAAAATTGTTTATTTTCAGTGTAGTAACAAGAAATGTAATAACAATATATACATAGGGTTCTTGAAATAGTGTATGCTTTCAGAGCAGAAAATAAACAAGAATTATTCAATTTTTCATCAATAAGCATTAAATGCTGCTGTTTTCTAAAATAAATGAAAATAATATCATCAGTATCTAATACAGAAAACAATCTTTGGATAGTGTACTAAAGTGTGATACAAACTATGAAGTGTTATTTGCAGATAATTATCCCTAATTTTTGACTAACAGACAAGAAAGAATGCAGGTTGTCAACAGCAACCAACATTATCTTTCACACTGGTCTCAACAGATTAATCATTCAGATTTAAACACACCATAGATTCAAGGTGTAAAATAGGTTTTTCAGTAATGAATTACTAACCACTAACCCTTGGATTCACTATTAAGCTTTCTAACCACTAGGCCACACTTAAGTACATCAAATGAAAGGAAAAGGCTGTTTGTAGCACTACTAACGAATTTTAAAATTACCATAAATTTTAATTACTAAAGGTATGCAAAAATATATATTTTAGAGAAATTAAAAATCCAAGTTCAACAAAACAAAATACTTAGATCTGCATTCAGACTACCATCATACACTCCCATAAACTACATACATCAAATCAGTAACTTACCAATGCTAAAAAACAGACTAACAGAAATGTCACACAAATACTATTCAAAAGCAGAACACAGAAACAGACTAACTGCATCACTCTATAAATTAACCAGTGCACTAACCAAATTTATTTCACCATACAACATATTTCAGGAATCACAAATTACACAACAAAGTACTTAAAGGGCAAAACCTCATGTAAATATTATGTATTTTCTTTTTCAGGTCTAGAGCACAGGACAGGTAAATCTTTCCGTGTCTGTCCTGTGAAAGTGGGTTTTTCTCGGGGCACTCCCGTTTCCCCCCACAACAAAATCTTAGGGATCGGATCTTTAGATCCCAGCCAAGGCTACTTTATTGCCATACCCTGAATCAGGTCATATCATTTCGCATTTATGTTCACATTTACTATGCCATCTGCCTTTCGGGACATGTTCTGGCTGTTTTCTCTGGTGCTACCTTTGCCTCACTCATAAATAATATTAATTATAACCAACTTCACTCTTTCACCCAAAAAAGAGTTAAAATAAAAGAAAAACAAAAACCCCAGCTAAACTTAATAACCTTCCATGAAAGAGGACGAAGAGGAACCACAATGTTCCTGAACACCTGCCACGTTAGTTTGTGTTTTGCGTAAACTATCACTTTGCTGATGTTGGGTTAATTAGTGCCTCTACCATATTGGGGGAGAGAATGCTAACTTCAAGAGGTAAGTTTTATTTTACTTACCCCCAAATGGGTATTACCTTATTTTCTTTTCTTTATTTTTCATATTTCATCTTTTTATATTTCATTTTTTTTTTTATTTATCTTCTTGTTATTATTATTTTAACTTGGGAAAGCAATCACCTTTTTACAATTGTCTGCAGGCAGTGAAGGGTAATATAGATGTGGGATGTTGTGGGCTTGAGAACTCACATCTTGCTTTTCTAATTTTCCTATGTGAGACTAGTGAATTGGAGGTTAAGACTGATAGATGGTATTTCCCCACTGCAATCCCTACTTCCACAGTCACCTCCAAAACCTAGGATATATTTTTAATCCCACTTTATAGCTTGTACCCTGTTTCATGTTAATGTGTTTTGTTTATGGCTTAAAACATTTATGAATATATATATATATGTGTGTGTGTGTGTGTAAAATGTTTTAAAAATGGACTTCCACACTGGATTTTGTTGACAATTTCTGGCTATCATTAACTCTGTTAATAATTATATAGTCATGCACCTAAGTAATATACTAGACATTTTTATTAAAGATAGTTGATTTTTAGATGAAAAGAGAAGAACATTTTTTATTACTTTATATATAATTTATCAAATAACATCTATTCAAATTCAAGTTTTACAATTACTAATGTATAGCTTAATAATAAAACCTCATACTGATTAAATACAATGTTCTGATGGAACTTAATGAAGAATTTATATAATAATAATAGAAAAATAAATAAACATTTAAATATTTACAATCAATAAATGCACAGACTGACAACTACTGTGAACTACAACAAACAAAAGTCCTGCCTGTTAACAAAATAAAACAGTACTCTTTAAGGTATACTATGAGTTTGATATTATCCATTTGTATAAAAAAAAACTGTGTTTTACAACTACTACATTGACATAGGTAGATACTAAATCCTCTCACCTCAATTTCCTGTTCACTGAAGTGTTCATTTCTGAAGAAAATACAACATATTAATATAACAGAAATTATTTTCTCTCCATATCATTAACTTCTAGCTATGCTTAAAATTTTCTAAACTAGAACCACAATTTTACAAATAAATTAGCTTCATTTGAGAATACTTCATTTGATAATGGAATTTATAATGTGAAATCACAATTAGGTATTCTCTTAGCTAATTTCAGTCGTATTATTTCTGACTAGATAACTTCAATATTACAAGTGAGCAATGTAATACCTAAAGTAGAAATACAAGGCTATTTTTCAGAGCTACATGTTACTAATCTTGCAGCCATATATATTAACAAAACAATACAGTTACAATGGAAATACTAAACATATTTTATTTTCAATTATGAAACATATACAGCAGTGAATGTCCTTGCTAAAGTTAAATCACTTAGCTAATCAGAATGTATTTAAGACTTGACTACATAAATATTTCCTAAAGGTGTACTGACATGAATTGTCAGTTTAAGTGAATAACTATTTTTCCTTAAAGTATCAGCTCTGTAATTTAGTAAATCTGATCTACATACATTTTTATAATAATAATAATATATAAAAACAATTTATTTTTAGTTGTACAAAAGCCACATCCAATACTTCTATTCAACTAAATAAACTATAAAATTGTAGAGAGAGAACATGTGCAGTGAATACGTTATTTTATTATTTTATATTTGACTAAGTCAAAAATACTTCTATTGAGCTTTCAAAATTTTACTGAGATCAGGCTACATGTTTTTCTGCTTTTAAAAATTATCAAGGTTCTTGGTTACAAATGTGCCAGTTGTGATATATACTTATTTTAACAGAACTAAATTATTTAATACTTCATGTATGTCAAGTTATTAAATTATCAACATGCAGTTTTAAAAGCCATCTTACTTTTTTTACTATGCAAGTACAGAAAAGATTAACTGTCAAAACAAAAATACAGTTTTAACCAGCTAGCAGGCTAAATACTTTCCCAAAGGTAAATTAACAAATGTATGTAAAATAGTAACTGCTAAATTATAAACATCATAAATGCATACAGTTTGCACACATCATTTCATTTATGTAACTGAACTGAAGAAGCAAACATGTTCTGACCTATAGTGCCACTAAAAAGAAAATCTCATTATTACATAGACAGAATTTGATATGAAACATTTGTTATCATTTACAATTATTACTAATGGTTTGGAAATTCACCACTTGTGAAGATTTAGTCTTAAATGTATCTTTTTCAACAAAGTTTCATAGGTTTTTGAGGCATATAATTAAAAGAGATTATGCTATTTCAACAAACCACCTGTTATAAGTTTCTGAAAAAAAATATTCAAAACAAGATAATCATACTTATACTGATAAATAACGAATTATTTCTTTCAATGCCTTAACTGAAAACTCTTATAGTCTCAAGTAAAAGTTGTCATGTCTTAGCACTGACAATGTGATAACCATAAAAAACATATTTATATGTATGTATTTATTTAGATAATTAAAATAACATTGAGTAAGTATTTTAAATGTTTTTGTGTCACTTATGAACATGGAATAAGTTGATAAAAAACAAAACAAGGAATTTAGTGAACAAGTTTTTTTAAATGTTATAGTATTAACACATATCACAATTCCAAAAGTTCAGCACATTTCAGAGTTTATTTCAATCTATTCCTTGAGCAACAGAAATTTAAATTTGTAAAAACTTGATTTAAATAATTTTTCCATAACAAACTTTGTTAAAAGTAAATTCCATGAACAACTAAATTTTGTTTCAAAAGCTTAATTTAAACCTAATAATCATAATGAATGAAAGAATTTCGTGACTAATTAGAGTATGTTCTTAAATTTCACAAATTATCTAGCCCTTTTCAAGAAACTAAACAGGTGTATAACCTCTGAATAAGTAACCTTTAATAACTACTAAGCAAATTTCATTAAGGACCCATGCAATTATGAAAAGTTTACCGTTTTTATATTAAACATATAATTATTAAGTAAATAAGTAATTTTTTAACTATGAACTAATTTGTTTTATGCATTATTTTACTTTTTAAAAATGCAAAACAAGTCATTAGTTGAACATAACTTGTGCTATTTTTTTAAAATTATTCCACATCGATATGAAATACATCATAAAATATATTGTCTTTCAGCTTGAAATACTCTGTGAACTGTAGTTATCAACTTATTTATTTATTCAAATGCTGTCATTAAAACTTGACTATTACTGTGACATTATTATATTCCTCCTTTAACTGTTATTCTTTGAAAAATTTTATGCCATAAAAAATTGCTGTTCTAATATAATACATGTGATTATTTTATGAAGCTAAAACTGTCTTAAATTTACATTACTTTTTTGAATCAGATATACACATTTAATTTTTCACTCAAGAAATACCATACCTATGAGGACTTTCCTTATGGAGTCCTAAATACCTTAAGAAGCTGTCAGAAACACTAGGAAATGCAGAATCATTAGAAATTGTTGGTGAAATGATTACGTTTGAAGAAATAAGATCAGTATCTTCACTCTCCATATCATCACGAGCACTGCCTTTTTCTGACTCTGTCTCTAATATTTCCATAAACTTAGGTGTAAAGTTCTTGTTTCTAGAAATGCCATTTCGCTTCTTACGTTTCTCCTATCAAGAAAAGTGCATCAAAAATGGTCATTTGTATTTTATAATTATGTCAAAAGTTTACAAAATTGGTATCAATAGGTTTGAATATTAAAGGTGCTCTGAATATTTTAAAGCAAAAAAGGTGTGCTAGTTATTAAAGTAAAACTGCTTAGTGTAAAGTTCAGGCACAGAATACAAATTTCATATTTAATTACCATAAAATGTTCTAGCTTTTTCAGTTAAGAGAATATAAAGTTGAAGAAGTAAATTTCAATATCATATTTTCATGTTTATATAAATAAACCTTGTTTTTCTTCTGCCCTATCTTAAAGGGAGAGAGAGAGAGAAAGAGAACGACAGAAGAAGAGACAGGAAAGTATCACAAAAAATGTTAAGATACTAAACACATTGAACACATCAGTTGAAAAAATATTATTTATACTTATAATAAATTGTAAAAATGTAAATACAATAGAAACAAATGTTCAAGATATATATTGGCTTTTTCTAGAAAAGAATAAGAGCACTTTAAATGTCATAAGGAACAATTTAATATAATTGGTTTGTCTCAAAACAGCCAAGCTTATCTTAGCCTGGTATTCACTGGTTAGAAGGGAACACGTTTCAAAGCATTTAACCTAAGAGTTGTTCAGTATCTCCTCATTTAAGTATGTAATGTAAATGTTTTAAAAGTGTATATCCCTAATGGCCATGCAGTTTTAAACATACTAGGGGCACTAGGAAGTGAAGAATATATCTTTATTTAAAATGAACTAAAACATGTGAAATGTCATACATAATATACCTTTTTGGCATTTTCTGTCTTCTTGACCACATTGATCTTTGATCTTCTTTTAAGTTGTTTTATTAATGCACACACAAGTCCAGAACTTCCTTTGATATATTCAGAGAACCTATCATAAACAGCAGAATTTTTACACTTAACATAACTTACTTACAGTTTTCCTTTTTTCAAACTTTCTGGGTTCTATGGTATTTGAGATGGAAAATATTTACTTAATGGTTTATATGTAAAACAAATTTAACATTGTTTTAGTAACTGGTTATTTTTATGCACTAAAAACATGGCATTACAATTTATAACATCTATATATTTAAAACAATTTCTTTTCAAGTTGTTTAATATAAAGAAAACTCACAGAAATTAAGAATAAAAATATAGTTTTAAACATACTAAAAAGACTTATAGTCAAATAAGAAACACATAAAAATTAAAAGAATGACAAGAGAGGTGAAAGAAAAGTTATCTTACATTCGAAACAGCTCCATATAATGTTGCCATAAATATGAATATCTTTTCCTAAGATACAAATTATTTTGAAGTCTGTACATTATGATGTACAAGTACAAAACAAACAACATGTGCTGATATTAAACCAACTGATGAAAATACACTTTCAGTAAAGTTTTTTAGGAAAAATATTTATGCCACTTTTTCAATGTCAATATATTAATAAACCTTACCTCTTATTTCAGAATAACTTAACAAACTTTGGAACAAACTTTTAACCTATAAAGACTTAAAAAATGAGTACAAATAAGACACACATACAACACTGTATGCCATATGAACTTTAAAAAGGTTTGAAAGCATCAGAGTTGGTTGGTCGGTTGATTCAGTGTTTTATGGCATAAAACAGTTGTTATTTATGCCAAATGTTTGGTAAAAAGATAAAAGTAAATTATATGTAGTAAAATACATAAAAGGAAATGAAGGTAAAACTAAAGAGCATTGAAAAACAAAAAAAAAGCATAAAACAATTGTTGACACCTAGCCTACAATGTTAAGAGAGAAAGCAGAGTAAGAGAAGTTGTAAAGGACTTTCTCTAGCAAAATGGTAATGATCATAATCCACCAGGAAGACTAACGGGTAAGTACAAGAACCACTGTCAGTCACCTGAAGTTGGCTTTTCCAGTTCTGGTTCCAGGTTGTATGTCATAACAGCCATTATCAAAAGGTAAAGTGATAAAAGTGTTAAAAGACATGTAGCAAAATTGTAATAATAATTAGCCAAATGTCTGGTAAAAAGGTAAAGTAAATGTAGTAAAATTCATAAAATGAAATGGAGGTAAAAACAAAACAGCAATTAAAACATAAATGGCATAAAACCAATGTTAACATCCAGTCTAAAAAGTTGTAAAGGACTTTCTGTAGCATAATGGTAATAATAATAACCCACCAGGAAGACTAACAGGTAAGAACAAGAACCATCGTCAGTCACCTGAAGTTGGTCTCTCCAGTCCTGGTTCTGGGTTATGTGTCATTGTGGCCAGTACCAAAAGGTAAAGAAATAAAAGTGTTAAAAGACATGCAGCGAAATTGTAATAACTCACCAGGATGACTAATGAGAAGTTCAAACAGATAGGTCAAACAGCAGCGTTAGTTACCTGAAGTTGGCCTTTCCAGTCCTGGTGTCGAGTTAATTAATGTTCTGGCCATTTTCTAATTTCAAATTGAACTAGAGAAATTGAGACTCTTAAAAGGGAACCACAATTAAAAAAGGTATAATGAATAAATATGAAACACTTAAATGAGATTGAAAAGATTAATGGCCATTAAAAAACTAAAAACTTTATCAAAATGGACAGTGTCACCATCACCAATAACACTGTCCAATGTTATGGACAAACCCTGGGACAGAACATATTTAAAATAGTGCCATGGTTGAGAGTCATAATGATGGCAAGAAAGTAAAATGTGGCTTGAAGTGATTTGAGTGTTACACAAACTACAACTAGTGCAACAGTTCCAGATAAAAGAAAACGATGAGTTAAAAAACTGTGACCAATGAATAGTCTAGTTAGAACAACTTCCTCTTTCCGAACCTTATGGAAGCTAGACAGGCAAAGCCCAATATCGGGTTTTATTTGGAAAAGCTTGCTGTTGCATTACTCACTCCAAGTGAACAGCCAGCTGGCATGGAGCCGAGCCTTGAATACAGGGCCATAGTCCATGTATGGAATAGGCAAAGTGGTGATAGTGCCAGAGCAGATAGATTTAGCTGCCATGTCTACAAACTTATTCCCATGAATACCAACATGGCCTGGTATTCAAAAAACTGAATAGAAGTAGATGTTAATGAGAAATGGGCCAGTCAGTTTTGAATATAAACAAGAACAGGGTGTGAGCCAAAGTGAAGCGATTCCAGGGCCAATAGAGAACTAAGAGAGTCAGTATAAATAGTGCAGTTGGAGTACTGCTTGGCTTCAATATGATCCAGGGCAAGAGATATGGCATAGAATTCAGCAGTGAACACAGAAACTGTAGAGGGGATTCTGCGTGCAACCACTGAACAGCAACAAACCATGGCAGAGCTCACAGAATTAACTGATTTGAAACCATCCGTGTAAATTGGAATGGAAAGTCTAGTTAATGAATAGTCTAGTTAGAACAACTTCCTCTTTCCGAACCTTATGGAAGCTAGACAGGCAAAGCCCAATATCGGGTTTTATTTGGAAAAGCTTGCTGTTGCATTACTCACTCCAAGTGAACAGCCAGCTGGCATGGAGCCGAGCCTTGAATACAGGGCCATAGTCCATGTACGGAATAGGCAAAGTGGTGATAGTGCCAGAGCAGATAGATTTAGCTGCCATGTCTACAAACTTATTCCCATGAATACCAACATGGCCTGGTATTCAAAAAACTGAATAGAAGTAGATGTTAATGAGAAATGGGCCAGTCAGTTTTGAATATAAACAAGAACAGGGTGTGAGCCAAAGTGAAGCGATTCCAGGGCCAATAGAGAACTAAGAGAGTCAGTATAAATAGTGCAGTTGGAGTACTGCTTGGCTTCAATATGATCCAGGGCAAGAGATATGGCATAGAGTTCAGCAGTGAACACAGAAACTGTAGAGGGGATTCTGCGTGCAACCACTGAACAGCAACAAACCATGGCAGAGCTCACAGAATTAACTGATTTGAAACCATCCGTGTAAATTGGAATGGAAAGATTGTTCAAAAGATGTTCAGTAAATAAAAGATGGTTTTTCCAATTGGGAGTATCTGCCTTTCTCAGATGATTTAAAGAAGGATCACATTTGGGGACTGTAATAAGCCATGGTGGGATGGGCTGACCAGTGGATTCTGCAACGTTACCAAGGACAGATCCAATTGCACCTGTATGCAAAGGCAAAAAGGTACAGAAAGCCCCAGTGCAGAGTCATAGACCATTGATCCATAGTTGAGTTTCGATCAAATGAGAGCATGATATATCTTTAACATAGAACATCAATCCACTCTGCTGGAGGGAAAAGTGTATGCAAATGGTTTTAGAGAGAGAAAAATTAAAGCCGTTTGCTGTAGTCCACTTAAGTTCATGATTGAGGGCAGTCTGTAGTTGCCACTCAATACATCTCATGCTTGATAACTGACGCGAAATGTGAAAGTCTTTGAAATAGAGCCCATTTGCAACAGTGAGAGGGAATTGTTCAGTGAAGGCATTTATCTTTATACTGAAGAGTGTGACACTAAAAACACAGCCCTGAGCGACCCCAAGTTCCTGCAGAATAGAACGGGAAAATGTAGAACCCACACGAACTTGGAATCTCCTGTCCATTAAAAAATATTTAATAAACATGTATAAATAGCCATGTAACCCAAATAAATGGAGGTCTTGCAAAATGCCATAACTCCATGTTGTGTCATAGGCTTTCTCAATGTCAAAGAATATTGATACAAGATGTTGTTGTTTGAGAAAGGCTTCTCTAATTGATGTTTGAAGTTGGATTTGATGGTCTGTGGTGGAGTGCTGTCATCAGAACCTGCACTAGGTGGGCGAGAGGAGGTTGTTTGATTCGAGGAACCATACAAGATGAGCATTAACCATCCTCTCTGAGGTCTTACAGAGACAGATCAAAGTAACTGGATGGTAGTTTGAAGGAATCTTGGGATTTTTCCCAGGCTAAGAGCATGGTAAAATAATCACCTGGTGCCCAGTATTAGGAAAAACATTCTCCTGCCAGATCTGGTTAAAAACAATTAGAAGAATATCAATAGGAGAGAGATAGCACAGCAGGTACATTGTGTACATCATCAGGTCCAACAGATGTATTGCCAGACCAATGAAGGGCCATTTTCAGTTCCACCAGTGTAAAGGGACGCTTATAGTCAAAGAGACAGTGAGTTCAAAACGAAAGAGGTGAATGCTCTGCCTGAGTCTTGATGGTCAAGAAGGTGGAGGAACAAGCAGAAGTGCTGGATACCCAGCAAAAGCTTCACCTAGAGTATTGGCGATACTCTGAACATCAGCTACCTCTTGGCCATTAGAGAGTAAGATTGAGAGGAGGACAGAATTGTAGTGTCCACTGACCTTTCAAATCCTGTCCCATATGACCTTGGAACTGGTGGTAGCAGATATGCTAGTTGTGAACTTAATCCAAGATTCCTTCTGGCTTTAACATCTTACCCACCTAGCATGTGCATGGGCCCATTGGAAAAAGATGCGATTCGAAAGTGTGGGATATCTACAGAAAGTATCCCAGGCCCATTTTTGAATCTTCCGAGCCATATGGCAGGCAGGATTCCACCATTGATGAGGATATCATGGAAAACGTGTTAAGATTTTAGGAATACACTGAGCAGTTGCTTGTATAATACAGTGTGTTACCACTGCCACAAAGTCGTCTGTTGATGGCTTACTCATGATGGCAGGATTAGATTTTGTGAGAGCAGTGAAAGTTGACCAGTCTGCCTGATCCAGCTTCCACTGGGGCACGCGGGTAGGGTGGCATCAACCACAGCTAGTCTATCTCAAAAATATAGGAAAATGATCACTGCTTAGTGGATTATTGTCAACCCTCCATGAAAAATGGGAGAATAATGAAGGGGAACAAACCAAGAGATCTATCGTGGTAAAGGACTGAATAAGTGTGTGAAAATATGTGGAAGAACCAGTATTGAAAAGAGAAAGATTGTGATCAGAGAGCATATGCTCTACAGAGTGACCCCTCTTATCAATAACAGCACTTCTCCAGAGGGGATGATGTCCATTAAAGTTCCTCAGGAATAGAAAGGGAAACAGCAACTGTTCAACAAGAGCATCAAGGTCTGATTGATCCTGTGTCTCTCCAGGGTACAGGTAGAGAGAACAAACAGTGATGGTATGACCCAAGGAAACACAGATGGTTACAGCCTCCAAGGGTGTGTTGAGTGACAAAGACAGGGTGGGCACATGATGATCAACCAACAATGCCACCTCTCTATGTACTCATCCATCACACAGCATGTCATTTCTGTACAGAGAAAACTGTTGAAAGGTGACTGTATCAGCAGGTTTCAGAAATGTTTCTTGTATGGAAAGACATACAGCATGTTAGGAAGCAATAAGTCTTTTGATGCCATCCAGATTAGAATGTAAACCTCGACAGTTCCATTGTATCAAGGTAGCCATTTTAATGATGGGTAGGCGAAGTGGCTGGAGAACCATTCTGTTTACGACCATGTCTTTTTTCCTTACTGTTCTTATTCAGAGGAGGTCTATTGACCTCCATGGATCTTGCCCTGGGTCGATTGGACAGGTCTTTGTTGTTGGAAGGGGATACCAGTGACTGAGGATGCAAAAAAATGATTGTTTTGAATCTTGGGGTGGGAGAAAAAGATGTATCTGAAGAAATGCCTGTATTTGAAACCAAAAGATGTGAATCTTGAAGTTTGTTGGAATGTATGGGAGGAACAGAGATGGGTGTAGAAGTTGATTCATCAACCTTTTTAACCATGGAAGTCAGAAACTTTTCATTTGTTTTGAAAATGATTCTCTTGGAGGCACAAAGAGATTTATCTGCACTCCCACTGTTGTTGTGGGATGAAGTGTGGCAGCATATGTCCGAGATGAAATGGTGGACAGCAATTACCGAGCCTCAGAATAACTAACGTTAAGAGTCATTTTCAAACGCTGCACCTCTTTTTCCTCCAACCATTTTGGGCAAGAACAAAAGTAGGAAGGGTGAGAACCATTGCAGTTGACACAATGTGGGTCTGTATCACACTCATAGACATTGTGGTCCTTGCCACCACAATAAGCACATATCAGGGAAACATGACATGATGTCTTTCAGTGGCCGTACTTCTGACACTGGAAACATCGGAAAGGGTTTGGAATGTATAGCCATACCCTGCAATTTAGATAACCTGCCTCGATGGTGGCAGGTGCATGTGTTGATGTAAATGTCAAAACAAGGACATTTGTCGGCAGTGTAACTCCATCTTTGAGAGTAAAGATGTGCCTCATTGTAGAAACTCCTTGAGTGATGAAACCAGCAAGAATCTCTGACTTGGGTCATTCTTCAAATCCCTCTCAACAATAACTCCTCATGTTGAATTCAAGGTAGCATGAGGTGTAACCTGTAGGTACATTCCCAATTGCCTTTGAATTCAAGAGGAGTTCACTGTGTTGGGATGTGGATGTTTCAACCAATATGTCTCCAGATCGAAGCTTCTTGACTGACTTTGGAAAGGGACTTTCTCTAATCCCTTCTGAATAAAAAAAGGGGACATTTGCCCTAAAGAAAGAGAATGTAATATAAGAAAATGAGGTACGTGTGTTACAGATGATGAAGAATGCTGCTCAGAGTCTTCAAGACGTGGCTGTTTACTTATTGACTGTTTTTTCACTATTTTATTTAAATTTTTTGTTGGAGGATCCACAGGAAAAAAGAAAATTTCAGTACCCACTGACCCCACTCACCATGGAGCCCTACGAGGGGACACACTACAATGTCATGCAAGGACATTGCAGCAACGCCAGGGTTTCGTGAACTCTATACCCAAACACCAGCATCAGACACAATGTCCATAAAACCTGTTGAGAACTTCCAACACTGGTACTTAGTTGACTCTTGCCAATTGATCCAAAGGCTGCGTGTCTACAGGAATTCAAGGCCAAAGTGGTGTGTTAAGGTTGGACCTTTCAACCACCAGGATCCTCTCCTCATACAAAAAAATCATTACCCACCTCTATGAGGTTGAAAAAGTTCCAAAGCTTAGACAATGAATTTCACATGATTTGACAGATGATAAGCATGCTCAGAGGGTCATCATGCCAATGAACCATTTCTGTCAGTAATGATTACTGGTGATGAAAATTGTGTTCTTTATGAGTATATTCAATGAAAGAGACAATGTTGGAATTCCTGTCTGACACCTGTTTCAATGCCAAAGAATGGCTTATACCCAAAAAAGGTTTTGCTTTGTGTTTAGTGGGATCTGAGAGGTATAGTCTATCTTGAAATTTTGGATCCAAATCACACAATCACAACTGAAGTATACTGTCATCAGTTGAAGTGCTTACACCAAGCGCTAATAAGAAAAAGAGCTGCATCAGTCAGTTAAAAAGACAGAATGAACTTGAATCACAATTTCAGATAAGCAATGATTACAGAGCCACTACTGCCAGAATCTTTCTGCAAGATACTGTACTTTATTCCACTTTTTTCTGGCTTACAGATCTTCATAAACAAACTCTCCTGGGTGAGGAATCACTGGCTCAGTCATAAGAGTGAGCAGATGATTTGGCATGATGGGAATTGGATCGTTGAGATTCTTGACTGGTGATGTTTACAACTGCCATCGCCTCATAGAAAAAGCTTTGCAGTGGTGAGTTGTCAAGTCTTTCAGCAGCATTGTGAAGAAGACCTGTAAGGATGCTTCGAATCGATTGGATCTGTCTCTGTTGACAACGATGGCATAGTTATAATGTAACAAAACTGTGAAGACTTATGTAACATGCATAAAGGCAATATAACAAAACACTCAAATATACAAATGCATGCATTATATAAAGGGTAAATATCAATTTTTCATGTATTCAAGTACTGTGCATGAGAGAACTAATTGTCTATAGGAATGAACATGAGGGTGATTGTGTTACCAAATTGTTCCCCAATCGGATCAAACCAGTTTCATTTGGAAGGGTATAAAACTCATATATTATTAAGAAACAGATTAAAAAAATGAAATTTAGTTGTGGCTACAACAAAAACTTTGTCTGATTATCCACCTAAATCAGAATTATGGAAAAACGAGTTGTGTTAAAATCATCACTAAATAGCCAACAGACACTGTTGATAACATTCAGTAAGAAAGTTGATACAACAACTGAAGCTAGTTTTGTTATATCATGGAATATTTCTCATGCTAAATACCCATATTCTGTTGGTAAATTTGTTAAGAAGAATATACCTGAAGTTGTTGCAGTGTTAGATTCAAATAACACAAAATTTCAGCAACTAGTAGCACAAACACTGAGAAATATATTTCCCAAATTAATGCTGATGTTGCAGGCAAAATTCAAAATGATTTAAAGAATTCCCTTGCATTCAGCTTAGCCCTTGACAAATCTACAGACATACAAGACAACCCACAACTGGTGGCTTTTGTTTGTTATGTTTCCTCTGATGTAACTTTGAAAGAAGAAATGTTGGAATTAGTGGCACTAAAAGAAACAACTCGCAGTGTTGATATTGAAAATGTGTTTTACAGAGCCTTAACAAATGCTGCTATTCCACTTGATAAACTTATCAGTGTTGCAACAGATGGAACACCTGCAATGGTGAGGAAAAATGCAGGATTAATTGCACTTATGAAAAGTGGTCCCAGGTTTCTAGAGTTTCTCCCTGTTCATTGCATTATTCATCATGAACACCTGGCAGCCAGATACTTCAAGTATGAAGATGTTATAAACTTTGTTTTTGAACTTGTCAGTTTCATATGCTTAAATAGAAAGACCCCTTCACAACTTTTATTGAAGAACTGGAGTTTGAAGATAAACACAGTGATGTCTCTTTCTACTGTACTGTAAGGTGGCTGTCAACCAGCAATGTCTTAAATAGGTTTGTGGATCTGTTGGAGCCTATTATTACTTTTCTTGAAAAAAAGAAAAGGTTCTATCCTCAACTGGGAAATGATGAATGGATGCAAGATATAATGCTCCTTACTGATATAATGAATCATGTACAACCTCTTAACTTGGCACTCCAGGGGAAGGATAAGACTGTTTCTGATATTACTCAGACAATTTTCAGCTTTCAGAATAAAATAAGACTTTTTCAAGAAACTTCAGTTACTTTCCCAATCTCAAAAGGAGAGTTAACACTGATACTGAAATAAAAGACCACAAACTGGAAGAACATAAAAATAAATTATAAGGACTGCTTGATAATATCCAAGACAGGTTTGAGGACTTGCAGAAGCTGAAGCCCTGCTTTGCCTTTCTTGTAACTCCATTCACGGTTGATGTAATCAATGATGGTTGTCCAATTCTCAAACCTCTGGTTACAGAATCATCTGCTGTGGAAATGGAATTAATAGAACTACAGGAGGACCTGGGTCTAAAGATGATCCATAAATCCCATTCTACAATTGAGTTCCAGAAGCAAGTTTCAGAAATGAAATATCCTGAACTGAAGAAAACCAGTGTGTGACTCATCTCAAATTTCAGCACAACATAATGCTGTGAATCACTACTCTGTTAACGAAGTTTGTGAAGTCGAATGATCATGCAATCCTTGCAAATCAACATCTGATAGAGCTAATTCATACAGCTTTAACAACATATTAGCTGGAATTTCAATGACTCAAGCCAAGATAGAAACTCACAAGACCTCTACTAGCAGTAAATAGCCTGATAATTGTATCAATGTCTGTTTGTATCAGAAAAATATTATAAAATTAAAGTTTTGTAAAGTGGTATCTGATTAATATATCTCTAATTTTACTGTTTTACATATTTTTCTCCATGTTTTGACCAGATAAAGACAAATAAATACCATTGAAATATCTGTTTTCACCCCTTTTATTTTTATTTTTGGCAGTTTCATTTAATGTTAATGAAATGCAAATGTGCATATTTTTCTTAGATGTTTCCATAGTTCATTACCATATTAAATATACTCAATATAGTTAAAACAACAATCAGCCAGGATTTTGAAAACATTTGGTATGTATGTATATATATATGTGTGTGTGTGTGTGTGTGTGTGTACTTTGTGATTATTGAAACTGATACAAATTAACAGTTTAAAAACTACATACATGAATAAATATTATTATGTACATGTAGTTATTAATATTTATATAACATTTATGTAACAAGATGTGCCTGTAACAATAAAAACGTGTGTGTAATACTTGTTCATGTCTTGTGGCCCTCTAACATCCAAAGCTTATCATATGTATCT
Organism: Carcinoscorpius rotundicauda; assembly: GCA_011833715.1. Taxonomy (NCBI): domain Eukaryota; kingdom Metazoa; phylum Arthropoda; class Merostomata; order Xiphosura; family Limulidae; genus Carcinoscorpius; species Carcinoscorpius rotundicauda. Next base: position 57,083,958 of record CM022391.1, on the reverse strand, counting down.
CTCATTTTTAGCAAGTTTAGCTACCTTTGAATTTAGCATTGTTTTTTACCCATTGCAAACATACTAGTATAACAAGTATTACAAAAATACGATTCTAAGTAAAAACTATTTAACAAGTCTTTAAAACTTATTGAAACATAACTGACTTCTTTTTTAATGTAAGCTGAGTACTGTTGTGCAGCAATTTTAAATTTCAGATAGGACTGCTTTTAAATAATATCTGATTTAAAACATTACATATTTATATATATATTATCTCTACACTCCCACAACAAATATACCTGTCTTTTAGGTAGTAACTGTATAAAAAGCAACGTTCTTTTATATGCTATACATGACAAATATTTCACAACACAAAATGCATCTTTTCACAGCTTATGAAATAAATCATAGATTACAATAATTTATGACTTTTATAGCTGGTTCAGGTAAGCTTGATGAAGAACAAAAGAAATCTGAGATAGATAACAATTGCTTCATTCAGTGTGAAGAAAGTTTTGTTGGACTAACATACAAAAGTATCTAAAAATGACATTTGTAAGCTTACATTAATTTTTGCAAGAATTTATATGTTATCTGAGATGATTTAGGAGAACATAGCATGACTGGAGGAATGAGCAATAATTTGACCAGTTGTAGCCACAAACTACTCATTTTCACACCTGAGACTCTGTCTGGTAATGGTTTTATCGTGCTAATATAGAAAAATACTTTCAGAATTTATCTAAGTCAAAGTGCATGTAATTGTCATGAACTATTTTATGCCCAGTAAACATGGCATGTTCTGCTGTGGCACAATTTTTTCATCTGCCTTTCATTTTCTTTTATTTTTGCCCCAGTATGCCTTCCAGTTCATGATGTCAGTCTATTAATAAGAGCATGATATTTTTATATTTATTGTTAGATGTTCTTTTTACTATATAAAACTTTGTACAATAAACAAGTGTTCAGTTTTTATGGAGTTATTACCTCAGATGTCCTCAGCACTGTTATTTAAGCACTTAATAATATTGTACTTAAGAGAAAATGAATGGTAAGATTGGAACTATAAGTACTTTTCAGTACAACTAGGTTTTCTGTATGTGAATGTAGTGAGTATGTTATTCTGCTTGCTGGGAAACATAGCAAGAAACAGTTGTTTCTTGTAGTTCTCTATTTCCATGGAAATGGGTTCTGTATCTCAGAATGGCTGGTATGGGTATTAACACTTTTACTAATAAAGCAGATAACAACATTTAGACCTTTCTAGGTCAACTTCAGGTTAACAAAGAGAGAGTTTTCATCTGTTCTAAATTAAAGAATTGGAATAATTTGTAACTTACTCTTTTAAACTAGCTGAAATATTTTTTGTATTATTTGGTCACCATGCAGAAAGTAATAGGGTGACCATTTTCATGGTAGAAACTAATTATTAAAGGTAATAAACTAAATCACACAATTATTGTAAAAAACTAAGAGGCATACAAATTAAAAAACTGAAACAGCTATTAAATATTTTGTAAGTGTTAGTGAATGCCAAACTGAATATTTTTTTAATGTATGGTAAATTTACATATAATTGTAGTAAATATACAACATACCATGAACATTCAATCTTCTTAATATAACATGGAAATTTTTAAACAATTGTCAGTTTTTCATGTGCATGTGCACTTTTCATATTAAACTGGCTAAGAAATTCTTTATTTTGCTTTCTCTCTTTCTAGCTACTCTTCTTTTTTGCCATTCTTTTTAGATTAACACCTGGTCTGTCCATGGGAGTATGACTGTATTTGTAGAAATAGACAGTATTGTCCTCCAATGGTAGGTCTGGTTTTGGAAAGTTATCAGCCTCCCTTATTTTCTAAAAGTAATGACCAGTCATGTGAGTCATGCTAGTCACCCTGGGTAAGTTGATATTACCGTTTTAAAAAAGTAATGTAAGATTTACTTGTTCTGGAATAGGTCCTCATCAAAGGCAGCTTGAAAATAAACTAGCAGAAATACACTAAAAGCAAATACCTTTTGTATCAGGGAAGTATATATAGTGTGCTTGTGAAAAATAAACATTGTTTATTGTACTTATTTGAACTACTGTATCCAGACTCTATTTTCTTCTCACAAACTCAGTTACTCAAAATTACTTATTAATAAATACATTGGTCAAATCTTTTCTTATTGTGTGTACCTATTTTTTCATTTTAATGGAATTCAGCTTAACCTGAAGTACTATATAATTATGTACTTACCTATATATTTTTCTAAAATAAATGGTGAAATCTTATAACAAAGAATTAGCAACCTCAACTGCTACAAGCATAAGTAATTGTACTAACAGAAAGCAGTTTTCCTCCTCAACATTTTAAAACTGCATAAAGGTTCTTAATTTTCCATTCCTAAACAATATTAAACCTTTGTACAGCTTTGACTACAAAAAATATCAGATTCATAGATCTTACTACCATTAATGGGAATAAATTAATTACGTGACATACAAACCTAACTTCTTTATTGAATGGTTTACTGTCTTCTTCAGAATGCTGGATCCATCTTAAGACATCTAGCTCTGTTGAAACAGGTTGAAATTTTTTTGGTTTCTGAGAATATTGTTCAGAAGTTTCACTACAATCTAAGTCTTTAGGACTAATTCTGTCTTCACCATATGATAAGTTGTTTCTACCTTCTGCTGAAGGAAAACTGAAACTTCGATTTCTGTAGACAAATGATGTATGAGGAGGAACATTTTTTTCCCCCTCATGAGTATTATTGGATATTCCTGTGGTACGTTCAGGCATCTCTTCTGATGAAGCACGTAAATAAGTTTTCTCCTGCACATCATCACTCTGACACATCCAGTTTGACAACCAATTATCATAAGATACTTTAGCCATCACTGGCTCTGTCTGTGTTGATTTTGTTACAACAGGAGTTTCACAAGGTCTTGTTGGACATGAACAAGTAGCTGAATGTACATGATTCAAAGGACTAGAAGGTTGGCTTGTGGAAACTGGAAAAATCCTGTAAAACGAATTTTTGAATTTAACTATATTATGCATGAATATATAGTAAAATTGTCTATATTTTTTATCAATTTACTTCACTGAGTAACCCCTATAAACAATGTTAAAATAACTCACCTATTTTTGTTTCTATAAATACTAAAATGTTCATCATCTAGGTCTCTCCAATAAAGGTTAGTTCCTGAAAGTTACCAATATCAATAATAAAAAAAATTATTTCCAAAACCCAACTAAAATTTAAGACAATGAACATAAACGTTTTATTATAAAAACACAAAAATTAATTTTTTCATTACAAAAACAACAACTAAGTTCTGTACTGCTTCACACTCCTTACTATTTACTACATGGATACAATAGACTGCATATACAAATTTCTCTCTTTTGGAGCATATCTTTATTAAACATATAATTTCAAGAAAGTCACACTTTTAAGGGCATTTTGATCATATAACACCAGTATTGCAATTCCTCATGATAGTCATAATCAACAACACCTATTCTGACTAGGTGTCAGAATCCAAAAATAACTAGACCCACAATGGCCCTGTTATAAAATGTTTAAACTAGTGATACAAAAAACTGAAATAACAAGAGTAGAGGTTTGTTTGTTTCTAATTGAGCACAAAATTACACAATGGGCTATGTGTGTTCTACTCATCATAAGCATCAAAAGCTAGGTTCTAGTATTATGAGACTGCAAAGATAGAGCTGTGCCACTAGGAAGCCAAAAGAAGGCATAATAAATAATGACATTTCAGTACTGATATAACATCTTTTTTCATGTAAAGATTTCCATGACTTTAATAAACTTACAAATATCTTATAAACTGATTCATATAAAATTTATATCACTTTATGAAACTATCCACTAACTTCAATATATAGTAAATGATACACAGTTAAATATAATAACTCCATGGAAAAAGGAACTAAACTGGGTCTTGCAACCATTAATTAAAGGCTCTTTATACAAATGATGATTATAAACAATAAACAGCAAGGAGACTGCATAATAAAAGAGATTCCACATCTTTCTGCTGTCTACAGCCCATCAATATTGAAGTTCACAACTACCAGCTTTGAAAAAAACTGAAAGTTCAATCAGTTGTTGGATATATAAAAATGCCATGTATTTGCTACCTTTTATGCAAACATAGTATTATGCTAATAATTTCACTTACTTTATAGAATGTGCAGTTTTAACACAATAAACTGTTAAAAATTTTGTTTATGATGCTTTTGTTCCTTGTCATTCTATTGAGGTCACATCTATCCAATCCATGGAAGACGTGGGTGTAATGCTGCACATTATGTAAGAATGTAGACAGCAGTGACCTTCAACAATACAACAGTATATTAGGTGACATTTTGAGATTATGGTCTCCCCTATGTTTGAATGAGAATGAAAAGTCAGATGGTTAGCACTAGTCAGTCTAAGTAAATCTGATGTTACTTGTGAAGTAAAGAACATTAGGTTTAAATGGTCTGATACAAGAGACAGTCCATTATTTAATGCAAATGCTACAAACACTATATTTGTGTCTATATGTTAAAAGAAATGTTATGCTTTTTGTTTTTTACATTTTGTCTAGTATTTTTATTTCATTCTTGCAAAGCCAGGTATTCGGAGAAACACAGAAATACAATGCAATAAGTATCTTACTGAATCTCGTTATTTTCTAGATCTATTTCAAAGCTATAAGAGAAATCATCTTGACCTGAACATACTACACAGTTAATTCACATTGTGATTTAATATATTTAAGACAGGCTTGTCCAAGCTTTCACAAGTTCTATGAATAACATTCTAACATCTCATTACTACGTCCAAATTTAGCTGACAAATTGCTCAGTTTTTACTTTGTCAGTAGTTTATTTCATGTAAGACAAATAATGGTATTACAAGTTTTTGTAGACATTACCAATTTCACCTACTTTATTTCTAAAAACATTTTAAGCTGTCACAAAAGCAAAAACATCACAGAATACTTCTATAAAATTTTTTTCTAAATATGTTTATCCTTTAAACAATATTAAAAAATATTTCTAAGCAATATAGGTTAATAATTTCTTAAACTGAAAATGTATTTCTGAAAGATACTTCTTTTTACAAAAAGCCTTCTCAACTTGTATGGCCTTTTACTGGTGTAAATGTTTTCACTTGTACATCAGATTCTTGGTGGGAAGAGCATCATGCCATCAACACCAGCAGAATACCACCTTCTCTCAACTGACTGGTATTGTTATTATCTCAGAAGGAGGACTGACTTATGTGGTCTGCCACTTCAGCAGCAAGAGCTCACAATGAAGAAACAAATGCACCTAGGAACATAGTGTATGTTATATACCTTCTGATGTTTTGACTGGGAAAAGGAGTCAGTCAGGATCAGAATAATCTGAAAGGTGGGAGATAGATGAAAAATAGTGAGGAGTGAAATCAAGATTACTTCCCTCAGCAGATGAAGTCTTGGGCATAGAGAAACTATTAAAAACTATGGAACAAGACATAGAAAATCCATATTACAAACAATTCAAAATGACAATGGTCACAAGCTAACAATGTGAAGAACAGGAATGGCAAAAACAAAACAAGGAATGGTCCGAAAGAGCCAGTAAAAAGGAAAGTACTATCCAATGAATAGCAAAAAGTTCCAAGGGATTGATAAGAAGAATAGATTAAAAAACAATTACCCAATGTGAAAACTTCTGAGTGTTAAGAAATACTCCTTAGATGGAAGAAGAAGCATCTGTAAGAAAAAGGTGAGAGTCAAGAAAAGGAAAAAGAAGAGTAATACTGGCCAGATTTTGTGAGGGTAGAAAAGTGTAAGAGGAGCATCTAAGAGAACCCAAACAAGGCACCACTGGATGATCCTAGCTCATTGAAAATGGTGCAGGTGAGTAAGACAAAAAAGAACGAGTGCTTTAAGAAAAGTCATCACCAGCAAAAGTGATAGCACCTCATATACAAAAGGAAAGAAAAAATAGAAGATGCCTCATAAGAGAACATTCCATAGTTTTCAACAAGAAGGAAGAGATCTGGTACAGAAAGAGAAATGAGTTGGTAAACATAACAAGAGTCAAAAATTGAATGAGTTTTGAGGAATGGCTTCTCCACTTTGCAAAACAAACCCATCCAAGTATCTTTCCAAAGAGTATGTATGGCAGAGTCAGCCTGTGAAGAAAACTAGAATTAGCCATTAGTCAATGTAATGATGTGCACAAAGGTCCCAGGAATGACATAGTCAAGCAAAGGTCTAGACCACTCAGTAGATCACATAGGAAGCTGAGGCAAGTTCAAAGAGAAAAGCCCACAAATGAAATACACACCCATGATGAACAAAATGAGGACAATATCTGGAAGCCAGGAAGAAACACATTCAAAACATCAAACTACTTCACCCACAAACCAGGGTTGAAAAGCGATGCAGGAAAGTTAAGTGTAACTTCATGGTGAATTTAAAAATGATGAGGAACAGGTTCAGAGATAATAGTAAACTCTGAATGAAAAGGATCTCCCTTTTTATAGGATCCTTTAGAAGACCCAAACTGCCTCCAACTGATGCTGTAAAGAATCCAAGTGAGGTGGAGAGTCGAAAATGAAATCAAATGGTGAGATAAGGGGGGGAATTAATAGAAATGGAGTTATTTAGAAAAGCTGAACCAATCCCCAAATTCCAAAGAGTCAATAAAACCTTTGAATACCTAATGATTTAAAAAAATAAAGGTCCATGTGCAATACATGCAATGAAGAGGAAAATAAACGAGCCTGTAATAAAACAGTACCATGACCTAGAGAAACCCAACAACAAAGCAACCATGTCTTTGAAACATAGACCAAAGAGAAAAGGCAAGCCATGGGAGAAACAAAGAGACTACTATGATCAACAGAAAACTCTTAATATGACAAATAAGTAACCTCAACCAGAAAGTAAAATAATTTCAAAAAAGTATGATTCTAATTATGGGTAGTTGGAACTATAAAAGCAAATGTATGAGAAGCCAATGTATGAGAGAGACAAGGAATACTAATCTCCGAAAGCAATTATTGCCCAAAATAATTAGCAAGAGCCCCAACATCTGGGTAAGAATGAAAATCAATAGAATGACTCAAAGATTGATCCCCTAGGATGGTAAGGGGCAGAATCATGAAGGAAAACTGAGAAAAGACAAAACACAACATATCAGATTGATCAAGTGTACAAAGCAAGGAGGAGGCCCAGGTAAAATTTCCAAAATTACATATGAGAGATAAACATAACTGGGAAGAGAGGGAGAGAAAAGGCTGTCTAATGTCACATCCACCTATACAGACACATCTAGAAGCTGGTATATCTGGACACTCATAATATTATCTTAAATTATGCAGTTCTCTACTGTTTTCATGTTACTAGTTGATAACTGTGGTACCACTACTGTAGACATGGTCAATAAACACACTGTAGTAATGACAGCAGTGATTACCTGAAACTGTGAGGACAAAACTCACAACATGATTGTTGTTGTTGTTGTTTTGAATTAAGCACAAAGCTACACAATGGGCTATCTGTGCTCTGCCCACCACGGGTATCGAAACCTGGTTTTTAGCGTGTAAGTCCACAGACATACCGCTGAGCCACTGGGGGGCCTCACAACATGAAAAACTTGATTGAAACAAAAGAAAAAAGGAGAGTAGGTAATGAAAACAATTTAATTTCATCTACCAGCAAATAAGTATTTTGAGGTGATACAACCAATGAACACCCTACATATCACTGACCATAAAAATAGCAGGGTTGTCTAAGAAATAATTCAGCAACTTTCATACTTTGACCTTGAATCCATTTAGAATATTAAACACATCTGTAGCATCAGTCTGCCAAGATTCTTCAAGATTGACTCAACAGTGTGAGCGTAATTTAGCAATAGGCTTTACAAAAATAGAAACAGAATGAAGTTGAATTTTAACCCCCTTACAATATTCCATACAGTTTATAGTTTTTATACAGATTTTGGTTTAGAATGACCCAATAGTCTTCGAGTATTTATAATGCAAAAAAACATATTTTCTATATATGTTTTACTAGGGGGAGGACTGAAAACAGTGTACAGAATGTCCTGTTAAATATACTAATAACATAATAGAAAAGTCAACTTTACACTGAAAATGTCATGAAAATAACTTACATATAAAGTATTATATTTTCTTTATTTCATGACCAGGTATCAACAGAACATTACTTAAATTGAAAACTTTATTCAAACAAAAAACAATACATTTAAATAAAAAATCATTGATAATGCATGCTTTAAACTAAGAGATGTCTGAAAGTAAACTGGCTGTATCTAAATTTTTCTAATAGTACATACCTGTTCCATCATCAAAAAATCCTTTGCTTTGTAAAGTTGCTTTTTGATTAGGCAATCTTGTTTGTGAAATTTTTTCTGTCTAATTAAAAACATCCAAAATTAAAAAAGCAACAAAAATTTAAATTTCAAAATTTTAAACAACAACACACTGAGAGTCTACTACAACATAATACAATAAAACAATTGCTCAAATAGTCATCCTGATTATGAATTGTGAAGAAATAAAATATTATATCTATCAGATTTAATACAAAAAATTAAAATGATTTACAATCTGGTGGCATTGACTTCAATCTTCAATATTTGGTGACAATGGCAGTCATATTACTTTTCCTTAAGATCAACATACTTTTTAGAGCCTTATAAAGTATTAGTTAAAAAAGGTGGTGATTGTAACCTCTGTTGACGTTTCCTTCATATAATAATTTCAATTAAATAGTCAAAACTTTTTTCAGAAGAAATGTCTGTATTTCTTAAATGATAAATTCACTATAAAACAAGTAAATAGCACCACATCATTCTTCTGTTTCATAAAATTAATTTGAATTAGTAGATAAAGTGTGTGTGTGTGTGTTTTCTTATAGCAAAGTAACATCGAGCTATCTGCTGAGCCCATCAAGGGGAATCAAATCCTTGCTGTACTAGCGGAGAATATAGTCGATAAAATGCTGATTATACATATAACTTTTTCATGTGAAAAAGTAAAATTTTATATACACTAATAATATAACAACAAATCACCACTGTTTATACATCTACATAAAAAAATTTAAGATTTCTTTTTAGAATGTGTGATTTCAATAATAGGAAAAATGGAGTAACAAGTACTATTATTAATATATAAGGAATTAGAAAGTCATTCTGAAATTCTAAGTCAATGGTTTTCACAAGCTCGAAATTTTATTGAAGAGTAAATTTATGAAAAATCATATGTAAAACAATTTGCTTCATACCAGGTAAGCAAGATCAGTTTCTACATCTTCAATTTCTGATGTAAGTATATCTAATGATGCAGTTATTTCGTTAGCTGTGATAGGCTGCTGAAAGAAAAAAGAAATCACAAATAACTAATAAAATTAGGTTATACATTAAAAATATAGATATCATCTCTTTAAAAAAAATACAACAAAAACTAATTTAAAAATACTCTTCCCAAGAATAATTATAACAAGTGTTCAATACCACAGAACCAAAATATACATCTAAGTACAAGTTTTTTTTGGTTTTATAAGACACTAAAAAACCTATTTAATTACAAGTATCCTTGTGTAGAGGTAACATTTGTAACTGATATTTATTTCCTTATTCTAAATTGCATGCATTACATTTATATTACAAAGGGTAAAATTTAGGAAGTTAACATTTTCTTAAATCAAATCTATTTCCAATAATATATACCATCCTCTCACACTTATAGCTATTACTTGACTGCTAGTGTTTCTTCCTTTGCCCACCTAAGCATTAGTGTTGTTTATTTCTCATTTGTTCCAGTCTTTTATACCTCACTCAATATTTACCTAGTGATGCTCTCCACCTATATCAATCCACCCTCTATCCTGGTACTATATACATATAAATATAAGCTCCTCATTTAGATAAGGTTATCAATTCGTGATGTCGAGAAACCCACTTGTTGAGAATTTTATATGCAAAAACGGCCGTTTGGGTTGAGAAAATATTTCAAATTTATATTTGAAATCTCAAACAATTGATAACATTTTATATGCAAAAACGGCTCGTTTGGGTTGAGAAAATATTTCAAATTTATATTGTTTGAGATTTCAAATATAAATTTGAAATATTTTAGTCACTAACACTGGCTCCTAGGGGTCAGGAAGGATGGGGTAGTGTCAGCTTAGGTAAGTATTATTAAAATACATTTCAAATTTATGAAAATTTTAACTTCCAAAACATACTTATCTTTTCTCATAGTTATAGACATAATCATATTGTGATAAGGTGAGAGGGTGAGGTTCCACTACTCAGGATTAGAATTAAAGGGCTATGGTCTCCATATCCACTAGGATATTGGCTAGGGCAATTAAAACAGAAACTGTTTTTATATATGAACATATACACTTATGAGTGGATCTTAACCTTTTACCACAGTAAAACATTCCAAGCCACTGAGTCATGGTGAGAAAATAATCAATTCTAAAGTGGTAAGATCTCCTTTATCTAAAGAAGTCTGAAAAGAAACACTCCAGGCTTGGAATAATACAACTATGTATGTTTAACTGAACCTGAGGAAACAGAACTCATCCTGTTAGAAATTATTAGCACTCATTCTCATTCCATACCCATGTGGGCAAATTAAATTCTACTTGCTCTTGGAATTATGGGTAGGATGTGGAATGATTGTACTTAACCAAGGACAGAGGAAGGGACAACTCTGCATTTGGAATTATGAACAACGTACTGAACCACACTCAGCCCATCCAGATAGTTGAATACCATATCTAAACTGGTATTATGACCAGGTTGGTGCCACTTATATCAACATCTGGGAGTAAACATTTAGAGATCAGGGTAGGAAAGCCCCCAGCTTTGCCCTCTTCTCCAAAAATGAAGGAATTATCTTTAACACTCTGGAAAAAATCTTCTACCCACTACCCCAGTGATTGGAAAGTGGGTGTGGTAGGTTAGTGCTATTTCTACCAACATATGAGAAAAAATATCTAGAGATCAGGGTAAGAGGACTCCCAAATTTGCCCTTGTCTCCTAGAGCAGAGGACTTCCCTTTGATACTCTGAAAGAAAATCCTCTGCCCACTATTCCAGTGACTGGAAAGGGGGTGTGGTAAGAACTATCTAATTCTACTAGTAGAATCTGATGGGGGTAATGTATAATAGGGAGTCCTAAGGTACAGTGCTCTGAAAATAGTGCAATACGTAAAAACCAACTTCCTTAAATTTTTAAACCAACCCAAATATATGCAGGGATGAGGAGGATCCCCTTATGCTTTACTTGTGATAGCTTACGAGTCCATTACATAACAATCAGCTTCTAGGTGGTCTTATGCAACACCTCATTTCTTCAGAGCTTGTAGTAACCTGTATAAAAAATACCGAATTAATGGTTGTTAATGCAGAATTGGTTTGATAAAAGCAGATCTGCCTGAGTAGCATTCTCCATAGAGATGTAATGTATGAAAACACAGTAAAGGAATCTGAAATGTAGCAATGAAAATATTTATCCCTCCCTATAATCTAGCAAAATTGGTTAAGGTTGAGGGTAGATGAAAACTCTCAGGTGATGATACTGCCATATTATGCAAATGATGTGAGATAAGAGTACTGGATTAGACCAACATACCAGTCTTTACAATGATCTTAAGTTGGCAATTCAAACATGATTCTAAGATCATAGAAATGTGACAAATCTGAACAGATACAACTCACAGAAAATTCCTCACCTTTAATAAAAGCCAAGAATATCATTGTCTAGCATTTCTAATGGCATTAGTGCTGTCAACAAAACCTTCAAATCCATTACTACATATAACCACAATAAAAATCTGATTAGACATAAAGGTGAGAAATAGTAATTAGATGAATTGCTGAAAAGAATTTTCCCCTTTCCTTGTCTGTTAGTGTCTTGGATAAGAAGAACCAGTCTGAGGACACAGAGAGAATGAAAAAGTGGTTTGTGGCCAAATAGCACAAATTGTTCCAGCCTGCAATATCTTCAGGTCAGAAGCTATGAAAAATAAACCTTCAGGTAAAGGGAATACATGATATAAAAGAATCAGATGACAAACAGGTGTTGAGAAAGAGTAAGTAATGTAACCTTTATATACCTGTTAGGTAACTGGCATGGTTATTTGGGACCAAGGACTTAAAGTGACTTGAGGAATCTGGAAAGTACTGAGGACTTCAAGAATATTTAGTTGTGAGAATCAAATGTAGGGAATTCTGATTGAAGTGGGTTCAACCTCCTCTCAATACATCATTGCCAATATGTGTGTTATTTTCACTAGAAAATGTTCATCTAAAAACTAAGCAAAAACTGAGACAGATGCATGGCAACATTAAAAATTATACCCTGATGCCATATGAAAAACTGTAGATGCAGCTGCCTCTCCAGAATTTCAAGGTTTAGGTAGAAACTATGGAGTATCTGCCAATTTGGTGTTATCAATGGAGTCCAACAATGGGTTGGAACAAGTCATAATTAGTACTTTGGGTAATATATGAATTGGAAGGAATTTTTAGTTTTATCTCATACATTCCTAATAGAATCCATCCACTGCCAAAGACTGAAGGTAAAGTACTTGAGACCAAATTGCCAGTAGTAGGATAATCCAATGAGAAGCCAATCTACAAATCAGAGTTACTAAATAAGAGCCAATCCAACAGAACCTTGCAATGCAGAATTTATTCTGTTGGGAGAATCTGTTTAGATTGAGACAACTGACCTGCTGCTGTAGGCACCACCTATGGAACATGACATGCTAATAAGAGTGCTTCCAAGAAAGGAGGCTCCAGATTCGAAAACAAAGAGCCCTGGAACAAGTGCCTTTTTGATGAGAAACATGAGATGCTATCACTGAATTGTCAGAGTGAAGCCTGATAATTGTCTTCTTAATAAGCCCAGGCCATAAGATACTACCTTTTGAAGAGCAAGAAGGACTAAAACATTGTGTTAGGAAACCTCTTTATCTGTTTATGGAACCTGGAATTTTTTACTCTTGTTACATTCGTCTAATCCCTAAAACAAGGAATTAATGGAGAGATGGAACTGTGGATGAAGTGGCAGTAGCAAAACTCATATCTCAATAGTGTCCTGACTTAAGAACCTCTTGAGATTGAAGAGTGATCCTGACTAAAGAAACTAGGAAATCCAGTGAGTCAATGTTTATCATTCCTTGATTGCATAAAGGTCTTTAAAAGGATCTCTTGTCCTCTCATCCCAAAGGCATGAGGGATTTGAGTTATGCCCACATTCCCACAATGTAGTGGGAGAAATAGAGGTAAGAGTAGGGCTTCCTATTCCACAGCATTGACCCAGATAAAAGTCAGTTGAGCTAGACTGAAAAATGAGAAGAAAAATAAAAAAAATACCCATACTAATGAAACATTAAATTGCAGCAATAACAGATATCTCAGCCTTAAAAATGAAGCTTGCCTTGGTTGAAGGTATAATCAGGATGTGATGCTCTGACAAATGATGAGATGATCCTAGCAGTAACCACTCTTCTATGAAATGGTGTGTACTAGTGAGATGGTTGGAGATGATGAGAAAAAACTTGTAGAATACAGTAGAAATCATGTGCCACTTATGTGAGTTGGAAAGTAAAAACCTGGAGCTGCAGTACATGATCCTTGTCTATAAAAAAAAATGCCAACACTAATTGGATGCCACAGCTAGGGAAATGTGCAGAAAGGAGCTGACTACAAGAAACTTAGATATCCACAATATCAGTTAAAAATGCCAACTCCGATTGAGAAATAAGTCATTTATGAAAAACTGGAGGATCTGGGCAATGATATAGACAAGAAGGAATCAATGATTGGCCACTGATATCTTGGCTTCTGAGGCACAACAAGCGATGGGAGTAAAACCTTGGAATAACTAACATGACTCTCGCACTACTCCCAGATCAACCAAATTCTAATAATCCAAGAACTAACTTCCAAAGCTCATGGATCTGTGAGAGATGGAAACACTACAGCTTGGGTGAAAAATAGTTGTGAAGATGTGAACTATATGACAAATTTTGATTCAAGGACCTCTTGTACTCTTGGATCCAAGATTAAGGTTATTACATGCACGGATCCCAATTTGCTGAGAAGAAATGATAACATTATTTGAATAAAGTGCTTGTATACAGTACCAGAATAGAGGGTGCACTGACGTGGGTGGAGAATTTCACATGATAAATATCACAAAAAACAAACGAGTGGGTGTAAAAGATTGGAGAAAGTAAGAAAAATATCAGAAAAAGGTTTAGATTTCGAAAAGTAAGATACCCTGACAGTTGAGTAATTGTTTAAGTGTGAGAAGAGGTATGCATATTTTGGAAATTAAGTTTCTATAATTCACACTTTTCTTGGATGTTTTTATACATCTTCAAAATCATATAACAAACACATACTGAGTAACCAACTATGCTTCATCTTTATTCACAGCTAATTATGAAAAACATTAGTGACTACTTTTTCATATGAGTAACAATTTCATATAATGTTAATTTATTAACATGACTGTGCATCAACAATGAAAACAAACATAAGACACACAAATAAAAAAAACAAAGAAAAATTGTTCTGGTTGAAGTACTAAACAACAAATTAATTTTATTGATATTTTTATATTTGATAAACATATTTGTAATAAAATCTCAAAACAATAGAAAAATAACAAAAGGCATTAAATATACCAATATGATTCATATAAAATTCATAGAGCCCAATACACTGAATACATGTCAAGTACAGAAAATCATACACACTCAACAAGAACAACAAAATTATAACAAAAACCATCTAAAAATAAACTGCTCAAAAACATTAAAGGAACAAGTATGTTTTCTTACATAACTTATCTAAGTGTTCCAAAAGTGATAATGTTTTTATTTTTTTAGGTAATTTGCCTTATTTCAGTTCCATCTGTATCCATTTTTAATGAGTAATGAACAATAAAACATGAAGAAATAAAATTTTAAAATAATTACCAATATCACCAAAACCGATATTCCACATGAAACAGTACTTTAAACAGTTTATATGCATTTATTCAAAAAATGTTTGAAACATTCAATATCTAGTGTGACTTCCATGGACTGTGACACACTCCTGACATTGATTTAACACACTTCGAATCAGTCTATCGATGTTATCTTTGGGTATGGCAGCCAACTCTACCAGGGCTTGTCGAAGTTCCTGTACATTCTGAGAAGGATGCTGGCATTTACTAACATGCCTCGACAATATATTCCAACAATGTTCAATTGGATTAAATCTGGAGATCTGGCAGGCCATTTAAAAAGTCTTTATTCGTTCCTCATCAAGAAAGTCCATATACATTTATATGCAAAAACGGCTGTTCTGGGCCCAGAAAACACTTCAAATAGAAGAGCGAACAACGTTTCGACCTTCTTCGGTCATCGTCAGGTTCACAAAGAAAGGGTTACTGGTCGGAAGCTGACCACGTGTTTGGGAGGGGTTGTATAATTGAGTGTTGCAATGTAGAGGGTGCGGTTTGAATATATAATTTTGTCTATAATATTAATATAAAGGAACACCATTATACCTATATTAATATTATAGACAAAATTATATATTCAAACCGCGCCCTCTACATTGCAACACTCAATTATACAACCCCTCCCAAACACGTGGTCAGCTTCCGACCAGTAACCCTTTCTTTGTGAACCTGACGATGACCGAAGAAGGTCGAAACGTTGTTCGCTCTTCTATTTGAAGTGTTTTCTGGGCCCAGAACAGCCGTTTTTGCATATAAAAGTTCTCAACAAGTGGGTTTCTTGACATCACTGAAAGTCCATATACAGTCTGGCTATGTGGGCTCTTGTGTTAACCTGCATGAGAATAAACCCATTGCAAACAGCACTGGCAAAAGGCCTCACAATGGGTTCTAGAATTTTGTCTCTATATTGTTGTGCATTCAGAGCACCCCTATCAAGTATAAGTCCATGCAGCCACCCAGGCGTATGTCTGTCCAGACCATTACAGAATCTTCTCCATAAATGTCAACTTGCACAATGTTACAAGCATAAAATCATTCTCCTCGGCATTTCCACACTCTTGCACGTCCATCATCATGAGACACAGTAAACGTGCTTTTATTTGTTCACAAGCAAACTCCAATCTGGCTGAATGGTGTTGTGCTGTCAGAATAATGCTTCTTTCAGACTGTCTGGCTCTAAGGCATCCTTCGTGCAGATGATTGCAAACTGTCTGGGTTGACACACGGGTTCCAGTGGAATGCTAAAGGTCATTTTGCATTGTCCAAACCATAGCTAACCCATCCTGCAGAGCAGCAGTCATGATGTAGCAGTCCTATCTGGCTGTTGTGCAGAGATGATGCCTTGACATGGTCTCCTGTCATAAGAGTTCACCTCCTGGTAGTGTTGCCAAAGTCAATTGATGACACTTGGTGACACACTGATGAGTTGTGCCACCCTCCTTTTGGTCTGGCCACCTCATTCTCTGTCAGATGGCACCTGATTGCTTTGGTACGCAAGATGAAGATACACACTGACAAAATGAGCCACAAAAGATCCATGTTGGTGTTCGTTTCAAGAATTGATGAGAAATGCATAGTTTCGTGTAACAGCCTTATATAGGGTACCTTGAGTTGTATTCGCCTTGAGTGAGGTGAGTATTATTTGAGTTGCTTCAAACTTCACTTGCAAGCTTAAAAAATACACTTGTAGATGAAGATATGTTTTCATACATTAATTTAGTTATGACAAAAATATACTGAAATATGTACTTGTTCCTTTAATATTTTTTTAGCAGTATTGTAGTAACTCTACCAAACAAAATGCCATCTAGAAAAACGAATTGAAGCTAATGTGGGAACAACACCAACTTTCAATAAATTTGCTGTGTTTTGTAATTACAAGCCATAATAAGTGAAATATTAACCAAGTTATTCTATTATAAGAATCATGAGTAAACAAACTGATTTTTCTTATGGATTATTCAAAAAAATAAAAGTCCAGAAAACACTTGCAAAACAGGATAAACTCACTGCAACTTCATCTATTGTACAAATGTGGTAGATAATGACATGATTTAATTTGTTAACTATTCACTTATTTATGAACAGTATAATTACATATAGGGAAAACCATAGATGCTGGATACAGAATGACAAAAAGCACCTCACTATGTCATCTACAAAAAAATCCATGAATGAAACCTTGTGGAACACAAACATTTATTTTATGTGAACATACAAGAAAATATTAATTTCAATCACATGATAAACAACAACACCTAATATGCTTTATAGTAAAAGTTCCAAACTTGCCTGTTCTTTCTTCAGAGGATAGGCTGTAAGCATACAATAAAAAATTAGTAGCAAAAATAATTAATTTTACACAAAAATAATTTAAAAAATGTTAATATGTAAATTTATTTTTGTATAACTTACTGAAAAAAATATATTCTCTTGCTTCTTTTAATACCTGTTATCCTTTCTATCTAATATTTATAATGTAAAATCTGCCAAAATATTTTTGTATCTAATGAATGGATTCTAAATTACTTATTGTACCAAATAAAATTAATAATTAACATGTAAGTTATGATTATAAATATTTCAATCCTTTCTTCCTCATATGAAGTATTTATGTTACCAATATTTCATTCCAAAAGTCAACTCATAGAAAGATGAAATAATTAATATAAAAACTCATCTTTAATTCTTCTCCAGGTATCATATATTAGACCATAACACCAAGTAGCTTTAAAACATCATTAAAATCCTCAATGGAATATCTTATAATAAAGTGATGCCAAAACATTCAAAACATTGTATCGTATGTGTTACACATCATTGATTTTGTTTGGATATATATCATGAATACCTATGATAAACTTGCAACAGTTTCTAATATTTTTGCATTCAATTTGTTACAATTATTTTCAATAACATGTGATGCTATTTTTGACACATTTTTTTCTTCTCAAAGCTGTGCGTTAATATTGCTATTTAAATCTAGATGTAAATTAAAACAATTTGACTTTTATGATACATACTGATAAACAAATCTGGTAAAATGGTAAAAGTCATACAAAATGCATTTTGTTTTAACCCTATACATTAAAAAGTATTTTTTTTAATATTCATAAACATTCATTAATAGATTTATAAATCTCTCTATTATCAAAATGAGCTGTTAATATCATGCAGATAAGAATTTCTTACTTGTCAGGCAAGCTATAAATAAAATGCAAGTCAAAAGCCCTTTCTATGATATTTTGAACAAACTGATGCATAATAAGTTTAATTTTGTAAATGTAAAAAATGTGTTATAACTTATATGTTTAAAACTTAAAAAAACTTCATTAATTTCAAAGGGCAATTATTAATAATATGAAATTTTTAACTACATATGATGGTTGAAAAATAAATATTTACTAAATGAGATGTTTCCTCAATAATGGAACTACCATAGTATATGTTTTACAAGTTATTAATCCATTATTATTTTTTTCACAAAATTTAAAGAAATACTATGTAGACACATCAGTGTTCACTTTTAAAGTAATTTTGGCCCTGTGTCATGATATAAAAGACTGTTTAGTATAGTAATATTAAATAATTTATTTTGTGATGAATATTTCATGACTGTATAGACTTGTTCATAACTAGAGTGTTAAAAGAAATTATTTTAAAGTAAATGTTGTCACAAGTTTAGTTATGTAAATTGGTGAGAATTGCATGTTATGTTTGTAACTGAGTGATGTTGAGATAATCAAATGTCCAATGACATTTACTGATGTATATGATACAGTGAGCAGAAGATTAAGTAATAAACATATAAATAGGGTGAAATGAGTGGGAATAGTAAAGGGACAAACGCAGAGAAAATGAGAAACAAGGTAAGATCATGTCAAAGAAACTTCAGGCAGAGAAAGATGGCTTAATGATAAATATATGTCTAATTGTTAATACATATTAAAGTGTGAATAAGTGTGTTGAAAGAAATAAGAGGAATAGTTTATTTTGCCAAAGAAAGTTCTAAAGTGATTGAACTTTACCTAATGTTATATAGACCTCCATCTATATAAATAACTTTTTAAAAAAGTGCCTTATTAGGAGTTAGAGGGTTATCCATTTTAATTATAAGGTACAAATATTGGATACAATGGATGCAAAAATTAAAATAATTAAAATCATCCTGCATGCTATACATTAAATTCTCTACATATTACAAGCATATGTACATTCTCTCACCTTGATATACTCCTAGGAATTTCACTGCTTCAACTTGAAGACTAAAGGTGATAAATGTTGAAAAAAATTCAATACAAAATATTCAATAGAAAACAAATACTAAATGTTACTATAAAATCAAACAAAACCACTAAAACTCTTGGGCCTGGCATGGCCAAATGTGTTAAGGTGTGCGACTCGTAATCTGAGGGTTGCGGATCCACATCTCCGTTGCTTCAAACATGCTCGCCCTTTCAGCCATGGGGGCATTATAATGTGATGGTCAATCCCACTATTTGTTGGTAAAAGAGTAGCGCAAGAGTTGGCAGTGGGTGGTGATGACTAGCTGCCTTTTCTCTAGTCTTACACTGCTAAATTAGGACAGCTAGCACACATAGCTTTGTGCGAAATTCAAAAAACAAACAAACAAACAAACCACTGAAACTCGAAAACTTATCTGGCTGATGAAGAAGGCTGCTAAAGATCAGAAGCTATGGAAATTGATGATATATTAAGTTTTTGTTTTTTTAGAATTAAGCACAAGGCTACACAGTGCTTTGCCCATCAAGAGTACTGAAACCAAGAGTTTAGCAGTGTGATTTCACAGACATACTGCTGTGCTACTTGGGAGTGGTACATTAAGTATTTGTATTTAAAGCAAAGCTACTGAGGCCATCTGTTACTGTCCCTACTTTTGAAGTTCTGACCAGAGGGAAGACAGCTAGTCAGCAGTACCCTACCACTGATCTTCAAAGACAGGGGGATCAATTGTCCTTCATATAATGCACATATAGCTTAGTGTGCTGGGAATATTTTGAAGTATTGTACATACAGATTCAAACTAAGCTCACCTTTTCTGAAACCTAGATCTCTACCACAAGACCAACCTACACTTGATACAATAAGTACAATATTTGAAGTATTAAATGCTTTTAAGTTAAAACATTATAAAAACACATACTAGAAAGCACTTTCTTAAACAGTGGATAAAACTGTTCTTATTATGTGAATTACCATAACTATTTCTTTTCTACTCAGTGGGTATTCAACACATAAGATTTATTAAAAATATTTGTATATTTTACCAATGTTTTTAATATCTTTAACCAAGATCATGTGTAATCACGACAATAACTTCCCATAATAATTGCAATAATAATTATTTTACACTTCATCACCACAGCAAGTTACACTTATCAGTACTTTCATCACTACTGATTGTCAATTACAGAAATAGCTTTAATAAAAGATATTGACAAATAACACATCTGTGTAATAGTTTTAATTTCTTTATATAGCAGAAAAACAAATGCACTAAGATGCTTATACTTTAATAGTATCAAATTCCTCACAACATTAGCGCACAATAAACTCAAAAAACTGTCATACTTGTGAATTATATTCTATAATAAATACTATAAAAATATTATTGAGTCCATAGACCTTTTACATGCAAAGCTGCAGGCAGACACAACACTCTTATCTCTGAAAATATGAATTCTTTAAATTGTTTTATAAAGCACAAATAATACCAAACATTACTGATACTCTCATGTTGATATAAGGTACATAATAACAACAAACTTCTGCTAATTTTGTATATTATACTCTGTTGGTTTGGGCTATCAATTAAACTTTAGAATTTGAATACAGTAATAAATTGTTCTTCTCTAGTGTGCAGAAGCACGGGGAGCATGCTAACATATGAAGGCCCTCTCTACCTGATTGTCTGATGTTAGCTGTTGAATGAGAGCACTACAATATGCAGCTGCCCATTGTCATTAGGCTTCAGTCTAAATATTGTCTTCATATATCCTTTGTGTAAAGTTTTCTGAAACAATCGACCACTTTTATAATTCTTACAACTAAGTAATAGTTTACTGCACATGCACCATTATCATAAAAATTATCAATGAATATTACAACCCATGTAAGTTTAAAAAGCAGCAAAAAAGGTGATACATTTTGATATTATATAGATATAATAAATTTCATATATTGTTTGCTTATCTCTAATAACTATTACATTTGATTTTGCACTTGCTGACCAAAATGCTACAAACTTTTGTCGTTTCTTCATATCATTCTATTTCTTATTACATATTTTGCTATCTTTGCTTTAATTTCATTAAAAACTATACTAAAATTAATCTTATGAAAAATTAATTTTTATTTAAGTGTATGGAAGAATAAATGTTGCACTTTATTAAACAAATAACTTGTAATTACTTATTTCTAATTAACTATCGTTTATTTGTACTTAATCATAAATCACTTAAAGGTTTATTTAAACATCTTTTTAACTACATTAAATACTTGAGATTATTATGTGCTAACAAAATTAAGAATTTAAATACTTTAACACACTAATTTAAGACATGAAAGAATACAAAACACAAAAACATTAGCAAAAATTAAGAATGTCATTAATATTTCAGAAGAAATGCAAGGAGGCATATAATACATTGTTATAATAATCAAGCACAGGAAGTAATGTTTGTTACCACATGGTAACTGTGGCATATAATAATAATAATAATAATAATTTAATTTGGTAAAACGATGCAACCAAGAAAAATAAAAATTAACTTAATCCTGTTCTGCACTTTAATACTTTTTCTATAACTTAGGCTAACATTTCAAAGATAGTGATGAAAATTCAATTACTAATATAAAATGTTGATTATTTAGAATTTACCTAATATCAGTTACTATGATAATAACAATCAATTTGTTGTGCATCAGAATTTCAAGCCTTTGAAATTCTTAATCTACAATTGTGAAATATTACAAATAAATAAAAAATTAAAGTAGAAATGCTAATCTTATGTCTCAATAGTTACATGCTAAAACTCTTATTAGTATTATTTGCAATCACAATAATTATTATTTTCTTCATGATTTATTTTGAAGTTCCTACTGTTCACTAAATCCTTCAATAGCTAAGCAGGTTAAAACTCCCTTTGTATATTTTATAAATGTCAGAAACACTGAAAAGAGATTTGTCCTATATACTGATACATACATACATACATATACTTAAGATTGTTGTTATTATTATTATTTTAAAAAAAGATTTTCCAGTAAAGTTTAAGAAAAAATTCACAAAACAATGGGAAGATAGAAATGATTAAAACTGAAAATGTTCAATTGTAAGACTTTCACAAAAAAATAACATTTATGGAAATGTTAAAAATATTCCAAAGCACAAACTTATACCTATAAAAGTCAACTCCACACAACCTTTTCACAGTTGCATTTGCAGATAAGAAAACATATTATTAGCAACTTGTTCATGAAAAGCTTATTCAGTATAGCCTAGAACTATTTTAATCTTCATAACTGTAATTTTTATTTAAAAAAAACATAAGAAGAAATTACTATAAAATTGAAGCCAATACACTGTGGATACAAAATAAGTTATTAATGGAAAGACTGCTGATAAATGCTTGAAAGACATTTGAAGGTAAACACACTATATTTTTAAATCAATTAAGAAATAAATCAATCAAGTCTTAGAAGTCAATTGAGTAAATAACTTGTTCTTTACTTGAGAGACTATTTAGTTATCTACTACATTATGCTACTGTTGTTTGTAGCAAGCTGTTACAATTTGAGTTCATTTGATATTGTCAGTATCTAAGCAATATTGTTATAACTGATAACTGTCGTTATCATTACACGTAAATGCATAAAAAATTAACATCTTTCTGGCTGGAAGTAACTGTTAAAAATATATATACATAGATATTCTTATTGAAAAAATAAATCATACAAATTAATATTTATAGCAAAGCCTCCATACGTCTAGTACATAAGAAATATCTTCTTTCTCCACCGTTTGCCTACAGCAAAAATATCTCAACTTCTCATTGCAGCCATCCTTGAAAATAATATTATGCTTAAAAATATTTAATCTTAAATTCATTTACTTATTCATTAAAATAAATATAAATATTTTAAAGTTAGAAATAAACCTATTTGTATTCTCTCTTAAAAATATTTTATGAGGATAGCTGTTAAATTTTTAAACTAAATTCAGAAAACAAATAGAAAATTAAATGAAATCTACATTCTCACCTTTTCAAAATCTTTTTCACATGAAGAACTTCTTTAAGTAAAATCTCTGTAAGCTTTTGACTGTTCTCATACCTAATCTTATCATCTCGATTCTACCCATTCATCAAAATAAAATATATTTTCAGTATTTAATGTATAATGAACAAAACAATATATTAAAAACTTTTAAACAAGTGACAAAATTTAACAATAAATAATACAGAAACTTAATAAAGAAATGTTTGATGTTTTAAACTGAAGATGTACATTACTTCACAATGCATAGGTTTTCATATTAAAATGTTTTTAATAGTTAGTTTCATTGCTTTATATATATGTTACTAAGATATTTTGGAAGTTAAGATTTTCTAACACTGAAAATGTAATCCCTATAAATTTTCTCTCACCCATAGCTATCTCAAAATTTATTTGTCCACTAGGCACTGGTAAATCTAATAAACAGTGCACAAGTCTTTTATATCCCTATATTTTAGTGTAATTGTAGCAACATGTGCTGATTATGTGACCACCCTCCATCAATCCCATCACATCCTCTATACTGGCACAGATAGCTCCCTCTAAAACTGTAGCACAATCTTCACTTTTGAGAACTGGCATATACACACCCCAAATCACTGGCAAATCAGTTGAGAGGAAGGATGGGATGTGGGTAAATATAGGTAGGTATCTATTGGAAATATATTTTCAGAGTTAAAAAGTTAACTTCTGCAGTTAGTATTCCCCACTGGAAAGGTAAAATGGCCAATGAAATTGCAAAAATAAATAATCACGTGGAGAGTGACTACCATAGAAAAAAAAGCAGGAATGCCACTAATTCTGGAACAGGTACACTCTTTACCTAATAAAGAAGACACATAGGGAGAGTATGTAGCTAAGGCTAGAGAACAATATAGGAATAGGCCAAGTGCAGTCCACTCAGACAGAAAATATCCAAGGGAACCATCTTGGGATATAATGTATTATGCAAGGGAAGGGGTTGTTGCTCCAGTAAGTGCCAAAGTAGAGAAAACCACAACTTAGCAAGCCAATACAAAGCCACTAACAACACACAACAAGAAGTGGTTTGTATGAGAAAAAAAAAGCTGCAGAAGAGTTTGATTGGAATATAAGAACAGAGAAGAAGGCCCTTCCAATCTTAACTGAATGCATCTACCCCCAGATCTAAGGGGTGTGGACAGGACATTTGGCATTCCAATTGTTTGCAAACATACTGATATAAGGTATATCCAGGCCAGATAAATGGAACACTCCTTAGGAAAACTTGATTGGGTTGGACAGATGGTTTGCATCCAGATACATAACATGCATAACATGACATGCCAAGAGTATAATGTTGTAGCTGTGAGCTCAGTATAAGAGATCGAATATGAGAAATTACAGGGTTCTGGATTTGAAACCTCTTTGTTTGGAGATATAATTGAAACAGTTGAAATGTTGGAATGAGCCATAATCACCTACTCTCACAAAAGAGTGGGAAGAAACAAGTGAGACCTGAAAAACCACCAACAGATCCTAGTGATTCATGTAGTAACTAGATTCCTCAATGCACCACTGACCTGAAACCTAAAAGCCCTCCAACCCACAAAAGAAGCATCTTTGGACAGATGTGAATGTGGGTGAGGTAATAGAACTCCCACTGTGGTAAGAGTCCTATCAAGCCATCAAACAAGATAAACCTTGATTCCGGAGGGAAGGGAAATAGGATGATCTAAGGGATTGCAAGAGAAGTTCCACTGGTCAAGGACCATCCACTGAAAGGAATTCATGTGTGCTCACCCCAAGGAAATGGAAGCTTTCAGGGAAGCCCATGCCTTCTAAAGAGAGAGAACCTATATAGCAGGAATAAAAGGTAAACACAAAACCAGAGTAATCAGTCTTTCCACATCCAGAAGCTGAAGTGGAGGAGGCTTGGCACAACTGAGATGGCAAATGAAGAGGATCTCAAAAGGTTGATTGATTGATTGATTTAGTGTTTTATGGCACAAAGCAACGAGGCTATCTGCACCAGATATCTGGTAAAAAAGTAAAAAAAAAATAAATGTAGTAAAAGACATAAATGGAAATGAAGGTAAAACAAAAAGGTATAAAACCAATGTTGACACCTAGTCTACAACGTTAAGATAAAAGGCAGAGTATAAGAAGTTGTAAGGTATTTACTCTAGCAAAAAGGTAATGATCATAACCCGCCAGGAAGACTAACAGGTAAGTTCAAGACTCACCTTCAGTCATCTGAAGTTGGTCTTTCCAGTCCTGGTTCTGGGTAATGTGTCATAGCAACCAGTATCAAAATGTAAAAGAATAGACATTTTAAAAGACACATAGCAAAATTGCAACAATGAGTAGCCAAATGTCTAGTAAAAAGATAAAAGTCAAGTAAATGGAGTAAAATTTGTAAAAGTAATTGAAGATAAAAGCAAAATGGCAATTAAAACAGAAAACGGCACAAAAACCAATGTTGACATCCAGTCAACAAAGTTGTAAAGGACTACCTGTAGCAGAATGGTAATGATCATAACCCACCAGGAAGACTAACAGGTAATAATAAAAACCACCGTCAGTCACCTGAAGTTGGTCTTTCCAGTCCTGGTTCTGGGTTATGAGTCAATATAGCCAGTACTAAAAAGTAAAGTAGTAAAAGTGTGAAACGATATGCAGCAAAAGTATAATAACAACTCGCCAGGACGACTAACGAGTAGTTCAAACAGTAGCATTAGTCACCTTAAGTTGGCCTTTCCAGTCCTGGTGTCGAGTTATTTATTGTTCTGGCCATTGTCCATTGTCAAATTGAATGAGAGAGATTAAAACTGTAAGAAAGAAGCCACAATTAAAAAGGTGTAATGAATAAATATGCAACCCTTAAATGAGATTAAAAAGATAAATGGCCATTAAAAAATTAAAAACGTTATCAAGGTGGACAGAGTCACCATCACCAATAACTCTGTCCAATGTTACAGACTGACCCTGGGAAAAAATATGTTTAAAATATTGCCGTCATTGAGAATTGTAATGATGGCAAGAAAGTAAAACGTGGCTGATAGCGATTTGAGTGTTACACAAACTACACATTGGTGCATCAGTTCCAGATAAAAGAAAATGATGAGTTAAAAAACTGTGACCAATGCGTAGCCTAGTGAGAACAACTTCCTCCTTCCGAACTTTACGGAAGCTGGATGGCCAAACTTCAATTTTGGGTTTGATTTGAAAAAGTTTGTTGTTGCGTTGCTCACTCCAAGTGGACTGCCAGCTGGCACAGAGCCGAGCCTTGAAGACAATACCATAGTCAATGTACGGAATAGGCGTAGGGGTGACAGTGCTGAAGCAGACATATTTAGCTGTCATGTCTGCAAGCTTGTTCCCGCTACTACCAACATGGCCTGGTATGCAGAAAAACTGGATTGAAGTAGCTGCTAATGAGAAATCGGCCATTTGGTTTCGAATATCAGCGAGAATAGGATGCGAGCTAATGTGTAGCGATTCCAAGGCAAGTATAGAACTAAGCAAATCAGTATAAATAGTGCAGTTGGAGTACTGCTCAGCTGCAATATGATCCAGGGCAAGAGATATGACTTACAGTTCAGCAGTGAACACAGAAGCTGTAGAGGCGATTCTGCGTGCAACTACTGACCCATAGCAAACCATAGCAGAGCCCACTGAATCACCTGATTTGGAACTATCTGTATAAATCGGAACTAAATGATTGTTTGAAAGATATTCATTGAATAAAAGACGGTACTTCCAATCTGGAGTATCTGCCTTTTTTAGGTGACTGAAAGAAAGGTCACATTTGGGGGCTGTAATTAGCCATGGTGGGATGGGCCGACCTGTGGAATCTGCAATGTTATCCAAGGACATACCCAATTCATCCAATTGCACCCGGATGCGAAGACCAAATGGAGCAATGACAGATCATTAGTTCTGAAAAAGTACTGCTCACCGAGGAAGGAAAACACATTCCCAGGTGGGATGCTTTGGTAAGGAACGAAGTTTCGAAGTATATTGTAAAGCTGGTTGCAAATGGCGAAGGTGTAGAGAAGGTTCATGAAATTCAATGTATATGCTTTGAACTGGAGAGGTATGGAAAGCCCCAGTGCAGAGTCAAAGTCCTTGGTGATGAATGGAATCCAGCATCTTTAAGGCCGAGAGTCTGGCAGAGCCATAGACCATTGATCCATATTCGAGTTTCGATCTAATAAGAGCACGATATATCTTCAACACTGAACAGCGATCTGCTCCCCAACTGGTAAAAGAGACTGAACACGCAGGATGTTCAGTGCTCTTATGCATTTGACCCGAAGCTACTTTAAGTATGGTATAAAGGTCAGTTTACAATCAAAGATAAGCCCCAAGAACTTTGTCTCCGGGACCACTGGCAGAAAAACTTCACCGATATGAAGTTCAGGATCAGGATGAATACCTCGTCGACGGCAAAAGTGCATGCATTCAGTTTTGGAGAGAGAGAAATTAAAGCCGTTCGCCAGAGTCCACTTCCATACACGATTGAGGGCAGTTTATAGTTGCCGCTCAATATATCTCATGTTTGACGACTGACATGAGATGTGAAAGTCGTTGACATACAGCCCATTCGCAACAGTGAGTTGTTCAGTGATGGCATTTATCTTTATACTGAAGAGTGTGACACTCAATACACAGCCATGAGGGACTCCAAGTTCCTGTACAAAAGAACGGGAAAGTGTCGAACCCACACGAACTTGGAATCTCCTGTATATTAAAAATTTTTTAATAAACATTGGTAGATGGCCACGTAACCCATATGTATGGAGGTCTCGTAAAATGCCATACCTCCATGTTGTTTCGTAAGCCTTTTCTATGTCAAAGAATATTGATACAAGATGTTGGCGGTTGAGAAAGGCTTCTCTGATAGACGTTTCAAGACAAATTAGGTGGTCTGTAGTAGAGTGCTGTCGACGGAACCCACACTAGGTGGGCGAGAGGAGGTTGTTTGATTCAAGGAACCAAACAAGACGTGCATTAACCATCCTTTCTAAGGTCTTACAGAGACAGCTCATCAAAGCAATTAGACGATAGTTTGAAGGAATCTTTGGATCTTTCGCTGACTTTGAGAAAGGTAAAATAATATCCTTGCGCCAGGCATCAGGAAAAGCATTCTTCTGCCAAATCCGGTTGAAGACAATCAGAAGGACATCAAGAGAAGCAGGAGATAGATGGTGCAGCATGTCATAATGAATATCATCAGGTCCAACAGACATACTGGCAGATCGATGAAGGGCCATTTTTAGTTCCATCAAGGTAAAGGGACAGTTATAGTCAAAGAAACAGTCAGTTTGAAAGGAAAGAGGTGATTGCTCTGCTCGAGTCTTGATGGCCAGGAAGGTGGAGGAACAAGCAGAAGTGCTAGATACCTGGCAAAAGCTTTCACCTAGAGTGTTAGCGATGTTCTGGACATCAGTCACCTCCTGACCATCAGAGAGTAAGATCGAGAGGGGGACAGAATTGTAGTGCCCATTAACCTTTTGAATCCTGTCCCACATGATCTTGGAACTGGTGGTTGTGAACTTAATCCAAGATTCCTTCTGGCTTTGAAGTCTTACCCACCTAGCATGTGCTCGGGCCTGTTGGAAAGCAACCCGGTTTGAAAGTGTGGGATATCTACGAAAAGTATCCCAGGCCCGTTTTTGAGCCTTCCGTGCTAAGTGGCAAGCAGGATTCCACCATGAACGAGGATATCGTGGAAAACGTGTCGAGGTTTTAGGAATACACTGAGCAGCTGCATGTATAATACAGTCAGTTACCGCTGTTACACAGTCGTCTATTGATGGATGATTTACGATGGCAGGATCAAGTTCTGCGAGAGCAGTGAAAGTGGACCAGTCTGCCTGATCCAGCTTCCACCGGGGCACGTGGGTAGGGTGGCATCAACCATGGTCAGTCTCTCTCAAAAGGATCGGAAAATGATCACTGCCTAGTGGATTACTGTCAACCCTCCATGAAAAATAGGAGAATAATGAAGGGGAGCAAATTGAGAGATCAATAGCGGTAAAGGACTGACTAGGTGCACGAAAGTAAGTGGAAGAACCAGTATTGAAAATAGAAAGATTGTGATCAGAAAGCATCCGCTCTACAGATCGACCCCTCCCATCAATAATAGCACTTCCCCAGAGGGGATGGTGTCCATTAAAATCCCCCAGGATTAGATATGGAGATGGCAACTGTTCAACGAGAGCATCAAGTTCTGATTGATCGTATGTCTCTCCAGGGAACAGGTACAGAGAACAAACAGTGATGGTATGACCCAAGGAAACACAGATGGCTGCAGCCTCCAAGGGTTTGTTGAGTGACAAAGACAGGGTGGGCTCGTGTTGATCAACCAACAGTGCCACCCCTCCATGTACTCGACCATCACACAACCTGTCATTTCTGTACAGAGAAAACTACCAAATGGAGACTGTATCAGCAGATTTGAGAAATGTTTCTTGTAAAGAAAGACAAACAGGATGGTAGAAAGCAATCAGCGTTTTGATATCATACAGATTAGAACATAAACCTCGACAGTTCCATTGTATCAAGGTGGCCATTTTTAAGAACGGGTAGGTGAAGTGGCTGGAGAACCCTCTGGTTTACGACCACGTCTTTTTTCTTTACTGTCTTTAATCGGAGGAGGTATATCAACCTCCATGGATCCTGCTCTGGGTCGAGTAGGCAGGTTTTTGTTATTGGAAGAGGAATCCAGTGACTGAGGATGCAAACAAATAATTGTTTTGTCTCTTGTGGTTGGAGAAAACGATGTATCAGAAGAAATGCCTGTATTTGAAACTGAAGAACGTGGATCTTGATGTTTATTGGAAGGTATGGGAGGAACAGAGATGGGAGTGGAAGTCGATTCATCAACTTTTTTAACCACAGAGGTCAATAGGCTTTTCATTTGTTTTGAAAACGATTCTCTTGGAGGCACAGAGAGATCTGTCTGCACTCCCACTGTAGTTGTGGAATGAAGTGCAGCAGCATATGTCCGAGATGGAGTTGTGGACAGCAATTTCCGAGCCTCAGGATAACTAATGTTATGTGTCATTTTCAAATGCTGCACCTCTTTTTCCTCCAACCATTTTGGGCAAGAATGGAAGTAAGAAGGGTGAGAACCATTGCAGTTTACACAGTGTGGGTTCATGTCACAGTCATAGGCATCGTGGTCCTTGCCTCCACAATGAGCACATGTCTGGGAACCACGACAAGAAGTCTTTGAGTGGCCGAATCTCTGACATTGGAAACCAAACAGCAGATATGCCCTGGCATGGCCAGGTGTTTAAGGCACTTGACTTGTAATCTGAGGCTTGCAGATCCAAATCCTCATCACACTAAACATGCTTGCCCTTTCAGCTGTGTGGGCATTACAACGTGACTGTTAATCTGACTATTCGTTAGTAAAAAGAGTAACCCCAGAATTGGTAACGGGTTGTGATGACAAGCTGCTTTCCCTCTCATTTTACACTGTTAAATTAGGGATAGCCAGAGCAGATAGATTTGTGTGAAATTCATAAACAAACAAATCAAATAGTATGGCACAGAAATAGAACAAATCCTCCTCAGGGATGAATCAAAGTTAATGAGAATATGAAAGTAAGCATCTGTCATGTCAAGTTTGGTAATCAAGAGCCCAGGATAAAAAATCCATTGAAGAAAATGACTAAATTAATTTATGTGAAATGAGGGTGTGTCCAGAAAGGCATTCAAAAAATAGTTCAATAATATGTTTCCAATCTCCTGCCTTTTGGTAGACAACAAACATGAGGAATAAAAAACCTGGACAAACAGACACCACACACTCTACAGCACCCTTCTGAAAAAGATAGAGAACTGACTCTACTAGATGACTGGACAAGACTATTCTAAAAAGAGGAAAAGAAACTGAGAAAGAGGACATGGGAGAAGGAGATGGAATGAATGCATATGCTTTCTGATGGAACCTGCAACACCCATAAACCTGTCATGAAGGGTTTCCAGATGGGGTGGAGTTGCAACCTGGCCCCCACCTGCCTGTGGAAAAACATTCCATCACCAGATTTTGAGACCAAGAGTAAGAAGTGAAAAAAGGAAAAGAATGTTGGGAGCATGAAAGTGGACAGGGCAAAGAAGAAGTGTTGGGCACTCAAACAGACAGAGACTAAGCACAATCAATAGGGCTAGAGAAAAAAGAATGTAATCTTGCCCCATTGACCCTGAATTTAAAAGACTGGAGAAGAGCTTAAAAGACTGCTTCACACAGAAACACCAACTGGCAACTCTAATGCCCAATTAATACATTTTTAAATTGAAAGTTTTATTTATTTTTAAATTAATTATCATTCTATACTTTGTAGAATTTGTTTAAATTTCACACCCCAAACTAACAGTTAATTCGGACTTTCTTTGTAAATGTGAATTATCAAAAAATAAAAAAATGTTACTCAAATGTACACATCTTACTGAAAGACATCTTGTGTATGATAATTTTGTTTACATGCACATGATATCCAATTTTCAAAACAAAGCTGCATTTAAACTAGCAATAAGTTGCTTGTTTATTAATAGTAACAGAAATACTTTTCTTTATGTCAATGAGATAAATTTTTTTAATCACTGTATAAACTAAGTAAACAAAAATACCAAGTTGTATCAGAAACATAAAAACTACCAATGGCATTATTCATAAACTTTACGTTTTGATTTTAGGAAATTCTGCAAATTATTTTGTGAAATATATGACTAACAACTACAAACAACTCAAATGTCTGTTGAGAGTGTTACAAGCAAGCAATTATAGGTAGAGAACTAGAATAAAACACTAACCTGTTTTAGTTCAGGTTTAATGTGAATCTGGTCTTCAGGGAGATTGACTTGAACAGAAGATGGTGATTTTACACAATATTTTTCTAAAAATTCATCATCTTTAACAAGGTGCTGATCTTGCTCATACTCAGATACTACACTTTAAATTTTGCTACATAATTTTTATTATAAATAAATTTTCTCAATAAAATTAGTGTGTACCAAATAATGTAATAAAAAAAACTCAGTTGAAAGTTTTCAAATTAAATAAAAATTTCTTTCAACACTTAAATTATGAAACTTGCAAAAAAAACCCAAAAATCCTGTACTGTTCACATATCAAAATTTACAAACTATTTCCATTAGCTACTATGGTTAAAAATTACCAAAGCAAATGCTATTAATGTTTTTATAGGCCCATCTGCATTGTTAAATATTTAAAACATAAAGGTAATACAAAGAAATCAAATCTAAGTATCAAATCATTAATGAAATAGATAATTAAGAGTATAATGTTAACAATAGGCAACCAACCATTAATAAAACTTTATTTAAGAAATGTTAAAAATTTGTCAGAATTTTATTAGGTGGAATGATTACCAAACTTACACAAAGATAATTGGTGTTTTAATAAGGTAGCGTATCAGAAAACACATTTTCTTAAAATTATACGTATCTCTCCAAGTTCTCACCAAATGCATTAACATTTTCACTGTGAGTCACAGTTCAAAGGCCATACCATTGTGTTTGTTGACTTGCATTCATAAGTTTATTGAACTACTATTTTATGAATTTATGTCAATAAGTTTGGAATCAAATTGTAGATCATAACACAAACTTTAATATTGTATATTAGATAATTTTTCCCTTTAAAAGTAAAAATTAAAAGAACGTATTTAAATATATATTTTAGTGAGTCACATGGTGTGTTGAAGGTAACACTTCAAAATTAGATGTTTGTGATGTCAAAATATTACGTCTATACTTTCATAGAAATTAGAAACTCAAATGACTGATATTATCAAGCTAGAATATAAAATAAGAACCTCATATCCTTTTATTTTGCTGAGATATGGCTTTTGTACTGAATCAACACAGTAGCCCCATTCATCTCTTTCAACTTTTGAAAAGTCTCTTATACACACTTACAATACATCATGTAAATAACTAATTAACAGCTTGTAATGTTCCCAGAGTTATTTTCAGAGCCATATGTGAAAAGGCTATCACATTCTTTCGATCTAAGATTTCAAGGAGGTAGGTTGTGTCTTTAGTCTGCTTGAAGTTTCATATATTTTTTTAACCTAAACAAGTTTTAAATACTAAGCTTAATAAATTATAGTGAAATTCTATGGAATCAGTAGAGTTATTTAGAATTTTTTGGTTATTCAAATGTATATATAAAACCTAAAAACATTTTGCTTGATACCTTCCATGTGCAAAATTTCAAAAGGCTAGCAACCTGTCTTTCATTAAAAAGTATGATTTTTTGTGTACAAAATACTTGTAATCTTTACTAAAAGTCTGCCAAGTTTTGTGAAGATACACTTGTTGTATCAAATGTTTTTGTACAAATACCTGCCACATGCACTTAGCAGATAAACTCACACATATTATACTGTGGAAATGGTTGACTGAACATGTATCAAATAATCCTTGTTCAGTGCTTTTTGGTGTTAACTGTTAAAAAATCAGGAACACTAGATTTAGACAAAAGTGAATAAATGAAAAAACAACTTAAGGATTCATTCACTTTTCCCTGTTATATTTTGTCTTTTATAATTTATCAGAAATCTTGGCTTAAGACAAACGTGAATAAACCAAAATACAACTTAGGATTAGGATAATAAATAAAGATTTATTCCCTTTTCATTGTTATCTTTCATCTTTTACAAGTTACTGTTTCAAAACCTAATCCCTTGTGTATAATTTAATGACAGGGAGCTTACTTTGAGATTGATAAAGTTTAGAAACAGTTTAAATGGTCAATAAGATATCTGATGATGACAAAATCTTGTATATTTGTTATCATGTTACTATATTAAAATGTATAAAAGTCTATAAAAAAGGAAATAAGTTGTTGTT
This sequence comes from Carcinoscorpius rotundicauda, assembly GCA_011833715.1. Classification (NCBI taxonomy): domain Eukaryota; kingdom Metazoa; phylum Arthropoda; class Merostomata; order Xiphosura; family Limulidae; genus Carcinoscorpius; species Carcinoscorpius rotundicauda. The sequence continues at coordinate 57,049,753 of CM022391.1, read as the reverse complement.
GTTTTGAATTAAGCACGAAACTACACAATGGGCTATCTGTGCTCTGCCCACCACGGGTATCGAAACCCGGATTTTAGCGTGTAAGTCCGCAGACATACCGCTGAGCCACTGGGGGCAAGGAAATAAGAGCTAGACTTTATGAATGTAACAAATAGCAAACAAAAGCAGAAGCAGTTTCACATATTAAAAACTGCTCTTCTGTTACACTGAATAGCTGATATGACATTTTTTTCAAAACATAACTTTGTACAATATAGCTTTTTTCTTTTAATAATAGTGCAGTAACTCCTCTTTTCATAACATTTATGTATAAAGTTTGTACTTACAAAATATTTCAATACAATTAAATGTACAGTCATAACCTAATAAAATAGAAAAACTTGGTATATGAGTATACCTGTGTCTAAACTTTATAAAATTAATGAACTAAAATAATGTACACTAAAAGTTAAACTGAATTTTAGCAAACACAAAGCTATAACAATACAACTATTTACATTTCTTTATGAAAGAGTTTAATAATTTTAGGTATTTAACAAATGAACATTCATTGATATATATGTTAATATATTTATTATCTTACACAATGCAATTATTTTGTAGTGGTAAAGCTACGTTGAATTACCTTTGGAGTCTTCTGCATCAGGATACAGAAACATTACCCTAAGATGATGATAAGAAAAAAATAATATATCCAGCAAAATCATGCTAAAGATATTGAATATAAAAATAATATATGTAAGAACTCATAACTCATTGCATTGTTCTTTTATAAATACTATTTATTTAATTTTATATAAAGAATAAGTGAAGATATATTCCAAAAGATGACACGAATTTTTTGCTCTGTCACTAAAATTCATTTTTCAACAACATAATACAGTAAAGAATCTAATCAATATAAAAGTTTTAATGACTTTCTAAGTGGATTTACAGGACCACTCCATTTTTGCATTATTGTAAATTAAACATTTTTAAGGCTTTCAATCTATGTCTATAAGTTTGTTTTCAACTGACAAGTCAATAAAATAACAGTAAATCAGAATTAAGTACACTTATCTGGTACACAATTTGACTTGACTGTTATCACTATAATGCTTTCCACAAGTATATGTTTCTTACTATTTAGATTTCAGTGTTCCATGTATAAAAAAGCTAAATATACATGTCATCAGTCAAAGTACATTCATCAGATCGTTCAACATTTAATTAAAAGTAAACAATCACGTTCAATTAAATACTGCTACCTGTACTTCTATACGCAATAAAATATTTGAAGTATTGGATTTTGAGTTTTATACAAGCCTAATTAAAACATAAACAGGTTAACTGAATGAGGTATTTAGGACTATTGCAATTAAAACAATTAAATGTAAGCGTATTACTTTATCTTGAGCCCTTCCACATGCTCTTTCCTGTTCAATATTTTATACACACCTTTCTAAGCTAACTTTCTCTTCTTGTTCTTTGTTTCTTGATTGTGGTCCTTCATGATAAACAGATGATGTATTCATCAGTTGTTCTTGTAATGTAAGCTATATTTATAAAGATAACATCAATCGCAATTAGCTCTTTGAAAAATTAAGTTTTATGTGAGAATAATAAATAAAATAAAATTGTTCCTAAAAATGCTAATATTTTTTTACCTGAATATATATTCCACATAAATACTAAATTCTCTGCACCATCAAGAGCTGTTATCTCACAAACACTGTTGTATAATTCCTGTGCAAATCACAAGCCTTAAATAATGCATTCACTCCTACACATGTCAAAATTCATTGTGCCAGTGTATGCAATCATCATTAGACTATAACTTCCTACCACTAGGAGAGCAACAAATTCTCCATTTGCAGTAATCCAAATGAGCACTAGCATGTGAATACAGTCCTGTTTTGATGAAGCATATTAAATGCACCAGTGGCAAGGAGGATGTGTTGGCAGTAAGCTGTTAAGTTCAAATATGTTACTCACCTCTCTGTATCATCAGGAGCAAGAATCCCACACTGAAGTTAGTGGTGCAGAAGAATTACACAAAAATCAACTCCTTTTGGAAACCAGTATTATAAAGGGAAAAACCAAGGATTGTGACATCCATGAGACCAAAGGTAGCATCTTGAGACAGCACATGATGGAACACTACATCTAGCTCAAACAGAGAATACTTCTCCAGTGACTTGGGACTGGAGAAGTAAAAGTCCTTCCAAAGTTCACTCTAAAAATTGGAAAAAAAAATGTGTGTGAAGGAGAACACTTGAGAGGTTTGTGAACCAGTATTATCAGGTCCAACTTGGAATCAGATCCCTTACTGATAGTCAGTGTAATGGGTTATTGTAATTAAGGAAAGCACACAATTGGTGACATTGTTTTTGTTGTTTTTTTCAACTGCCAAATGGTCTGGAAAATATAACATACATAGACACCACTGAAGCATCCATGTGGAAGACCTTATTTCAATGGTGAGCACTGAGAAAAAATGGATGGGCTTAACAATGTCCATACTGTACCATTCAATGTAAATTTTGGGTAAGCATTCTCTGTGAGGCAGTGCCAGCCATAGGTTATGGACAGTGAGACCTATAAATAACAAGGAATGAGCAGGTGATAAAGTGAAAACCAAATGACAAAAATTACCTAGTGAGACTATCTGAATGGAATAGAGGGTGACAACTGAAAAGAGGTGAAATGAGATGCAAAAGAAACTGTCACTCAATGGAGGTAATGTGATACAGATGTGAGGTGTTATCTACTTTCCAGTCTCATCCAAGGGACAATGTTGATGATGGTTATAAGAAGTAAGATGATATCAAAATGTGTATATGGATATCCTCACCAAAAGAGAAATGCATCAACCGGTTGAGCTTACAAATCCATTCAGTGAAATATGAAAATGATAAATCATGAGCAGAGGAGGCATCATATGGTAAGAAGCAATAGTGGTTTCCACAGAAAGGAAGGTAATTTCAGCAAGATAACAGTAAACAGTCTGAACCAAATATAAAAGACGATCATGGTCAAAATGACTGTATAAAGAAATGAACAGTTACAGAAAAAAACATTTGATCATCCTACTATGTAGTCCAGTTTTTCTTGAGAAAGGAATGGTCTAGAAATAAATTTGAATGCCTCCAATGAGATAAAGTATGGGAGGATTCTAACACAAGCACGAATGACATATCTCAAAAATGCAAAGAAAAAATATGTCTTAAAGGACAGATGATAAATGGAAAATGAGATCATAGGTTCAAAAAGGAAACTAGTAACAGTAATAAAAAAATATGCACAATAATTTATTGATTAGGACAATTTACAAATACTTAAAGAAGTCAAGAAATTAATTAAATATAAAAGAATTATTAGAAATTACTGTAATCTATGAGTTTTAAATAGAGGTTTAGGTTCTGGTGCCACAGAAGTAAATCTCTGGAAACCAATTTTGTAAATGGCACTACTGTACAATATGTAAACTGTATATGTACATTTACTTGAGTACATAAATAAAATTTCCTGCTTTTGTTTGTATCCTAAAGATTGTAGAGCACAAGTTACCATGTGTAGGGAGTTTTTAATTTTTTTATTCCTTTTAACCTTACACAATAACAATAAATTACTGCACATTTTAAAAGCATTTGACCCATCAAATGATTTTTATTAAATCTCACTACAAGATTTACTAGCCAAATATATTTAACTAGTGAGAACATCAAAAACAAAACACAGTTTCCACTCCAAAGAGAAATTGAGCAAGGAGGGCAGGTATCAAGAAAATTCCTGAAGAGGTTTGTCAAAACTGGAGAATCAAAAGGAGAAGGGCTTGAAAGAAATGAAAAGTTATGTAAAAAGCTGGTCCATAACAATCAATCATTGACATAGGTAAACATTTCTTAAAGAGCTAGGTAAAAAAAAGTAGTGAAGACACCTTTGGTGGTAAATGATTAATTTGTGCTGACAGAAGGCTAGTGTGGAAGGCAAGCTAGAGCTAGAAATAAAACACACTAGTCTGCAGAAAAAAACAAACAATTATCACACAAGGAATTAGATAAGTCTTACATTTGAAGCAGAAAACATGATACCCCACTATAAAACACATATGTATATGACTGGTAGAGAGAGAACCATGAAAGATAAGGTTGAAAATGCATCTTGGATGAAAAACAGTATGAAAGGGAAAATCACAAATGAGCTGAACAAAGAGGATCAATTACAAGTACGTGGCAATGGGGGTTTACAAATGAAGTGCAGGATGAAGGGAAGAAGACAAGGAGGGGGAATAAGCATAAAGAAACTGAACCAATTCTAAATCAAAGCATCAAGAGCTAGGATAGCAGAGCCTAGAACTAGAGACAAAAATTACGGGGGGATCCATAGGCATCCTTCAAAGATCTCACAAAAGTGATGCACCATAAAACAAAAATGCTACTCTATAGGAGAGATATGGGCCATACAAAACAAGCAATTTGCCACCAAATTCACAGTTCCCAGAATATGACAGGCCAACAATGGAGCCAGATGGTCATAGGCCTAAGACAGAAATTACAGAATGAGAAAGCACATATCAATAGAATTGGTGCCACCAAGACAGTTAATATTAAATATTATTGCAACATTGTCTAAATGGATCATAATTAGATGACTTGTGAAAGAAGACTGAAGATTTTGGCAAGCCAGATAAGTAGCCAACAATTTCAGGACATTGATAAAAGGAAAGTGTTCCTCTGGAGGTCATGTCTAGGTGGTATAATGTCCAAAACTGTCTCCAACCCAGAATGAGAGGCATCTATGTGCAGATGCAGATTAGGTTGAGCAGTAACATACTGATTCATGTTGGTGAGATCAAGTCAACAAACAGATTGAAATGAATATATCCTCATGAGGGCTGATAAGAAATCCTGATGGATGTTCAACATATGGGCTTGTCCATGAAGTATAAAATTTGAAAAATATCAGACTTCCCCCCAAAAAATGAGTCACTTAAGATAGAAGACAAAAAAAATGCAAAAGTAATGGCTGAATCTGCCCCAAACATGAAATGAAAAAAACACCTAGGTGGACCAACCTACACAAAATACCTCATTATGGAAGAGGGAGGTTGCATCAATAGAAGCTCACTGAGATGGAGCCAGTAGAAGCTAATTTTTATGTCATAATGAAAGTGAAGACCCAAAGAATGCATTTGTGAAGCAAATGCTTGCATAACTTGATTTTTAGTGTAAAGAGCCATGGCTGACTCAAAGGGAATGGTCTAGAAATGAAAAACTTGAGTGTTTTTCACAAAACAGAGTAAACAAAAGCATGATGTACAAACTGGGATGTGAAGAAATGTATCAGAAAAATTAACATTAGTCATTCATAATCATAGATGGACCACAAAAAAGCACTAGTATGACCCAAAAATAATTGGTAAAAGGGGTCCACAGGACCTAAGCTGAGAGGCAGCACACAATAAAGGTAATCTCCATCAACCAAAAGAGAAAACTCTGTAAGAGTGGAAATGACAAGAAGAGAAAAGAGAATAACAAACATGAGGTTAGCAACTCTAAAGTATTTTTGAGAGGGGGGAACCTGTTGGAGCACTCACAATCTAGTAAGGTAGGTAGAAAATAAAATAACCCAGAGAAAACTGCTGGTAAGCAGCCTCACTTAAAGTTTCCAAAAAATTTAAAAACACCTCCAAATACTTCAGCATGAAGAAAAGAAGCAAGACAAAGGCTATGAAGATATAAGAAAAAAAGGCTTATATCTGGAAAGAAGGAGTCCTGATCAAGTAAATACCTACAACAAAGAAATTACATCAAGATATAGATGATATCAAGGTCAAAATGGTGGACAAATGGGAATTACTGTCTCCATCAAACTGCTCAAGTCATAAAGGAAAGCTTTTGACAAAAGATAAAGAATAGACAAATAGTGAAGAAATTGAATGATGGTAAGACAAACACAAGAAAATTGAGGAGAAGTAAAAGAAGAATTAGAGAACAAAAAAGGGGCACCCCAAGCAAACAGGAGAGATCTTAAGGATTGAGGTTCAGAAAAACAGATGAATCGTGATATAAACCAAAGGAGAAAGTCACAAAGGTGAAGAGTTCAAGGCTGATGTGGATCAGCATGTAATATGGATAAGGACAGAAAAAAATCAGCATGAATATGTCAGGGAAGTGGAGAAAGAAGACAGAGAATCATGAAGCAAAGCAACAAGAGACACTTTTAAACTACTGGTGAATAAAAGTGTCACATACCTGAGTAATTATAGTTGCAAATGAAGAAAGTGTAAGTACCTGTATTTCATCAGGAAGAGAAAAACCAGAAGCAAAGGCAGGTGGAGAGTAAAGTTGGTCAAAGGCATAAGAAGAAGAAGAAGCAGACTCAGGAGAAGAAACAAAAGCAGAATGACTAAGAACCTGGAGAAGATAGAAGTGAGGCAGAAAAGTACCATTTGCCTAATGTACAATAGCTGTAACATCAGTCGAAGAATTCTGAAGTGGAGTGTTGGGAATTCGGGGAATACAGAAATATAGATTTGAGAATCTGTAGTAAAAAAAAACCCATGAATGGACAATTAGTGTTTTTTATTTGTATTTGATTTTATTGTTTTAGGAAGTGGTTAAATATACAAGGTTATTTGTAATCCAATTTAGGAGGTGGATAAATATACAAGATTATTTGTAATCCACAGAGAATCTAAATGAGTGGGATAAAGAAAACATATTTAAGGCCATAGAATCCTTTAAATTTTAAAAGAATCATAAAAAAACATATATCAGAATATGAGCAGTGCCAATGAGCCTATGTTCATGAGCTAAAGCTCATGGAGAATACTGCACATGAATAATATATTGCCCATAGATTAGTGAAGGGCTATACTCTAATGATGGTTACATCATGGGTAAGTGCAATGACATATTAACATGTGAAAGGGTGGGAGCTTTGTTCAAAGACTGTGACATGCAGTGGTAACAATATAGCAGTGTGTATGAGATAACAGTTCTTGGTGGTGCAATGAAGTGAGTAGCATTCCTGAGACTAAGTGAGAAAAAGATTAAAATGTCATTCATAAAAAGTTTTAAAATTGTGTTGCACACCTATTATTTACATTTCAATGTGCAGATGGAATGGCAAATATAGAATTAACTGAAACTATAATTTGGTGGAGTTTCAAACTGTATAAGTGTAGTTAATAAGTTTACATTTTGGTAGACCTTGAAACATCAATGCAATATGTTCATAAAAGATGTAAAGAAAATTTTACTTCCAAAATTTGTAATAAATTAAGGTTATAATGGAAATATGTAACACTAAGTACTCTAAAAATAAAGTGTTTTTACTTTAGAGTGACTGTCTGACTTCTATTTATTTTTTATCCTCTCCATACAACTCAAACTTAATAGGACATTCTGTAAACATTGTGTAGTATAGTTACACAGCATGGAGAAACACTTTATTGTATATATATATATATATATTACCTTTTTATCAGGAAATGTCAAACAAGGTAAAGGTGATGCAGTTTCTTCATTACATGAAAGAAAATGAATTTCTTTTCCACAAATTGGAGTTGGCAAACAATCATTTTCACAGATCTAAAACAAGATGAAAAGTATTTGAACTTCTAAAGAAGAAAAATAACTTTCTCAGTTTAAAAGGTACATTTTTGACCTCTTAATAATATCACTTAGTGCAGTTGTGCTACATAATTTAATATTGGACAAAATTTTTCGACATTTACTTGTGGCATTGAAGAACAGAAAAACAGCAAAAGATTAATGGCATATTTGGGTTTTCTAAGGCTTTTTTATATTTACTTTTTTATAATTAAAATTGTCTCTTATACAAAATAAAGGTAATGGATGAATTAATATAAATGGCTAAAGCTATAACTGTTCATTAAAACTAGTTAGGAAATAAGGAAAATTTTAGTCTAACCAAAACTAAAGTTCCTTCATTTTAGCCATTCTTCTTAGTATACAAGAAACAAAGACTCCATTTTTTTAAAGCATAAGATCGTTAATTTCAAAAATAAAAATGTGCAATCTCTAATCTCTCTCTCTCTCTCTCTATATATATATATATATATACACACACACACACACACACATACATACATATATATATGGTAAATAGAATACTTATGCAAATTTATATTAACACCATCAAATGGAGCATTTTATTACATACTGTAAGTTCACACATAAGACACTGTTTTTTGTGTGGAAGAACTGAACACTGAAGCTTCTAACACATTTTACTTGAATTAACATCAATTGCTGATAAAATATATTTTTTTACTTCAATAATGTAATGATTATTAGGTACTTCTAGCAAAAATAAGTTACTAAATAGTAATCTCTAGACCTTTATTTCACAATTATTATAATGTGATTATGAATGTGATCCTTGGCTTGATAAAACCCAAAATAATTTATACACTAAAAAAATAATGGAAATAAATGAAAACATAAAAATATTCAACTTTATATTGAAATTCAATAAAATATTAAATTAGTGTAATGATTTTCATTACCTTAATTTATATTTTTGATTACATGATTTATCATCTATTAACACACTTCAAGCAATGCTGTTTAAGTTTTCACGAGAGTTATAACATTCCAAGTGAAACTTTATAATAAATTCTGATTTAGTGCTGAACTTAGGTTGGAATAATTTCAATTTTCAGAAGTAGTGAAATTATGATCACATTTCTTGAATCTAAAAGACAAAAATACATTTAAAGAAAACTTGGAAATTTTATTAAACCAGGCATCTTATTAAATTTTTTATCCACATAGCTTAAGAATGTGCACAGATATCTATAGTTTTATTCATTCAATTATATTTTATTTAACAATTCTACAGAACTTTGTGTGTATATATTAGTAACATTCAGAAAAGAAGATATGTCCTTTTTTGTATTTAAAGATATATTTTATTAAAATGAACATACCAAGTCTTTCATTTCAGCACAAATGGATGGACTTTTCAACACTTGCTGTCGAAATGGTGTGCTTGAGTAAAAAGGTTGTTTTTCAAAAAAGCGTGAAATAATCTTTTGTGATTTGAGGCTTTTTGTTAAGGATGCATTGTAATGAGCTGAAATATCATCCACTATATCTTCTGTATCACAACTATCTAGCTCATCATCTACATTTTCAACATTCCAGTAATAATTTATACCTGCAGCTTCAACTATACTGAAAAAAAAAAGTCCTATCAAATTAAATTTCAGAAGTGAATACTTCTATTGTAAGTCCAAACTATTTTTAAACACCAATACAAGAAGTACTACTTTCAGAGAATTCCATTCCTCATCAGTAGAAGGACTACACAAGTTAAACAAAGAGAAATAAGCTTGATGCACATCAAAACAATTATCATGGTGTATAAGATGAACACAATATTTTAAAATTTATCACTTTTTGGTCACATGTCAATAAATTTTATGTCAGTAATTTTCATTTTAGATCAGTAAAGTTAAAAATTAGTGACTTATTTATGAAACAAATAAACAGTTATCAGAAATGCTTCAACATACACAAGTATTTCATGAAAAAAGATTTTTCATTAGATAAATAAAAACTTAAAGAATAAATAGATTTGCTATAAATATATATTTAGCAAATACAATTACAAATTAATTCATAAAATAAATTACTTTTTATAGTTGCACATGATACAATTTTTAATAGCAAACAGATAAAGAAGAAATTAGCAATGCTACACAAAGGTTTTGGAAGAAGTTGCAAAGTGGAGGTGCTTGACTATACATGCAGATAACATAATAATATGATTTATGGTTGCTGTATGGATCAAATACATAAAAATAGCAACCTTGGTTCTGATGTCTCTGCTATCATTACTAGAGAAAAGAGCAATACATATGTTATACAAAAATTGTATTAATATTCTATATTAATTTTAATGTTCAGATAATTTAAACATTAATGCAAAATTATTTTCCTATTTGCCATTATTCCTCTAAACCAAGAAAAGCAAGTACAAATAGGCATTGTTTACATATAATAATCTACAAGTGTAATAAAATATTAATTATTTGCTACAAAATCTTCAATAATTACTTAATATTTATACAAAGAACACTTAATGTACCATAATGGTCTGATGTCATGCCAAAAGGAGAGCTAAGTTAAGGTTAGCCATAAATTATGTAATGAGAAAGTAAGTAATGAGAAATTATGGAACATTATAACCCATGTATAGTAAGTGATTCATCTATTAAAAAGGTTGACAGTTATCAATGGGATGTACTACAAAACTTGCTTAACTACATTTCTGTACTTTACACGTGTATATTCCAAAATAAGTAATACAAACCTCTGTACTTCCTCTTGAGCTTTATAAAGTTGTACCTCAAGAACATTTTTTTCCTGCTGAAGAATCTAAAATATAACCAAATAAGATTAGAGATTAGCTTACCAAATGAAAATAAAAGACATTTTAGACACTAGTTAACTTTAGCAATCATTATGATTTAAATGTATGTTGAACAAAAAGTATTAAACTAGAAAAGCAATGCCATTCATTGAACAAAATAATTTCTTATGAGAAGTTATTTATGTACATGCTGAAAAATAATCTAATAATAAGTTAATCTTTTATATTTTCTTGCATTGGTAAACTTTGAGAAATAGAGAATTGATGCAAGTAACCTTAGGTACTTGTAGGATTAGTGAGAAGTAAAGAAAAATATATGTTGTAATGTTTTGACAAACAGTCAAGCTGTTGGATTTTTTTATATTAAGCAAAGCCAACATAATACAAACACTAGATAGCATCAAAGTGTTATGTGAGCTTGTGCCAATGTTCAACGACAGTTCTTCTGGTCATATTTGAGTGAAGACTTCCAACATTGATGCAAATACTGTACAGCACGTGCAACACAGAAAAACAGTCAACCAAAGAAGGCTTAAGTCCAATAACATAAAACAATCTCAAAGACAACAAAGGATCTGTTGAAAAATCTATGTTGTCACAGCCTCTACATTATATATAAATTTAAAGCTAGCCCTTACCATTCAAATGTTTATCATGTTTTCCTTTAAACTGTATTAGATTTATTGCTTCTACCCTATCTGTAAGCAGCCCATTCAAAATTAGAAAAATAAATCTCTTCTAGCAGAAAATGACTCCTACTCTGCCAAAATGTATATTTGTGTCCCCCTAATACAACCATTCTTGCTAATAAATGCAAAAAATATGATGCAATGACACTATCAATAATCTTAATAATTTATACATTTCACTCAAATCCTAATTCTTCTTTTATTAAAAGAAAAAAATTGCAGAGATCTTAACCAGTTCTCATAACACAACCTCTTTAGCTCAGGTATAATCCCACTAGCCATCCTCTGGACCTTTTCCAACAATTCAATGTCCTTCCAAGGGTAAGGAGATCAGCACTAAATACAATACTGCAAATGTGACACAATTAAAATTATGACCTCTTTAGACTTGTACTCAGTATTTCTACAGATGAAACCTAAAACACTGTTTGCTCTACCACTAACAACAGCTCACTGTGTGAATGGCTGAAGATACTAACGAATCAGAACATGAAACTCCCATCAAAATTATACTTATAACTCAAATTATAATCCACGTGCATTACATTGCAGTTTATTATAGCTATATGCTTCTGGATTTATTCACCAAATGATCTAAATCTTTTTGTAAACCACAAGCAGCATCCTCTTTACAGCCACTAACACCCAAGAACTTAATATTATCAGCAAATTTGAGTAATTTATAGGCTATTCCTTCATCTAAGTCATTGACATGCATCAAAAAAAGCACAGGTCCTAAAACTGAGCCTTAAGGCTCAGTTTGTCACTACACTTGTGTCATAAATCCAGTTTGGTTTAACTCCCTTTAAATTCACTTTTTTAACCTTGCATCCAATTACTTTTCTATTCAATGAGCCAATTTATCTCCTACGCCTGCAGGGATAATTTTTAACAAATCTTTTATGTGGTACCTAGTTCTATGTTTTCTGAAAATTAAGACACATAAAATCTACCTTCTTACTCTCACCTACCTTTTCAGAGTATCAGTAAGGCAATATTTCTTATGTGAATTGATAATTCTTCTTTACATAGAATAGCATCTGAATATCACTTGTCTAATCATGTACATCCTTGTAGGCACTGCTTATTCACCAAGTAAGCCAAGGCTTATCTTCTGATTGAGACATCCAGTTTGTGAGTATGCATTGATAAAATACCAGATAGCCAAACTCGGAGCACCTGAATTGATCCACTTGGATTGGAAAACAAACTTTAAAAATTTGCAATTTACAGAGTTGTTTAAAGTGTTTAGCATTGTGAAGTTCTGAGCTTTACCTTATCATATTGTCTGATGAGTTATTGAAAAATATTATACCAACTATGATGACCATTTGTCATATTTCATAATGGCATATTATGAAACTAAACAGAGGTCAACAAGTTGCTTAAGGAATGTTAACATGTTTTGAGAAAAACTTTTACCTCTAATTAATGTCATATGTGGTCATTCAACTACAGCAGACATCCCTCATGTCCACATATAGTTATGGAATTTTGGAATTTGAATTAGTTGATGCACAAGAACTTGTACATCAACAGCTAGGAAAGACTATCATGTTGTAAAAGGTGCTATGGAAAGATAATGAAGGAATGAACGTATCAAAGTAAAGATGTGTGACTTCAGTATGTCAAAACAGACCAAAAGCCTCTTGGCTCTTGATGGACTAGATCTCATCTTGTAAGCTAATAAGTTGGTCCTTTGATATATGTAATAAAAAGGTTGAAGAGTGCATGAAAAAATGTTACACATGTAAGTCAGCTGTATCTGTATGTGATCAATGAACCTATACTGAACAAGCTTTAATTAAGAATTATGTATATGGCAATATTCATACCTAATTAAATACACTTGTGGTCATATGCACAAAGAATAATTTCACAGAGTCATTCACGAGTATTACATGAGTGAATGTACCAATTACATGAAAAACACAATTACAGGGCTACATGGAAAAGTAAAATGAATGCTTCAATTTTTACATTAAAATATTTAGGATGAAGTGAACATTCATGGAAAGATAACAGTAAAAGTGAGACTTACACTACTTTTTGAAAGAAAACAGATTTACCTATAGCTCACCAATAAGAGTAGTGCTGGATATTTTGATTACTTAGAATAAGAATACTTAACTAGGTGAAGTTACCAGAAGTACATGAACTTCATGGATAGTAGCTTAAATATTATAACAAATGAAGTGTTTTAGTTATATCTGGCTGCAACAGAATATTTTCAATCATGCAAAATGAAACGTTTTGAGAAGCACACACTTTTCTTATCACTTTCTTGATATTGTTTCAGTGTAAAGATCAGCCATGATGTATGCATTCTAGAGATGCAACTTTGAAAATCATTCCACTGCTTTTGTACTTGAAAACGATCCTTAAGTAAAGACAATGGTGATATTAGCAACATTAATGGTCACAAGTAAGAGCTAGTTTTATCTAAACTGGGTCAGTTTATGCTACAGGAATAGCAATAGAAAAAGCATAGCTAGTTAAGTATTGGTTGTTAAAAGACACAACAGCAGTTCACAGATTGAGCGATTTATGGGCACCAGAGGATACATGTCCTACAGGGGTCTTTTGCATGAGCACATGTGAACCTTACAGAAATGCCACTTGACCAGTGTGTCAAGTGAAATTGCTCAGCTTTTAAAAAACATTTTAAGAAATATGTAATGATGATAACCTCCAAGTTATGATCCCTTTTAACCAACAAACCTAGTTGACTTTTTAATTGATTAGAATTAATTAATATTAGATTCTTAATTTGGACTTTTGTGATAAAAGACCAAATTCTAGATGCTTTTGACAATCTTGTTCTCCAGCTAGCCTCAGGTAGAACTGCCACTGGAAACTGTATCCTGACAGAGAAATTATGAACCCAAGAGTAACAGCTACTACAAGGTTAATGAAGAGAAGCCAAGAAATAGGAGTCTTCTTTTTGTGGGTTTCCAAAACATAGGTTCTCTCAAAGGTTGCTCTACCTGTGTTCTGGAGTTCAAGCAATAAGTCATTAGGGTAAACTGACAAAGTGATTCTACAACTCCTTGAGTTCTAGCATTATTGTATGTACTGTAAACAGTTGTTTTGATTAGCTTCTTTCTCAATGCATAAAGGATATTTTTACTTTTTTCTATGTGAAGATAACATAAATGTATGTTTAGGTAGTCTTTCTGATTATGATTGTGCACAAATGTTTTGTTTTGGTATTTTCTCCATTTTCATATGCACTTACAGAACAAAAAGCCATGTTTATGGACACTACTGTATGCATTTCTAATTTTGTAAAAGTTCAAAAGTGACTGTGAATAACTTTTAATAATAGTTTCATTGATGATACAACTTCATTAATTTGGGGGTTTAGCCACTTAATTAACAAAGTGTATTTAATATCAAGATTGTTTACATCATTAATTTTGTCCATAATCTTAGACTGTGCATTCTTTACTTTTCTTTTTCACTTATGCATGACATGCTCTTATATACATTCAATTTGTTGTTACAGAGAATATTTGAATGTACTGTAATTTCTAACCATCTAATGGTAGATTCTAAATAACCAACAATCCATGAGGGACAATTAAATTCATAAACAACATAGTTTTTGCTCATAGTGTTTTTCAACTTAAGATGGATTTTGGTTGAGACTGGAACTCATGAAATTGTAAGATGTTTCCAGTTTTAGTTTGTATTACTTTCTGAGTCAGAGTAGGTGATTTTAATACATATGTGTACACACTGTAATGAGGAAAAGGTGTTAAATGGAATGTGTTCTACTTCAGTTACACAAGCTATACAGGTTACCAAAAGTAATTAATAAAAGGTTATATTAGAACAAAAAAAATTCTATCCATTACGTGCAATTGTAAAAAATGTAATAACCTCATAAAAACTGTATTTACAAAATGTGAAATTGCAAATTTGCATTATCTTCACAAAGGTTCAACAAACCATCATGCCAAATTTGGTAAAGATCCATCAGCAGGAGGCTAGAAAGTGGTAAAAAAGCAAATAAAACTAAAAATCCAACATGAAAATTTGTATTATCTTCACATGGACCAAATGAATCCCCATACCAATTCCTGTAAAGATCCACCCACATTTTGCAAAGTAGTTACATAGACATACAACAGACAATACAATTATATTTATACAGACTAGCAGAAATCCTTACCTACGCTCTGGGCAGGTATAACTGCTAGTTCCTGTGGAAAGCTATTGGATCTGACACCTTGAATTTGTCTGACAGTTCTATAACAATGTACTTATACTCAACATTCACTAAAGCTATCATCACAGCATAAACTAGTTATTATTGAAATGTTTCTTTGCAGATGCAGTTGCTGAAGAAGTGCTTTGATTTTCTGTTACAACATTCATGAGACTTGCACAAAAGAAAAACAAATTTTTCAAGTTTGTTTTTCAGTTGTTTAACATCATAAACTTACTCTTTTTTTGTAATTTTTATTATTAAAATCTGAAACATAGTTTTTGTAGAAATTTCAACTGTTTTATTTACAGCTTGGTTATAAAAATACTGTCTAGTTATAAAAATATTTATGATTGGTGACAATCGCATGCAGTAGTTTTTGAGACCTGAGATTATAACTTCATTATAACAAAATGGCATACATTATGGTAGCAAATGTGGATTATAATTTGTTGTGCCCAAATTTACTGAAATATTTAAATTCCAAAACATGTACTTTTACTCCTACTTTATAAAGCTTATCACAGCTTTTTTTTAAAAAAAAGATGTATGTGAAACATTGTAAAAATCACATTATAAATCTTTGAGTGTATAAAAATATAAGGTTTTTCAAAAACTTGTTCATTTTAAAGTTTCTATTACATGGTTAATGCTAAAATGAAGAAAACAGTCAATAAATTTTGAAATTAAACAGAATTTTAAAACCTATAAATCTTTTAAACAACAACTTAAAAGGACAGAAAATCCAATTACATTCATTTATATAATTCAGTTTGTGCACAAGTTATCAGTTTATTTAAGTGTAAACAGTTAAATAAAAAAGTGAACTAGGTGAAAAAGTAACAATGTTTTAATGCTTTTATTAATGATCTAGACAAATTTCTGTATGGCAAAAACATTTGAAAAAGTAAACCATATATGTAAACTGATATTGTTTAACAGCTTTAGTAATTGCTGAGATAAAATTAGACATTTCACATAATTGTAAGTAAGATATAAATTAAAATTACGTTTTTCGTGAGTTTTGCCCTACCAGTTGCTAAACTTTAAATTGGAAAACTGTTACTCTCTGAACAGTTATTTAATTGAATTTCTAAACAACAGAGCTGGAATGGCACTAGTAAATTGGATTATAGTGTTAGAACCCAACTTAATGATACAGGGTTTATCACCTCTAAATTACTTCAGAAATATTTTTTTATCAATGGACAGGAGTTGGATGCCATTAAAAAATTTAGGAAAAGTAAGAACACTGTTCAAATGAAAACATGATACAGAAAATAGTATTATCATCTTAAGACAATCTGATTACTTTCTTTATTTGGAAGGATAGTAAAACCAGAGAAGATATATCACAAAAATTTTCACTTACAATATTTGGACAGAAAATGAATATCATAACACCTTCTGGATATTATCCTGCAACAGTATGTAGCAGTCTAAAGGTTCATCAAAGCAAATTATCCTTTCAGACATATTACATCATATACAGTCATTTATATAGTTTATACAGTTTACTGTTTCACCACCGATAAGTGTACATTTAAGGTTAGTTTTATTGCTTCCATTTTGTTTTGATGCTTCAAGCAGTTTGCTTAAGAGCAGAACTATGTTGGGCTATCTGTTGTGTCAACCACAGTGAAACAAAAGTAAGAGTAGAGACTTACAATTTGAAAATCATAAAACCATTAATATAAGTAGTGTAAAAATTCTTTTAGATTATTGGAGTTTACTAGTGAAACAGAAGTAAGTCTCTTTTCTTACTTCTGTTTCACCAGTAAACTCCAATAATCAAAGAGAATTTTTTAACTATTTATATAAATGTAGTCAATCAGGATGCCAATTAAATTATAATTGTTTTTCAAGGTTCTACTCTATATATTTTTGTTCTACAGTGCTTATTGCAAAAGGAAATTAATGGATTTGTGGAGAACCAAGATAATAATTAGTATGATAAATCTGGTGCAAAGAATGAACACTTTCAAATACAAATTACTGAAACAGGTTTCATTTAAACATAATTAAATCCAAAGTTTCTTTTAAAGTATGTTTTTTATTTATTGTCACATATTTTTCTAAAACCAAGTATTCAAGATAACGTAAAAATTGAAAACTTAATGTGTTAGATGACAAAAAGTAAAAAATTAAACATTTCATGAGACTATTGTCTGCAATGATATGTTGTGATTGTTATTTTGTCATTTCATTGACCATAACTTGAAAAGGTCAAGTATTATTTATATCTCTTTCTCCCCCTAATTTATGGTTTTGAATATTAATTTCAAATACTGTATTAATATTACAAGATTAGAACACAAGTGTGCTCAATAATTCTTCTGTCTCTTTTTGATGGTCACATCAATGATTATCATACTTTTGCATTTTATGATAATTCGTCGTTAAACTCTCACAAACAGTTCCAAACATAAAACTCACTTTTTTACTTGATCACATTATGAAATGCAAATTGACATACAAAACACTTTCAGAAATTTAATTTAAATGATACTTTACTGTCTAGTATAAGTGGACTTATTTGTGCCACAAACTGAATCCTAAAGAATACTTAGGACTAAAATAACCATGTGTGATATAACAATCTGTAGAAGTTCATAAATTATTATTGTATTAATTTTTACTGAAATACTTGAATGAGTAATGTACAAGTCGATCATGGTTTGGATGTATATACATGCATACTTGTTAATAAATTTTAATTTATTTACCTGGGTGGTCCATAAGCTGTAGTAATTACTGAATTTTGAATTATTTGTACTTTGTTAATATTGGATGGTGCTACATTATTCTATGCTGAAATGGCACATTCTATTACTGGGCATATATACTGTTTATAGATTCTGACTACATTTCCAGGTGATGTAGTATTATTTTCACAGGAAGTTTACTAGCATAGTTTGCTTGTTGCCAAATTTATTTGTAATTTTGCTAATATGACTTCACCATGTTAATTTCAAATAATATATTCATTCAAGAAATGTTTCTAATGAGGATGTATTTAGAAGATTTCCATGTAAGCATAGTTCTAACTTGGGTCTATGTGTTTATCTTTTTTTTTTCCTGACATGTTTATTTTAAAATCTGTGTTTGTAACTTAGTGGCAGCTGCCCCAGGAATAAAATACTCTGTGTAGGTACCCTCCATATTTACTTTACATTTTTTGTTGTCTTAGAAGTTAGACAACCTATGAATAACACTTTTCAGTAATTCCACTTGTTTCAACCACTATTGTAAGTCCATTATGCAATACACTGTGGAATGCTTTCTATATACTAAACAATCTAGCAACAGCGCATTACTCTTGGTTAAAAGTATCTGTTATTGTTTCAGCTAATCTAACCAGAATGATCTATGTTTGATGAAATTTTCTGAAATCATTTTGCACTTCAGGTAATTCTGATATTATCTCTAGGAATGCTGAACATCTGTTACTAATAATCCTTTTCAAAATTTTGCCGAAATAAAGTTAAATTGATCAGTCTGTAGCTTCCTGGTTTATTGTTTGTTTGTTTTCAGAATTTTGCACAAAGCTACACGAGGACTATCTGCACTAATTGTCCTTTTTAGCAGTGTAAGACTAAAGGGAAGGCAGCTAGTCATCACCACCCACCTCCAGCTCTTAAGATAATCTTTCAACAAAAAGTAGTGGGATTGACTGTCACCTTATAATACCTTCACAAACGAAAGGACAAGCATATTGGGTGTGATGGGATTCGAACCCATGACCTTCAGATTATGAGTTAAGCACCCCAAACACGTGTCTGCTTTCTGGTTTATTCTTCCTTTATAGACATGAAAACATTTGCTTCCAAAAAAGCTGTGATATAACCCAATTTACGTGATAGATTAAATAATGCCATTAAATAGTCAAATAATTTCTGAGTGCCCTTTCAGAAGAGAATGCCTTATATACTATCTTCACCAGGTGCTCTATTTTTCATATTTTTTATTGATATAGACCAGTACTATTTTAGTGATTGCTTATGCAATTTCAATAACCAAAATACTGTTTGTTTGCTGTGAATTTTGATTATTTATAGAATATATTAGAGAAGTTGGTATATCTACTTTTTTATTCAATATACTAATTTACTGTGTTAAAATATGGTTGTTCATATCTGTTTCATCTTGATTTAAAGGTTTTCCTTAATTGTTCTGTAAATACTTCTGCTTTTCATATGGTGATATATACTAGTTTGTTTGCATAATTAAGTATTGGATAGGTTTTACACGTGCTGTAAACCTTTTTAAATGTGTCTAAGATTGCTTTGAGTATATGTGTGTGTGTTCATACAATTTAAAACAGAATGTATCTCAATTATTTTATTTGGTTTTGTGTTCCTTAGTATATTTATCAAAGTTTTGATTTGTTTATCTCTATTATTCACATATATCCTCTTAGCTGTTATTTTTATCATATTTACTGTTTGTGTATTTAGTTGCCACCTATTGTATCCATGTACTGATTCTGTTTTGGTTAAATGTGATACGTAGCTTTGGTAAGACACTCAGTAAATGTTTCTGTGCATTCATCTCAATCAATAAAACTTCTGCTAGACTTGTTATTGTGTTTAATAGTAATTTATCAAGCATACTTACATATTCTTTCTGATAAGATTTTTAGTATGTTAATTTTAATTTAGTTCTGGGCACATTCTGATGGTGTTTGGAATCAGAGATGCACAAGATAGATAAATGATAACAATTTAAATTAAAAACTATGTTAAAATATATATGGTTATTACTAATTTCAAACGAATGTGAGCATAAACCTAGAATATCACTGTTATTGTACTAAAAACATGATCAAAGTACATGCAGAAAATGTAAGGCTAATAAAATTATTAAATAGTTTCAGCATTAACTAAAATATCTATATTTGTGGGAGTTAAAATATTCGATCTTGTGCCTCTTGGAAGCAATACAATCTTGGATGATATTAGACTGTGGATTTTTAAACATAAAATAAACCCATGAGTTTCAGTATTATATATGGAATGAGCAATTTTACAGTTTTGTTGATTATCTTAGGTTTGAAATTCATTTATGAACTCAAAATTATTTTTGCTACTTCTACTGGTTTGTTTTTTTCCTGTGTTGATATTAGTGTTGGTTGATGTTTTTGATATCTCAGATTGCTTTGTGTTTTGTGGTTATTCAATTATTTGTTCTTACCAGAGATTTATTTTGTTGGAGGATACAGTTTCTTACTGCAATGTGGTTGCCTGTGTGGATTTTTGATTTGTAATTGGTGTTGGCAGGAGTGTTTCTTTGGTTTGTAACTGGAACTGGCAGGAGTAGGTTTTGGTTTGTAATTGGTGTTGGCAGGAGTGGTTTTTGGTTTGTAATTGGTGTTGGCAGGAGTGGTTTTTGGTTTGTAATTGATGTTGGCAGGAGTGGTTTTTGGATTGTAATTGATGTTGGCAGGAGTGGTTTCTGTTGCTCTTGTTCTTTCCCGTAATATGTAAGATTGCTTCTGTAATGCTGTGATGTATGTTGCATATTCTGATTTTAATTTCTTTATATTTAATGCATCATTCATAGTTTGCCATATGTACTTGTTAACAGTCACATCAGTACAAACTCCCAGGTTTATTTGAACACTGAATTACAAAAATCTGCATTACAACCCACACTGTGAGAGAGATTTACAAGCTGGTAACATTGTGTCACAACTATGGTCGGGTTTTTGATTCCTCTACCTGAAATTTCTAGTACTCGAGTATATTTTATTATTTTGCCCCCCAGTGGCTCAGCGGTATGTCTGCGGACTTACACGCTAAAATCCGGGTTTCGATACCCGTGGTGGGCAGAGCACAGATAGCCCATTGTGTAGCTTCGTGCTTAATTCAAAACAACAACAACATATTATATTATACTCTGAATAAGTACATGTATTTTGATGACATTAGTTGTTATCTGTGCTCTTTTTAACATTATTATTTAAACTTTGGTAAAAGAAACGATGTTTTATATTGGTTCTTGTACCTTTTCAAGATCAATGTTTATGTTGTCTCTTAGAGATTACTAAGTTAAAGCCGTTACTGTTCGTGTTTGTCTCTGTTGGATGTGTTTTTGGAATATCCAAGGTGATGGTAACTGTTAATGTTACGTATTTGCTGTTAAGTATTTATGCGACTATCCTGACCTATTTAGTTGGCGATAATAATAAGCATTCAAACTTTGCACATTAGATTAGTCAAATTATATTTTCCCTTGTCTGTCTGATACGATAGCGCCCTCTCTAGCATAAACGTTACAACGAGTTTTGTATTTAACATTTTTCAATGACGCGGTTTCGTTAAACATAACATTACGCCATTGTTTGCGCAATAAAACAAACATTGTGAAAGATAAATAAATAAAATTAAGTTCAAAATATAAATTATCTAACTAAGTACATAAATATTGCAAATAGTTTTCACATTTTGTTACTAAATACAAAAATAGGTTAAGATACCAGTCACTTTGTACATTAGAAATTTACCTATATATAAAGACTCTGGGCAGACTACTGAGTGTACTTGCTTCGGCAGTACATATACTAAAATTGGAACGATACAGAGAAGATTAGCATGGCCCCTGCGCAAGGATGACACGCAAAATCGTGAAGCGTTCCACATTTTTTGTCATTTCAGGTAACATTACAATCCTGATTATTTCGTTTTACTACAATTTAAGTTTTGTATTAAACTTGATTTATTTAACCTCTAAATTTTAATTTGGTGTGGAATTTCGCGTAAAGTTATACGAATGCGATTTGCGCTGGCCATCCCTAGTTTAAGTGACATATTATAGTAGATAAAGCAGCTTGTCAATACCACCTAACACCAATTCTTGGGAATGGTTGGACTGACCATCGCTTATAAGTTCTCCATAGCTGAAAGGATTGAGGTATTGTGTGTGTAACGTGTTTTCGTTCCTACAACCTACAGATTTCAATTCGAGTGCTCTAACTACTAGGCCAAACCATGCTTCAAATAAAACATACAAGTCAATCGTTATGGTTGTGATTAGCAAATATAATATTCTTTTTTCCCCCCAGATACATTTATTTATTGTTAAGTGCAAAGTTACACAATGGACTACCTGCACTGTCCCAACCATGGGTGTCAAAAACTAGTTTTTAATGTTATAAGACTTTA
This sequence comes from Carcinoscorpius rotundicauda, assembly GCA_011833715.1. Lineage (NCBI taxonomy): Eukaryota > Metazoa > Arthropoda > Merostomata > Xiphosura > Limulidae > Carcinoscorpius > Carcinoscorpius rotundicauda. The sequence continues at coordinate 57,027,299 of CM022391.1, read as the reverse complement.
TACTTACCAATGAACTACTGAGAAACTTCAGATACATTACAGAAAATATAATTATCATTATTAGCTGTTCCACATGAGCAAGGTGTATAGAACTGTTCATGATGCTATTTATTTCCATAAGTGGTTACTCAATCCTCTTATTCTTTCAAGACTTTGCTCTCACCTCAATACCTTTGCCACTTATGACAATACAAAACTTCTCTAATTCTGGTCTCCTATTCCCCATCTGTTGACACTGACAGTGAATGCATTCAATTATGATTAATTCAAAATCTTCCATTATGCTTAACTTTTTGTCTCCTCCCTCACATTATTTTTTGGACACTGTTTTTTTTCAATACTTCCGGAAGCACCCTTTTGGCCAACTTATCCATGGTTTATTCTGGTGAAACTTCTACTCTCCTTCTATTTTCTTTTTCAGCCTTATACTTCTCTCTTCCATCCAGTTACATCATCACCCTGGTTTTGCACGTGAAATTGGTCTAGTCCTTTGCACAATGCTCAGGACTCACTTCAAATCCTTCTTCCTGTCTCATTCCATTTGCCCATTCCTCCTTAAAATTTTATCATCAAAAGTGGTGTATTTATTGCCATTGGTCTCAAGATCAATCCTTTTCATTGTTTCATCCTTCTGTTTCCTATTTGTCTAAGTTTTCCACATGGCTCTTTGACCAGAGCTTGTCTATCTCCACTGCTGTTAGTTTCTGAACAGCTCTCTCATTTACTTTCTGCTTTTCTCAATTCTCTTGGGTTTATCTTCCCACAGTTTTTATTATGCCTTTTCATATTTTCACTTTTATGACCCTCCCATTCATTCTAGCCTACATTATGAGTCCTCAATGTTGTTCACTAAGTCCTCACCCTATTTCCATTTGAACTTTTGGCTTCTTGTTCCTTAAAATTTAGTTCTTCTTTCTTCTTGCCTGTGGCCATTAGCATTTTGACGTTTATGCTATCATTTATTCTTACACACCATTCTATTATTCCTGGGCCTGGCATGGCCTTGCGTGTTAAAGCATGCACTTCTTAATCTGAGGGTTGTGGGTTCGTGCTTGAGTCGTGCCAAACATGCTCGCCCTCCTAGCTGTGGGGTGTTATAATGTGACGGTCATTCTCACTATTTGTTGGTAAAAGAGTAGCCCAAGATATGGCAGTGGGTGGTGATGACTAGCTGCCTTCCCTCTAGTCTTACACTGCTAAATTAGGGACGGCTAGCACAGAGGCTAGAAGCCTCAAGTCTAGTAGTGAACAAAATAGTTTACATATGGAGTGTAGCTCTAAATTTGGAAAAGGTAGATGCAAGAGGTGAGTGTCTGTTCAAAATACACTTTCATTATTGGAAAATGTTACCTCTAATAACATTACAAAACCTTACAATACAGTTTTAGTAACTGCCTTATCAAACAAATTTGATAAGTGTTACATCAGAAGAAAGTTTATAAGCATAGTAAGGTGGAAAGATCAGATTTTAGTCAAACTTGCTAAAAATGTTAAAAGACTTGCCCCATTATTATATCCATATGTACATTGTGAAATCATTAATTTATTTACATGCAAACAATTTATTGATATCTTAGTGGATGAGAATACTAAAACCAGCCATGACTTTGCTGTTGATAGGCTTGGCTAGAACAGTATTGAAGGGATTGTCTGGAGTGTTACCCCTGTGGCTTCTGTAGTAATTCTGTCAGGCAAGGTTTGGGTTCTATTGGTGGATCTATGTCCAATTGTGGCTACCCAGTTATGGAAGTCATCAGACCCCACCTCATAAGTGACACAGCCAGATCCCATATGTTGGAAGTTGACCAGCAGTACATGGGTATTAGTTGGTTGAAAGAAATTTTTGAGTTACTGGAACAGTCTAGTTTTTGTCAAACAGGATATTTTGAAGATACTCTTTTTCACTTTGCTTCCTTTACCTCCCTGTTCCAAGGCTTCACTTGATCTCAGCTTGTCCTGTATGTGTAATTTTTCCCAGGTTTTTGTATGGGCCAGATTATTTATAGTAGGTGTCTCCGAGTTGTTGGCAATAAATATCAAGAAAAAACAAAGAATGCACAGTCCACTTGTTTTATAATAATATATTAAAACATCAAATGCATAATAATCTACATTACACTGTTTGTTAGAATGTAACAATGTTTTGAGACAACATAGATTCTATTGGTCTATCTCTATTATTCCATACTCTAAATTAAAACTATTAATAAATAAATTTTTTAAAAATCTTAAAGACAGCTCTTATCATTCCCATATGTATTCAACTTTCTCTTAAACTCACATTTACTGCCTCCATAACATCTAAAGGCAACCTGTTCAAAAGGCCAACCAACCAGAAAAATAATACTGTCTTCGTTGAAGATAACTTCTACCCTGTCAAAATATAGTATATTTGTGTCCTATTATTCTCACTGTTAAATATAAAAATAGGTGGTGCATCAGCACTACCAATTCCTTTTATAATCTTAGAAACCTCAATCACATCCTCTTTTAACTCTTCTTTTCTCAAGAGAAAACAATTTGAGAGTTAAACCTTTCCATCCCAGGCACCATTCTACTAATGTTCCTCTGAATCCTTTCAAACAATTCAATGTCATTTCTAAGATAAGAATCCCAATATTACACAATACTCCAAATGTGATATAATCTAACCAGTAACCAACAGAATGAAATTATAACCCCTTTAGCCTTGTATTCAATATTTCTGTAAAAACAACTAAAAATTCTATTTGCCCTACTACTAACAAAAGCAAACTGCTTAGATGGCTTAAGAGACTGATAAATTATTACACTAAGATCTCTTTCTTTCATAATACTGTTTAGGTTATTCCCATCTAAATTATACTTATAATTCATATTATGATGACCCAGATGCATTATCTTGCATTTTCTATAATTAAAACCAATTCACCATATATTTACCAAACCCATTAAATGATCTAAACCCCTTTTGTAAAGCAGCACCATCCTCATTATAGTTAGCAATACCGAAGACTTTAACATTACCTACAAATTTAACTAATTTATTGACCACTACTCCACTATGTTATTGATGTAAATAAAAAAGAACAAAGGTTCCAATCCAGAGCCCTAAGGTGCACATTTGTAACAGTCCTCTGCTTCCTTCTGTTTAGCTATTTTTCTATCCAATTTGCTAAGTTATCCTCCACAGGATTGGAGGTAATTTTGTTAAGCCCTTTATGTGGCACCTTATCAAATGCTTTTTTTAAAATCCATATAAATAAATTAAAATCATATACATAAGCAGTAACATTTTAAAAGAATGTTTAGAGATTTGTAAGGTAAGATAGATTTTCCCTCTGTGAAATCATGTTAACTATCCAAGAAAATTCTAAAATTTGTTAAATGGCTTTGGCAACCATCTTTTATCACATTCCAAAACTCTTCCCACAAATTATGTAGGCTAACGTATCTGTAGTTATTAGGACAATTATCACCACCTCCAAAGAAAGGAGGAGTGACATAGCTAATTTACAATCTTATGGTAACTGCCCAATATTCAAGGACGTATGAAACAAAACAACAACAAACAACTGTAGTCAGAGGATCACATGTCCAATCCTTAACCTTTATCAAGACTCTCATAGAAATATTATTCGACCCAAAAGCCTTATTATTCTTTACACTTTTGAATTTTTCTTGAGCTGAGAATCAATGCAGTCATTTTGTTCAATCTTGTTTATATCAATTAACTGTCCAAGATGTGGGATACTGCTTAAATCTTTATTAGTAAAAACTACAGAAAAACGCAATATTTAATAATCCAGCCATCTTACATTCTTCAAATATGAGTCTCTCTTTGTTATCCCTCAAGGGTCCTAACTACAGTTCTAACATTGTTTATTTTTAATATATTTTAAAACATCCTCACTTTTAATTTTAATATTTTTAGCTAACTGTTTCTGACACATCGTTTTTAATGTAACAATTTCCTGTTTTGCCAACTTTCTTGATCTTTTATAATCTTTTGAATCTCCCATTGTGTCAGTCAATTAATTTTTTTTTTACATTTACGATGCTTTTCTATAATTTTATTTCTTTATACCTTTTTTGAGTGAACCTTTTTTTTTATTTGTAGCTGTCCTTTTCTTTCTGTAAGGAATATGTTTACCTTGAATATTTAAAAATTTCCATATCTGAATACCTCAGCTGTCAAATTCAGAGAATTCTTGTTTCATCCCTTCAATTTTTTTTTTATTTATATCAAAATATTATTATTCCATATCTCCATATGCAGCAAAACATTGAACCTAATATAGCAATGATCATTTTTCATCCAGGTTTTCCACAATTTTCACCCTCTCAATCATTTTTATATTTGAAATTAATAATAAATCGATAATGGCATTGTTTCTTTTATGTTCTTTGACTAAATGGTAAAGAAAACCACACTGAATAGTTTCCAAAAAATTTTATCTCTTACAGTTTGACTATAGCATTTTCATCTACCTGAACCTGGTTAAAGATAGGTGGGAAGAAGGAGGATAGATGGTGCAGGATGGAACACGAATGACTGAGTTGATGTAGCAGATTGGTACTATAGAAGGGAAAAGGAAGGAGAGGGATTACCTGTAGTTGGAGGAACTGAGGAAACCAAGGTTCAGTGGGCCAGGAAGGAGCAAACAGAATACAAGGGATAACAAAGATGAAGGAGACCACTCAAAGAAGGAAATGGATGATATGGTAGATAAAGAGGAACAAATGAGAAGTGTGGACCAAAACCACAGGAACTGGGATTGAGAGCAGTGGCAAATGCATCCATAAATAGTGTATCCAGATGCCGGCAGAACCATCTAAAATGGCAAGATGCAGGAATCACACCTGGGAGAAACAAGATCCAGAGGAGAAAGATGATAGACCAAGAGATGGAAAATTTCCATGACATGGCCCACTAAAAAAGAATTTGAAGTGAGTCCATAAAAGAAGACCCATAATCCATAAACAAAGAGAACAGAATCTTCTGCACCTTGGATGACTGATGGAAGCCACCTAGTAGAAATGTGAAAATGGATTATAACCTCTTGGCAGATGGGAAGAGAAAACAAAGGACCCAAAGCCCATTGAACAGCCATAAATAGAGGAACATCAATGAAAAGAGAAATCTCTTCCACAGACCAACTACTTAAAACTCCTGAATGACTAACCCATGCACTACAGCTCTGAAATGAATCATTTGTAAAAATACAAAACTCAGGTCATGGAGGAGGTAGCATGACTCCCACTGACATACAATGGCAGTTCATAAAATACGCGGACTGACGTCATAAAACAAAATGTACTTTATTTAGAAGTTACAGGTCTGGGACCCCTTCAAAGCACTCTCCTCCCCAACACACACACTTATCCCAACAGTGTTTCCACTTGTTGAAACAATCCTGGTACGTTTTTTTTGTAATGTCCTTCAGCTCCTTCATTGCATTTGCCTTAATCTCAGGAATCGTCTCAAATCTTCCTTTCTAGGGTCTTTTGAGTTTGGGGAACAAGAAAAAAATGCAAGGAGCAAGGTCAGGTGAGTAGGGGGGTGGGGAAGAACAGTGATCGAGTGTTTGGCCAAAAACTCGCGAGTTCTGCGTGGCACAAATTTTGCAGCAACGCGGTGCATCTTCAATTTTTCAGTAAAATCCTCGTAAACAAGATCCAACTGAAATCCCACACTTCAGCAAACTCCCTGACAGTCAGACGTCGATTTGCCCGCACCAGGACGCTCATCATCTTCAATGGACTGTCGACCATCCTTAAAATGTTCATGCCACTTGAAACATGCCATACGCTTCATAGCAACATCACCGTAAGCCATGTTAAGCATAGCAAAAGTTTCAGTCGCAGATTTTCCAAGTTTAACACAAAATTTCACAGCAAGTCGTTGCTCCTTCAGGTCATTCATTCTGAAATTTGCCAAACTAAAAAATCGGACTTCACTTAAAACCGCGTAGTTAATACACAAATGAAGATATCTGCAGTCTGGGAAATAGCGTCGTAATCAGCTGATCTGTGCAAACCTAGCGACACCAAGCGGATTTCCCTGGTACCAACTGGAGCCGCGCAATTCAAATAGTCCACGTATTTTTTTAACAGGCCTCTTATAAGCTCTGTCCAACACCAACGAAGATCAACAATCAAAAGGGAAGGAAGAAGAATAGGAGAATCTAAGAGATCTCATGCCAGGTTTCATTGGTCATGAAGAAAGCACTGAAGCAAATGCATATTAGCTCTATTAGTAGCAACCACTTCAAAAGCTATGAAACCTTACCAGTAGTAAGTAAAGGAACAGACAGGGCAGACCTAATGGCCAACTCCATAGAATGGAGTCTAAGAGGGGAAGGTGGTGCTTAACTGAGATGGAGTTGAAGAAAACAACCAGATGTACAAAGAATTGGGAGGATGAATGAAGGACCTCTTCAAAGTGATTAACCATTTCACCCATACATCAATGAGAAGGAGCTGATTTGTAGGAAATGCTGTCTTTCATTCGGAAATGGCAAGAAGAAGCCAGCTATCTATGTACATGCGGAAGTGCAGTCCCAATGTTAGGAATATGCCAAGCAATGGGGAATCACTCAACAAAAAAGTAAGATCAAAGGACAGGACCATAAAAGTTATACCATTCCATGATAGGCAAACTGTCAGCAGTAAAACCATGTGTGGAGCAGGTACAACACCTATCAGGGTAGGAGGACAAGGACTGCCTCAGATAGACATTAGAATGATTATGAAGCTTGAGAAGGAGGAAGGAAAAGCCACATGTCACTGCAAAAAACAGCAAAAAGTAGTACTATGTGAAGCTGTGAGAATCAAGACCAAAAAAGGTAAGGTTAGGAAATGGGACTAGGAGCTGCACTTAGAAAACATTTGGGCTCTCACAAGGAAAGGCAGAGCTGCACTGTATGGAAACTGCTCATAATAATAAACTCAAATTCTTTGTTTCCATTCATATGTTGTTTAATTGTTGTGCATATTGAAATTTATCCACTTGTCACATAACACTTATGAATGACTACGTAATATTCAGGCACGCTTGTGTTACCATTACACACTGCCACATAAAACAAGAGTTTTAAAAAATTTATCTTGCTTTGCACCAATTATATCAAGTTGGCTATGCTTCAGTGGGGATAGTACTGTTATATTCTGCCATCTAGAGGTCGTCGATCTCATTTAACACTTTACAGAACTCAGAAAATAATTGTTTGTTAAAATTAGCTCCCTGATCCACGTAGGTCTTTACAGGTGCTCAAAATTGGGCTGTTCAGTGTTTTGTCAATGTGTCAGTGACAGATCATGCTGATATATCAATTAATGAATGACCTTCAGCAAACGTTGTAAAGTAGTCATTTGACTAGTAACATCAAGAGCTTTTCTGTATGTGGATAGATAACTGTCTGAGCTAATGCTGCTTGCTTTTTGGACAGGAAAATATACATTTAATGTGTGGGTCCAATTACACTTCACCTGTAGTAAATCAAACAAAATCATGAAACTAGATATGTAAAATCTTACAAGTGTTCTGGCCATTCATGTATTGATCAGTAAATTAACATTGTACTTTGACAGGAATGCATTGAGATGTATTTATTCTTCATATCAGTGGGCTCAAGCTTGTCACAATATTGGTGCTTGGCCAAGATGGACTTAGGCTTTATTAGTTTGTCATAGTTGTAACAGCACTGCCTGTCATTGTTCTTGCCTTCTACTGTAACTGCTGAGCTGTTGACAAAGTTGAGGTAGTCCATTTGTAAGAAAATAAAAACTCCACAAACAAAGCAAATAGTGCACTTGCTTCTTTAAGGATAAGAATGTGAGTAGAGGTATTACAAGTATACTATTTGTCATGAAAACCATGGAATATCTCTGCCTATTTAAGTGTGATTCCAAGGGTGTGTTGGTAGTTTATCAATTTTCGTGATAAGAACTTAATTATTTTGACTGAATTTGTATTCGCTAGTTAACTAAGAAAACATCCATATTATATTTGATGTAATACGTTTATGAAGTTTAGGAAACTTTTATTAATAGTAAGCATTATGTATTTTTGAACACAAGAAAATCACAAAATTTTAAAATTAAGATGTAATTAAATAATCCTGTGATATAAGTTGTAAATCATCTGACAAATGCATATATCAAATAACTGTAGTGAAAGATGTAATGCACAAGCTTTTTATATATCAAATTACTGTAGTGAAAGACTTAATGCACAAGTTTTTTATATATCAAATTACTGTAGTGAAAGAGATAATGCACAAGCTTTTTGTGGACATTCCTCTTACAAAAAATTTATTGTTATTACTTTTCATTATCTGTTTTAATTATGCACTTAAGAATGCACAATAATAGTATGCACAAAGCAAACAATGGTTTATAACTGTCATAGTTTACTGACTTTCTAACTATGGCCAAAGTTTCTTAAAATAATACCCTCAGCTACTATATCTGAATATAGCAGTAGCAGTTTTACATCTATTACAGAAAGAACGTAAAGTCAACTGAGAACAAACCACAATTATAAATGATTTGGTAAATTAAAACTCTGAAATAGCAAACACCGGAGAAACATGTTGACAATTCATGAAGGAGACGACATGATAGGCAGATGTGACATGTGAGTCTGAATTTGTAGTTTATATTTCCTTAAACAAATAACACTGAAGCCTATAAAAATGAAACTAAGCCTCAGTAATAACCATACTACAATGAGCAATTTACTATGAACTTATAATATTAAGGATCAGAAGTGAAAAAGAGAGAGGCTAGGCAACTTGAAACAAACAATTGTCTCAATATAGATGGAAGGGAAGACTGAGAATTTACTTCAGAATTTCCTTTTTAAAAAAAAGGAAATGAAAGCTTATATAATAATAAATTTTGGTTAATTAACTACCTTGTGGCACCAAATTTATTTGTATATATTTATAATAAAAAAGTTTAATTAAATTTTAATATCATTATGCAAAATGCGATACTTCAATATACTTAATGCAAGAGGTTTAATCCTCCGTTCGACTTGAGCTTGACATGATGTTGGTGCCTGGAGTGGATGGTTTGTTCAAATATGCTCAAGTCAATACAAGGCAAACTTTACAGTACAAACTGATCATCTGTATATGTGTTTCAGTTCTCTGTGACAACCCTTTTCCATTCTTGGACTTGGCCTGATTAATTACTAGATTTTTCCATCAATACAAAATTTTGGGTGGCTTGGCAATGATTGTTCTGCCATCTGAGCTTGGTCTTTCCTTACATGCTAGATGAAGTCTAGAGCCAGTCCACCTACACACAAGATCAGACATTATGTAGTCTGTTCTACAGACCAGCGATTCCCAACAGTTACTTGCATAAAACACTTTGGGATACGATCTAAATCTTTTTTTTGCTGCACTTTTGACTTAGAACACTGGTTAGAGATGCTCAGGAACACCAAATATCAGAGTAGTAGTTGGTAATAGATACAGATCACTTAAGCAGAATACTCTTCAGTTTAGAGAGGCTCACTGCTGTCCTATGGTTCATTTATATATATATATATATATATCTTCACAATTTAATGACCATCATCTCACTTACTCGTGAAATGAGTCCTTTTGGCAAACCATACTAACCAAAACACCTCCAATTTTTTCCTGACTGACTCAACCAGAGCTGGAATTGAGCTATTTTAGCTGGCAAAAGCTTGGAAATCCTATATAGAGCACACAATTCAAAGTCAGAACTGTCAGCTTCCATACTACAGCCAAGACCCTCAGTCAATTGTGTTTTCCTAGGATTTTGGCTAGGTTTAAGCAAAAGCACGTAATTGGCTATTCTAGGTACACAAGATATTAGTAACTCTACTTTTCGGGTCATTGACTCTGATAAAAAAGAAACCATACATGGATCTTTGATGCATTAGCAAATCCTACGTTTAGGAGAAGACTTCTCCTAGCCTTGATTACTCTCTCAGAAAGTCAACTTCTTTCAATGATTGACTGTTTCTTATGGTTATAAGTACTGTGTGTTGTGGAAAAAAAAATGTCCTTTTTTGAAGAATGAAGTCTTTTTAAAAACTTAATAGTTGGAATGAAGTGCAATAAATATTTCAGCAGAAAATAGAAAACTATTTAATAAGATATCTTGTTGTCATGTTAACAAAATTTTCTCCTCCTTACCCACTCTGTGGTACTTTTTAGATCAAACTGATTTTTGTTAAGAGGCATGATAGTACAGTAGAATAATAGGAGATTAAAATAAGGTATTTATTATAAAGCAATCCTAGGTTCTCTGATTGATTTAGTTCAGGACAATGAAATAAAAAGAGTGGATGCAACTGTTCCAAAATACAACGAAAAATCTTTGCTATTCATAAACACTAACACAGCATGTGTATTTGCTTGATGTGACAGATGGCCACCTTTGCTGGATTTAATCTGTTTCCTCTAAATAACTTTGATTGTTATCATGTTCCAATAGATCAAACATTACAGTAAACAATAATTTCATACTTACTCAGACCTCCCCACCCCTATATTCAGACCAGGCGTTATTTTTAACAGAATGATAAACAACAAAGGTAACAAAACAAATGCAATGTAATGAGTTTCTGAATCATGTGCCATGTTAAAATTACACATTCTCAGAAAAAAAACTATGAAAATAAAAAAAATTCTATATCTAAATGAAAAAGAAAGAAAATATGTGGTGTGCTTGAAAACCACAATAGGAAGTATTGTAATATTTTGCTTAACATTGTTCTATGTCCTACTCTTTGTCCTGATGTGCTAATGTAACCCGAGAAATTGCCTCTGATGATGAAGATAGAAGATGAATTGATGTGAACAGTATATGATTATAAAGCTGGGAAACTCAACATGGTCAATTGGGAACAGACCATATTGGAATCATTGGTATGAGAACAGAATAACTTTAAATAGTTTCACATCCATAAATTGTAAATGTCTGTACCTTTCACAATAATTCCACCAACAGAGAAACAATGAGGAAGAAAACAAAATAATAAAGACAACCAATGTAGGTAAAGTGTAACAGAGAAAAATTAGAAAAGACAAGTGGTCCAAACTAAAGCCTATCCACTGTAGTCATCTTTAAAAGTGCATCAATTTACTATTAACAGAAGACTTTGCAAAAGATAAGTCAACCTGCTCAAGAATATTGTAGAGATCACTTATGAGGCATCACAAAGAATGGAACTACTAGTAGGTTATTTTGGCTACATACCTTACAATAATTCTCCTAATGACAGAATGTTCAGTGATCATAAAGTATCACAAGTCATTTTGTGTACCATTAGCCACAAGAAAAACAAACTAACAAATATATGTGGTGATTAGACAGTTTAGGTTCAGTAATTGAGTGGTGAAATATTTTGTGTGTGTGCGTGCTAATTATGTAGATACAAGTTTAATATGCCACTATTTTCTTTGTATAACAGGAATGTTAGAGAGATATTACCATCAGAGAAAGGGTAGTGTTATGACTTGTGTTGTTTATCTAGACCAGTAGTTCTCATACATGGGGTCACGAAGTTAATTACATTTGGTCTATTTTTTATCTTAATTTAAATGCTTTGAAGATCTCCATGTAAATGTATTTACTCTTATGATGCTTTGGTTGCTAGGTATCTTTAGGTGCTATCTTGAAGTCATATAAATTAGTCTTAAAATGAAGTTATTTATTGAAAATATTTATATTGTTGTTTAGCCAGAAAGAAGTTCAATGTAACATAATATGGCTGTAATATCTGGAACTTTCTCTGAAATTTAGCAAACAAGTTGAATTATGTAAATATAAAGTGAGTAAGGCTAGAGATTGTGTAAATAAGTAACTGATGCATCTGTTACTTAGTTTATCTGTTGCTTCAGCCATTCAGTGAGCAAGTTAAGTGTTGTGTTTCAATGCAAAAATAAGAGAAAGAATTAGCAAGTAAATGGAATTTTTATTACATGTTTATTTGCTCAGTTAGGTCTATCAGCTAATAAATGTTTATTATGATATAATATTGGAAATAGAAAATGATGAAAACAATTTTCTTTTATCATTAAGAGGGTCGGACATTACATTATTCTTTTACTAAATAGTTCAATAAAACCTTAACAACATGAACCAACACTTTCAGTGCTGTGTATACTTATAAAGATGTGAATAAACATAATTGTATAAACTGCAATATTACATGAAATATTTGCACAGAAAATGAAACCTTTACATTAATATTTTTTAAAATTAATTTTATAACAATATAATTCAGGTTCACCTGATGTAGAAATTGCTCATTCTGTTTATTAAATTCACAAAATGTACTTTAGTTGCTTACTTAAGAACTTTCCTTTGTACAGAAGAGTCAATGATGTGAAAAAATTGAAAAACTTCTATTTCTGTATCGTATTAAAATATTAATGATTATGATAATTATTTTGCATGAAATTACAATACAGATGCATACAATTTTAGTTGAAAAAGCCTACCTCAGTAGTTTTTGCATATTCTTTCACCATCTGCTTTAGTTCTTCATAAAGTGTAGTTTTCTGTAATAATAAAATAAACTGTTGTAGTTTTAATTGTGGCTCTTGTAAAGTTAAATAAACAAAAGAACATACACAGGTCCCAGTCTCTGTGTTTGTGTAAAAATAGATACATTGAAGAAGTAGTTTAAATCATATACACATCTCGGTTGTTGTGTTGGGAAAAAACACCATCAGTAAAACATAATTACAAAATAGGACATCTCATGAACTGAAACCAACATCAAATATTGGACATGATTTACCATTGGAAAATTGGGAAAATTATAGAACCCTTTTACATAAACCTACATTAGATAAAAACATGGCACTGACATAAGCAACCTCTGGACAACATCCCTCCCCAAACTGTACTGAATGAATAACTTGCAGACATACTTATTTACATGCAACTCTGTTACATAACTATATTAAATAACACAAAGACACTATACATTTAACAACTATGAGTTTTACTTAAGAGAAACGACTATAATCCTACTCTAATAATAGGTAGAAGTAGTCTGTTTAAACTAAAACTCTTAACATAAGTACTCTAAACCTTTTGTGACAAAACACTTCATGGCATCATTCTGAAGATCTAATTAAACAAAACAATATTATAAGAATCAATGGATATAAATAATTATTACAAAACTTTTCAAGACTGACTTGTTTTGTACAAATAAAAAAAAAATGAAGCTTATAATAAGGAGCATGCTATATCATCATACTTCTAAGAATAACAGAACCATTTAGACTGCCTGCTAAGTGTATAAATCAAAACACTATCTGGCTATTGAATTGCATTATTATTAAGCACTGCAATACCAAATAAATAAATGTTTTGAAATGATGTACAATATTATGTTTATCTTTAATACATTTTTATTCTTTAAGTGAAACTGTGATTAAAAAATAAGACAGATTCTTCAAAATTAGTATGTAGACATCAATGAAATGACATTAATGATATTCTGATCTATATTGCCAAACATTACATTACAAACTTTCAGTAAAATTGCAAGAAATATTCACCCCTTTTGTTTTCAACATTATTTTTTACATGTATGTTAGTGAATGATAAACCTTTTTCTACTAACCTCATCCAATTCTGTTTTACATATATTTTTTTGATGTGTTACTTCTTCAATTTTATCTTTCAATATTGTTGTAAGTTCTCCTTCTTTCATATAATTTTCTACTGTTGCATAAGTCATCATAAGCTAGAAATGATAGATATGAGTATTTAGTTATAACATTTTAAAAGAATGTCATAAAAATCCATCTATAAAATAACCAGTGCATTACCATATGTAATGTAAATACAATTAGAAGATAGTAAACTACAGACTTTTCACTATGTGATAATTATTATTAAAAAACTATGAACATTGCCAGTACACGTATTAAGACAAATAATTTTGCATTTTTTACTTATAACAATTAAAATTTCCTTAAAAATTCACCTTTTATCTCTGCAACCCACTGGCAAACTGATTTACTAGGCACTAATCACTGTTTTATTGTGTCAGAAACATGAAAGATTTATTGTAATATTAAGTGATAGGGCTTCAGAAAGCACAAGATCAAAAGTTTCTTAAATTTTACACAGATTTATATATAATTTCCCTAGATTTCTCAACGATTTAACAGACATTCACTAGATTTTCATAAATTTCACTTCTACATGGGACATTAATTAATTAAATTAATTAAGATCTCAATTTGAATTATAGTTGCTGAGTTTGTATATTTTTATGTAGTTTTACTTGCAAAATTTCATCAAGATCTATTGTAGTTTTAATGTCAACTTTCATTTTTGTTTATGCTGTTGCCATTTGGCTTTTATCTGTAATACAGTTAAGTGTTTATGTATTTGTTTAATTTTGATGGTGATTAAGTAGTGTATGTAACTTGCTCCAACAAGATAGTGGAGCTTATGTTTTTATCTAAAGTACATATGATTGTTATTTTAAGTTAGGAATGCTCTTTATCTGAAATTATTTTATTTTTATATGCTTGCTTAAGTTATGAGGTGGAGCACATGCATTAATAAGAGCCTATAATTGAATAAAGTCTTTGCCATTCCTGCTAGTTATACACCTTTGTTTGTTTTTCTGGAAACTGTCAAGATTAAATTTAAAGACTAATTTCTAATGTTAATATGCACATGTCCTGTCTTGTTCTTTGATAATCAACTCACAGTATTAGAAAAGAAACTCACTAACATACAAGATCCATAAATATCCTGCTCATGTAAACCCACATTTCTTTGCTTTGTTAAAAACTCTCGAGGTAAGTCATTTATAAATAGCATGAGATTACATGAAGAAATCATTTCTTAAAGTAAAAGATCATTGATAGATACTATTACTGATATATGTTAACATAATATAATGAATAATTTGATATAATCTAAAATCATATGTGGTTCATCTAATAAACACTGTGTTGCATCTGGCTGACACACCTTCTGGGCTAGTATAATCAAATACATTTGATGTTTGATATTTCAAAAAAAAAAAAAAAGAAGAAACACACACACTCTTATTGCACCATTATGAGAAAAAAAGTTAACTTAATATGTTAAAGTATTATTGATGCAATTATATCTGTAAAATAACAATTTATTAAACACTCCATTGTGTTAGCACCAGAGGTGTAAATCCTAGGTGGGGGATGGAGGGTATACATCTATGTGGCCATTTTCACTTGAATGTTCTATTTTGTTACTACAGCCTTCATTTTGCAGATTAAGGAATTATTCCAAATCAACTTAGAGCATCATTTTGGAACCTGTTATTTGTCTAAACTCTCTGTTGTCCAAGTTTTTATATTCTATGTAAAATTATTGAAAACACCCTTGTTAAATATTGTGCCCTTTAGCTTAACATGAATTTATCTCTATTATTTAATATCCTTTCTAAGGAAAGAGTTGTAACTTATCTATCCACAAAGCCCCACACTGTTAACTGATTATATATTTACCATAAACTAACGAGACAGGTGCTAAAGACTCTGCCTATGGAACCATGCACTTGTAGCTACATGCAACTGTAATTAATAATTATAATGCTACTACTGGAGTTCATATAAACACTGTAGAAAATTCACCCACCTCCTGTTCAAGGTCTTTAATCTGCAAGGTTAAATGGCTGTTTTCTTTTTGTAGATTTGCTATATTTTTCTCCAGTTCTAGTTTTGTGTTTTCTCCTTGCTCCAAAATGGCTTTAATCTCATCGTGTTCTCTTTCCAAATATTTGCTTTTATCAAGCATAATCTGAAAGCTGTAATATCATAATACAAAAAGCATGTAATTATCATTTATGTAGAAAATACACAGAAAATTACCAAGTATTATATCTCAAGTGTTTGGTTAAAAATAATCAACACAAACAGTATTTTATTTTATTCCAAGACAGGTAAAATTACTAAAAAGTTTTGATATCCAGTGGGAATTTTAATAGTAAAAATACATTTAATAGAGAAAAAGTAATCTTAATTTTTTGGAAGGTTTTAAAAACTTGTTCTAATTTAAAGGTAATTTAATTTTTTTCATCTTATCTTGTAACTGAAATTAATTATAATATAATAAAAAATAATTTAATAATTTTAAAACAAAATATTGAGAAACATTTTTAGTGAGTAATTAGCCATTTAAATGTCAGTATATCAGTGGAATGGTCTGAATAACCTTTATACAAGAGTATTATAAATAATCAAAATATTTTCAAGAACAGAAATAAATGTTTAGAATAAATATTTAATTACTCCTTCAACTGAATGGTTTGCTCAATGTCACCATGATGAGGATGAGCCACATTCTTCACTGTTGATGTCTGACTTGTTGGCAATAAATTTTAACAATAAACAAGCACACAATCTACTTGTTTTAAAATAATATACATATTTAAAAATCTTGTTATACTGTTGGTTATCACAGTTTTACTAAGTTTTAAATAATTTTCCCTTTTTTTGTCAAATATTCACACAAGCTAGTTCTATTACTTTAGAACAAAAATAACAAGTTATTCTTCTCTACTGTATTAATACAATAGAGTTTGTGATAATTTCACTTAAAACTGCCACTTTATGGCAAGATGTAGTATGCAGCCTAAATATGACCATATTTCTCATTTAACTTGAACTACATCTTGAACTTGTATTTATAAAAAGCCCATCTGAGACCTAGAGCTTTCTACACACTACAAGATGTTATGATGTACTAATACTCAATTCAAACAATGTTAAAAACTTAGAAGGCTGTAGTAATATATTATAATAATATAACAAGTGCTAATTCACAACAACTGAACTACACAATATATGGTTCACACAGTTATGTAAAAAAACTGCAATTAGCTATTGCTCCTAAAAATAACTAAATCTTACTCTTATGCTAAGACTATCTAAATTATGACACTTGCATTAAACTTAAAAAGTCATGTATACCTAATAGTTAGTAAATTAATGAACTATTCCAACAACTGTGTTGCAATGTCTTTTCTCTTTCACACACACTATTCAGCAAGACATTAAAATGGCTTTCAATTCAATAAAAATTTGTCATAGTACAAAAATGACAGTTCAAACATAAAAAAGTAGAAAATGCAATAATTTATCATGTCATCCTACTGATAATTACTGAAGACTCACAAAAAAAGGAAATTAAAAAAATATACTTACATTCTATCAGCTTTTTTAAAAGTGTTTTATATAGAACAAATAAAAAGTATAAAAGTAAGCACATCATAGCTCATTTGCTTTTTTAAATAATTTATATTTTTCATTATCAAAATTATTCATACTTTAAAACATTTTTAAATAGGGTATTTTTCCAGATCAAAATTTTACAAGTATGTATGAGTTATGAAAGATTAAAATTGTCACTATTTTTGACATTGTTCATGCTCTCTAATGATTTTTAATCATTTCTGAGAATTAATACAAAAATGTGAATTAACAAGATACCAATATTTCACTTAAAAAATTAGAAATCACCAGTTTTTTACATGCTAATGTATTACTTTTTCATGTACTTTATAAATACACCCAATATCATAACATTATCATTATCTTATACAAAAACTTAGCCTTTGTCTACCCTAAAAATGCACATGTACCTTACTATCTAAATGCATACACACTTTATTTCAATGGATACAAAAAAAACATTGGAAGACATTTTGTAGAACAGTATAATAAAACTTATCAAAGGTTTCAAAAAGGTCTAACATTAAGTTGTAGTATAACATTTAAAGCTTCTTTAGTGAAGTATTAAGTATGGTATGTTTAGCCCTAACTAAATTAATCTTTTCACTGTGAGAAGAAAATATGTGCCTTAGCTGGGTAAAGGCAAACATTTACCCATTCAAAGTACACAAGTTACAGTGTAAATTTATCTCTATTGAATACAGGATTTATGTAATAAATGCTTAGCTAATGTTAAGCCTAAGACATGTGGGCTTACAGATATCAGTGACTGGAATTAGAATTCTTTAGTATTATTCCAGAAATTTTGTTTTCAAAGAAGTAGTGTTGCAATAAAGAAACTAATTTGACTGTAAGTGTTTTGTGAGTCTTTTCTAGTCATAAAAATAAAAGGTAGAATAAATCATATGAGAATCGAAGCAATATACACACGTATGATTATGTCTAAAAGTTTAGACATACGTATCTCACTCTCCTATCATATATACTTTGAAAAGTCTAATTTTGTAAATAACTAACTTTGGTTGATGGATCACATTAAAATTTCAGCTTGAGGTGTTATTTTAATCATGTAATCTATCTTTTCAAGGAAATTACCTGCTGTTTTATAGCATAGTTGCATTTTGTCCCTCTTAACCTTAAGTATAGGGAACTGCTTTTCAACTTTCATACAGAACAGAGATACTTACGAATGCAGTTCTGCATTTTTATTATTAGTCAGCTAGAAATAAAACGTGCTTTATAAATACAGCTTTGGTAATTTTAGAAACATTGTATTTTTGATCTTTGAGGAGAGAGACTCGTTTCTGATATGAGAAAAGTCAAAACCTGTTTGTGAAGTTGTGCTTGTGTTTCCAAGCTTCATATTTCTTCTTTTTGCTGACTGTGCCCACTTTATTTTAAATTTTATTCCTAGCTCAGTTTCAGTTTTTCCTTTGTTAAATACACTTTAATATCTTCATTTATACCAACATTTTAACATCTCATTTACAAGTTACACACTATAACCATTAGTCAAATATTCAACATGTTGTCAGAAAATTGTCTTCAGACTTCATCATATGTCTTCTACTTCAATCCATCTCCAACAAATTCCTGCAATTATTCTGCTGCATACTAAATAATCAAAACTCTAGTTATTGCAGAGATAAGGTAACCATGTCCTGGGTCAGTTCTCAAATTATCACAAGTTCAGTTGTGCAAGTAATTGTGTCAGTATAAGCCTGAGCTGCATTTTAGCATGATGCAAAAAAACTTATAAACATACTAACTGTTTCATTATTCAAGTTATTTTCCTAATTAACCTTAAGCACTCTTGCACTACAAGAAATTAATATTTTTTTTGATAGTCTGTTTCCAAACAGTAATCAGAAATTTGTGAACTTTTTACCATAAAAATAGACTTTCTTTAGAACTCGGATAATTAAAGGTTCTATATTTACTGTTTCTTTCAAACACCAATCAAATGTATACCTGTTGAGTTTCAATTTTAGTTCATCATTGTCATTCATCAGTTGACTGGTAGTTTCTTCAGTTTGAGATATCTGCATCTTCAATCTCCCATTTTCAGCTTGAAGTTTTTTATTCTGAAAACTAAGTTCTTCCAGTTCATTTAGTAAATCAATGGAGTCTCTGTAAGAAAGTTACAATAACTACATAAGCTTAAAAAACACATGAATACTAAAATTGTTCTCACTTGCAGGAAATGTTAGTATTACAGAATATCATACAACTCCTTGCTATAAAATTAGGTTTTAATAGCATGTATTTAGTTTACATGATCATTTTGTAATACATATTAACTAAGTAAAATATATGTAGTTGACCTTTGTTTTCCACCTTTCCGTGATTACTGTGAATAACAAGGATGAAAAATGGCTATTTACTGAACTCTCAAACTTATTACCTACACGAATCACATTACAAAATATAATCAGTAGAGAAC
This sequence comes from Carcinoscorpius rotundicauda, assembly GCA_011833715.1. NCBI lineage: Eukaryota > Metazoa > Arthropoda > Merostomata > Xiphosura > Limulidae > Carcinoscorpius > Carcinoscorpius rotundicauda. The sequence continues at coordinate 57,007,628 of CM022391.1, read as the reverse complement.
AGCCAGAGTTCTTGAATCAGGAAACTATTTTCAGTGAAACTCTAAAAGTCAAGTATAACTTAAAATGTTCAAAACATTTTTTGATTAATAAATAAATGGTGAATGATTGTTCTTATTTACTGTCTGTTCACAAGGTAAACAATAACACCGATAAAGTATTTTTCACAGAACACACTTCAGCTTACAGCCTCTGGATTTTCATATTTTACAATGATGCTTGAATGCTCAAAAGTACATTAATTTCAAATACTGATTTTTCAGCTAAATATTATATTTTTATATAGTGTGTTTTCTAAAAGTAAAATAATAACAAAATGCAAATCAACAAACTACAAGGCAGTTAACAATAGCATCAATGTAACATTTTTATTGCTTCAAAAAAGAATGTAACTCAACTGTTACACTCAAATGAACTTTATTTATCAAGTCATATCATATTGTGTTAAAAAATGTATACTGTCTATCTCATATACTCTTCAGAAGTCTCTCTTATAGTCTATATTTAATACCAAACAAGTCTATTTTGTACATGTGGAAGTTAAAAACTGATAAGGCTCCTGGTCTAGATAATAACTCCTCAAAGGTTTTGAAGGTTAAAGACAAGATACATGAGCCACTTAAAACTATTTCTTGTCAGTCTTTGAGTAGTGTACAGGTAAAAGGTTTGTAAAAAAAAATCATCTCCACTGGCATGGGAGATAAGTTGGCATAGGAGAATGACAATATTCTTGAAAACCCCAGTTGAGAGAGGATGTTTATAGTGGCCCCTCTTCTAAACTGAATACCTGCCATAATTTCTGATCTGGGGGATAAGTTAACAAATTGGACAGAAGAGTGGCTGAATGGAAGAAAACAAATGATTATTACAAATGGATTTCATTTAAACTGGATTAATGTCTCAAGTGAGGTACCTCAGTACTCAGTCTTAAAACCTTTATTCTTTTTTCCTTACATCATTTACTGAGTTGGGCAAAGAAACAGCAGATGGGTTTAGTTATAATAAAAGCAAGTTATTACATGTGGGTTATCATAATTTGAATTTAAGTATAATTTGGTTGGGAATAACCTTAACAATGTTATAAAAGAAAGGGATCTTGGTGTGATAATCAATTAGTCTCTAAATATTGTAGAGGCAGCAAATTTAAAAGAGTTTAAGAAAAAGCTTGATAAGTTTATGAAAATACGATGACTGGCTTCAAAGTGTTTTAAGGTAATTTAATTTAGAGTGTGCAAAAGCTGAGATAGACAAATAGGTCTCATGTGGTTCCAAAATATTATGTTGTGTGTGTGTATATATATATATATGTATCATTGATATAAGATGGAGGAATCAAGCCATTATCATTCCTAGATTTGGGGGGTATTTGGGGAGTATGACACCCAGAAAATTTAGAAAATGTAATGCTATGAAATTAAATATTGAGCAATTTTATTTTCATATGCTGCATACACACAACATAATGTTTTGAATTAAAAGAAACAAGTTTTAATACACAAGTTGTAGTTATGTGTGCTATGAAAAAATGGTAAGGTCATAACCTGACCTTACTACTTCTTACAGTCCTGCATATGTATAAAAAACCAATAAAATTTACCTGTAGATATGAATAAGAAAACACTATATTTTTTCATCCTTTATTAATTTCTTCAACCAGTTTCACGACACATATGATGAGGTGCCACTTCAATTAAATAGATAGTTGTAAGAAGGCAGAATTAACTGATTATGTCAAGTCCAAAAGAATTGCAAAACTATGAAACTGTTACTGAGATTTAACAGAAAAAATAAAAAGTACGTAAGATCATGAAATTATGGAAGAAATAAATTGTATTTCTATGAGAAGAAACAGTGCAAGTAGATTAATATTTTAATTTAAAAAGAAAAATATACTGATTAATTTTATTTATTTTTGAGCATTTTAATGTATGTAATTTACAGATAAAGAGCATTATATGCTTGTTCATTTGGAAAATATATGTATTTGATTCAGATTATTTATGTTTTGTTGAAATATAGTATTTGTATACTTTTGTTAAAGATTCTGCAACATTATATCCTGAGGAGTTGTGGCACAGAAATATGTCTGTGGATTCAAAGTGCTAGAACCCAGGTTTTGTTACCTGTGGTGGGTATAACACAGATAGTCCAATGTGTTGATTTGTACTTAACTTCAAACAAACAAAATCCTGAAGTCTGAGTTTTGAAATCTTGAAACCGGGTTAGGAAAGCACTAAAGGAGAGGAAAAATATAAGTCTGATATTGCAGTATTTTCTTATATATGTGTGTGTGTCCAATGTTTTTAAATCAGCAAAAAAAAATTCATAAAATCTTTACATTTTTATATATTTTTTAACAATAATGGAGTATTATTAACAAGTTTCCTGGAAATATAAATTTCTTTCATTCATTTATCTTTGATTAATAAATACGTTAATTATTTATCTTCATATTTAATAATTATCTTAACAAAAGCTGATACAAAATACTGAGTATGTTACCATTGTTATTTAAACAATACAGATTAATAAAATTCAGCTTTAAAATTTTTCTACATTTTAAAGTCTCCTAAATGTAGGTAAAAGAACTTTAGACACATATCTTGTTTTTAAACTGGTGTCTTGTTACTAAACATAGCAGAAATAAGGGAATTATACAGGGTGTTCATGTTTAAATGAAACAGTTTTGAAGATTTGCACTGTTTTATAGGATAAATTTGAGAATGTTGAAACTTGTACAAATGCCACACCATATATTTAAGTTTCTGTGCTTGAATTAATTTTTGTATTTCAGATTGAACTATGATGATCCCACAAGTAGAAACAAAATGTGTGTTATGGATGGCCAAATTGATGTCACCTAATTTTATGCAACAACAGTTCCATAGAACACTTGACAAGGAACTCTTGACCAGAAGAGACCTGTATGCATGAATGAGAATATTTGACAAGATTGGCAGTGTCCTAGGACAGCACAGTGGAAGAAAGCCCAGAATTTTGAAAGAGGCTTTTGAACACACAGATACTACCTTTGACATAAACTAAAGTCAATCTATCTGCTATGCCAGTGATAAATTGCAAATTCCACATATAACCTCTGCATAACGTTGTGTGGACACAGCTGCAATTGGTTCAGCACCAAGAGTGGATGTTCATATCAAAAGAAGAAATCATGCTATGCACGTGCTCCACAATACGGGCAAAAACCCTGAGTATCTGAATTGTGTCATGTTCTCTGATGAAGCAACATTTCACATGTATGGGTGCATTAGTAAACACAATTGCCACATCTTGGGGTTGGAGAATACATATCATTCATGAGATCAAGAGAGACAGTCCTACAGTTAATATTTGGTGCTGTCTTTTCATGGAAAAATCTGTGACAGACCATGTGCTCTCAAGACATGCTTCAGTTGTTCATGCCACTTCATAGTTCATCAGGATGGGACCTACTGGTCCCATGATGTCTGTTCATACCTTGATGCTTGAGTGCCAGACCATTGGTTGGGTAGAGAAGCACCTATTTCCTGGTCACTGAGACTGTCTAATCTTACCCTGCTCAATTATTTTCCTTGGGGTTATGTGAAGTGCAGGACAATGTTCACATAAAAAAGCACATCATAGCAACAGTGGTATTTGTAACCCCAGATATGTTAGAAAATGTGTGGAAGGAAACTGAGTACCATTGTGACTTAGTCCATGATACAAATGGTGTACATGTTGAATGTCTACTCTTACATAGCCTAATGCACCCTAACAATATCTACATATACCAAATGAAACTCAAGCATACTGACTATAAGCTGTGCAAATATTCCTCCATTTGCATAATTCAATAAACATATATAATGATCCAAAATGATTTAATTTCTATGTGAATACCATGTAGAACTAAGATCTGTTGAAGTCTGATATCATGTGCCAGAAGTTGTATATGTATAGTCTAATGTATCTATAATCATATATATATATATATATGTCACATTTGTGCATTTTATGCATTTGCATATACAAGTGCATTTAATTTTTTATATTGTTATGACAATATAGAATCTTACAGAATATAATAATTACATACTGTTATCACTGCTTGTTCCAATTAAAATTTCAATTTATTTCATGCTCTTTCTTTTATATGTTCTGATGTAGGGCTGTTCATCATAATAAATGATAGGGAGTAAATAACTGTTTTTGATTTATTGAAGTGATACTTCACAAATTTTATATTCTTATAACATTTAACTCTCAAACATAGTATAAATGAGGAAGCCTATGTAAAGTATATTTTTGATACATCAGCATTTTGTTTCTTGCATTAATTTAAAAAATTAACTTTCAGAATTACATGCCTCAACTATAAAGTATCTCGTTGTTTATTTGTTTTTGGATTTCACGCAAAGCTACATGAGGGCTATCTGTGTTAACCATTCCTACTTTAGGAGTGTAAGACTAAAGAGAAGACAGCTAGTTATCACCACCAACTGCCAACTCTTGAGCAGCTCTTTTACCAAGGAGTGGTGGGATTGACTGTTACATTATAATGCCCCTATGTCTGAAAGGGCTAACATGTTTGGAGTGACAGGGGATTCGAACCCACAACCCTCAGGTTACAAGTTGAGTGCCTTAACTAACTGGCCATGCTGAGCATCTCCTTGTCATTTCTCTATCTGTAGATATAAAACCAGTTATTGTGGCTCTAAAATCAGTTTTTTTGTTTAAAATCAAAATGACTTCAAAATTAAACTAGCACAATATGTTTCAAAAATTTTTTCACATACGTCTATGCTAATATAAATATAGTTCTTATAAACACAAAAAATATAGTTATAAGAAAAAAGAAATATCTGAAATGCTCATACATATAAGATAAGAATGTGAAAAAAGTACATTTCAGAATTTTCCAGTACTTAATGGTCTCTCACTTTTTCTTCAAGTATATACACATAATGAGACTTAACTAGCTATGAAGAACAATAATGCTTTGTTTGTAATACCATTTGAGCACTAACATAAAAACAATTTAAATACTGTCACAGTACAATCTACACTAAAGAAACAAAAGAAAAGAATCAAGTATGTGTCAAAAATGTAAAAAGAAATACTGGATACACAAGTTACATTACAATCATTTTCATTAAATATATTACTAACTGTGTGTGTGTATTTGTACACAAGTATATAAGTATATATGTATGAGTTGGGTTTGTTATATTAGTACACAGGAATTATTTTCTATACCTGCTAGTATTTCCACCTGCCATTCCTTCCAAGCTGATTGATGACATTTGGGATGTGTTTAAAATACCTAATGCAAGAATATATAAAATCATCATATATGGAAAACTTTTTAATTTATTAATCACTACACTAGATTGACAAACATTTTGCAACAGGACTGCATTTGGAGGAAGAAGAGCCTGTTCTTTGACTCATGCCATACACTCCTTTAGTATGTAACTATAACCATTAATCACTAAATCTGCATAGACAATTAAAATGCATGATGTTTAAATATAAATATGTTTTCCTAACAAAACAACTAGCAGGTTCTGTATATGTTTACTTACTTTAAAACATCTTTTTAAAATCTTATGAAGAATGTTGTATTTGCTGTCAGTAGATATACTGAAGGTAGTACAGTTATATGTATTTATACATGTGTGTTGAAACATCACCAACTGACTTAAGTTTTTCAGCTCTTTTTCTACAATTTAACAGACTCTGTTGAAAGTTTAAAATAACATATTAGATTAAAATGACTTAATATATTTAGTAATTCTTTACACAGTTTTGAACAACAAATCCTTTTATAAAAATATGTATTTTGCATGACTTCTAATTTTGAAAAGTATTTTTTATTCAACTAATTCAGAATGAAAACTTTCAAAACAAATAATTAAAAACAGATTGATATTTAATGTTATTATAATAACATATTTTATTTATCCTAAATAAATATCTTTCTGACTTGCTGAAGAGGAACTATAAATTAACAAAAATGGTGTTACAAAAAAAAATGGAATTTTAACATTGGTGAAAAATCAAAATATTTTACATACTATAACAATTATACTAATTGCTACTTACCTAAGGATGAAGCAAGAGAAATTATGCTATCCCTGTTGCTACTGCCATTATTCTTTCCTTCCAAAGAACCTTGAGAATCAAAGGAAGATGTGCTATCTAAGGTGAAGCATTTACCATCCTGTTCTCTATATTCTTGAATACTGGTAAACCAAATATAACAAAGGTACGTCTGTATAAAGTCCACTAACAAGTAGAACAAACATCACCATACAAAAAATAATATAAGCTGTTATGTTCCTCATACAAACATATACACATGCAGTTTATACTTTATATACAGATTCATGTATATGTAATAATATAAAGTTTCATTTATAAGTATCTTCATATAAATGTACATATAAACACACACGCACACATCTATAAATATCTCTTGATTTAAGAAATTATAAAACATGAAACTAATAAAAATATTTTTATTTTATCCTGTGTCTTACTATGGTTATTTCATTATGGTTCATTGTTTGTGGGGATGCCTTTTCCACCAAATACATGTACTATAAAAAAATTAACTACTATACAAGCATCCTTATATATGGCTTGACCTGTGAGAAGTAAAGGTATATGTAGTGCAAGTTAATGGTGTATTAATAGTATTCTCATGTATTTTTTCAGAAAATTTACACCTATACACTGTGTAAACTTTCTTGACTTAACCAAAACAACACGTTTGTAAGATATAATCACATGAAATCTCCCAAGACTAACAATACATTACTGATAAAATATACTTTGTAAATAAAGATAAAGCTTTTAAGATTAAAGATTTCCAAGTGTAATCTTACACAAAGTAATTATTTCTAAAAAAAGATATATAATCAGAAACTTAGTGATCTTCATATAAAAAAGTTATCAGACCTTTGATAGAATCAACTTAATTTCAAGTGTTCTGATAACTCAACTGTGGTGGCATATTTACATTCTATATGAGAAGCTTGAACTATTTGTAAGAAAAAATTCAATTTTATGAGACACTTTATGTCTATAAATTTACACTTTACTAGGCTTTAAATGGGTTCTTTGTTATCAAATAGGTGAATGTTACCATTCAAATACTATAAAAAAAATTACCTAAGTGATAAGTATCTGAATATAAAAGTAGTAAAATGTACTAATGTTTCATGTTTGTGGATAATACATCACAAATCATACTTATTCTGATAGAATGTTATGATATATGCTTTATTAAATGCTTCAATTAGGAAACTTGTTTTCATAATACAATTCTCAAACTGAGCCAGCAAAAAATTAAACCTACAACAAGAGAATTTTGCAATATTATGTATATATATTGTAGCAAAATTAAATAATTACATCCAAATGAAGCCAAATAAGTAAACAAAATCATGTGGAAGGAATGCGTTAAAAACACCAAACACCAACTTCTTATTAATTATAACCACAAATGTTTAAGCCATAAACAAACCACAGTAAAATTAAACAAAATATGCTACATATTTAAAAAAAAAGGACTCTAGGGTACAAGCTACAATGTAGGATTATAAAACAGTTCTCGGTTTTGGAGGTAGCTGAAGAAGTAGGACCCACAATGTGGTGAAAACACACCGTTTATCAGTCTTAACTGCCAATTCATTAGTCTCATATAATAAATTTAGAAATTAAAAAAGTGAGATGGTGCTCAAGCCCTCAACACCCCACATCTGTATCACCCTTCACTGCCTGCAGACAGTTGTGGAAATGTGACTGCTCTTCCAAATTGATAAACATAAAAATATTAAAAAAATAAATAGAAGAAAATAAAATATATATGTGTGTGCAATGTTTAGTTCAACTTTTGTAATGAAATTACACACATCACTTACACTTTTGTTTGTGTGTGTGTGTAGGAAAAAGTACATTTCACTCAATGCTTACAAAATATTATACGGATATCATTAAAATGTTCCACTTAGCAAACAGGTTATCTGCATTGTTTTATTATATAGCTTGTATTATCACATTCATAAATAATTATTTAAGTGATACAATCATATCTGTCATAAGACATTATTATTTAGCATATTAAGTTTATAATCTCTATATTCTTAATGCACTTTCTCAAGAAGTTTGAAGAATTAGAAGAATACATATTAATAGTTTTCCAACCACACAGTTTTTGTCATATCCATTGTCTATGATGCATTTCACTCAGTACAGTGCTCTTCAGACTGAGTGAGATATTAAAAATAAAGCAGTTGTTGGAACACTATTGATACAAGTCATATGATACAATAACTATTGTTATGTTGTGTGTATTTTTTACAAGACAGCAAAGAATGTTTACACTTACGTCACCGTAAGACATTAGTATCAAAACTATTACAATTTTAAACACTAAGTTCTTAATCTATTTCATTAAGAATTTTTAAGAATTAAATCAAGTGGCTTATATAATAGTGTTCTGACCACAGCTTGGTTTGTTTATTCTAGCCAGACTGAATAGCTCTAGATTGAATGAAATATGTCATTTGCAATAGATATGACAAATATAGCCTAGTTAGAAGATTATTAATATACACAATTCTAAGGATTAAAAATTTAAGGAACTAAGTTAAAGGTATAGTGCTTAAAAATACTAAAAATACCAATACTAATGTCATACGGCAAATAAACATTTGTATTTATTCTTTGCTGATTTGTAAAAGTCACACATACTATAAGAAACTGTTATTCCATCAATATTTTTACAACACATTTGTTTCTCTACTTTCCTTCTAATGTATAGACATCTTTTAACCTAATTTATTTACAAAAATATAATTATTCAACATTTAAGAATTTGCATAAAATCCTAAATAGTGGTAAAAAACAAACATGTTTTCATACATTAAACAAAACATAAAGTGCTTACCACAACGGGTTGTATCCTAAATGATGAAGTTTGAAAGATTTGTTTTCCATCAGAGGACAAGCAATGCTCTTCATATTTCCAAACATTTCTCCATTTTCATCCCTCTCTGTTATATTATTTAAAAACTCTAAAAGTCCACTAATATTTGACAGGTTCTAATAAATGCAAAAAGAGCAAACCAAAAACATATGTTCAATGGCATCAATAACAAAGTATAAAAACACAAATGTCGTGTTAATAACACCAGCAACAAATTCATCAGACAGAAATTAAAATGTAACAAAAATCATTTAATAAAAGCACAATTTCAATAACTACATTAATATTGTGAAACTTATATTTTATCATATTTACTACAGCCTTTTGAAGATGAAATATGTACTTTCCAAAATGTTTGAGAACTTTAAGTATTATACATTTATTGGTGTTCCACAAATGTCGTATTTTTATTGCCATTGTTCTGCAGGCCATTTTGCCGTAGTTTTTTACCAGGGCCTCAACGAGTTCCACATAATTTTTGGCCTTGTGATTGCCCAAAAAGTCCTGAACCACTGCAACAAAGCTACCCCAAACTTTTTTTTTCTCCCTCCGACTGAGCTTCACCTTTGCCTCAGACAGTTTAGGGAAAAAATCTCAAAGGTACTTGAAGGCTGCAGACTCCCTATTAAGAGCTGTGCCAAATTGTTTCATATGACCCAATTTTATGTGCAATGGTGAGAACAACACCTTCTGGAGGTCCACTAATGGCTCACACTTGACATTGAGCCTCTCCACAGTGAACTCTGTTTGTTGTGATAAGTTGGCCACATACATAGCAGAATGCATCTGGAGAATGCTTGCAGCTTCTTAATGCCATCTCTGATAAAATCAGACAGGTTTATGTGTTCACATAGGAAGCTAAAACTAAACTGAAGTGGTGAGTAGTGAGCCCCTGTATATACATTACTACAGAAAGTTCTAGAAAATTGTTAAAGGTTATTGAAAATTCTTGTAAGTTCAAGGAAATTCTCTATCAGCTACTCAGCACTGAATCTACCTGGAATGTTCTGGAAAATGGGTAAATTTAAAATTTTCATTACCCAGGTCACAAAAGCAAAGTTTGAGGAGAATAATAGTTCTTTTCCATTTACTTTAGGCATAAGCAATTCGAAAATAACAATTTCTACCCGGGAACAAGAAAAAGTAAAAATTTTGTTACATAGTGTAATCAACAGATACACCAAGAAACACTTTCCTTAGCAGTACTTCAACAACTGACTTGCTCACTTTCTCACTAACTGTGATATCTCTCTGCAGAGAGGAGAATACTCTAGGCTATACCTAAGTAACTGGGATTTTGTTTTTCCTCCCATATACTTTCAATCAACTGCCATTTCTCCATTTCTTGGTGGGTTGACTTGAAATGTGGAAAGTTTATACCTTGATCTAATATGCCCAAAAATATTTTACAACTCTTTGTTTTAGGCCATTTCAAAAGTTTTTGTGAGGTCAAGTCAAATAATCCTAAAATATATATTTTGGACTCCTCCGAAGATGAAAGTCGACACAAATATGTGTTCATGTGTCAACCTATTGGCATATAAAAATGTTGGATTTGTCCACTTTGCATTTTTTTAAGTGATCAGGGACTATAAAAAAGAATAGTTCTCCGAGTTTAGTTCAATTACCTGGCCATAGTTTGACCAATTTTCATGATTTGGTACACAAATATTTTTCTACACATTCTACATGTTGGCAACAAAAATATCATAGATTTGCTTATTTTAAGCAATTATAGGATGGCTAACATGTGTGTAATGTTAGGTCATTTCAACAATTACACTGCCATATTTCTGTCAACTCGCATGGAAATATGTACAAATACTTTTTTTTTGCAGGTCTTACAAAAATGTGAGATGTGCCTATTTTTGAGGTTTTTTAAGGGGTGATCAAAAGGTTAAATGGACTTATAATATTAGGGGTTTTGGTCAATTACTTAATTATATTTCAACCAATTTATATGGGATTTGGTACAAAGCTACTTTTTGCAAGTCCCAGACAAAGACTTGGAAAATCTGGAATTATTTTGTTTTAATCAATTTTACAGTAAAAAAAACACAATTTGGGGTTGTCATGAACAATTCATGTGTATGTCAACCAGCTTACATAAAAGTTGGTGAACAGATACCTTCTTGCAGACTCCAGGCAGTGATATAGAGGTTTACATTTTTGTGGGGTTAAAATTGGCCACGTTGGGACTGTGTGGTAGATACATATTGCATTTGCATGCAAATATTGGCATATTTAATAGGTCTTGATATTAAACATTACTGACAGATATAACTTTATATAGTCAACAAAATATTGTAATAAATTATTTCTTACTTGCAGGTACCCAAAAAAGTTTACTTCTTTGTGCATTTTAAACATTATTAAAGTTCCTCAGAATTAGAATAATGCTACACAAAGTTTGAAATAAACAGCCTTATAATGCTAGTAAATTTGTGTTAATTATGCAATTAGAACATGACCCTGATATGAGTAAAAATGTGAGAATAAACAATATTTAAGCAAATATTGCCCATATGCATTATAAATCTTAAAATGGAGGTTACAAATTCAGATTTACAGAAAAATTAAATTTCAATTGAAAGTAACAAACAGTATATTGACTGAAGACTGCCCGTGTTTCAAGATAAAAAAAATTTTCAGTTTGAAACAAAAAAAGTTTCATATCTTGGAAAATGTACCAACTGAGAAGATAAAATGTACAAGTTTCATTTAATCTGCCTATAGAGGAACTGATAAAGAAGAGCTAACTTTTTCCACTTTCTAATTCACTATTCATGGAATTAATTAATGAGTTAAAGCTTCTATGATTATAAGAATGTATTATATATACATATATATATGCATTAAGCTTTTAAAAAAATAATAATAAAATTATCTTATAAAGAAAGTTCACAATTTCATTTTACTATATCTATAACAAATAAATGAAAACTATTTTTATTCTCACTTCATAATCAATGTGTTGTATGTCTGAAGTTCTTGAGTCATAAGCTATATCTTCTTCATTAGAAACACGCGTAAAAAGTGTTTCTGGAAAGTCAAAGAGTCTTTCATCTTTTTTCAATAAGTTTGCCTTTTTTTGAGCACTCCCTGGAGGAAGATAATGTTCAGTTTGTTTGCCAAAGCCTGCGAAGCATTCGTTTTCTTCTGAATGTGTGCTTGCCTTATCCAAGCTGGCTATTTCATCTATGTAGCTTCCCAATGGAAATTCTGAATATTCCATTATGCAAATGCATAAAAAAATCTGAAAATACAGGTAAACTTATATGTCCTGCTCTAATATATCTCGTAAGTCTACTCTTATAATGTAAGAGTGAAAAAAACTACAACCAGAATAATACGCAATTCTAGGGCTACTTACGGTTATAACCTTTTAGCTACACAATACATTCTCAGTCTTATCTGGTACTAATGGCAACCTAACTGTTACTAACGTTGTAGCCTAACAGAACAGTAACGGTAACACACGATGCAATCTTCGATTTACCTGAAACTCAAATCTCACTGTCGAGTGCTATGTATTTGGCTCAAGAAATAATCAGTCTTAAAAGTAATAGTCATTGCTTATCTGAACCACTAATTTTAGTTACTACATCGGCAAAACTAAATCTTAGTTTTATTCGAATCGTGGATTTTAGAATAAAAACAAAACAAATTTGCTTGTTTAATTTAGCGCTTTCGCCAGATTTTAATTTTTACTACTTTTACTATTTCGCGACTGCAATTTTTAATTCAACAATTATTATTATATGTTAAACGTTGGTATTTTTGATACCATATTATTTAGAAATAAAGGTATAATTGCATTAAATACACATTTTTCCAATTCAATAACTATACTACCTACCGTATACGATAGAGCTACAAATTCACAAGAGTAAAATCTTACCCACAACACCGGTTGAAAGACAAGGTATCTTTACTTGATTATCGTCTGCTGGAGTAATATGTTTTATTATAGGTGGCGTTGCAGGAAGAGTAAAATATATGCTTTTTGGTACGTAAACAGAGTTGGTAAAATAAATTTTTTCTCAATGCAAAACTGTTTGTTTGTTTTTGAATTTCGCACAAAGATACTCGAGGGCTATCTGTGCTAGCCGTCCATAATTTAGCAGTGTAAGACTAGAGGGAAGGCAGCTAGTCATCATCATCCACTGCGAAACTCTTGGGCTTCTCTTTTACCAACGAATAGTGGAAATTCATCGTGACATTATAACGCCCCCACGGCTGAAAAGGCGAGCATGTTTTGTGTGAGGGGGATTCAAACCCACGACCCTCAGATAACGATTTTAACGCATTAACCCACCTGGCCATGCCGGGCAGGAGTGATTGAGGTGAGAATTATAACCGAATCCTGCTTGGTTTATTTCTTAAAAACTATTCTTTTTTGAAACCCCTTGAAGAACGCGGCTCACTCACAAGTCAGAATGTTGAATTATTTATCACTCAATTAGTAATTACTAGTTCACTTACAAAATAGTGCTCAGTCCTTCAGTGTTTCTGAGTATATCCATTTTTTTATGTTTTCTCACGCGGCTAACAAAGTATGGGATGTTTAAGGACTTCTTTGTTAAAATGAATTCGAGTGGAATTTAAAACGGTGTAAAAACAAATAATTTTATAGTATATTACTACACCAGGGTTGAGATTTAAAAAATGCCAATCTCTGGTATGCACTCTTTTTTATATCATTCTCCAGTCTGTAATATCTTTGCTCGCTCCACTGATGTATATTTTGTCTTTTTTTTTTTTGTAGTTTCTGGCAATCTCTCAGCACATTATACCTGTTGTGCATGCGCATTGTGTTGTATGGCACTTGTATATTTTGAAATTCTGCAAGTTCACTTCGAGTAGAAGCCAGATTTTTAAAATAGAAGAGATCTTTTGTGTCTGAAAGACAAATAGAGTAGTGGAAAGGTAAGTTTTATTACGTCGTTTCTAGTCTTCGAGTGCAGGTTTTTTTATTATTTGTTGGTACTGTAAAGACCAGTAAGTAAACGCTTATTGGCACTATTTGTAAAATCATTAAACTGCTTGAAAACTAGATGTGTATTTGAAATTAATTCAGTTTTTGGCTGAAAGCGACAACAATCAAAAATATCAAAACTGTGGTTTACGTTTCGTAAAATTAAACCTGACAAATTAACATTTTATTTTGTTTCTGGAGGTCGTTCACTGACGATTTTTTTTTTTTTTTGGTAAATTAATATAAACCAAAAGATTCATATAACAAAGCAAAATTTTGTGAATTTTTTCTATTGGCAAGCATAAAGCTGTGTAGGGATCGAGCCCTCAAAGTTAACATGAAAAGTATTTAAGTTTACCGTTGAGCCATAGGAAGATGGAGATGTTCTTAATGATTTGAAATTAATTTGTTCTAAGTTTACCTCCTATAAAATAAAATATTTATTCTTTATCACATTACTGCACTTAATCAAAACTTTTAAACATCATAATACCGACAAATCCATTATTTATTTTGTACGCAGTAAGTTTATAACTTTCACTTGTGTTGATCGTTAATCTGGATCGTGTGTAACAGAATACTTTAAGTGAGTTATGAGAAAATCCTGTGTTTATGTTTATTCATAGAAGTTGCAGATTTGATTTTGCGTTTTCTTCTAGTAAATCCACATTGCGCTATCTGCTGTGTCTATCCTGATTTTAACGTTGGAAATCGGTATATTTTCCACTGTCAGTGGGGGACTTATAGGTGAATTTCTACTGTATAGCCTCAGTGGATTTAACAGATATCCCAACATGGCTTTGCCATAAGAAAACACCCACCCACTGTATAGGATGTTGGAAATAAATATTATAGATAATATATTCAATTTATAAAATCTGTAAAATACGTATTCCATAAAATACGACATTTCTGTGTGTGTGTGTTCAGAAAAACACGTGTTACTTGAAACATTATTTCTTTATATATTTAAACAGTTCCAGTTTTTCTTCTTTAACAACTATTCAAATTAGCATTAAATTACACCATTCAGACATATTGTTTTAATTTTGGATTACAGTATTAACATGTTAAAATCCCAGCATGTTTGTTCATGTATGTAATTAAGTTTGTTTGTTTTCTCGTTAGCGTCACACTTCAGGATCTGGTCTTCAACTTTCGAATCATGCCATATTTGTCCCGTATTGAATAGACACCAGCGAACATATTTGACTCTTAATGTTGTATAAATCGTGCTTTTTGAATAAGTTATCTATTCTACCCTAGTGTTCCACAAATTATTTCAAATTCACAGTTCACAAGGAGTGAAGTAAAGAAATAGTTGAACCTCGAAGCCATGGAAAACGAACTTTGGTACAAAACGTAGAATCAACTTAAGGGTTGACAAAATTAAAGGCGCGTATAATTTCTATTGACTACTCTGGTGTTTAGTATAAAATAAATCTTGCAGTGCGATGAGAAGTACTTGAGAAAATCGTGCCCAACTTCGTAAACAAGTTTTATGACGTTTTGTGTTTAATTATTTTTACTTCTGTTTAGGTTAATTGTTTAGAAACAATCTGGTAAAAACAAACAATAAAAACATGTTTAAATGTTTATTAGTCAAAGTGGATGCTGTTGCTTTATTGACAAAATGACGGTGACATATTCTTTGAACGTTGCCAACGCTCGCCTTCTTGGATTTGGTAAATTACTTTTCAGATGGCATGGTAGTATCTATAAGCTTTTGTATAGAGAGATAAGCATTTTTTGCGTGGCTTACTGCAGTCTCAGCGTGCTTTATCGGTACTTTCTAACAGAGCCTCAACGAAGGTAAGTTTATTTCATTATTAGTTATTGTTGAGTTTATTTTCTTAGCACAAAGCTACACGATAAACTATATGCACTCTTTCCACTGTGAGAAGCAAATCTCGTATTGTAGTCCTAAAATCCCGTAAAATTACTGCTGATCCATTGAATAGCGTTTGTTTTAAATAATAGACAAATTTAAAAGTTACTAAGATAAAAATGGTCTTTGTTTTAAGCTATTACGTGCAACGTACAAAGATCTACTAAAAAGAGTAGGCCTAGCATGGCCAAGTGATTAGGGTGCTAGGACTCGCAATATGAGGGCTACAGGTTCGAATCCCCGTCCTATGAATCATGTTTCTTCTTTCAGCTGTAAGGGCGTCTTACACACGGTCAATCTCACGCTTCGTTGGTGATAGGTGATGTTTACTAGCTACCTTCCTTCTGGTCTACCTCTGCTAAATTAGGGGGGAGGGTTAGCGCAGGTAGCCCTCGTGCAGCTTTGCTTGAAATTCAAACAAAACTAAAACATGATATCAATGTAAGTTCATCTAACTAAAAGTATTTTGCCTTCCTTGCATAGCAACATATCTATTTATCCGTGTTCCTCTTGAAAAAAAAAAAAAGAAATTTGAAATTCATTCTGGATGAAAGTTCAATAAAGATAAATGTCGTGGTTCATCGTTTGATGCTTGGGAAACACGCATGGAAAATAAACCAAGCTAAACACAGTTGAATAGGAGAATAAAACTATTTAGAATATATTTAGGTAATTCTTTATTGTGGATTTAAGAATTGTTGGATAAGTTTGAGCAGAAATGTAATTACCTTGTCAGAGTTTAGAAACGTTTTCAACTTTGCTTTGTCATTAAAAGGAAACTGAAATACCAGTTATTATTAAAATTATCACCAATAGTATGTGGTATACATTTTAATTATTAGAACCTTCAAAAACTTTGATTACTAATTTCCAATACGGTTTGCTACAAGTAGTTTAGAGAAAAGTTTATATTAGATCAATAGTAATGTAGTAATGTGAATTTCTGCATTTAGAATATTTTTTCTTTTTTTTGTAATATATAAATCTACATAAATGACTATTATATTAAGTACTGTATATGTTAATGAGTGGTTTAATAACCTGAATGAAAGTTCTTCAAGGTGACACAAAAGTCGTACCCAGTGGAGATGTTGAACAATAACAGCAATATAATTACGTGTTTATTTATTAAAGTATATCTTTGAATTTCTGGCCATTAACATCAAATTATTATATGCTTCAAACATTTACTTTAATGAACAAAAAATACAATTACTTTATTTTTATTATTTGTTAAAATCCCTATGGGTCTGGCCAAGCGTGTTAAAGCGTTCGACTCATAATCCGACGAGTGCGGGTTCGAATCCTAGTCGCACCAAAATATGCTCGTCCTTTCAGGTGTGAGGGCGTTATAATGTGACGGTCAATCTAACTATTTGCTGGTAAAAGAATAGCCAAGAGTTGGCGATGTGCGATGATGACTAGTTGCCTTCCCTCTAGTTTTACACTGCAAAATTAGGGACAGCTAGCGCAGAAAGCCTTCTTGTGGCTTTGCGCGAAATTTAAAGAACAAACAAGACAAACTTAAAAGAAGAAACAATCTTAAAGAAAACAGTATGACATTGTATTTCAGAGTGGTCTAGAAGGCGGTACTAGGTGCTTTAAACTCATGAAGACCTGTTGTCGTAAAACCTTTTATTCATTTATAAATACTGTTTATCAATACCTTTTAATTAAACAGCTTAGTGGCTTCGAATGCGATAAATTATGAAAATAAGCTGAAGAATGAACACATTTTAAGTTTTCTAATGCTTCAGATACATTGAATTAATATACATATTCTTATAAAGGTATGGCTGTTACAAAGAAAGGGCATTTTAAAGGTATGACTTTAAAAAATAAAGGTTATTTTTAACGATTAGAAACACTAACAGATGTAAAACTCAGACTTCGACTTAATCCAAAAATACAACAAAAAATGACTTCGACCAGTCAATTATTATTACTTGACAACCGAATTCAGTTTTCTTAATAAATCTGATTCATGTGCTGTGATCGTTGATCAAAATTTTATTTGATTACCTATCAGTTGGCCCGACATGGCCAAACAATTAAGGCACTTGACTCATAGTTTGAGGTTCTCGGGTTCAAATTTCCGTCACACTAAACATGCTCGCCCTTTCAGCTTTCGGGGTGTTATAATGGTACGGCCAATCCTACTAATGGTTGATAAAAGAGTAGCCCAATAGTTGACGGTGGATGGTGATGCCTAGCTACCGTCCCTCTAGCCTTGCACTGCTAAACTATGGACAGCAGATAGCCCTAGTGTGGCTTTGCGGAACTAAAAACAATTACCTGTCAAGCTTTCCATCTTCGGTATCTCTTATCTTTGTAATTGAGAACTTATAATTATAAAAATATAATATACATCCACTAGCCCTATTTTGTGACATAACAGGATTGTACTAATTAAATAATAACAAAGTTTTATTCGTCACTCTGACCTATAAAAGCTTACATTCAGCATAAATTAATCAGAAACAATTATTTTTATGGAATTTACTTTTAAGTGTGGGTTGAGCATGGTCAATTGTTTGCATACACGAATATGAACCTGAGGGTTCGTGCTTCACAGTTTCTTGTACTTGGGGGTCATGTATGAACTTTAAGAGTAACACAAAAGTTGGCGGTGGATGCTGTTGACTAGCTGCCCTAGCTTTAGCCTACCAATGCAAATTTATTGATGACTCTGCGTAGATGGCTCTTGTGTAGCTTTTATAAACAACCTAACAATTTTTTTAGAATTATCACGAAGAATGTTTCATATACAAATGGCGATTTATGGTTGTTCAAAATTTTTATTTGTTAATTAATCATTTAGCCTGATGTAGGATTTAGGCGTATCTGTTACTCTCTTAGTTTATTTTTTACATCAAACTAAGCTTATTTTATCGCTCAGTATCACAAGTGCTATTTTGAACCAAACTCAGAAGATGTTAAACTTAGTGCTTGAAACACACGCAGATGCAGGTTTTAAGTACAAGAACAAAAAATAAAAATAAAAGATATTTCTGAGATTTGAAGGAGTCTCCTTGCTGTGCCCTTTGGCGTCTATGTTTAGAAAATCACATTACCAACAACGATAGACTAACTGAAATTACTTTCTGAACAAAGAAACATTATTGAGGTTCTCATGCATTATAAAGTTTTACTAATTTACGCCATAAATACTCTTACAGTAGTATGAGTCAAGTTGTGCTAAACTGTACTATAAAGGTTCATAGAGCACCATGAAACTGATTAGAAAAACTGTACTATAAATGTTCATAAAGCAGTATGAAACTGGTTAGAAAAACTGTGTTATAAATGTTCATAGAGTAGTATGAAACTGGTTCGGATACACTGTACAACATATGTTAATAAAGCAGTATGAAACTGATTAGGATGCACTGTACTATAAAGGCTCTCTGAGTGGTATTGTTACCACTATAATTTTAAATAGCCTGAAATTGAGTTAAATGATAATTTGACCTGGCGTGATTAGATGGTTAATGCACTCGACCCCTAACCTAAGGTTCGCGGGCTCGAATCCCCGACACACCAAACATGCTTGTCCTTTCAGCCGTTATTACTTTATATTGTGAATGTCATTCCCTCTATTCGTTGGTAAAAGAGTAGCCCAAGAGGTGGTGGTAGGTGGTGATGACTAGCTGCCATCCCTCTAGTCTTATACTGCTAAATTATGGACGGCTATATCAAACAGCCTTCGTGTAGCTTTGCGCAAACTGAAAAACAAGCAAACAAATGATAACTAAGATTTAAAAGTTAAATAAATGTCGATATATATCCAATTTATGATACTTGCCAACATGATTGATACACACATTTAGGCCCACCATTGCCAGGTGGTTAAGACATTTGACTCCAAATCCGAGAATCCCGGTTTCGAATCCCCGTCACACCAAATATGTTCTCCCTTTCAGCCGTGGAGCGTTATAATGTGATAGTTAATTAAACTACTCGTTGGTAAAAGAGGAGCCCAATAGTTGTCGACGGGTTGTGATGACTAGCTGCCTCCCCTCTAGTCTTACACTGCGAAATGACGGATGGTTAGCGCAGACAGCCCTCGTGTAGCTTTGCGTGAAATTCAAAACAAACAAACAATGCACACAATTTCTTTTTTAATACAAATATATTTTAATATACGAGTAATAATAAAATTTACAATAACGGCTATTACGAATAACGGCCTATGTATAAACGTTTTACAAACAGTGTCGAATCTCTATCTGGTTTATAACTTTCTTAAGGTCTTATCGAGGGATCATGATGAAAGAATTAATTTCGAGTTAATGTTGGTACAATTCACTTAAAGGGGGCTACCTAGCTCTGCGTTCTTCGCTGATCACACTTTGAGTGTTTCACTGCTGAATTTATATAATGTCTTTGTAAAAATACTAATGTCTGATGTGAATCCGCTGAAGTTAAATGGTTTTTAATTATCAAAATTTATAAACGTTCCCAGTCAAATATCTGAAGTTTCCTATATAATAGTGTAAGTTATGTACATTTGTAAATGTAGATTAGACTTAAGGAAACGTCGATATTAAAATAGATATATAATAGTAAATCCGTCGCAGTATCAACTGAGTCGTAATAAAATATATTATATTTTAGAATATACAGTAGAATAAACCTAGTTTATGGTAAACTCTACTATGAAAGTTTTCATAGTGGTATGAGCGTAGAAGTCTATGCCCAGTAATCGTGAATTGCATCGTAAAGTTTATATGAACGAAATCTCTTTCTTTATATATAATATTTATAAACGAAATTATTATTGTATAATTCTTGAATATACTTTAAAATATTGTCAGTTATTTAGAGAAAAAAAACAACAAAACTTTGCGCCAATTTCATAGCCCTACGCCCCACAAATTAGAATCTGTTTAGCTGTTTCAAATTCCTCACACTAGTTTGTTTGTTTTGAATTTCGCGTAAAGCTACACGAGGGCTATCTGCGCTAGCTGTTCCTAATTTAGCAGTGTAAGACTAGAGGAAAGGGAGCTAGCCATCATCATCTACAACCAACTCTTAGGTTACTCTTTTGCTAACGAATAATAGGATTGACTGTCGCATTATAACGCCCTCACGGCTCAAAGGGCAAGTATGTTTAGTATAACGGGGAATCGAACCCGCGACACTCCGATTACGAGTCGAGCGTCTTAATCACCTGGCACTGTCACAAATAAACTTAACTCGGCATGAGTCAATCAGAAGTTATTCAGTTTATAACTTAATGCTCTTATTCAACCTGCTTGCACTAACAGTTAGGACAATCCAATCGCGAACTGCGCGATCGAAATCCATTGCCGGAATTTCAAATTTTCATTAATTGGAACGTTAATAAATGGCGGTACGTTTCTATTCGTCGTAGGTGATTAGTGTTGACTAATCTAACCTATCACTTTAAAATTAGGGACACCTGGCGCAGAGTACTCTCGAGTAGCTTTTCGTGAAATTAAAGAAACGAACAAACAATATATAAATCAACCATTATCAATTGTTTATACTAAATTAAGTTCTTTACTTTTCTTATATGCGCAGCAGCACTATCAACTAAATAGTTATATAACAAGGTGAGAATAATTGTTTGTTTGTTTGTTTTGGAACTTCGCACATAGCTACTCGAGGGCTATCTGTGCTAGCCGTCCCTAATTTAGCAGTGCAAGACTAGAGGGAAGGCAGCTAGTCATCACTATCCACCACCAACTCTTGGGCTACTTTTTTACCAACGAATAGTGGGATTGACCGTAACATTATAACGCCACCACGGCTGAAAGGGCGAGCATGTTTGGCGCGACGGTGATGCGAACCCATGACCCTCAAATTACGAGTCGCACGCTTTTACGCGCTTGGCCATGCCAGGCCAGGTGAGAAAGAAAACACGTATGTTTTTACAGAATATGTTACTAGTGATCTCATACTTTTATCAGGTACATAAATTCACCTTGTTATTAAGAATACAAGTATTGTTTTGACTACTTTACTATTCATAGAAAGTTTTCCAAAAAATGTCTATGAACTTATTCGCATAGACTTTATTATCTACTAACTAATGCATAGTTGGACTTCAAAGATAAATTATGTTTCTAAGTTTTTATGGGTTTTTTTTCAATGCGTTGTAAAGTATTTCTGCGTTTGAAAGAAACAGAGGAAATGTTTACCTTATCTAATGCTCCAGCTGAGACAGTTTATCCCTGGAGATCAGTGATAAGTTTACGTATTTAACAATGTTAAAATTTGGAGATCAGAGAGAGTGAGAGGTAATATTAAAATTCAATAACCTGTTAATGGAAGCTAATAAGATATTAACAAGTTAAATCAAAACGTACTTTTAAAAAAACGAATGTAATTTCTTGAGTATAATTTGTTTGTAGTTTCGCGTATTTAAAAGAAACGTGTGTGAAAGTAACTAAATAGTCATCATTACATTAAAAATTTGATATTGTACACAGAAACATTTGGCTGCAATAGCATTGAGATGAGACTTCAGGAATGAAATTATGTAACCTACACTAGTTATGATCAATTGCATCAAAATTCGATCAGTTTTAATCTTTTGATTATTTTAAACTGACCAGTTGATATTTTTTGATTGTTTAAGTAAATAAATTTCAGGTCCGTACGTGGAATATTTCAAAGAGGGGTGGGTTCTAATTTGTGAGATCAAAAGCCATCATATATTATACTACGAGGGACAGAGGGGAGGAAATGAGGGAATGCTATTGTTCCAAACCTGAAAATGGCGGTGTTTTATCAGACGAATATTGACTATATAGAAAGCGCTGTAACTAAATAAACATATATGTTTTTAATTACCAAAGTAGAGGGATCGGTCAAATTCCCCCTGTACGTGCAATTATGGAGAGCAGACGATCAATTTTATGTATAACTGCTTGAGCTCTTCTTCAAGCTAAGCATTTTTTCACCAAAAATAAAATATTACATTCAATTTCTTCTACAAGTTCTTTTTCTGCTATTTTTAATTAGTTTGTTTTTGAATTTCGCGCAAAGCTGCATGTGGGCTATCTGTGCTAGCTGTTCCTAATTTAGAGTGAAAAACTGGAGGGAAGGCAGGTAATCATCACCGCCAATTCTTGGGCTACTTTTTTATAAAAGAATAGTGGGGTTGGCCGTACATTACAACTCCCCCACGGCTGACAAGGATTCGAAGCCGTGACCCTCGGGTATCGAGTCGAACGCCCAAACCACCTGGCCATGCTTGGCCGTTTCTTCTGTATATATTTCTCACAAAATACATCTTATATTTCTTATTGTATCTACTAACTTGATAATTAGAAGATTTCTTCTGCTTCAGTAGATAGATCACTACTAGTTTTGTAAACCAAACCTACAAAACCTTTCAGGACCATTCTGACACTAGTACAACCCTTAACAACGTACTTTCAATAGTACTACTCTTTCTATTTAAACTCCGTAACCATTGTTCTGTGTTGATTCGTGGATGCTTAAATCTATTCAGATACATATAGCAGACTCGAGTAATTATTACTATTCCCTGTGATACAGCCTAGCTAAACCTGTTTTCTAAGTAATCGAGTATATTGTTTCAAACAGGTCAGTCGTTTCTCTACAACTGTCTATCTAACTAATAATGTGCTATAGATGTCTAATGGCAAGCGACTGTTTCAAGACAGAAAATGCTAATTCTTCATTGAAAGGATATAGTTTGTTTTGTTATATTTTGAATTTCGCGCAAAGCTACACGAGGGCTATCTGTGCTAGCTAGCCCTAATTTTGCAATGAAAGAATAGAGGGAAGGCAGCTATTCATCACCATCAACTCTTGGGTTACTCTTTACCAACAAATAGTGGGATTAACCGTAACTTTATAACGCCTTCACGGCTGAAAAGGCGAGCATGTTTGATGTGATAAGGATTCGAACCCGCGACCCTCAGATTACTAGTTGAGTGCCTTAATCACCTGGCTATGCCGGGCCAAAAGTAATTTGGTGTGCATCTTATGAGCCGGGCCTACCATGGGGTTGACCGTTTTCTTATAATGCCCTTACGACTGAAAGGGTGAGTATGTTTGGTGTGACGAGAACCCGCGCCTAACAACCTCGTCATGCTGAACAAAAATGCATAACAACATGCATTTTAATTTAAACGTTTCATAACACTTGTGACGACCGGGAATAGAACCCGCTTGTAAGGCAGCTATGCTAACCACTATACCACCAACGCTTTATATATATAATAAGAAAAGAATATCAGCGGTGGGGTCTGATCCCACCTTCTTTCGGACTGGCGGTATAGCAGTGGGTTTGGTGTGTGTCATCAAATTTCCTTTAGGGTGTTTCCGGCAAAATATGATATATATTTAAGGAATATTGCACTTTATGGTTTGGTTTGAACTTTCTTCCAAATCTACACGAAAATTATCTGGGCTAGTTATTCCTAATTTAGCAGAGTAAAACTAGAAAAAAGACCACACACTGCCAAATCTTGGGCTACTCTTTCACCAATGGATAGAGGAATTGACTGTCACATAATAACGTTCCCACGGCATAAAGGGTGGTAGATCGGGGATTCAAACCCGTAACACTTAGATTCCCAGTCCAGTGCTCTAACCATCTGACCAGTTTGCTTAACATAAAATAATAAATGCACTGAGAATTGATGTGACATTTAACCAGTTATTTTGTCATCACCACTTTAAATATGTTATTTAATAAACTGACTTCATGTTTCTAGCTATTAGTTAATTTATTAATAGGTGTAAGATCAGTCAGAATAATATTATAATAAAAAGATAAAACTACTCCGTACTCTTATTTTTAAGTCCAATATTTAATTTTCACGCAGTTTGGTGTAAAGAACGCCGGTATTGTTTTTGTGAAAAGATCTTGTTATAACTTTCTTATTTTCAGGACATTTGAGAAGATTTCTGTGTATTGTGAAACGTTCACTGACCTCATACCAGTTTCTTTTGTCCTTGGGTTTTATGTCTCGATAGTGGTTGGTCGATGGTGGCAACAGTATATGTCTATTCCTTGGCCAGATAAGTACGTTTCTACAATCACAATTTGACAGCCATTTTGTATTTAAAGATTGTATTCAATTTAGGACTAATGTCTAAGCATTTTTGTGGTTTTAATTATATCTTTTATTTATTTATTTATGCAGGATTTGTATGCTTATATCTGCATACGTTCACGGTAAAGACGAGAGAGGTCGCGTCATTCGTCGTACCCTTGCTCGTTACCTAAATCTCCTCTCCGTACTCATCTTCCAAGCTATTAGTACTTCTATCAAAAAGAGATTTCCAACATTGGATCACTTAGAAGAAGCGGGTTCGTTCACTGTGTTTTAGTAATGTTTAATTTTTAAATATTTGTGCAACCCGTCCCTAATCTAGCAGTGTAAGCCAAACGGGAAAGCAGCTATTCATTACCACTCACAGCAGACTCTTCGGCTGTACTTTTACCAATGTACATAGGGATTGACCATTACATTATAACGCTTCCACAGTTTTAATAGTGAGCATGTTTGATGTGACGGGAATTTAAACCTACGACCCTCAGATTATGACTCGAACGTTCTAACCACCTGGATATGCCGGGCCTATTTTGTCCTTTCAACAGCAACAAAAATAAACCAAATCATCATTGGCATCTAATACAAACATGGCCACTTTCTTTTCTTCAGTAATACGTTTTTGCTGTACTTTATTACTAACTAGCTACAGTCGCCCACTGATTTGATTGACGGCTGTTTTGACTGATATCTCGATAATTGGTATAAAATACAACACTGACGTTACACTTTGCACCTCATAATTCAGAAGGAATTTCAATAGAACGTCATACTATAATAGTATTAAACATTTTATAATACGGAGAACAGACACAAATCTTTAGAATATTTCAGTCGATAATAAATTGTGCAATGCCAAGTATTATGCAAGGAAGAAGAAAATACAGTGCAATATTTTTGCATAACTACAAAAGACGGCTTCTCTTCCTCATAAAAATTATGCGACCAGCTTAAGTTTACTCCTCTTGTGGACAGTTTATAATTTTTTCAGGTGTTACGGGATCCCTCTTCAATCGCGAGAGCGTACTTACGTCACTATTTTTAAATGTGGCATTTCTATTGAATAGCGGTTTCTATTACAGATAAGACAAACAATCAAAGTTGTCCAAAAATTTTGTAATATTAAATGTATTAACATTAGATGGGTAAATTTGATAGATAAAATGGAAAAAAGTAAGAAAATCAATTATACCTTTATTTTGCAGTCAAAAATATCTTCAAGTACGCCACTGTCGTTAAGTGAAAAAGTGTTTGTTTATTTTATGGTTTAAAATAGCATTTACAATCTTAGAGAATCATCAGTGGCCACGTTTTCTAGTATGTAAATAATTTTTTATATGGTGTCACTTGAATAACGTGTTGAGATCATCTATTCCCATAAATTTCGGAAAATATGTTTTTATTGATAAAATGTGGCACAACGACATGTCTATGGACAGCTAGAAGCTGTGTAGCTTTGTGCTTAATTCCAAACAAACAACGACGACAAAAAAACATTTGTTGCATTGCTTCTCTCTCCTCCAGTAGCTCAAAGACAAGTCTAAAAGTTATAATTCTAAACGAATTGAGGGTCCGTTGCCCATGATGAGCTTAGAACAGATAGTTTATTGTGTAGTTTTGTGTTTAACTCCAAACAAACATATGTAAAAATATGTATGATGTTTGCCAAATATATCCATATCGGTTTATTAATCCTCTACCTTAGGGTTCAAAGTCAAAGAAGTTCATCACTAAGAGGAAGCCTTTTAACTCACTAATACATTGAGACTCATCTGTATCATTCACGAATTTTTTTATTGGAACTACTCATTTAATTTGTTTGTTTGTTTGTTTGTTTTAAGTTAAGCACAAAGTTACACAATGGGCTATCTGTACTCTGCCCACCACGGGTATCGAAACCCGGGTTTTTAGCATTGTAAGTCCACAAACATGCTGCTGTGCCACTAGGGGCGATATTTAATGTAACCCGACCGATTACTTTTATTTCATTTTCTCAAATATTTTGAACGTATATTTGCCATGTATTTAAAAGGTAGTTAATTAAAAAGAAGAATTACCAAATACAGTACTTTATTATGTTATTTTTTTATAAGCAGGCCTCATGACGAAAGAGGAGAGGAGGGTTTATGATGAAATTCCCATGGCTCACGGCAGATGGTGGATCCCTGCCCAGTGGTTCACAGCTCTGGCAGTTAGGGCAAGGAAAGAAGGAAGAATTAATGATGACATCACTTTGAAAGCCTTACTGGATGTATGGCTAAGCTTTTTAAAAGAGTTAGGCAGATGAATGTTCCTGTAAAGTATTCGACAGTTTGCATAGATAAATAAACTGGTGATTACATAGAGGAGAGTTTCTCCTCAGACGTGACTACTTTCAAATCATATTCAGGATATTATTGAAACTCAGGAGTTAATGAATCTTATTTTTGATAACTACCCAACCATCTTTTCGGTCTTTGAAACACGTTTTAGTTCATGTATTAAATACCTTTAAAATGTTGTTAGCATTAAGATGAAAGCTGAATAGTTACGAATTAGCTGCATTGTTAGCATTTAGGTTAAAACTGAATATTAGGTTCGCAACTGCATAAACTATAATCTGTCGATGTTACTACTTGAAGCAATGTCGAGAATTGGGAACGTTTATAAATTAAACTTTTAAAAAGAACCACGAATAAGCGTTAGATTTATACAAATGAATCACTTAAATTTAAATCAGTAAATTATACATAGCAAGTTTGAAACAATCTAATGTATATTTTATTTATGAGCTTATTTAGTACATTTAAATGTGGTTATGTTCATATTTTTAAATATAAGTTTATCTTAATATTCTCAATTTTAATTTTTTTAACGTTTCTGTAAAATATAAATACGTTTTCTATTCCCTACTAGATACTTCGTATATTTCTTTAAATTTAAAACAACATAAAATGAAAAACGTTCATTGTGTATTTAGTTTACTTCAAAATTTTAATATCTTTTGTGATTTTTAAAGGTAGTTGTTTAAAAATATCTAAATATATATAAATATTTGTGTTCAACTAATACAAATAGCTCAGTTTGTCTTTATTTGAAATTTTAATCTTAACACATTCTCCAATCTCTGTAAATGTGTTTTTAGGAGTTACATGAATATCGTGGAAACTGTGGGATGCTCTATAGCTATGACTGGATTAGCGTTCCTTTAGTGTATACTCAGGTTAGTAATTCCTCAAAGATCACAGTTGGTTTTCACGTTTTTTTTTTTTTTTTTACTTCGTGCAAAGCTACACGGGGCTATCTGTTCCAGGCGTCCCTAATTTAGCAGTGTAAGATTAGAGGGTGTGTGTGTGTGTTTCTTATAACAAAGCCACATCAGGCTATCTGCCGAGCTCACCGAGGAAATCGAATCCCTGATTATGGCGTTGTAAATCCGTAGAATTACTGCTGTACTAGGAGGAGGCATGAGTATAGGGAAGGCAGATAGTCATTCCCACCTACTGCCAACTCTTGGGCTACTATTTTAGCAACGAATAGTAGGATTGAATGTCAATTATTATGCATCGACGGCTGAAAGGAGCGTGTCTGATGTAACGGGGATTCGAACCCGCGACCCTCAGAGTGGGAGTTGAGCGCTCTAATCACCTGGCTACGTTGAGTATTTTGATGTTTGGAGAATCACTTTTACTTTAAGGCTGAAACAAAGCCCAAAGTTTTGATTTAATTTTTTTTTTGTTTTTCAATTACATTATAAAAAAAGTAGCCATAAAATAAAGTTTCGTTTCTTTATATAGCATTATATATAAAGTAATATAATGTGAAAAATAAACCTACATATTATAATTACTAATTTTTGGCAGGTAATTTTTTATTTCATATGGATCACAACATGTTATACATTACAAACGAAAATGTATCATTTGTGATATTTTTTTGTTAGTATATATTAATTGACAAAGATTAAAAATTATACTTCATTTTCTAGAAGATATTATATTAAAGTACGTGAAGATTATGCCAACTTTTAAAAATGCCAATGAAGTATTTGGATTTGGGGTGAAATACGTTTCAGAAAAAACAAGTACCAAAAATTATATGATACTTTCTAATAAATTAATTTGTAATGACCCGGGATGGCTAGGTGGTTAAGACTCGGGTCGTAATCTAAGGGTCGCGAGTTTAAATCCCCGTCATACAAAACATGCTCGCTTTTACAGTGGGGGCGTTACCAACTATTGGTTGGTAAAAGAGTAGCCCAAGAGTTGGCGGTGGGTGGTGATGACTAGCTGCTTTCTCTTTAATCTTACACTGCTAAATTAGGGAAGGTTAGCGTAGACAACCCTCGTAAAGCTTTGCGCGAATTTAAAAAAATCAAACATTTAATTTGTAGCGCCATCTGTTGTTTGAACATAAGATAATGGATTTTAAAGTAATCTCAAAATTCAAATGCTTTCGAACAGTTCACTATTTGTTTTAGAACAAAAAAGAATCTACGATAAAGTAGTTATTGTTTTTGTCATTACAACCTAACGACATTCTAGTGTCAAATATCTAGTCGTTAAAAGTATAATTTAAAATATATACAAACCTTTAACGAATTAAGTTGAAGATTATTCACAACTTATTAACATCTATAGAAATTACACTAATCAGTTGAGTTGAATTACGTCTGCTAAGAAAAAATCATTATATACTATTTATTTGAAGCGAAATCACTTGATTGTTACAGCAATATTTACCATGACCTTCAAATAAAAACTATAAGGCAAATACGTATATGTATGAATAACTAAATAATTAATATTTGTTTTCACTAAACAAACAAATAAACAAAACAACGACAGAGTTTTAATGTAAATAGTTAACTTACAGCAATTTTGGTTGAGTTGTAAGTTTTGTTTCCGGTAGGCTGTGTTTGTTATTTGTCTTTACCAACGAATTCGTCCAATCAAAATACTATAAGACTTTTTTAAATATATGGACAACGGAGAACGTAGTATTTCTATGAGAAACTGCTTTTCAATAAATTGTTCCCACGTGTCATAGAAGTTAATTTAGCTATCAGTTTAATATTTATGATTTATTTAAACTATTTTGATTATATTTAGTTAAGTGTGAATAAATCTCCCACGTTTCAAATGATTTATACACTGAAATTCATCTGACATTAGGCTGCAGAGATTAATCCGTTTTCCTTCTACTATTACGTTTTGTTTTTCTTTTAACTGATAGGTGGTGACTCTAGCTATCTACACATACTTTCTAGCATGCGTGATGGGTAGACAATATCTAGACCCCACGAAAGGATATCCTGGACAGAAGATAGACCTATATTTTCCCTTTTTCACACTACTTCAGTTCTTTTTTTACATCGGATGGTTGAAGGTTCGTTCAGTAAAAGAATGTCATATTTCCATAAAAAATATATTTCACCCTCAAATTATGTTATTTAACTTTTTGTCGGAATACTCCTGGATATTTTTATTTGACATTTTTCAATAATACGGTTATTTAAATTTTAAACGATACTCATTGAAGTATTTTTAAAGTTAACCGTAATAACAAGTTTTCATACGTTAGGTAGCAGAGTCGTTGATCAACCCTTTTGGTGATGATGACGACGATTTTGAGTTGAACTGGTGCTTAGACCGGAACTTTGCTGTAAGTAACCGAAAAATTGGTCTTAGTTGATAAATTTCAAAGTGAATTAACAGTAAATGACACTGCTTTCTATTCAACTTTTTGGTAAGTAACCATAAGTATGTTCAGCTTTCTGTTCCATTCGGTATCTGTACAAGTTAATGAGGAACTCTAGGTGAGTAACACGAATTTGATATAACGTTCATAACAAGTAAACAGGAGTAGGTGCTTTCTAAACAACTTTACAGTTGGCAAACAGGAGTTTGTACTGCTTTTCTGACAGCTTTGTAACAAGTAAACAGGAGTAGGTGCTTTCTAAACAACTTTACAGTAGGCAAACAGGAGTTTGTACTGCTTTTCTGACAGCTTTGTAATAAGTAAACAGGAGTAGATGCTTTCTAAACAACTTTACAGTAGGCAAACAGGAGTTTGTATTGCTTTTCTGACAGCTTTGTAACAAGCAAACAGGAGTAGGTGCTTTCTAAACAACTTTCCAGTTGGCAAACAGGAGTTTGTACTGCTTTTCTGGCAGCTTTGTAACAAGTAAACAGGAGTAGGTGCTTTCTAAACAACTTTCCAGTTGGCAAACAGAAGTTTGTATTGCTTACTTGACAACTTCGCGTGAACAAACCAAAATTTTATATTGTTCTATGCACTAACAAATGTCACTCGATACACTTATTAGCTTAAAGATAAATCTGTAAGTATTTTAAAGAAATAGCTTATCTAACTGAACAGTTATCTGTACACTAAAGATCTAGATCAGGTCGTCGATATCTTAGAGCAAAAACCTTACTGAAATAAAATAGCAGAGAATAAACTAAAATATGTAACGAGTAATTTTCGAATTCTAAAATTGGAATTAAAACAATAAAGATGGATATACCGTTTTGTAATGTATTTGTGCTTTTTCACGAATTTAAAAACTTCCACGAACTCGCATGTAGAGGTTAAGCGCCGATGTAAACAATTTGTGCATGGGGGATGTTAGGAGACAGTTATTATGTTCTTTGTAGGAACAAACGTTATGTCTCAATACTAGTATTGAAGTGTGAGAGAAATGTTCCCTAGTTACTGAACAAGTTACTGAGATTTCCGTTCTCTTCCATACTTACATTACCACATTAGATATTAATACAATGTTTGTCCTATGAAGGAATCGATAATCTTTGTTTAGGTTTTAAACTTCTAGCAATAAATTTATTCGCCATTTTGTTTTATTCGGAGAAAAATTAAAATAGTTTTTCAGTTTCCATCTTCTCACACTTAATTCCTAGTGTAACTGTTGTACTCGATATTTGACACATTATATTCTGACTTCAAGTAAAGCCTTCAGTTTGTTATGACCAGATGTCGCTCTTGATTGTGGATGATATGTTTCAAAGGCATCCTAAGCTTGTGAAAGATCAGTTTTGGGATGAGCTGGAACCTCAGTTACCTCACACCAGGTCTTCGTTTAGTTTACGAACACGGCCGTACCTTGGATCAGCCACCAATTTTGAGTAAGATTATTTTTTTTTCAATGTTGAAACTACATAATGATATGAATTAATACGACATTGTAAATATTGGAGAAAGAGTTAAAATGGTAAAACAGGAATAATGTACATGTCGTTTGTATTTATTACGCGAAAAAAACTGCTCGAGGTGTAAAGTTTAGTGATTTTGCTAACGAATATATTATTATTGTAATTGTTTACATTCGTTAATTAACAAACTACTAACCGAATAGACGTCTCCAAATTTGTTGTAAATGAAATTTCTACCAGAAGTTGCATTTCATTTATTTACTTATCTTATATTTATACATAGCAATTTTAATGAAATTCTCATTTAAGAAACCAATATTACAGAATAACGTGCGTTAAACAAACATCAATATATTTTCAAATGTTTTTATTATGGAAGGTTTTTGTTGAAAATCAGTTGTGCACGATTCTTATCTGGAAAAGTATAGCCTTTTTATTGTTTTTTATGCAATATCCCACGAGAATGTTTGCGATCGTATAGATTTGTTTAATTATTCAGATTTTACCTAATATTTGACCTATTGAAATTGACCTAATATATGATAGCATTGCTAACAGAGACCATTTTGTGGAACAAAATTAGGAATCACAGAATGGCTATGAATAATAGTTATTTAAAACAACGTTTAAAACTGCTGTTTTTTAAATAAATTCACTTGGAATCTTCAGGTCTTCTTGATATAATATTCGATTTAAGATGCATTAGATGCATTTTGAGTAAGATTTCAGTGATACAATGTTAATTTAGTGTTAATATAACAGGAAAAACGTTACATATTATTCAATTAAATATTTACTTCAAATGAACAGTGTTCACCCTGATGAAGCAGAATTTGTTCCAATGGAAACCATTATGGAAGAAGACAACACTGGAGAGATGTACAGGAGTACCTCTAATAGTCTTGGAAATTACCTGTTGACTCCAGAAGCGGACATTATTTCCCAAAGAAATGCACGATGTTCCTCCGAGTTTCCTGGACGCAGGTTTTTAAATGTCCTTTCTGGACGGAATAGCTCCGAAAATATTGTTCAAACCCCGAAGAAAGAATTTCCTCCATCTTTTGTCTTGAAATCACCACGAAAGTGCTCGAGAACTCGGTCAGGTTCCGAGACATCGGAGATTCACAAATCTGTAGAACAAAAAGAGAACAAGTCCCGATCCAAACTTTCTCTCACATCAAGAAAACATTTTTCAGGTGAAGAACATGATTGTCTAATCGAAAATGCTTCGAGTGTTTCGACTCTTCCTGCTACATTTTCTCCTAATGCCGATGATAAATCTGATGCAGTTCAATCGAATGATAAAAAGTGTGACATAAATCCGAACACAAAGTCATCTCAAACGGTAACTGAGACAACAGTTGACATAGACGTTTCTCCAATATCCAGCCCTAATCGCAAATTATCTCCATATGAACCAAATATTCCAATCTCATACATAGATACAGTAGAAACCTTATCGACATGCACCGAACGATCGCCTTTCCAATTAGATTCTCCAAATTTAAATAAAGAACCATCTGAACAAGATCCTTCTTTAACTAATCAATGACTATATAATTTTCTCGTAGTTAAGGAATTAACTTCGTACCTCTGATGCAATCAAATACACACCTTCCTGTGAATCAAACTTTCCGTCCACAGCAAAGAAATAATCACTTACTTCAGCCTCTCAAACAGACTCAGAGAAATGATTAAATCAGCTTTAACAAGTTGTCCAATTGAAAACTATCTTCATGTGAACAATCGATTCTTCTTTAATCAAATATTAATTGACTGAATTGCGTTCAACCACAGACAGGATTCTTTTTTCACCAGAGCAGAAGCAATCTTCATCTACAACAGATCAACCAATCCCATGTGAACAAGTTGACCCGGTTTAAATCAAACACTCATGAGGTGTATTACACTCGTCCATAGTAAGGTGGTTCTCACCATAAAAAGTGCAATACTAGTATAAAGTCGGGTACCAATTCCATTTGAACTTAATTTGTTCATAACCAAATACTCATGAGTTAAATTATATTGTTCTATAGACGAAGAATTTTCACCAGAGCAGATACAATCCTCATTTACAGTCGAGTAACGAAAACCAATAGATTGACGCTAATTTAAAAAAAATTAATTGCTTGTGTCCATTGTTGAATCTTTGGAAAGCCACACACACTCAAAAACTAACATATATGAACCAAGCGCATAAAAAGTTTTATAAATCAGTATATCTTTAAAGTTACAGAGCTTTGATCCAGGATGCTTAAATCTTTATTATTATATTTAAATAACTGTTTACTTATTTCAAACATAAAGCTTGAGAATACGCTATCTGTATTTTGCCCAACTGAAAGACCGTTACACCACCGGTAAGCTTGTTGAATAATAACGACTTTTATTACAACAGTCACGTTACTAGAAGTAATGATTTTTTATTACGTGTCTGTTGTTAGAGAATTTACAAATAATTGTTATATTGTGTAAAGTTATTTAATCATATGAAACGTGGGTTTCTGTCATCCATGAGCTTGAATATCACATCACAAAATGAAACAAAATGTTTTTCACCTAACGACATTACAGGACTAACAGATATCGTTCATCATAAAATAATATATATCATTTTTCTTCCCATTTCGTTTAGGCATTTTATTCGTGCTATACTATTTAGAACGTTTAATTAAGAATATATTCACAATAATGGAACAGAAACGACCATAATGTTGAGGTTATTCACAAGATGGCGCTATCGTAAGTTACTGTTTGTAGTGTTTTTTTCTCAGCTGAAACATTGTCTTTCTTTTCAAGTTTGTTCCACTACAACTAAGACTAACTGTCTTTGTTAAGTTTAGTATTTTTCGCAAACAGTTTCTTCGAATTTCTAGAGAAGGAAGATGGTTTTCTTTGTTTATTTGTTTTGGAATTTTGCACAAAGCTACTCGAGGGCTATCTGTGCTAGCTGTCCCTAATTTAGCAGTATAAGACTAGAGGGAAGGCAGCTAGTCATCATCACTCGCCTCCAACTCTTAGGCTATATTTTTACCAAGGAATAACGGGATCAACCGTCATATTATAACGCCCCACGGCTGAAAGGGCGAGCGTGTTTGATGTGACGGAGATTCGAACCTGTGATCCTCGGATTACGAGTCGAACGCCTTAGTCACCAGGGCATTCTGGGCCTTTCCAGGTAGGTGACAATCATAAAAGTCCACTACTTGGATTGTTTTAAACCGAAGTTTTTGTTGTTTTCTTTTTGTATATACTAAAACACAATCAAAGGAAAACTTTCAAAAAAATCATAATGTTTTTTCGGTAAGTTACAGAGAAGTTTTTTTGCCATAAAAATATCGTAGAGCTTTGTGTGTCTTAAAAATAAATGATGAAATACTGAAACTTATCTCACTATAAATATGATCTATTATGTATATATTTGCCTTGGCATCTATCGTCCAAAACTAGTTGGTACGGTTACCGTAGTATTTGATATGGTATTATTTGTTTGTTTCTGAATTTCACGCACAGCTACAAGAGGGCTATATGTGCTCGCCGTCCCTAATTTAGCAGTGTAAGACTAGAGGGAGGGCAGCTAGTCATCACCACCCACTGCCGATTTTTGTATTACTCTTTTTACAAAAGATAAAGGGTTTCATCGTTACGTTATAACGCCCGTACTGATAAAAGGGCGATTATGTTTGGTGCGACAGAGAATCGAACGTGCAACTCTTAGGTAACGAATCTAGCGCCATACTCACTTGATAACTAGAAACTGTTCTACAGTGTACATAGGCTATTCTACGTTTGAATTTTTACTTGAGGTATAAAATGACCCTGAAATTCAGCACGTTTTTGCTAAAAAAAAAAGTATTTTGGTTTGTATCACTCAGTAACTCAACGATATGTTCGAAGGCTGATAATTCTAAAATAAGGGCTTCAATATCAGTGAAAGGTATAGCAGAGACAGTTCATTGTTAGCAACAAACAAACAAATCTTTCACCCACACTTGACTCTCTTGATTACCATAGTATTTTACATGGTAACTGAAAAGTATATGAAAATGTACAAGGGCAATTTTTTCTAGGATTTTCGCTCTAGAACGAGAATGCAAAATACTCTGAAATGGGGCACACTTCCATTTTTAATTACATTTTAGGCTTCGATCAACCATAGTTTGCTAACTCGATTACCATAATTTTTTGAATGATAACTGAAAATTGTCCGACGGTTTAGAGGGGCAGTCGTAAGTCCCCCACTTCACAGGTAAACGTGACGTGCAGCCATGACATATGAAGAAAGGGGAGTTAATGTCATCAAAGATGACGAGGTCATAGTTCCGAGTTATATACTTGGCCGCCATGACAGACGGCCATAATGAATGATTATGTAACGTAATAGAAAGTAGAAAACGTGTTTTCAAGCGGACATAACAGGCAGCCATGACTCATAGAATATGTCTTATTATGTCGATACTTAATCATGAATTACTTAATTAGATCATCCAAAAAGAGGACGTTTAACACTTTAATTTATAATTGATCGTCCTAAAAAAAGATGCTTAACATTAATTAATTGAATCATTTATAATTAAATCATCATTAAAAAGACACTTAAGATTAATTAATTTATCCCAGAGAAAGACGATACAATAACTAAAACATATTTAAAGATTTGCAGTACCAAATTATTAGTTAATTAATACAATTACAATTAATTCCTCTTCAGATGGAGGATATTATTGTTCATATTTAATAAATCAAGTATTTTCAATGACATATCGTGACATGATCACGTTTGTAGGTATAAATCGCTATCATGCAATAATACTTTAAACTTATAGTTTACTAATTTGACTTTACGCAACAAAATACTTTACACGTGTTACTTTATGTCTTTTGTTTTGGAATTTCGCACAAAGCTACTCGAGGGCTATCTGTGCTAGCCGTCCCTAATTTAGCAGTGTAAGACTAGAGGGAAGGCAGCTAGTCATCACCACCCACCGCCAACTCTTGGGCTACTCTTTTACCAACGAATAGTGGGATTGACCGTACATTATACCACCACGGCTGAAAGGGCGAGCATGTTTGGCGCGACGGTGATGCGAACCCACGACCCTCGGATTACGAGTCGCACGCCTTACGCGCTCGGCCATGCCAGGCCTACTTTATGTCATGTTTCACAAAAGTGGAGCCCTGAGAAAGAATCTTACACATCTTAATAATTAAAAGTTACTCATCAAAGGACTAAAAACTTTGGACTAAATTATTACATTTCCTTTCCTAAAAGGAATCTATCTTATTTAATCTGTTCACAATGCATGAGTATATATGTTTATATTATCCTAAATCGGGCTATATCATACATTGGTTAAAACTTATGCTTTGATTTGTACAACAATTTACATGCTCAATAAAAATTTATTAAGCAGTTACACTTTTACTAATTTGTGACAAAATTTAAAGTACCTTTGGGAATTCCAATCACCATGTTAATTATAAAACAAAGACACTCTATCTTTTTATGTTATTTGTCTATTGATTCACATTTGCTATAGTTAAAGAATAATAAATGAATGACTACCGTTAAAAGTTCATGAGACATTGATCCACACGATCTTTAACTTGTGTCAAAGATGATCAGGGGTCACTTATAATGGGAGCGAAGGATGATGATGATATTGTCTTGATAACGTCCAATGGTTTGAAAGGATAGGCTGTCACTATTTTAGAAGATCGTTACATATTGTTTTTAAACAATTAGGTTTACTTACACGTGGTAATTAACATAATGGTGCGGCATGGCCAGGTTGTTGGGGCACTCGACTCGTAATCTGAGGGTCGTGGGTTCAAGTTCCCTTGCCACACGAAACATGCTCGCCCTTTCAGCTGTGGGGACGTTATTATGTGACAGTCAATCCCACTATTCGTTGGTAAAAGAGTAGCCCAAGAGTTAGCGGTGGGTGGTGATGACTAGCTGCCTTCCCTCTAGTCTTACACTGCTAAATTAGGGACAACTAGCGCCGATAGCCCTCGTGTAGCTTTGCGCAAAATTCGAACAACTAACATAACAGTTGAAGTTAAGGTTGCCCTTGCATCTAATATCTGCTGTGTATGCTTGTTTAATTACATTATTAGGTTCAAAGAAAGCTCACCACAACAACAAATATGTTTTTGACAGTCACGATCGTTAGAAATCCTTTAGTTATAAACCAAGTAAATATTATTCGATAATTTCAAAATACTTATATTTCCCTAATATATTACCCTAATATGAATTACATTTCATTTAAATTTATCAAATGTATAAAAATCACCAGCATTTTGTGATTTTTTTTATATGAAAGTCACTTCTAATCATAGACTAATGCATCTGTAGTATATGTAAGTAAACTCTCGGACACACATACTGAACCATTTGTAAACAAATCTTCAATACACACTATGATACTGTTAACAAAAATTTCTTAGTTTATAAATAAGTGTCAGGCTTAGTATTTGATGGTTAAATTACCGTGAATATTAGTTTCTAACAAGCCTGTATTTGATACAGAAAACTCATGTTTCTTCATAACCTGATGTAAAAATGTTAATATATGTATGTAAAAATTACACATCTAACAAGTTTACTCAAACTTTTGTGGATAAAACTTAAAGATATCCTAATATGTTTGGTTTATAAAATACTGATTTTCACCTCAGTGTAATAATATCTGCTATATATATATTTAAGTATAGTACCATATTTGAAACATAAGGAGCAAGTGAACAAAGTTTCTTTATTTTAGAAACTAAACAAAACAGTTGAAAACTAAACTATCTGTCCCGTTGTCTTGCTGATTTTTACACACAATTCTGGTACAGCTTAAAGCAGATGTGAGTAAAAAATTGTAAAGTCTCACAGAGACACGTTTACTGTCTGTCGTTATAGAATAAACTTTGCAACTGAAACGAATTGTATGTTCACTATACATTAACTCTAAAAATGAGTTTTGTATTAAAACAACATATACCCTTACACTTTATGTATCATTACAGAAAGATAAATGTATATTCATAATATTTGATGTTTCAACAGGAAGTTATTTTCTATTTCTTAGTTACTGTTTTTCTCTTTTGGATTTAGAACTCCTACTTTCGTCCTTTAAATATGATACAGAAAATTATATACGTAGTGTAACTTCTTGGTGTAATCATTTAGGCACGTGAAGTTTTTGTTTTTTTAATTTCACGCAAATCTAAATGAGGGCTATCTGCGCTAGCCATCCCTAATTTAGCAGTGTAAGACAAGAGGGAAGACAACTAGTCATCACCACCACCGCCAATTCTTAGGCTACCCTTTTCCCAACGAATAGTGGGATTAACCGTCAGAGTTATAACGCCTCCAACAGCTGAAAGGGTGGGCATGTTTGGTGCGACGGGGATTCGAACCCGCGACCCTCAGATTACGCTTCAACCCACCTGACCTTACTCGTAAGTTAATTCATTATTCGTATATTTAGTCAGACAACGTAAAAAATCTATACTTTATACATTGGTTTGTTTGTAATGAGGCACAAAGCTACACATTAAGCTATCTGTGCTCAAACCGCAGAGATATCAAACCCTGATCTGTAGCCTGATAAGTCCGCAGACATACCACTGTGCCACTGGAGGGTTTATACATTGGTGTGAAGGTATGGAAAAGCGAATTTACCTCCTTTCATATTTACTTTGATAATATGAGTTAGCTACTTAAACAAGGCCCGGCATGGCCAGGTGGTCAAGGCATTCCACTCGTAATCCGAGGGTCGCGGGTTCGAATCTCCGTCACACCAAATATGCTCGTCCTGTCAGCCGTGGGGGCGTTATAATTCCATGATCAATTCACTGTTCGTTGGCAAAAGAGTAGTCCAACAGTTGGCAGTGGTGGTGCTCATACTGCCAAATTAGAGATGGCTAGAGAAGGTCGTGTAGCTTTGCGCGAAATTCAAAAAATCAAAACCAAATAGTGATTATTATTTTTATAAAGCAAATACTTGTTTTCATCTCATTTCAGATGTGACCTGATAACAACATACATATTTATCTCAAAAAACATACAGGTCTAAAACCGAAACAAACTCTGAAAATTACGTATTTCGAATTGAAGATAATAGAGATTTTCATATATAACATGAAGTATGAATCGATCTTACAGAGAGTCAGTCGCAAAACAAGCAAAACGTATATATATATATTTATATAAAAAGAAAGATGGTTTGGAGTGTAAAAACGAATATCCGGAGTATAAACAAACCCTTAAAAAAACTGAATCTTACGAGCAATAGACTGCAAATCCGAGTGAAAGAATCCTTTTTATTAAGTCTCAACGTGCTTCTAAAACAGGCTGTATGTTGTCTCAGTGGCTGAGATGAAAGAATTACACTTTGTGACTCCTCATCACCAAGACCCCTTGACACAAGTTCCGGCCAGCCCACCGTTTCCGCCGCTTCTGTTATCTCACAGCGCAAAAAAAAATTCTCTATTTTAAAAGACAAAAACCTCGTATAATCTAAAGGAAGAAACTCTGTACTTAAAAGATTGATCCAGGTATGCATCACGCGCATTATAACAATCTCCAGCATCGCGGTATGATAGAAGTTTCACGCGCCAATAATTATAATCACACTTGTACTCGAGAGAATACCCCTCCTGTCCTGTTGGTGCTTCGCTACCTCATTCTTCATTATTCTGTCTATTCTGATACGGGTGTTCATTACTTTTATATTAACTTTATAGGATGTTGATCATCTCTTTTTAAAGTGATTATACCTACGTGTAGGATATATTCATTGTTACAAAGCAACAAGTAATTCAAACGGGTACATGATCATCATGATAATTCTGGCTTGAAATAATAATACCCAAACGTGTTAGCTGATGCACAGTCTTTAAGTTGAATTTTATATAATGGGCTTACACACTAACATCAATAAGTTAAGGTACTTCGTGACACAAAATAAAAGTCAAACACTGAAAAAAATTAACATTTTGTACGTTATCTCAGAAGAACAATTTATTACCACCTTGAACTACAACTGACTGTTTGTTTGTTTGTTTATTTTTGAATTTCGCGTAAAGATACACGAGGGCTATCTGCGCTAGCCGTCCCTAATTTAGCAGTGTAATACTAGAGGGAAGACAGCTAGTCATCGCCACTCACCGCCAACTCTTGGGTTACTCTTTTACCAACGAATAGTGGGATTGACCGTCGCATTATAATGCCCCCAGACCTAACAGGACGAGCATGTTTGGAATGAAGGGGATTCAAACCCGCGATCCTCGGATTACGAGTCGAGTGCCTTATCCACCTTGTCATGTCGAGCATAAACTACAACTGAACGGTTCATAAAAATGCGACTTCGCAGTATAATATTGTATTTAAATAAACATGATTTTGAACCGACACCCACGAGTCATTTGTGTCGTTATAAAAATGTAAAAAAAATGTTTGTTTATATCATTGCAGCAACTTATTCTAGTTCAAATTGATCTGTTTGGGAAAACATAATACGTGCTACTGTGAAATAGTAGGGTGCTCCTGTTAATTTCCAGTTTGTCTTTTTCACAATGTAATTAAACCTCACTCTGTTGGAGATGCTGTTCACTAAATCGAGACATACGAGAATTTCTGAAACTTTTATGGATTCAATTCTGGTTTTGTAACTATAGATCTTTTTTTAACGAAACGTTTAACACAAAAGTATGGTAAACGACTCCAGCCAAACCTAGAAGATTGAGTAGTCCAAGCATGACTTGCTATACAGGATAAAACTTGTGACTTAAGTGATAGAATACCATTTTTCTGAAGTTCTGAGCGGTTATAAAAATTCTAACCTCGATAAAAACAAAAGTTTCCTATCTCTTTTAAGTACCTAGAAAAAACAAAAGTTTCCTATCTGTTTTAGGTACTTAGATAGAAACAAAAGTTTCCTATCTCTTTTAAGTACCTAGAAAAAACAAAAGTTTCCTATCTGTTTCAGGTACTTAGATAGAAACAAAAGTTTCCTATCTGTTTTAGGTACCTCGATAAAAACAAAAGTTTCCTATCTCTTTTAAGTACCTAGAAAAAACAAAAGTTTCCTATCTGTTTTAGGTACCTCGATAAAAACAAAAGTTTCCTATCTCTTTTAAGTACCTAAAAAAAAACAAAAGTTTCCTATCTGTTTTAGGTACCTCGATAAAAACAAAAGTTTCCTATCTGTTTTCGGTACCTAGATAAAAACAAATAGTCTAAATGTAGTACGATTATCGCTCTTTTTCTCTCTACTGTTGGAAGGCAATAACTCTATGCTTTACAAAGCTAAAATTTGGTGTTAAATTCTTCGCATTGGACAATGTAGATAGGTCTATGAACCTTTAATTCAAAACAAACACACAAACTTCTTCCTTTTAATAAAAACTGACACGAAATGAGGTACCACGCACCACTAGAAAATATTAATATTAACTAGGTTTTGATAACATCTGGGCTTGTATTAATATCTCTCAAAAATTACTCTCCAAAGTCAACAAGTTAAAACGTATGACTTAAAACTTAAGAAACCAATAGAAAATCTGAAACGAAAGAATGACGTGGTTGTCTAAAACACTGCGTCATTGTTGATTGGTGCTCCTGATAGCTGTGATTTGATAATAATTTGGACTAGATTTTAATTAATTTTAGTATAATATTTTTAAAAAATAGTGGCCTCTAACCAAAGCATATAAACAAAACGGTTTGATTAATAATACCTAACGTTTCGGTCAAACTCAGTTCAAAATTTTGCATAGTATGTAAGCAAGCGTTATTTTATATATGAAAAAATGGCTCGTTTGGGTTGAGAAAATATTCTACATGGAAGAGCGAACAACGTTTCGACCTTCTTTGGTCCTCGTCAGGTTCACAAATGAGCCATTTTTGCATATATATTTCTCTACAAGTTGATTTTCTCAACATCACAAGAGTTATTTTAACTTTCAACAGTTTAATCATTTTTTTTTTGGAATTTTGCACAAAGCTACCCGAGAGCTATCTATGCTAGCCGTCCCTAATTTAGTAGTGTAAGACTAGAGGGAAGGCAGCTAGTCATCACCACCCACCGCCAACTCTTGGGCTACTCTTTTACCAACGAATAGTGAGATTGACCGTAACATTATAACGCCCCCACGGCTGAGAGAGCGAGCATGTTTGGCGCGACTCGGGCGCGAACCCGCAACCCACGGATTACGAAGCGCACGCCTTAACGCGCTAGGCCATGCCAGGCTCCAACAGTTTAATCAGACTTTATTCAAAAATTCAAGAAGTACAGGCAATTAAAGGCATAATATAACCTTTAACATGTTCATAAATGTTTAACATGTACTTAAAGTTCCGTGCAGTTCAGGTAAGTTTCTATTCCATAAAATGAAACAGTCTACGGGTGTAATGGAATAAGAATAAAAATGCTTCGGATAGAATTATTTTAAAAAATTGAATCAGGTTTTCTCCTTTACGTGAGATCATTTTTAAACATTGTTTTCATCTCAAATTCCCAACACTTCAAAATATGTACAATTTCTGATGTTCCAATTGGTGAATTTATCCAAAAGATTAAAGAGTACAGTTGCGTTTGTTTTTATTTCACATAATATTTTTGTTATTTGTTCGAAGAGCTACACAATGTACTCGGTATAGAATCTGTCTTGGCATTTTGACACTCGGAATTTATAGTCAAAAGTCCAATAATCTCTGTATAAAACCTAGTAATAACGTAGGATTTGTAACATTTGATTAGATTTTTTCGAAAATTCATGCAGTATTATCAAAGAAAAATGGATTTTTAACCTCAGGTTAGGCTCTTCGAAAGCTTAGACATTGAGATTCGTGAAGAAATATTTTTCAATATTTTATTTAGTTCCAGTTTTCAGAAGTTGCTACAGAAAAAAAATAATTATTCATATCATAACCATTAGTTCAACTAAAGTATTTTAAGTTCACACTCTGTTTCCACTAGACTGATTTTATTTGGTCAAATCTTCTTGCCATTTTACATGAGTGCAATATAACTAATAATGAAAAATATAAACAGTTGAAAAAAGTGTGAATTCTAACCAGTCATCACATATATTTAAAGTTATTAATATATATTTATTCCCGAAGAATGAAAATGATTGAATCTAAGCTCTCAGAATTTTTTTTATTTGATGTGTCTAATTAATATTCCTTTTAACGTCTTGCAAATTTTCAAATTAATTTTGACTTCGTTTGGCAATGGCCAAGCATGTTAAGGCGTTCGACTCGTAATAAACAAACTTACGAGTAAAATTACATCTATATCATACTTATATGGATATTTGCTTTATGTACCTAAAGTGATAAGTTGAATAGTTAATAACGCGAACTAAGTGATTTGATTTAATTGCAAATTGTATCAGATATTACTAAATTATCCCTGATA
Organism: Carcinoscorpius rotundicauda; assembly: GCA_011833715.1. Classification (NCBI taxonomy): domain Eukaryota; kingdom Metazoa; phylum Arthropoda; class Merostomata; order Xiphosura; family Limulidae; genus Carcinoscorpius; species Carcinoscorpius rotundicauda. Next base: position 56,963,152 of record CM022391.1, on the reverse strand, counting down.
ACGGAAGGGTAATCTTAGGTGAAGGAAATTGTATGGAAAAAGCTTAAAATATGTCAATATGTATCAAATTTATGATATTTACCAACAAGATTGATATACACAGTTTTCTTTCTTCAAACACATTTTAATATACTAGCAATGATACATTTTATAATAACAATTGTTCCAAATAATAATTTGTATGTGAAAGTTTTGCAAAGTTACAAACAATACTGAGTCTTCTATTTGGTATGGAACTAATATTTTATCGATGGTTCACGATGAATGAATTAGTATCGAGTTGAAATCAGTACAGTTTTTTTTAACTTTTAGCTAGCTATCTTTTATTGGCTGATCTTCGTTAACAAGCTGACTTTTCACCAATGAACGTATCTAGTACCCTAGTAGAAATACTAACGTCCGAAATTAATTCTCTGGATTTAAACAATTTATAATGTTCGAAATTTATAAACGTTCCTGGTCAAATAGCTGTAGTTTCCCGATTGCTAAACGTTTATCACAATAATTACTTTCGAGGTTGATAGTATACCGAATGTAGAGCCCCAATGTAGGTGTGGTTAGCATAGATAGCCCTCGTGCAGCTTTGCGCGATATACACAAACAAACTTCTCACACACATATACATTTTAACAGTCTCTCCTTTCAAAAATATTCATCTCACTGCATGTTTCTTTCCAGAGTTTTATTACTTTTCCATTTTCTCTTTCCTTCACACTTTTTCAAATTATGTTTGAAAATTGTAATTTTAATTTCAACTCACTTTACATCTTTATTTTGTATAAGTTCCTCTGTTTATTTATTTTTTCTGTTTCCCTTTTCCTTCGTTATTTTCTATTTCAGTCTTCTTCACTATTTCCTTCAATATGTATTTTTAAAGCAGTTTAATCTGATCTCTACTCTCGTATGATATTTCAAGATCAGGCGCAGACGCTGGCACATTCCCAGCTACGATACATTTGAAGTTACGCCTAACTTCGCATCTGATTTATGTTGGTGTGATTCTATCTGCATTCTTTTTCATCTAATCTCTCAGTGAAATTAGATTTCCGGATAATTTTCTGGAATTAGTAGATATGTGCAATATACGTTAAGTTAAGCAAAGAAAATATACAACTGATATTTTTTCTGTAAAAAGTATTTTGTGGTTAGCAAAGAACAACTGCAACAGACGTATTTCGGTTTTTCTCGTGATATTTTAAAAAGCCAGCGATAATGGGTCTGTCGACGACACGTGGTTTACAGTGGCATATATTAAGCAAACGTCTGTTAGAAACTCCTATATTTCACGCCGTCATGGCTTGCATTTAGTGACTCCGAATGACTATTTATTTGGGCATGACGATTGAGTCCGTGCACATTAGTGGAAAGTGCAACGCAGGAAAAATGAGGAGAAGACAGACGAATATTCACGATTTCATGTTCCTTAAATTTCTATTTGTAACCTAGATAAAACAGTGTTTTTTTCCATCTTATAAATGTCTTTAGGAGATCACGAAAAGCAAGTGATTTGTGGTAGTTAGATGTAAATTGAGGATAAAACAACGTGTACTGAATTAAAACAGAACATCGATAACGGCTTGGAGTATTTGGTTAAATTTTGGAATACAATAGATCGTAACAAGAAAAAAGGCGGTGATATTTCTAACTATGGAAGTCGTAAAGGAAAGCGCCACCAGATACTTATTAGAAGTCGTGAAGGAAAGCGCCATCAGATATTTATTAGAAGTCGTGAAGGAAAGCGCAACCAGATAATTATAAACTATGTAGGTTTTGTTCATTTAAAGTCCATCTAGTGTTATCTAATTATCGAGAAATAATCCACAGATTTCAAACCAAAAGTGAACTGGTTTAGTATTTAGACTATAAGTTTTGTTTATTTGTTTGCACAGAAAGAAGACACTACAAGTTTACGCAAACTGTATATGTCTTACTTGAATAAAGATATACTAAAGATTTAAACGTACTACATGCAGCTTTTAGGAAGATGGTCAAAGAGAACTGTGAAATCAAAAATAAACTGAACAATCAGTTTGTTCAGAGATTCAGAAACTATGCATCTATATGATAAAACAGTAATATATAAAAGAGATAGAAGTGAAAGAGGGGATAATTAAAAATATGTTTTGGTTTATATTTCTTCTTATTCATGAAAACTAAATATTCTACGAAAAGTTGTATTTAGTAGTCAGACAGAAAGTGGTTTTCTTACAGATTAATATCCGGTGTTTGATATGTCTTTGAGTAACCACGCTCAGGTTCTGATATGTTTGGTTACATAAAAGTAATAGTTTATGTGGAATCTAATCCATATAAAGCCTGCATGTGTTACGTCACGCTTGATTTCTCGAAATAAGCCGAGTCATAAAAGTCAAAATACATTTGTCCAGATAGAATAGTTTGATTACTGTCCGTCCATCGTAATTTTGGTGACGAAGGTGCAAAGAGGCTAATGAGAGGGTTCCATGAAACCTCACAATGTTGTATGTGCCGGTATAATAAGCCTAAAGTGAAGACGTACTGTAGGATTGCCTTGTCTAGAGCCAAGTACATAAAAGTTAACTCGAAAGTAAAAATATCAGTTCAACTTTAAACTTAAATCACCAACATTTTATAGTTAAAAAACTCTTTAATCAATGGAGACTTTAAATTAAAAATAATCAGTAAGTATTTTCCCAGTTTTCTTGTCTATAGATTTCATGTTTTACTTTTAGTACATGAACAGACAACAATATTAATTTTGAGTGGCTCGCAAAGGAAATTACCTGTGTTTGACTGCCTGGTCTGCATGTCGAGATTCAAAATATAATAATGGTATACAAAAGTAGAAAAATAAAGGGAAAACATTGCAAAATATTTGAAGAAGATATAGGTGAAAACAGAATAACAGACATTATAAGCAATATTTAAAAGTGACAATGAATGCCGGAAGGAAAGAAAGGAAGTAAGTGAAAATTGAGAGGGTATAAAGGAAAAACAGAGACTGAAGCAAGACTGGAAAAAAAGGGAAGACAAAATGGAAGGGGAGAAGAAAGAGAAATTGTTTGTTTGTTTTGGAATTTCGCACAAAGCTACTCGAGGGCTATCTGTGCTAGCCGTCCCTAATTTAGCAGTGCAAGACTAGAGGGAAGGCAGCTAGTCATCACCACCCACCGCCAACTCTTGGGCTACTCTTTTACCAACGAATAGTGGGATTGACCGTCACATTATACACCCCCACGGCTGGGAGGGCGAGCATGTTTAGCGCGACACTCGGATTACGAGCGCACGCCATAACGCGCTCGGCCATGCCAGGCCAGAAAGAGAAAAAAGGAAGTGGGTGAAAGTTCAGAGGGTAAAATGGAAAAACAGAGTCTGAATCAAGGCTGGAAAGAAAAGGAAGACAAAATGGAAGGGAAGATGAAAGAGAAGAAAGAGTATGAACAAATTACAAGATAAATATTATGTTTAATTTTTGAATTCGATTTGAAAGTTAACATGCATCAAGACTTCACAATGATTTTTTTATTTATTATGATATTTGATAAGGGGAAGTATAATAAATATTGTTCTGTTTACTGCATTCGCAGATATGGCTGGATTAATTGCGACAGCCATATGGGTTTCAGAGTTCTATTCCCCTATGAAAACCTTATCACTTTTCCAAATTCGATTAGAAGATTTATTTTGAGTGCATGAACTTTAGGTACTCATCATTGCTGTATGAGATTCCCCATATCCACAGATAACAACAAAAGGTTCATTTTTTCCAAATATTCTGTACTTCGGTTCTAAGTCATTTAATAATCTTGCAATACGAATATCATTTCTCGGAAATAGTTGTAGCCGATTTCTCCGGCCAAAATTATAAATATGGCGGAATTGAAATAAAAACATGAGCGGTAACTCGTTCTGCTATTTAAAGAGCCATGGGTTGAAAGTACGACAACTGGCTCCTGTCCTACCGTTTTCCAACTCGTTCTTATATATAATATCTTTTAACACAACTCTGGATAAAGTTTTTTCATAGAATAAGTTAACAGGGAAAAAGTAAATTGACAGAAAACAACAACACCAAATAAAATGTATGGGTACTTACCTGCGTTTCACTCCTTCCGGAAATAAATAAACCCTTTATAGAATAATGTTGAATTATACACGACACAAACATATTTTGTGGGAGTGCTCATGAATGTTTTCTTATGACTGTCTATAACATTAAAGCTGTTTAATTTTTTGACTGGTCTTAACCACTATGGTTATTACAAGAGACTGAACATTGTCTCTGCGTTTTCACTTTCTCTTTGTTATAATTGAAAACGTTGACTTATTTTTCAAAATGCGTAATTTTAAACTGATCCTTGGACATGTTGTGTGGCATATATGTAGATCTGTCTTACAATTCTTAGGGTTTAGAGTACTTTTTGAACTTTATACATCATAATGTCTTGGTCCTTTCGAGCATTCTAATATATAAACTAATATTTGTTTATATTTATAAAAGTTCTGCTATTCTGCGGCTGTCAGATGTATTCATTCTTAATTGTTATACATTCTGATGTCTTGAATGTTCGAAGCATTCGGATGCTAGAATTGTTATTTGTTTATACTTCTAAAAGTCCTGCTTTTCCAGAGCTTTCTGACGTATAAACTGGACGTTCTTAAATATCATAAACGTTTAAACCATTAAGTATTAACACTTCTTAACATCTTGCTCTTTTGTAGGTCTTTGATCGTGTGTTAACACATCACACTGCCCTATTATTGTATGTTAATACTTCATATTGTTCACTGGTTTAGATCTATGGTAAATAAACTTCATCATCTTTTGAAACTTTTCAATTCATAATGCTTTTTTATGTGTTTATTCATTACAGAGAGCTTTTTGATCAAAAAATTGTAATGATTTTTCAATAGCATAATATCGAAGTTAATGGTTTTGTTTTGTTGCTGTACAACTGTATTTAACACGTAGTTCTTCAAGGTAATGGTTTTGTTGCTGTACAACTGTGTTTAACACGTAGTTCATCAAGGTAATTTTTTGTTGCTGTACAACAGTTTTCATCACGTAGTTTTTCAAGATAATTGTTTTGTTGCTATAGAACTGTGTTTAACACGTAGTTCTTCAAGGTAATGGTTTTGTTGCTGTACAACTGTGTTTAGTATGGAGTTTTTAAGATAATGGATTTGTTGATGCACAACTGTTTTTAACGCGTAGTTTTCAAGATAATGGTTTCTTTGCTGTACATCTGTGTTTAACATGTAGTTTTCAAGATAATTGTTTTGTTGTTGTATAACAATTTTTAACACAGTTTTCAAGAAAATTCTTTTGTTACTCTACAACTGTTTTTAACACGTGGTTTTCAATACAATTGTTTTGTTGCTATAAAACTGTATTCACCATGTAGATTTTCACAATAATGGTTTTGTTGTTATATAACAGTTTTTCACACATAGTTCTTCAAGGTAATTGTTTTTTTGCTGCACAACTGTGTTTAAAACGTGGTTGGTTAATATAATGGTTTTTTTGCTGCACAACTGTGTTTAAAACGTGGTTTATCAATATAATGGTTTTTTTGCTGCACATTTGTGTTTAAAACGTAGTTTTTCAAAGTAATTTTTTGTTGCTGTACAACAGTTTTCATTACGTAGTTTTTCAAGATAATTGTTTTGTTGCTGTAGAACTGTGTTGAACACGTAGTTCTTTAAGGTAATTGTTTTGTTGTACAACTATGTTTAACACGTAGTTCTTCAAGGTAATGGTTTCATTGCTGTACAACTGTGTTTATTTCTTTACACTAATGTATGAGTTTATTTCGAGATGTGGTGTTTAAAAGGTTTCTCATACTCTTCTATTTGTTGTAGTTCCTCGTGTCAGTTTTTATCGCATCCCTGTGTTATAACTATTTATGTAACACGGAATTTCAAGAAATATCGGGCACAGAGCTTGCGTGACGGTCACAAACCGGAGGTCACTAACGTGGCTGTCAACTGTTAAATCTTTCATCATCACGGGACGGAAGCCAGTGACACCTATCAACAAACGTATGTGTCTTTATCGCTGTTCGTGAACAGGAAATTTAAACATTCATTCGTTCTACCCGTTTGCATAATTTTTTTACGTTGTTTCAACACCCAAGTATGAAATGTGCGCCACACATCATTTCGAAGAGACCGAAACTCATGAAAGCACAATTCTGATAATTCTATACTGATTACTTTGAGTATTTCAAACATTATTTTCAACAAAAAATGGTTTAATTAAAAAATAATGTTATATCAGAACATTTTAATTCACATTAAAAGCTAGAAAATGTATAATGTAGTTAATGACACAGATTTGTTTGCATGCAATATATACTTGAAATTTTAAGTCGCTTTCAAGAATTATATAATATGTTTTCTAACATGGCAAAAACCAGTAGAGCTTCCTTCTTTACTGCTTGAAGATCGTCATACTATGAAAAAAACAAGAATTATCAGTATTACAGTGTAAACATCTGTTTATTTCTGTTTTCTTAAACACAAAATGAATTGTTTGTTTTGAATTTTGCGCAAAAGTACACAAAGGCTATCTGCGCTAGCCGTCTCTAATTTAGCATTGTGAGACTAGAGGGAAGGCAGCTAGTGATCACCACCCACCACCAACTCATGGGCTACTTTTTTACCAACGAATAGTGGGATTGACGTCTCATTATAACGCCCCGTTGACTAAAGGGGCGAGCATGTTTGTATGACTGGGATTCGAACTCCTAACCATCAGATTACGAGTCTGGTGTTTTAACCGCAATTAATAGCCCCCGCTAGTATAGTGGAATGTCTACGGATTTGCAACGCTAAAATCAAGAGTTATATTTTATTATTAGGTTTTGCCAAATGTTGGTTATTTTTCTGCTGATCTCAGGAATATATGGCATGCAGAAGTATATGGTTTCGTGATTTCTTAAATCTTGGGGTATATATACTTATGTTAGTTTATTTTGTTTTTTGTCTTACATAAAATTAACGACGAATTAGACAAAATAAAACAATACTTCATCAACATAACAAATTTCCTCCAAAACCCGTAGAAAACATTATACGCACACATCTAGACAAAAAGCAAAATCAACTAACAATAATAAAATATGTCTGTAACTCTTAAAATTGTTAGTCCGGCAGAACCAGGTGATTAGGGAGTATCGCTTAACTCGTAGTCTGAGGTTCGCGGGATCAACTCCCTATCCTACCAGACATGTAATCTTTTCAGCCGATAGGGCGTTATAATATACGGTCAATGTAACCATTCGTTGGTAAAGGAGTAGTAGTCCAGGAGTTGGTGATGGATGGTGACAGCTATTCACTGCCAGGTATCGCTAACGCGGATAGTCCTCGTGTAGTTTCCGCAAATTTCAAACTAAATCAAATCGTGTACTCTATACCTCTTGAATGATAATGTTCAGTGTGAGAACTGCTGGCTTAATGTTTGCTGCACAATGTTATGGAAATTCTAACTTTAGCGAAAAATTAAATTTGTTGCAATTATAATATTTACTAAATTAATGGCGCGAAAACAAAACAAAACTGATGCCCAATTTGTCATAATACCACTTTTAACCTTTTTGCTTTCAAAACGATATTTCAAGTGTATGTCGTGAGAAATTCCCTCTGTCTCTAAAGGTATTAAACATTAAAAGTATAAAAACGCAAGAGCATCAATTTAAATTTGAAAATTTAATTTGATTTATAGATTCTTTACAGTCACGTGACAGTGGAGAATTCAAACCAATTAAAATTAACCCTGGTAGCTTTCTGGGTTCATAGTTAAATCCATTGTATTGAAAAGTATAGAGTCTTACTGTGTATCTCCAACACAAACTTGGTCACTTTTTTTCAACTGAACTATTTTACTGTGATCCGGCATAGCCAGGTGTTAAGGCGCTTGACTCGAAATCCAATCGTCGTGAGTTCGAATCCCCATTACACAAACCATGCTCGCCATTTCATCCGTAGAGGCGTTATAATGTGACGGCTAATCCCACTGTTCGTTGATAAAAGATTAGCCCAAGAGTAGGCGGTAAGTGGTGATGACTAGTTGCATTTCCTCTAGTCTTACACTGCTAAATTAGGGACGGCTAGGGCAGATAACCCTCGTGTAGCTTTGCGCGAAAGTCAAAAAACAAACAAACAAGCTCCTTTAATGTTCTCATTTGTCATACAAATAACTTTTTTTTTGGAAAACAGTTTTACACACATCAGACGTTTATTGTTCGCTGGACTATTATTTGTTTTTGTTTTGTTGTCTAACGATTGATATGTAATAAATATTTAAAAATGAAAACCAAACATCAAATGATTCTCAGTACTGCAATATAAGGCAATATCATTGCATAGTTACCAAATGTGATAAGAACCAATAAATAATAATAGATCAGAACATAGACTACTTACGCCATTTAAAATGGAAATGATGAACCCTGTATACGCATTGCTAATAATAATAATATAACGAAAATTACCAGTCTTTCCAAACTGTGCTGAATGCTCTTCTTTTATGCTCAATTTTGCCAAGAAATGAAACAAAATTGATGACCGTGTAATGTACAAAACGCAACGTGCTCTCATTTTTAAGAACGTTTGTTTTAGTCTTGGAGAACTTTTACAACTTGTAGTTTTGGCTTCACCCCAAAGTGAACTGTCTCTTCTTTTTTTTTACCCAGACCTAAAGAAACACATAACATTCTGTTCAAACTTCAACAAAACGGAAATTGTTGACATTAAATGCTCTATATTTTTATTTACCAGTAAATGATTTGTTTGTTTTTGAATTTCGCGCAAAGCTACACGAGGGCTATCTACGCTAGCTGTCCCTAATTTAGCAGTGCAAGACTAGAGGGGAGGCAGCTAGTCATCAACAGCCACCGCCAACTTTTGGACAACTCTTTTACCAACTAATAGTGGGATTGGCCGTAACATTATAACGCTCCCACTACTGAAATGGCAAACATGTTTGGTGCGACGGAGATTCGAACCCGCGACCCTCGAAAATCAATGTGTTATTTTACATGCAAATAATTACATGTTTAGTATTTTAATTTAAACCCCTATTCATAAAAATACACTCGCTCTTTACAGTTCTCTTAGTGTGAAAAAAACACAAAAACAATGAAGTACTATTCTTACTCACTATTTGTTTAGAAATAAACACAAAACGACACAACATGTGTCTTATCAACCACAGGTATCAAAACCTAGTTTATAGATATATAAGACTGCAGACACGCCGCTGTGACACTGGGAGAAAAGGAAAAAGGCTGATAGACTATGTGGAAAATATTGTGAGTAACTATTGCTTGTTGACTAAGTAGTTGTGAGTCTAATGAGTTGCTATGCCCGTGTGATAGATTTAAAATACGTTTAAGACAAGCCAAAGTGTGACGTGTAAAGTGATTATTCAGAGAGAGCATTAAGAGAAACTCTTACACAATAGCTAAAACTAAAAACTTTATCTCTATCTAAGAAGCTAATTCTATATCCGGTGCCCATGAAGGTAACATAATATTAGCGCACTAGCATGCTTCTAAACACGGACTGAGCGTCTTTGATGCCCTTAAACAGATGAGTACTTTCACTTCACGGTTTTCTGTTTGTTAAAACAGAAGAATTTCAATTTACCCGAATCTTTAAAAAATATACATTGTATATACGTACAAATATAAAAAAACAAGTGAAAATTGAAAATTATTACAAGGAATAAACTAATTTTTAATATATTCATTGATTTAAGTATATTTTCTTCAAATTAGACATGTGGGCGCGCGAGTTTTGTGTCAACAAAATAATTAAACATCAAATTTTGTAATATATTACTTTTAAAATTATACTTTAAATTTTAATCAAAAGCTTGAGTCTGACCAGAAGTAGTAGGTTTTAAATGTTGAATTTTCACATAATATTTTATCGAGACAAGCTTATTACTATTGATGCACTTGTATTACCCTTCCGAAGATAACTGAAATAATACGAATTATAAATATGCAACGAAACCGTGGCTGTTTACACTGTTAAATAGCTGCTTCTATCCCAAGACTGGCCGTCCTAGGTCTGCGGATTTACAGCGGTTCGTGTACCGGTGGACATGGTAGATAGCTCCATGTAACTATGCTATAAAAACACACACACACACGCACTCCAAAGAGAGAATTTCTCGTTCATTATTACCGGCTCCGTAATATAATGGTCAGCTAAAAGTATGGAATGAGCCCCCCAGTGGCTCAGCGGTATGTCTGCGGACTTACACGCTAAAATCCGGGTTTCGATACCCGTGGTGGGCAGAGCACAGATAGCCCATTGTGTAGCTTTGTGCTTAATTCAGAAAACAAACAAACAAACCTAATTTAAAAGGCCTGACTTAGTCTGATGGTTACGGATCAGTAGGTCTGAGATCAGCACTTTCAGCTGTGGACAGTTTTTAAGTTACAGGGAGATGCACATATTTTGCAGGATTCTGTTTGGAGCTATCACAAGCCTTTGTTTTGTTTGTTTGTTTGAAATTAAGCAAAAAGCTACACAATGGGCTATCTGTGCTCTGCCCACCACAGGTACTGGAACCTAGTTTCTAGCGGTGTGAGTTGAGTCCGCAGATTTATCGCTTTGCTACTTGGATGTATCCTCCGTTTTGTATACATCTTTGTAGCGCATTTAATCCAGAAGTTCTGACTTTTGGCCCACAAGTAGGCCTAAAAATATAACTTTTGTGACAGTTTTTTTCAGGCTTTATCAGCTGAGCCTCTGCCTACTCTTTTGTTAAAGAATAACAGAATTAACCGTTACATTTTAATCTGCTCCTACTGTTGAAGATGTGAGCATGTTCGAGAACGGGTATTCAAACCGCTATCCCCAACTTGAGAGTCTAGTGTCCTAGTCGTCTTCCAGGAAACGTTCAATTAAAAACATCCGAGCATGACGTCATGGTTAACTTATTCTCTTCCTTTTCAAAAGCCCAAAGGTATGAGCAGAGATAAGCTGAAGAACACTCTCCGTACTCTCATTTACCTGGGTGGTAACGCCATGCAGTTAATCCCTGTGTCTGGCTAAAAGTTATTGTGGGCTACGATTTCTGTTGATTGGTTATCCTCCTTCCGTTAACAAGTTCTCTAGCTTTAATTGATTAGCTAACATACTGTATAAGGTACGGCTCTGCATGACCAAGTGGTTAAAGCATTCGTTTTGCAATCTGAGGGTCGCGAGTTCTAATCTCCGTCCCGTCAAATATGTTCGCCCTTTCAGCCATGGGGGCGTTATAATTTGATGGTGAATCTCACTATTCGTTAGCAAAAGACTAGCCCAAGAGTTTCCCCGCGGGTGGTGATGAGTAGCTGTCTTTGCTCTAGTCTTACACTGCTAAATTAGGAACGGCTAGCGCGGATATCCCTCATGTAATTTTGCGTGATATTTAAGAACAAACAAATAAACAAATGTAGAAGGTGCTTTTCGACCGACAAAAGTTATTACAATTCCTATCAAATTAGACAGAAAACTTTATCTGAATGACCAATAAAACTAATTTAACTGTTGTTAATAATTAACTCTTAAATTTGATTAGACCACTTACCTTTTGAAAAGAAGATAACTTTATTTTTCAAAACTGCTGTATCTTTTTTTGAAGTAGAAAGCATTATTGTATTTCCGATTTCTATACTAAAATGTACAGGTTATATGGATATTTTATTGTTTGTAAAATGCCATTAAAAAAGCAATGCAGACGTCAACTATTACTACAAGACTTTCAATCTCACAGTGTGATAAATGGATGTCTGCGGATTTATAAACTGGGTTTCGATACTCGTGATAGGTGCAGCTTATAAAGCCAATTTTTGTAGTTTTGTGCGTAGCTACAAAGAAACATCAATTTTAAATGATCTAAGTAGCCGTATAAGCGATTTAAAGCGTCGCGTCAGATATTTTTATATCCAAATAGTAAAATAAAAGCCAAAATTAAGAAGTTAAAAGTCCCCTGCAGGGACAGTGGTAAGTTTTTGAATTTACAACGCTGAAATAAGGAGTTCGATTCCACTCGGTGGACTCAGCTTTGCAATAAGAAAACACACATGAAGCTAAAAAAAATTATACCTCAGTTTTCATAAGCTTTAGATGGTAAAAACATTTCTTGAATAATAATTATCGTCTCCCCAGTGGCTCAACGCTATGTCAGCGGACTTACAACGTTAAAAATCGGGTTTCAATACCCGTGGTGGGCAGAGTACAGATAGCCCATTGAGAAACTTTGTGCTTAATTCAAAACAATAACACTAAAAATCAACGAATACACCAGAAATGATATAGACATCATTTTATTGTTGAGCAAATTTCGCCGCCAGAAAGATCGACCAAGTTAACAACCAGCTCAACAAGAACGAATCATTTCAATTTCAGATCGTCCACTATTTATGATTAATAGCTCAAACTATGTTAGTGTTTATGTACGGAATTACGATTTAGACGATCTAAATGGTCTTTCTGGAACTGATACTCTGAATAGCTACCATTACATTGGGGTAAACAGATAAGTTTAGCAGGGTTCGTCGAACCCCCATAGAGAGTTCATTGCGTCATGTGATTTTATAAAAACAAGAAATAGAATCAGCAAAAGTAAATGTAACAGAAATAATTATGATTCGTTTTAATTCAGAAAACATGATGTGCGCTTTTAACTTGTTAAGCACATTTTAATTCAGTCTCACCTGATCGTACATTTCCAGTGTTTCTGTTACAAAACACTGGATATTTTATATAGTGTATCTGATTTTGAGAGTATAATGGAAATAAGGCAGGTTGATAGAGACATGCATAGATTTAGTTTTATATGCTTAGAAGTGAGAGAACGAGAGATATAATTTGAATGTTGTATTTCATGATTAAAGTGATTTTATTAAATTCTTGAATAACGAACAGTTCTTGAACTTAAATTAACCAAAAAAATTGTTTCTTCCTTTTGTTTTCCAGATATCATAAATGCTTAAAGCCAAGTTCCCTGGATGTGCTAAAACCAATCCTGTCGAATCACTATTTAAAATAACCTGGACCCGCCATTGCATTAATGATAAGTGTATTATGCATAGCTCTAATAAACTTATTCAGTATGTCTTTTGGTTTAAAAGTAATTTTGTTTCGATCTGTAGAAACAATTTAACGTAAGACGGTAACTTATTTATCCTAAATACAAAAAAATAAACTAAATGGTTACAGTCAGACTGGAATTATTATACAAAGATTAAAGTAAAGTTTGTTTGTTTTTCAAATTTCGCACAAAGTTAGCCGTTCCTAATTCAGTAGTGTAAGACTAGAGGAAAGGCAAATACTCATTACCACCCACCTCCAACTCTTGGGCTACTCTTTTACCAACGAATAGTGGGAATGATCGTCACATTAGAACACTACCATGGCTAAGAGGGCGAACATATTTGGCGCGAGGGGGATGCAAGCCCGCGACCCTCAGATTACGAGTCGCCCCCCTTAACACGCTTAGCCATGCCGGGCCATTAAAGTAAAGAGTAAATTGTTATTATTTTGTGATACTTTCAGATTACATTTGTTATATTGTTGCTATCTAGTGAGACCTTCAGATTACGTTAATATATAGCGTTGTTACCTCGTGATACCTTCAGATTATGTTTTATGGATATTGTTCTTACCACATGAGACCTTTAGATTACATTTTATTCATGCTGTTGTTACTTCGTGAGACCTTTTGTTTACATCTATACATATTTTTGTTACTTCGTGAGACCTTTTGTTTACATCTATACATATGTTTGTTACCTCGTCGACTTTCAGATTATTCTAATGTAATGGCTGAGTTGAGAAGGTTGAAAGTTTTCTTTTCAGTACTAGGAATATGGCTCTTTTTTTACAGTTTTAAAGCAAATGTTTAAATATAATTATCTGTATATACTACCTGGTCGTCGGTTTTAACTGACATCAAATTAAGACTTTATTCTAACGAATCTAGAAAGGGAAAGAAATGTTCCAATATCATGTTGTAAAGGCTTTAGAATCCATCGGCATACTCCTTTTAGGAACATTAGTGAAATCCAATTAAATAAATATTGTTTGTAGTTTCACTTAGGATTTACAAAAATACTGAAAATTGAGCTGAGCGAGTTCACGTATCCTTCTTACATGAAAGATGCTCTAAACATTTCGATTAACAAGGATCACATACTGTTATAGTAATCCATTTTAAAGGTTAATTGAAATTAACTTTGTAATGACGAGATATAAGCTATTAAAAAGAAAACTGGCTGACTGTTAATAACTTCTGATTAAAACAAGTTGTCTACACATATAAATATTAAATTTTATTATAAGTAGCGTACCTAATTTTTATACATAGAATACAATTTTTCAACTACTATTTACAGTACATATTTGCTTTATTACAACGTATATCACAAGAAAGAAAATTGATGCTATGTTACGCTTGCAAACAACATAAACTTCAGGATATTTTAGTAATTAACGAGTTTTATCTGCATTAAAACTAAATATAATATAAACAAATATTTAAATACATTAGTATAAACATTTAGTAATGTGGAGTAAAGTGCTCGAATCGTTTGCTTCATTGTTTGTTTTCGCGCAGTGTTACCTTTATGGGGTATGTGCAATATATGCGCGTGACAATGGAATCCCGAGTGTTAGTGTTGTAATTTCCGAAGTGATTTTTTTATGTAAAGGTTCAAATAAAAAGCATTACTGCGTAAATCTTATAGGAACTATATGAATATCTTTATACTTTAATTACAATTTTAAATTATGTTTTTACCATTTAAGACACACTCTATTACATTTACTTTACTCCCTATGGAATGGGCCAGGCACTTGACTCATAATTCGAGGGGCGAGGGTTCAATTCCCTGTCACACCAAACAAGCGCGCCTTTTCAGGCATATGGGCGCTATAATGTGACAGTCAATTCCACTATTCCTTGGTAAAAGACTAGCCAAAGAGTTGACAGTGGGTGGTGATGACTAGTTGCCTTCCCTCTAACCTGACACTGCTAAATAAAGGACGACTAGCGCAGATATCCCTCTTGTAACTTTGCGCGAAATTAAAAAAAGGCATACGATGTGAAATGAAATAATTAATTGTAAATAAACTTAATTTTAAGGATGGAAACTTAATAAAAACGTTACAACGCAGAGACTGATAAGATTGCATACATGGGTGAAACCTTTTTGTTGTGATGAACAGTACAATGTCGTAGAACTTCTCAATTAAGATATTCTTCCATCTTATTTCGCTTCTTATCGTTAGTATTTGATTTGAGAATGCACATAAAATAAATCACAGTTTCCTATAAGTAATTTACAAGTTAAGATTAGACTTAGCTTTAAAAGTAAGGGAATGCAATTATTCTTAAAACAATAAACCCAAATTAAAATCATATAGTTTTTAATCAATTATAACGGAACACCACGACTAGTTTTATGTTTAAAATAAAGTTAATGTAACCTAAAAGTTGATAAACCAGAGAAGAGATGTTAAAAATTTTCTATTGTTTTTAATTACACAATTTACGAGAAGGATTTTCTTTTCTTTCTTTTTTTTTTGGGGGGGGGTAAATTTCTTAAATTAAATATCAAATAAATTTATACGGAATTTTATAAAACACAACATATAATGACATATGACATACACATTATCAAATCTGCCCGCACGAGATAATACTCGAGCTCAGATTTTATACGTCGAGTTTTAGTTTTAATTTTGGCGCTTGAGAAACGCAGTCTAAGTTGCATTTCGAAATTACATTAGAAAGAGATAACTTACAAAATGTTTGACTTACAGTTAAGAATCGCATTCTGAGTCTTAAACCAGCAGATTGAAAAGATATACAACTTTCAATTCATAGTGAGAATGTAACAAAGCTTCGAAAAGCACCTTATACCTAAAAATAGGGAACATTTAAAGATGATACATTTTCATATTTGGAATTATTGTATAATTTTTAAACTATAAAAACATTATAAGTAGTGTAATAGCAAATTATATCCGTACTTTGACAGCATTATACGCTCATCTATTTAGGGCAAAGCAAGGATTACATTTTATAAGTTTATGATTGTGGTTTTAGTTCTTGTTTCATTACCTTTTAAAGCTGGATTACAACTTCATTTTAAAATTCATAATATTTAACGTTGTTTTTAGACGTTAAAGTACAGAACATTGTGATTAAAAATAGAATTTTAATTATTGTCAAACATAGAGTACGTATAGTAAATAAAATTATTACACAATGTTGCACCATAAGTTGAAGTTACGCATAAAATATCTACAGTATGGCACGTGTCGTATCAAATTATGCAACAAAATAAACAACAGTGCATTGTAGATAATGTATGTTTTTACGATAACAAAAAAGCAATTCAATTAGTATTACACAAATGAGTATTTTAAAAGCCTGTTTTTTTTATAAAATATTACAAAGTTCATATCATAAGATAAAATGGATAAATTAGCTACATAGTGATAGATAAAATCTAACTGGGAAAATATAAATCTATAACATCCGAAAACTCACCGACCCGGCATGGCCAGGTGGTTAAGGCACCTGACTAGTAATCTTAGGGTAGGGGGTTTGAATCCCTGTCACACCAAAGATGCTCGCTCTTTCAGTCGTGGGGGCATTATAATGTTACAGTCAATCCCACTATTCGTTGGTTAAAGAGTAGCTCAAGAGATGGCGGTGGGTGGTGATTACTAGTTGCCTTGTCTCTAGTCTTATACTGCTAAATTAGGAACGGCTAGTGCAGATAGACCTCGTGTAGCTTTGCGCGAAATTCAAAACAGACAAACAAATAAATTGATGAGAAAAGTTAAAGTTTCGTTTGAGTTTTTTATTATTTTATTTTCAGAAGATTTCATTGCCATTAATAAATAGTTTTTTGTAATCTTACTGATATTTTAAGTTCTTTTTTCATAAAAATTTAACTTCTGACTAAGATACAGTATTAAAATATGATTTGTTTTTCAGAAAACAAGTTTACTCTTGTTAGAAGGCAACTCGCTCTTACGTAATCTTCCATGATCATAGGTTGATAAAAGAGGGCTCTGGCGTCTCAGAGAAAAATAATAATATTATGATATTATGTTTGAACTAATAAAGTAAACATGACCTAATACAGCTACCTACTGTATCATTCCGTCTTGATGCGATAGATAACTATGCAAGTTCTTTCACAGGTGAAAAAAATGACAGCCGAAATAACTTGTAATTTTATTTATTTAGCTAGGTTTGTGGTAAACTGTATAGTAATGGTTAGAGTATTTTACAACTCTTAACATGTTTTGAACTCCCACGATCTCGTTGCTAACGTAGTGTTATCTAGTAGCACGTGAATGTTCCAAGAAGCTCGTGTGATGCGTGTAGGAAGCGTATGCGTGGGTTAAGTGCTAAAGCAGTAAATAGTTGTGCGGGGTGGAAATGTCTCTATCAATAAATAAAGCTTTAATGCTACATATTATGCTGAAAGTAGAAATGTTTTTAGATGAAGAATCTTCAAACGATGGAGGCGGGGCAGATACGGTTTTGTGGGCCGAGCTCTCACCCCATCCCCCCGATCCTTTATTTACCACGCTACAAATGTTATTGGCCTCACTATTTCTTTTTCTCGGCGCATGCGCTGCCATTCTAATTCTTGGAGGAGAGAGATGGAATGGGAGAGGAAAACAACGTGCCCCCTAACAGATAGAAAGAAAGAGAGGAGTTGCTGAGTCAGGTTTTACACGTTGAAGAAGACATCAAATGGAGACGTAGCTTCGACTAATCAGTTAGTCTGGGTCGGAAAGCATAGAATTCATGCTATTGAGGTCAGACTTTATGAGAAGTGCACAACTGATTTCAATGAATCTGCCCACGTTTCTTAAAGAGAGATGTTTACTTTACTTTTCTTTTTCACAACAACAGTCTTTAGGTCCCGAACAGTGATGCCCGTTTTGATTCAGTAACGGTGGAATTTGGAAACAAAGCCGACCTCCCTGCCCGAACACGACATCCCATCTCATCTTACTGTCCCTGGTGAGAAGCCTCACTGGAGGAATGCCGCTGTCTTCCCCCCCAACTTGGGATGCGCCAAGCACTGGTAACAGTTACATATGGCATCCATCCCGCTGGCTTTTTTAAGGTTGTTTTTTTTATTAGTTTCTCAATCTACAAGATATTAGAGTTGCCGACACTTAAGGGAGGTGGAGATAACGGCACATCGTCAGGCAGCCCTCCTTTCCTACAACATTCTGACACTAAGGTAAGTGTGAATAGGGCACTTCCTACTTGTTCACGTTCCTACTCATAGTTTTGTAAGATACTCTGGAAACATAACAGTCGTTAAGACGTGGTGTTTATTAATACCTCTATACTTGTGCGGACCTATGAGAGAGGCTATCCACAATGTTTGTTTGTACCAAGAAAATGCTTCATCTGCTCGCGATAAGTTTGACATAAGTACACAGACGCACTGATATCTTTTTTTTCTTCTTCAAATTTTATAATCAACGAACAATACAATGGAACTCTAAGTACAATAATGCACTTGGATTCAAGGTAAGACAAATAACTAAGATTACCATAAAACTTTGCATAGTATGTAAGAATTATGAAAATGAACGTGTATGATATCTCTTTCCCTTTACGACTTTAATCCTAACTAGTCTGGAGTGGGTCGGTAGTTTTGTAAGCCAAGAATTTTGACACTTGGGTGGCTGGCCCATTCGACAACGATATAGGACGAGCATGTTCAGGGATAGGATACGAGCTCACGATCCTCACAGTGCGAGTCGAATGTTCTACCCGCCAGGCAGTGGCCAAGCTTGAAGAAAACGTTCTCCAAGGAAAATATTTATTGAAGAATGTATGTTAGAATATATCTCGTTACTACTAGCGCAGGTTTGAAATCACCAAACAGTTTAATATATATTTTCTAATCGGATATTTTTGGTCACTCAGATCAATTAGAAGCAAGCAATTATTGGGTTTTGTTAAAGAGAGTCGAAGCATCATAGATATAACTTTAAGAAAAATATTTTTTTCACTTTAGAACATTCAATCCTATAGATGCCACATAGTGTGAAGAGCCAAATATTGTAAGTGAACAATCTTGTTGAGGTCTGGCATGGCCAGGTAGTTAGGGCGTTTAATTCGCAATCTCATGGTCACGTGCTCAAATCCTTGTCCTACCAAAACTGCTTTGCCCTTTCAGCCGTAGGAGGAGTTATAATGCGACTATGAATTCCACTATTCGTGGGTAAAAAAAAGAGTAGCACAAAAGTTGGCGATGGGTGGTAATGACTAGTTGCCTTTTACTGCTGAATTAGGGACGGTTAGCGCAGATAGCCATCGTGTAACTTTGCGCGAAATTTAAAACCTCTGTAAATAGAGATGGAATGGATGTTTAACATGTCCTGAGCAAACAGTGCAGTTAATTCCTCTTATTAATATATGATATTAATATTAGAAATTACTCCAAGTTTACATTCGGTTTGTTTTGAATTTTGCGTAAAGCTACGCGAGGGCTATCTGCGCTAACCGTCCCTAATTTATCAGTGTAAGATTAGAAGGAAGGCAGCTAGTCATCACCACCCATTTCCAACTATTGGGCTACTTTTTTACTAATGAATAGTGGGATTGACTGTAATATTATAACCCCCCGCGGTTGAAAGAGCGAGCATGTTTGGTGTGACGGGGGTTCGAGCCCCCGAAGCTCGGATTACGGGTCGAGTGCCTTAACAACGTGGCCATGCCAAGCCTGCCATGTTTACGTATGTATTCTGGTATCAAAGAAAATGTTATCTATTTTAATTAGTTTTTATTTTGGCGAAAAAGTAATAAATGACAAATTACTGACAATGTTATTTGCTTATTATTAAACATAAAGCTGATCAATGGGACATTCATGCCTACTGGAAGGATAGAACCACTAATTTTAGCATTATAAGCCATCAGCTTGTCGTCAAACCTCTGGTGATCGTACAGGTGAGAAGCACGAGAAGAAATGCACCATACATGTTGAAATAACAACTCTCTCACGATATGTAACCGGCACGTGCCGCTATTACTTTTGGTTTTATATAAGTACGTAAGATGAAGAATTATTAAGGTTTTATTAAGGTTATTTTTGTGAAAAGGTTTTGTAAAAAATAATAATGTCAAAGTTTGCATCGAGTGCACTTAATATAGTTGGCAATATAATAACTTTAATGCAAAGGAATGTTAAATAATTTCTTTGGAGGAGCGTAAACAACCTGATGAAAACGCATATTTAGTGTCACGTGGAGTGGTAAGATCAGATCTCATTTTTCTACTTCATTGTTCGTATTTCAACAGCAGTAGTACATTTACCACATATATGTAGAATAATCTTCCTGCTTCAGCTGAGAAATAAGCCCCATTTACCTTCAGAACGAAAGTAAAGGGCCTGTAACAAATAAAGTTAATACGACCACCACACCATGTGTAAAGTTCAATTTTTTCGTTTTTCAGTTCCTGTTGTTGTTTAGGGCAAAGGAACAATTTCGTTCTATTTTGGAAACGGCCCTTAATATATCTTGTAAACAATGGTTCTAACTGAATTTGTGATTTTAACCCAATTTAAGACGAGAGATTTTGCCTGGTTGTTGTTGTTAGTTATCTGAATTTAGCACAAAGCTACACAATGGGCTATCTATGCTCTGCCCACCACTGGTATTGAACACTGGTTTTTAGCGTTGTCAGTCTGCAGACATACCGTTGAGCCACTAGGGGGCAGATTGGTTTGTAGATTTCATCTCATTTTGTTACATTTCTGAATAATAAAGTAATTATTTTTTACCTTTCAGTTCAGGCTTAATTTATACATGAAAGCTAACTTTTTAACTCAATTATATTCACAAGTTTCTTCTATCGGACCACGTGTTTTTATTTATGTTGTCTGTTATAATAATTTATTTTGGTACTTCGTAATTATTAATTACGATTGTTTTATTTTAGCAGATGTTTTTGGTAGGCTTTATTATGACAAACTTGATAATTAATATTAAAGAATTAATAAAAAAAAATGTACTTAGATACTGTACAACTGATATTACAGCGATAAACTTCTATTTTTTCATCGTTAAACCACGAAGTTGTTGAAGTAATTCTTAGAGTTCCTATCGCCTTGTAAAGTTAATGTATGACTTGTAAAGGTTTCCCATGGACATATAACACTGCATAACAATTTTTTTTGAAAAGTTTTGCTTCCTGAAACATTTTTGCTGATTACGACAGGTATTTGGTGGGTATCCACAAATATAGTTTTGGGTGTGCTTCATCACGTAGGAACTCTGAGAAATAGACAGTTAACTGTTTACCGACAATAACGTATGTAATTACGTTTATGTTTCTAATACGCTATCAAATTCAACATAATTACAAGTGTTTTGCTTCTGATTTTTGTTTGTATTCAATGTCCGGTGCATCACGTTGCAGTGTCCAACAGTAGTCAGCAAACACTGACGGATTCCAGTTACCCTGATATCGTTTTTCCATTGTAGTAATGTCCTGGTAAAACTGAAGATTTCGATGAAACGGTACGTGATGGGCAAATTTGGATGTGGTTTTTGTGATCAGCAACCAAAAATCTATAAGGAACACCCAACAGTGTTCAAGAAGCAAAAACTTTGTTTTGCAGTGTAATAGATGTTTCGATGAGATAGGTCTTAAAGCTTAACCGATAACTCAAAAAGTTACTGGATATAAAGATGCGATACGACTAAGAATTTATCATGAACGAATGAAGTGAATAGATATTAAGGTAATATAATTGTAAGTGTTTACCATGAACACATAAAGTTATTAAAAAGTTTTCCGAGATACGTGCTGGGTTATATCATGATCTACTAAATTGAATAAATATTGAGGTAAGATAAATCTATGGATCTACCACGAACCTATAAAGTTACTAAAAATGTCGATACATAAGTCTAGGGATTTACCGTGGATCAATAGAATTACCAGATATTTCGATAAATTATGCCCTGAGGTGTAAATTTTTGTGAACCAATAAAGTAACCACATATTTTAATCCAAAATTATGGGCTTTAGTGCGAACTAAAAAAGTGACTAAATATTTCAGTGAGTCAGGTCTAGGAGTTTAGTGCGAACCCCTATTTTGATAAGGTATTTGATTAATCACGAATTCGCAATGTGATACTAGTAGTAAGGTATTATTCTTTCTTTCTAAAACGAATTCGTAGCAATGATTATGTATTATAGTAGAAGTATTGTGTTTATGAAGTTAATCACAAACTCATTACTGAAAATATTTTACTAGGGTGGTTCTTAGCAGTGAACAGATAAAGTTAGAGTACATTACGACAGAATACTAATTAAAAGCTATTTATGGATACACGGCCCGGCATGGCCAGGTGGGTTAAGGTATTCGACTCGTAATCCGAGGGTTCAAGATCGAATCCCGGGCACACCAAAGATGCTCGCCCTTTCAGCCGTGGGTACGTTATAATGTGACGGTCAATTCCACTATTCGTTGGTAAAAGAGTAGTCCAAGAGTTGGCGGTGGGTGGTGATGACTAGCTGCCTTATCCCTAATCTTACACTGCTAAATTAGGGACGGTTAGCGCAGATAGCCCTGAAGTAGCTTTGCGCGAAATTAAAAAAACAAACAAACATTTATGAATACGTAACTAGGTATATTAGAAACGTTATTTTGCGATGTAAGCATGAATAAATATTGAAATACCTAAATTATTTATGAAATATTATAGAGTTTTTAAAACGTTTGGAGACATAAGAATTTAAAGTTCAATGTCCTATGTCTCTAATATATTGATTTTCCGTATTCCCTATCGAACCTAATTTGATTTGATTTTATTCCTGGCACACTGTTCGGGTTTAGCAGTTGACGACTCTGCTATAAACTAAAGATGCATTTCTACAATGCAAAAGCCAACAACAAACAAAAATGAAATAAATTGGTTTGTCATTTGTAAGGTGATCTAAGTTACCTGAAATGAAATCTGGTTAAGGTATGATAACGAATTGTTATTTAAGCTATAAATAAATCAATCGATTGAGGTGAAAAGCTAAAATATACAACGCTTTTGTGTTCCTTAGGAGGTGTTTCGTGCTTCTTGAGGCCCCTGCTACCAAGACATAGTGCGAATCCAATGAGGAGCGTTGTCATGAGAAGCTGCCGTTATGAGTCCTCTACATCACCAACGGAATACTCAGTATCTCCCCAAACGATGATGTACTCGAACCAGCAACCAACTAGCGATATTTGCTCCATGGACAATGGAAACTACTACCGAGGATCGCCGGAAAATTTCGGCACATACACACCAACGGCAAGTGTCTGGCACGGAGAGAGTAGCGCTCGCGGAAAAGAAGGATTTGACAGAACGTCTATGTCTCGGTTGTCTCTTATTCAAACTTCGAGCAACTTTCGTGATCATGCGGCCTCAAACGAGGTATCTTCACGCTACAAGTCGGTACTGAGACAGCACGAAGACAGTTTGTATTTGACAAGAGGCTGTGATATTTTTGCACGTCCTTCCGAGAATAGACTGGACTCCGCCAGAAAGCCATTTTCTTCATCACAGCACAGTGGTTCATCCCTTCCTTTAAAACCCACTCTACATCAGGGACAAAGCTCTACGCCACCCAAAATTCCTAGTCCTGTTCGAAAGGAAAGCTCCCATTCTGGCTGTAACTCTGCTGACGAAGATACGGAAGAACATGTACCCCACGTGCTTGCCCCTCCGTTCCACGGGCACGCTCCGAGAAGATGTCTCCTCTGGGCCTGTAAGGCATGCAAGCGAAAGACTGTAACAATTGATCGAAGAAAAGCTGCTACGATGAGGGAACGACGACGATTACAGAAAGTAAACGAAGCGTTCGAAACGTTGAAACGAAGAACTTGCGCTAACCCTAACCAGCGTCTCCCTAAAGTGGAAATTCTCCGGAATGCTATCGAGTACATCGAGAGCCTGGAAGAACTGCTTCATGGGGCACCAGGCATTCAAAAGCCGGGAAAAAGAAAGTTCAGCCGGGATTCTGACTCTGCCAGTGGCGGCAGTGATTATTCAGTAAGTCTTCATTTCTGTTGCCATTTAAGCATTATTTGTTTTGGTTCTCAAACAGTCTGACCTGAAGTAGCGGGTTAGTGTTATGCATTTTCACTTTTATATTTATGAGGTTCATTTTATAACAGTATCAAATGTCTGCCATTTAAAGTCTCGTTCAAGCACGAGCAAAGACAGTTCATAAAGTAGAGAATCCTTTTTGTTTTGTCTCAATATTTTGCTTTCAGGAACACCGTGATAACTGTCCAGTAAATGAAAAGATTAAATGATATTGATATATTAGTTAAAATATTTATTTGAATACAAATTAACAAAGACAACCATTGTTTGCTTACTATATTTTAGTATATCGAGAAATCAAATTAAGGTCGTCTTGTGACACCGAAAGGGGCAGGGGTTAGCCCAATGGTTGTCGTGTCGACCTGCGGATCAGCAGGTTTAAAGTTCGAGACGTGATACAGTGTGTTATGAAAGTAATAGTCAATTTCATTAAGCGGTTGTAGTAGTCGAATAAAGCTTTTGTGTGGATTAGATACCCATGATAATACCAGTATCAGTCTTCACAAGACGACAAAACAGTTTTATTTGTTTGATATTTGATAAAACTTTAACATTTTCAATGCTGTCTATCCAGCCTAAACAGACAATGATATCCGATTTGGTAAGATGTATAATATTTAGACAAGACAGCTCTTCTTCTAAAGGTGTTTTATGGGGAAAATTTTATATCATAAAGTGATATAATGTAATTCAACATGTTTTCGCTATAGCTGAAAGCACTGCTGTTCCATTTGCTAAGATGACCACTATGTATGTATGTATGTATAGGATCAAAATATTTTTTATCGTTTCCTAATTTTTACTTTTAAAATATTCTCTCTTTAAAAACTTTGTACACTGTTACAGGTAATAATTATTTGAAACATAAGGGAACCAAAATATTACTTTAAATATGACAGCTTTGAATAACGAATGAAAAAATACGTGGAAGTTGAGAACTCTTCTTTTACAACAATTTTTCTGAATAACAAATTTACTTAAAACATTATAAGAATGAGAATCACTGAACTCATGTTTGTATTTCTAAACGCGAAACATTTTGATTGGATATTAGTATCTGCTCCTTATTCTGATTGGACAGATGTACTAGAGCTCACTTTGTATAATGAGTCCACTAATACTATTGATTTCCAAGCCTGGAAAAAATTACTTGTCTTTCTCTGTAGTAGAACCGATCTATACAGTTTTTACTCGGATAAACCAATTTGTACACATCTTCTTGACACAGAAACAAACAAACAAATCTTTGACACAGAACGATGATTAGATTGATATTTATTACAAAACAATTCATAAATTATATAAACATAATATTAATCATTACAGGACACTCCATAGATTATGTAAATACACTACATATATTTAAATTGCCGATTGTTAGAAGATGATTCTACATTATATTTAGTTTTCTATATGTATTTATTATTCGAATTAGACTGTTACGTAGAATGAAACTTTTTTTCGTCATATCCACTAAACCTTTCACCCTGAAGACACTGTCATATATGCGTCGTCTTCATCTTTTGTTATTATTTTGTTTAGGCTAACACTTTTCTTCATCGAATTTACACTCTATGAATTCCAACTTACGTTATACTCTGACTACGCGGTTATTTCTTACAGGATAATGTACGCAATATATTAGATTGACTCCTGTAAGAAAACAGTTTATAGTTGTTTAAACCTATATACTTCGGTTTGGTTAAATTGAATTTGTCAGCTGCTAGATGATAGTTGATAAACTATATAAAGTTTCTTGCAAATGTTTTCGTCCCCTTGCAAAGTTTCCAAATCTTGTTGCCATCTGAGCTTGCAATCATGGAACTTTAAAATGGGACGTTTTTTTTGGAATCTACACAATATATTCCAAAGTGAGAAAGCTAAACGAAAAAAAAACAACAACAAAAAACGCTAGTAATATTTAAGTTAGATTTTCAAAGAAAATGAGAGAGATGCTTCTCATCTGGAGAAACTGGAATGTTTGTTAAGTGTGAGAGGAATGGTACAAATTACAAGTGAATCTTAGAGGAAAACTTGCTGGAGTCCGCCAATAAAATAAAAGTCGATTGAAAATTCACATTTAAGCAGGACAGTGATCCGAAGCGGAAGTTAAAATTCTGACTTGAGTCAAGTAGAAAAATTATGGCGAAACTTAAAGATTACTGTCCATCAACGATTCCCAAGAAACTTGTTAGAAC
Organism: Carcinoscorpius rotundicauda; assembly: GCA_011833715.1. Lineage (NCBI taxonomy): Eukaryota > Metazoa > Arthropoda > Merostomata > Xiphosura > Limulidae > Carcinoscorpius > Carcinoscorpius rotundicauda. The sequence continues at coordinate 56,936,819 of CM022391.1, read as the reverse complement.
TGGAGCAATTCTGCCAGGAAGAATGGGCAAAAATTATACCATCCCATTGTGCAACGCTGTTACAAATCTATCCGAAACGACTCAGAGCCGTAATTACTGTCAAAAGTGTTTCCACCAAGTACTGACTGAGAGGGTTGAATACTCATGTATTCAGCAAAATTCAGTTTATATACTTTTTTTATAATTTTTCCTCCCAGTGGCAAAGCGATATGTTTGCGGACTCGCACTTTTAGAAACCAGATTTTGATACCCGTGTTGGGCAGAGTACAGATAGCCTTGTGTACCTTTGAGCCTAGTTTCAAACAAACAAATCTTTGCAAGTTTTGCTGGCGTTCAATCTTCTTCACACATAACAATGTTAAGTTTGATTATTACAGTTTAAATAAAAACAAGTTCGTTAAAAAATTATGTTAATTGTATTCTATCAAAATGTGACATAATTGGTTAGGGGTGAATACTTTTCTAAAACGCTGTATATATATGTAAATAGGTGATGGATAGTATTAGAAAATAGTTTATAAGTGATGTCAAACTATACATTTTAAGTTGTTTTTTTTAAAAATTAGGATGGCTACTGAAGGATAATAAATATTATATTCCAAATCATCCTATATATTTAACTCTAGTTAGATTGAGTTTGACTGCTGTTGGAAGAGAGTTCATATACTGTGACAGACTAAAACTTTTTAATTTGGTTTGATCGAAACTGACTCTTATTAAAACGACCCATATACTAGTTCATCCTATATACTATGAATCCTTTTAGAAGACAGTTTATACAATGGACCAGACTAATACATATGTAAAAACGGCTGGAATGGGTTAGAAAATGTTTTACATAAATATAATTGAATCTGTTTAAATTGAAGATTATTATTATTATTAAAAGACAGGTTAGGTACTAGTTCAGTCGATATTATTTTACACTGGCATGTCCTGTATTGTTTAATGTAATTACATCCAGAGTGACTCTTGTTGAGAGACAATCTGTATACTGGACCAGTCCATATCTTTTAATTTCATTAGACTGATGTTGACCCTGTTAGAACACAGTTTGTATGTGATGTTAACAGTAACTTTCAACTTGGTTGAAGTGAGGGTGATTTCGATTGTAATAATATTTATATACTGGAACAACTTTCTCTTGTAACCTGATTAGACAGAGGTTGACTCCAGTTAAAAGTTAGATAACTTAGCAAACGAGCTACATCTTACAATTTGATTAGACTTAGGCTGACTTCAGTTAAAACAGATTATATCCTGTATTAAACAAGAATGATTAATCTGGTAAGACAGGTTGACTGCTATTAGATGACAGATGTCATGTACTGTGTCGTCTTATATCTTTTAATCTGGTTAGACTGGAGATGACAAATACATTGAAAGTTAGTTAGTGTGTTGTATTAACTTGTACGTTTTAGTGAGATTAGACTAGCTTCTGTTAAGCAACAATTGATACCTGATATCTGTTTAGATGGAAGTTGACTTTTATTAATAGACAGTTTATATCGTAGACAAGATATATCGTTTAATCTGGCTTGACACAAGTTCACTTCTATAATGTGTTAAGGTTTTAATCTTCCATTTATGTTAGTCTGGGGTGGATGCTGTTGTAAAAAAGTTTATGTATTATGTAATAATATGAGCTGTATTCAGATTAATATGCATAGACTAAGAGAGTATTTGTACTGAGTCAGCCTATGCATATTAATATGGCTATACTGAGAGTGGTTCAGGTTATAAGATAGACAATGCTAGAGCAACTCCAATGTATCTCAGAACGGCTAGTATGGGTATTAACACTTTTATTGATAATGAGAGAACAACGTTTTGACCTTTCTACGTCATCTTCAGGTTAAGAGAAGCACCAGCTAGAGTAAATGTATATACTGTGTGAACTTATGCCTTTTAATGTGGTTAAACACACTCGTGTTAAAATATAATTCTATGGTGTATCAACTTGTCCATTTCAATCTAATTAAGCTTGCTCCTATCAGAATATATTTCATATGCACCTTTCAATATGATTTAAACGTATTTCTGTTCTGATACAACTTGCATGGTGTTTCAACCTTCACATTTCAATTTGGTCAGACTTACTCTATTGGAATATAATATACGATACGTCAATCTGTATATTTCAGTTTGCTCAAGGAAGTTATATTGGTGTCTTAAATTTTAAACTGCCATTCGTATAAATATGTAAACCCACTCGATATTGGCAAATAAGTAACGATTTCTTAATTATATGTATGAAAAACTTAGTGACCAATTTTTAAATATTATTCACTTCTTTTGTGTAAAACTAATCATAATATACCTACCCCAAAGCTGGCTTAGTTAATGAAATTACGATTTTTTTTATAACCTCAAGACCTCTTAAATCAATCTCGAAGAAAAGGGACTCGAATAAAAAATATGCTTGATAGTTTGTTAAGCCTGAATGGGCTACTGGGTTAAACTCTGTTATTTGTCGTACAAGACATTGATAGACAAAACTGCTAGTATTATTAGACCGTCGTTTTCCAATTTACTGTTTGCGTGGTACCACGAAATTTAGCCGACACAGTCTTGTTTTTTTATTTAACCAGTGCCATGTTTTTTCTTTTTTAAACGATATACAGAACAGTGCCAAAACTGTAACTTTTTGTCCTTAGAATAGACAGATAGCGACAGGAGAATTTGTTTTTTAACACCCCGGTATTTTTCTTCTATCAAAAAAATGAGAGAGAATTAATAAAAAAAATAGCAAAAATAACACTCCTATAGTAAAACCCGTGAAAAATGTTTTGGAAGATAATTTCCCCGCCGTGAAGCATATTTTAGGATTATGATTTCCTTACCGTGAAGGATGTTTTAGAATGATAATTTCCTTATCGTGAAGCATATTTTAAGAAGATATTTTTCCTATTGTGAAGCATGTTGTAGGCAGATAATTGTCATGTATGATAGACTTTAATTCAATTTACGAACATTTCAAGAATAAATGTTTATAGTTACTCGAAAGTTACTTTCCAAGAATATCTGCTTAAGTAAATGTGGAATATATTGTCCCTAGGCGTAAAATGTTGCTAACATTCCTGTACATTATCCTGCAGTGAGTATTGTAGATCGAACTGTTCTAGATAAATAAAAAAAAATATTTAAATATACATTTTTATTTACCTTAACCTCTCTTCGTTTTGTTTGCTAAGAGCTGCATGAGGATATGGCATGTATTATGCGATAAAACAAAACATATTTAAAAAAAAAGATTCTTTCGTGAGAAGAAAATACAGACAATTTTCTGTTATGGATTGTTTTCCTAAGTTTACATTATTTTAGTAAGGCGGTATCAAATTGATTAAACACAAATTCTTTTGCAGATTGTCGTCCTAACGTATATAACATTCTTTTAGCCAGACAGTATAAACTTGATTAAACGAAAATTCTATTGTAGAGATTGTTTCCCTAACGTATATAAGATTCTCTTAGCCAGACAGTAAAAACTTGAGTAACCAAAAATTCTATTGTAGAGATTGTTTCCCTAACTTATGTAACATTCTTTTAGCTAGGCAGTATAAACTTGATTAAACAAAAATTCTCTTCTTGAGTAACCTGTTTCATTCCTATGGCGAAAAAAGTTTGGAAAAATAAACAAGTTTTAATCAGAAGTTCTTTAATAAACCATTTGTGTATAAAATATACAAATTAAAAAGAAACCAATTTTTACTCGTTTTCGTATTTTTATATTAGTAACATAAACTTCTCCATAAACTGATGTAATATTTTAGTAGCATTCTCTAATACTTGGACAAAGCGTGCTGTGAACGCCCTCTTATGTCTAAAGGCTTTACTTTAGAAATGTATTGGTTATAAAATCAGTGTCAATGATAAGAAGTCTTTACTAGTTATTTAATTGGCAATTGTTAAAATAAATCGTTTCGTTTTACTCATTACCTACTACAAGTAAGGCTTCTGTAGTACTGTAACATACAAATGCGTTCAGGCTTGCTGTTGTTTTTTATACAAGATTTTCAAGACAATCGCCAACAAATAGTCATGCTATATCTGTGCTTCATACTGTAAAGCGCTTTTAATACTATCATAGTGTTATATATTTTCTCACTGTGTGATGTTGTACAATATAATAATTCTTTGTATGAAACATATATACCAAATACACACAAACACAAAACTTAATTCTTTTGCGGAATGATACATGTTTGTTTTTCGGCAGTGATTCATATATCGGAATTAGAATACCGAGTGGGCCATACCAAACCCTGTGTAAAGAGAAACTAAAACAAACCATTATTCATGGCTAACCTAAATCCACGTGATCAGAGTCAGTCTAACGTTACAGATGTTCAAAATGTGTATCTCCGTTGTTAAAGAATGTGTAACGTAAATGTTTCATACAAGGATGTAAATGAAATAGCACAGAATTAGTAATATACTAGGAAGTTCCTTGTGCCCCCTTTTAATGATATAAATGTTATTTCACATTTCGTGAGGCTTCATATTTTTACATTTTATATATTACTGTTTGTTATACCCCGAATGAGGTATTCCGTAAACTTCCGTTTATTCCCTGACACGTAGCTTACTGAAACTTAAATGCTCGAAATTAATTGCCATAAAATAGACTAATACGACACATTATCTAGTTAGGAGATTATTTCAGCTGTGTAATGATCATTGCATAACTTAGTTAAAATCCTTCTTTCACAAAGATAAGCGTGTCTCTTGTGATTAATTTATAGGCGAGTTTAAAGCAGCCAATAAGAAAGATATTTTATCTAAAAACAGTTGGCAGGGTAGCTAGTTTGGTATGGCCTAGTTGTTATTGTTTGGTTTGTTTTGTTTTGAATTTCGCGCAAAGCTACTCAAGGGTTTTCTGCGTCAGCCGTCTCTAGTTTTGCAGTGTAAGACTAGAGGGAAGGCAGCTAGTCATCATCACCCACCGCCAACCCTTGGGCTACTCTTTTGCCTTGTGCCCCCTTTTAGTGATATAAATGTTGTTTCACATTTCGTGAGGCTTCATATTTTTACATTTTATCTATCACTGTTTGTTATACCGGAATAATGTCTATTAATATAGAGATTAATCGTTACATTATACTTCCTTCACAGCTGAAAGGGCGAGCATGTTTGGAGCGACGGGGATTCGAATCCGCAACTCTCACATTACGAGTCGAACGCCGTAACCCACCTGGCCATGCCAAGCCGAGAAGTTAGGGTTTTCGACTCGCAGTTTGAGAGCCACGAGCTCAAATTACCTCTCTAAACATACTTCACTCTTTGTGTTCTCATGACAGCTGGTATGAATATTAAAACACTAGTTAAAATAAAGTACAGAACAACGTTTCGACCTTCTTAGGTTATCTTCACGTTAACAAAGAGAGTTTGCAACTGACCATTGACGGACACGTGTCTTATGGACGAGAGTATAAACATGTACGGGATTGTAGGGGCGTTGTAAGTGGATGTTAGGTTATTAATTATTATAGGTATAAAGATGTTCTTTTATATTGGTTTAATTCTGAGTTGTTGTATAATTAGGACTTCTTTGATTTTGTGTTTGCTTGTATTTGTTTCCCGATTGTGTGTTTTTCTTTATTTAGTGTTTGGGTGTTTTCTCTGCTTATGTTGTGTTTATTTGATTTGCAGTGTTCAAAAACAGGCAGAGGTGTTTTTTTTGTTCTTTGAATCCAGTTTCCTTTTTTTTTTGCTTGTTTCTCCAATATAGAAATCGTTCCAGTTGTTGCATTGTATTTTATAAATAATGTTGTGTCATGTTTATCAATGCAGTTTTTACTCAGTATGGACTTTAATTTTGTACCTGGTTTTTGAATAAATTTAGTGTTTACTAAAATGTTGTGTTTTGTTAAGTTTTTCCGAATATTGGCTATTTTTTCGCTGATTTCAGGAACATATGGTATGCAACAATGTAAGTTTTTGTAGTTTGTTGTATCTTGGGATTTATTGTTGTTTGTTTATTGTTGGTCCAGATGTGTGCATATAATTTTTATGAACAATTTTTTGAGGAAATTTGTTAATATTGATGAAGTGTTGTTTTATTTTGTTCATTTCCTCGTTAATTTTATCAGGTGAACATAGTTTTATGGATGTGTTGATTTGGTTTCTTAATATGTTGAGTTTTTGTTTTGTTTCATGTGCTGAGTCCCAGGGAATGTATATTCCAGTATTGGTGATTTTTCTATGGATTTCTGTTTTGAATTGTGTATTGGTTCTTGTGATCTTCAGGTTAATAAATACTATTTGGTTTTTTTTTTACTGTTCACAGGTGAACGTAGTGTTGGGGTGTATAGAGTTAATGTGGTTGAAAAACAAAGTGTATGTTCCGTAGATGTGAATCCAGCAATTGTATCATCAACATACCTGTACCAGTATAGTGGTGGGTGTAAGGGTGAATTGATCACGTGAGATTCAATGTATGTCATGTGTTTTAGTTGTTCGTGAAAAGACAGGTTGATGGTTGTCAATTTTTTTAAATACAAAGTTTATCAACTTAAGTGTAAAATGACGTCTACACAAAACACCTATTGCTGATCAGTTTTTTTTTTTGTATCTATGGGGCTAAGAAACGTTCGATTTGACCCTTAAATAAAGAGGAATCAAAGTATGTATAGTGGCGACTTTTAAAGAGTAATAATCGCAGAGTGAATTATAATAACAGAAGAAGTATTCGTTTTTTCAGTTGTTAGGTTCTAAAGTAACTGGTTTTTTGAATTTCATGCAGAATTACACGAGGACTATCTGCGCTAGCGTTCCTAATTTAGTAGTAAAAGACCAGAGAGCATGGAGCTAGTCATCACAACCCACTGTAAACTTTTGGGCTACTCTTCTTACCACTCTAAAGTGTGATTGACCGTTACATTATAATGCCCCTCCTGCTGAAATACTAGGAATTTTGGTGTGAGGGGATTCGGACCCACGACCCTCGTATTATGTGTGAAGTGCCTGGCCATGCTGAACTCTGAAGTAATTGATGTAACATTTGAGTAAAAAAGAAAAGAGAATTATTAAATTATTAAATTGTCAAAAATAATTTTACTTCATTCTTAAAAGGGATGCAAAACTTCTGAAAGTTATCGAGTTCAATGAACTAAAACATCTATGGCTTTACTTGGTCTCCAGTTATCATAAAAAATGAACCAATATGTGTATTTCCCAGAATCGTGATAAACTATATATTAATGTTAAAACACAACTAAGGCTTACAAGTAAAATAATTGCAATGTCGATATGAGTATCGTAACACAACCTTAATCTTTAGGTTGTGTTTTTGGTAATTTTTTTTTAATTCCACGGCCAACTTTTTGTGTATGTTTAGGTCAGTATGTAATAAGTATTTATACTACCTCTAAGAATCATAAACTATTAATAGAAATAAATAGGAAATATTCAAATGTAGTTTCTTTGAAACCATAATGGTTTGTGTAAACATACCTGACTGTGACAATCGCTTGAACACGAACAAAGCGTATTTTCACTATTCACACGGCTCGGCATGGCCATGTGTGTTAAGGCGTTCAACTCATAATCTGAGGGTCGCGGGTTCAAATCCCCCTTCGGACTAAACATAGTTGCCCTTTCAGTCGTGAGGACGTTATAAGTTACGCTCAATCCCACTATTCGTTGGTAAAAGAGTAGATCAAGAGTTGGCGGTGGGTGGTGATGAATAGCTGCCTTCCCTTTAATCTTACATTGCTAACTTAAGGACGGCTGGCGCAGATAGCCCTCGTGCAGTTTTGCTCGAAATTAAAGAAAAACAAACACTATTCAGAGAAGGTTGAATTATTTAACCGTCACTACTATAATATTGGTTAAAATACAATTTTTTGAATAAATAAAACCAATGGAGCAATTTGTAATGGAATTCGAAACTAAATATTTGATAGTGAATCTAATTATCAGCTGAAAGCTACAGTTTCGAGTTATATCAGCCTTGGTCAATCCAACTAAGCAGGACCGTTTTATCCAACGAGCAAAAGGAACGCTTGCCCAGGACCCACTGCTCGCTGAAAGTATAATAATAAATAACAAATAATAAGGATATGATAAAATAATGATAATAACAAATCAGTTTTTAAAATAATTTTATTTTGTTATTTCCTTAATTTTTCATCGTTAATAAACTTAATTTTTCAAATCGTATTGGATTTTATTAAAAGGGTAGTCAATAGTTATACATTGTCCAGGGCCTACGTGTGCCGACACGGCACTCCAACTACGTCAATGATAAATTATGTTAACTAACGAACTTTAAATGTTTTATTTTTGGATGAGGAAAGTAGCAAAGTTTTTATAGATATATTTGTATTATTTGATATAAATAGAATGCATTAGTCAACTGGCTTTCCAATCACAATTAAACCCAGCAATCGACAATATGTTTGACCAATTAGCAGCTAGAAAATAAACCCTTAGGAAATACACAAATAATACAATAGGTATTTACTGTCATATTTTGATAACTGATGATTAAGTGTTAAAAATAGAAAAGAAAAGAAGGCGTAGAATCAAAAACATCTTTAAGTGAAAACTTTCATTCAAAGCAACAACCTGTTTATTTTATTTTACACAATAAAATCACTTTCACGTGAAACTAGTCTACTGTTGAGTTCTTTTTAGTTTCATTTTTCTTTATTTGGAAAGGCTGCTGTGTTTCATTTCGAAGTTATCTTCTAACTTTATGCGTCACGACTGTAAGCCTGAGTGTATTATACTATCATTTTGTAGATTGTGACTAATACCCAGAAGTATCAAGTGAAACAGAAAATCAAAGACAACGTAAAAGTTTAAAACATTGTATTTTGTCACTTGTATCTGTCTAAATCAAACCAATGTGGAAGTTATTTAAATTCTGAAATTAAGCTATATTGTACGTATATAAGAACATCTCAATATACTGTTTCAAACACACTGTAGACCAGCCTTAAGTAAAATAAATTTTATTGTGTCCAATAAGAATTTATTTCTTAACTTTGTTTACCTACATAATGTAAGCCAATAGCGTGTTGATTTCCACAGTAATATTGGTTTATCTAGCTACTTTTTTAATGCTATTAACGCCTTCTCCAAAATTCTTCAACTGAGGAAAAATATTTAACAGGACACCTTAAATTATACTTCGTTTTGAGCTCATGTACTTAGTACTTACAAAAACTAAATACAGAATATTCCTGCTGGTCTTGACTGAATGGAATTTCTATAATTCTATTTATTCATTGTAGCACATTTTACCTCTCACCACTATTTTTTTTATCTGTTACTCTGAGGATAATCAAGATCCTACATTTTCTAAATCTTTCTTCATCGTCTCATAATTCGTGGATATATTTTTCTTATCCTTCTCACTGATGTCGGAAGTTTCTTTCATCACTTTTATTTATTTTATATTTTCTACTTTTTTTCCTATCTTGTATAGCAAGAAGTCTGCCAGGGCGGCGTACTTCTCAACAGTTTTGTTTTTCGGTTCTGTTGATTCGATTCAGTGCTACCGATAGCTAGTTAGTTGCCCGGAGTCGTAGCAAGTCAGCGAGGGTCAGTGAATACGTTAGAATAAGACATGATTATCTAGACTTAAGACCTAAAAATATGTAAAGACGTCGCACACGAATTTTAGCATCTGTGATCTTTTGGTAGATCCTCATGAGCGATGATTCTCATTTATTTAAGAGAAAAACATATTTGTTCAAACGCCACAAACCTTTTGAATAATTAAACTAATTGAAAACGAAAGGAGTGTTTGAAATTAAGCCTTGTTATTAGGGTTCTAATGTTCAGTGTTTCGATGTGATAGGCTGGTTGCTAATTACGATCATTACGTAAATTAGCAAATGACTTACATAATTCTGCTTCTTGTAGAAAGCCAATCCGCCATCATCTGGATCTAATTAAGCCTCGGTTCCGCTATGAGGAGCTCCAGCAGGCTGTGTCAATAGAGTACACGGTGAGATATCAGGCATAGCAGACTTGTGGTTAGCTGAGCTAAGAAGCAAGTCACTTACAGAATCTTCAATATATCCATCTGTACGCAATTAGCATGTTAAGAAAAGGAACACATGGATACACCAACTTCGGAGTATCTTTATACTAACGTAGGAACACATATTATCAGATATCTTACTGTTCACTTTCTTTCCTCAAATATAAATTCCTTTCAACGTATTTCTTAACTAAGACTTGCATAAGTGTAACTGGAACACGACTTGTGAACACAGTTTTCTGATACCTTGTCAACATCAGCAGATAAGCATTTGGACACACTCAGATCGAGAATTTCGTAGAATTTATTAATCATGCAATGAAAAATTTATAAGACATCTGAAACTCATATCTTAGTTGTATAAATGCAAAGTAAGAGATTACTTCACTACGTAATGCAATAATTAGCTGTTTTTTAAGGTATGTTAGTAAAATGAAGTAGTTAGACTTTTAAACACAAGATCATAAACTCGGACATAGCCTTATGTTATTTTATAAAATTGTGTAAATCCATACGTATAATAAAACATGGACATCATTGCAGTCTTGTTGTTTATTAGATCTGTAAATTATCATTTTGTCTTTTATTATTGTTATCTTTCTAAATTAGTTAAGTAACCTATCTTTTTATCAGTTTTGAATGTGAGTTATGATCTAATCAGTAAACCTTGGGAGAAGAGCAGCTGAAACAATAGCATCACTTCAATGAAGTGTTGACTCGATCCTTATACATGTAGCTTCGTTCATCCATTTATTAGCTAGGATGCATATCCATCCCAATTATGTCTGTGTTAATTACTTTATTGCTTATAAAATATATCCCAAATGTAGCTTTGTTCATCCCTGTATTGTTCGTAAAGTATATCTCAATCGTAGCTGTGTTCTTCTTTTTATTACCCATAAAATATATATAACATATATTTACAAACATCTCTTAGTTGTGTATGTCCTAGTTATAGCTACGTATCTCTTTGTTATCTATGATGTGTATTTTAGTTATAACTGTTTATATCTCTTCTTATGAAAGCTCTTGAATTGGTCCAGGAAATGTTTTTTTTTAGATCGGGTCAAGGATTCATAATTACACTTCATCGTTATTTCAACTAAGTTTTACAGTGTTGTTAATGGTAACAGCAGTATTGTATTTTGATGAATTCTGGGTTTATCAGGCGTGTGTTCTTTTATGCACTAGATCTGTCTCTACAAAATGTAATATTGCTCTCAAATCTAATAACTGTGTAATAACTGGTGAAACTCAGAATAAACTCTAAGTACAAATTGGAGAGAGATGATGCCACAAACTAATAACTGTGTGATAGCTGGTTAAACTCAGAATGGTCTTTAAATATGGTACAGAGAGCGGAATGATGTCACTACTAACAACTAAGGTTGATGTTTTGTCATCGAATTGCAAGTTTAAAACTTTATAGTGATTGCACTCTAAAATATTATCAATGAATTGCTTACTTATTTAATTGTACTTGTCGCAAAACAGAAGTATTAATCCTATTACGTACTTAATACTGTATTCTTTGTATAGTCTCCCAGTGATTTTCAAGAATTACAAATGTGTATAATAATAATAAAAATAATAATAATAGTATTTCAACATCACTGTGTTCATAGATATGTATCCACTGCCAACGACGCGTTTTACTCAATCCAGAGCTCAACAGGCCAACTGGGACACATCAAACACAGTAGTTCCTTATATTATTGTGTGTGTACATACTTATATATATCTGGATCAACAGCTTTGAAACTTCTTATTTTGATGCATATTGATAAAATCTTCGAATATGCATAATAATTTACTATCCTAAGCCTAACTATTTCCCTTCTCCACCCCATTCTCTAAGTTAAAATAGAAGACAGAAATTTTCGAAGCATGATGCTATCAGTTTCAGGACTGAAGTCATGCACGCGTCTGGTCAATGCGACAGTATGGGAGAGCACTGGCCAAGGAGTGTCCACAACCACATAGCCAGATATTCTTGGAATTGATGATGGTGCGAACTGACGACTGTTGACAGGTCGGTCTGTAGTGCAGCAAGGTCTTGTGGACCAAGCCAGCTTAGAGACAGGTTAGCTAGGTTTGGGAACTTGTCTTCTTCAGAACGTTAAAAAATCTTGTGAGAAGGTTTAAACATGAAATTCGTGTATAAACAAAAAAAACTTCGCCAAATATCGCGAAATACTGTGTACGAAATTCAGGATCTGAGACGAAATGACGAGCAGATAAATTATCTTACTATTAATCTACTTTCTTATTGAGGAAACTGAATGAACAAGAATAGTAGTAAAAGTGAAGAAAATGGATGGCTTTCTGTGCAGATCCCATATTTCCCTTATTAACATCCTCGAGGGCGTTGCAAACTGCAAAAGGGGATACTAATTTTACAAATATATTGGTGGAGTTCCGGATTCTGTTTTATACATGTGATTTGTTGATTTTAAAGCTATTAAGTATATGTATGCGTTTGGTTTCTTCGTTTTTTGTTTGTTTGTTTGTTTTGAATTTCGCGCAAAACTACACGAGGGCTATCTGTGCTCTTTTTTTCAAATCAAAACTACGATAACAAAAGTGGATTATATGTTGGATTAATATTGCTGTTAAAATTGCAGTAATAGAATGAATTACAGAAGATACTTGTTCCCCGCTAATTTAGCGGTAATTCTACGGATTTACAACGCTAAAATCAGGGGTTCGACACCCTCGGTGTACTCAGCAGATAGCCTGATGTGGCTTTGCTATAAGATACCACACACACAGTAGATACTTATATGTTGGGTTACTACTCCTCTCAAAATTACAGTAATAGAATGAATTACAGCAGATGATTATATGTTCGATTACTATTGCTGTCATACAAGCTAAGCTTTATAAAATATACCGAGAAGGTCATAATTAGAGAGGGGCGTTAATTAGAGGCAGTATAATATATTCCCTTCACACCTCATTGTTTGGCTCGTAAAATAACTTGTATATTGCATTAATTAACAGTTCAGAGTGAAAGCTTACAAGCAAAGTCACACAATTAATATTTCCTCGCATGTCATTAAAATTAGTTGTGATTACTTAATAGTATTATATAAGAAACGTTTTATTGTTTTCCGTATAAACGTAACAATAAAAGTTATAATACACCTAATTAAACTTACAATATCCGGCTCATTAATACAACAATAAAACAGCGTTTGAGGAATCGGAATTCATGCGTGTATTTGGAGCTTACTCGGAGAGATGTTTTATTTTATATTAATTTGTACTTCACGAACATGACTCCATAATAGGTTGCTTACTGCTTGTTAATGTTTACGTTGAGAAGCTGCTAATTAATAAAGGTAGAAATATGCGAATTTAAAAATAACTTTTTTAAATATCTCATTCTCAGTTTCATGTTACAAAAGACCTTTTTTAAATAAAGTTCTATAAGAAATTAATATGCTTGTGCTCTAAAAATTCTACTTTAAAAAAAGACCCAAATGGTAAAGAATTTCGACGCATCTGCAAAAAAAAAAATTATTTTAAAAGGCAAAGAATTTCATCTTAGAATGGAAGAATCCAGCATTTAGTAAAAATACTCTAGCTTATGTTTTCTGTCTTGTGTGAGTTGCAACTGATCAAAACTACACTATCACACTTGAAAGCTATTACTTCAGTACAACAAGTTTGTAATTTACAAACATGATTTCTGGCTAAAATCAAATAGACTTGTCAATAAAAATACGTGATGTATAAAAACGATACTATTTAGAGAATTACATGATTTTTATAAACGTATGAAATTTCTTCTAATGTCCTGTTACTAATGCTTTCTATTTCAGCTTTTCGCAACTTTCGACGCAGAGCATATTTTAAATGATTAACATTTTAATTAAACTAAACTGTTTCATCACAACACTGACTTTTGTTTTCACCTACATTTGAATCGAAGAAAGACTATTATTGAAAAATATTCAGTATTAAATAGCTTATAGTGTACACAGTGATCACTATAAAGATTATTGTAATAACTTATAATAAGAGAACTATTTGTTGTTAAGCGTAAAGCTACACAATGGACTGTCACTGTCCATGCGAGAATCAAAACCTGAATTTTTATCGTTCTGATTCAGACTTGTTGATTCAAAGCATTTTTACCGGCGGGGATATGTGTTAAGTTTCTTAGTTACGTGACTGTTTTTTTTCTTTTTTTCCAATCTCGCATTAATATTAAGGTACGATAACTTCTCAAATGTTGACCGTATAACTACGGGTTATTTATCACGTTGTCGTTAATATCAACTAGAAATAAATTAATTTTTGTTTGCATAAACTCAGATTACTGGGAATTATTTAACGCACTTGTATAGCTACTTAATTTCGAAAAATATTTTTTTTTTACCAATTAATTCATATAATAATTATACGAGAAGTAAGAAATTAGTCCTTTTCTACATAAGTGGAGTTAAATTTCTTATACAAATTCATTAACTTTCCAGGCACATTTCGCTGTCGGCAACATGTACTTGTTGAACTACAAAATGTGGGAAATGTTCACATTTCTAAAGCCTTAGCTCAAACGGTTTAAACAGGTGTATGGATCCAGAAAAAGCAAGTCGTCGGAAACTAAAGACGTATTGGAAATATACGGACTTTTACACATAACGCCACGAGGACATCAAAGATAAATTATGGCTTTTGCTAGATTTCAAAAGAGGCTGGTTAAGTGTTTTGGAGTTTCACTGGGTCGTTTGTGAACACTTAGATAAATAAACAATCACGGTGGCTCCGATATTCTGGCTTAAGTATGGCTTGTCAAGAACTAGATAGGGTGATAAATGTCTAATTGACTTCACAGACTTCTGAGAAGAACTACATTGCAGACATAAATAATTCTTCTTCTTAGATTTTAATAAAAACAATTCTTATATACATATACATAAAATTTTATGTTTCAGATATTTATTATAATAAAGTCATCCAAGTGAATTTTAGAAGTACGGAATCAAACTATTTATAGTAAAACAGGAGGCAGTACAATTAAAGATGATGTATCTAATGGTTTTCGTTTCATTTTATTTTGTTTTAGTATTTAATGTTCTGAGGTAATAGTCTTAAGTGTAACATTTTATGAGCTAAATAGGTTTTGGCAGACGAAACGACAATTTTGAACTTTTTCGAATTTTGATAAACATAAAATCTCAAATTTATTGTCTCTTTTTTTTAAAGGAGTGGGGGGGGACTTTTGAATTCACATACCTTAACCTTCCTTTCGGGGGGGGGTGATGACAGGAAGGAGTTAAAGCATGTGAACTAGAAGAATTAACAAATTTTATTCTGTTTTCTAATATGACAACATTATAAAGTTTTCGTGTTTCTTCATTAATAAGCACACACTTACGAGTGTCGCGAGTTCGAATCCCTGTCACACCAAATATGCTCCCTCTTACAGCCGTTATCTTACTATTTGCTGGTATAAGAGTAGCTCAAGAGGTGGCAGTGGGTGGTGATGACTAGCTAGCTGCCTTCCCTCTAGTCTTACATTACTAAGTTAAGGACGGCTAGTGCAGATAACCCTCGCGTAGCATTACGCGAAATTCAAAACAAACCAAACCAAACGTACTAAAATATCGAAAACCGGTTTATAGCTTTACTTACCGCTGGGTAGTAATGCATACTTGTTTCCCTACCAGTAAGATGTTTAATTGCGTGAGATACACGAGATGTTCTTTGTATTTACTGTTGTAACTTCGTATTATGTTACCTACTGTAGGACCAAAATAGCTTCACAAAATGGCATTTTATACAATACTTTAAATAGAATATTGTTTAGTGTTTCACATAATACTGGAACTGAGCTATTTCATTTAATATTAATTTATTTTCTCCAACAGTAAAGTGTTAGACTTCGATGTCTTAAGGAAGAATTAGAAATAAATGTATAACTTTTTTTTTACCAGTTTCACTAGCACATTGGTGATATAAGAACTAAGTAAAGGTTACAGTTTTTATAGGTCCGACATGGCCAGGTGGTTTAAGGCGTTCGACTCGTAATCTGAGGGTCGCGGGATAGAATCCCGTTCGCACCAAATATGCTCGACATTCCATAGTTTCACTAGCTTTCAACATGACATCACAAGCCATCATTATGGTTTGCTTTTTTTTTATTTTGGCTGATGTTAAGCGCAAAGCTACATAATAGAGTGTCTGTGCTCTGCCCAATCACGGGTATCGAAACCAGAGTTTTAATGTCGTAATCCTGCAGACTTACAGCTGAATCAATCAACGGGGGGAGAGTAACCATTTATCTTTTGTTAAACTATTCTTACGAGTGAAAACTATCCTACTGTGTAAATGTAATTGGTAACTACTACTTTGTAAACAAAACGCTGTAACTAAAATAATGTATATAACGCATAAATGAGCAAGAACGTTGTCATGGCGTCTTGAGTCACTCAGTCTGTAGTTACATTCAGGATGATTATTATATATATAAAAGGGGCAACAACCATTAACGTTGACATTAGGTGAATAACACACTTAAAATGTGTTTCTTATAAGATAAAAAAGGACTTTTTTTACCTTGATGCACTATAAACTTAATATTTGTAGTTTTGTATGTAGATTTACTTTAACAGTGTTTTTGGAGTAAATCATTAAATATGAACTCAAAAGCTTCGTATTATGTTAAGCTTTTATACTTATGAGAACGCTGAAAAATAGAACACTGAAAACGTGATAAATGATAAAATTCAAGGTTTAAAAGTTTTTTTCCTGATCATCCAGTTTAAACTCAATGATATCAAGATTCAATAAATTTTGTGTACAATTTTACTACCACTGTAACTTTAAGTTCACACCCAGATTTATACAGAATAAATCACGCAAGAGTGTTATTATCGATACACATTCTACTATATAGCAATACTTAATACTAATTAATTCAAAGAAAATATCGAAACCGGAACAGAAAATTATCTTTTCACTTAACCATTTTTTAACCTAAAATGTATATTTTAAATATTAGGATATGATAAATTTATGTCATGACTTCCTGAAGGTACTTAGTAAGTAGCTGTTGGTCGGTGATAGTCTTCTTTTGTTTGATCGTTTTAGCTTATCATAGTGAAAATATTCGTGGTGACGGGTATTCAAATGGAACTCGACGAACACCGCTTATACTCGTATTTTTTTACAACTCGGTAAAATGTTTATTATTATATTTACAGTTAATCTTCAGGGCTGTTGATAAGGGCCTACAACGTTTATTTATAGACATCACTAGCGTGGTGTTGATTTTAGACAAGATTTCAGTAGCTTCTTATATTTTACCAAGTCCAACAAAGTGAGAAAGCGTGTCGATAAGGAACAATAATATACAGTTCTGCACGCGCCTTCACAAATAATTTAAGATGTTGATAGTATAGAATCACTAAAGCAAAAAAAATCGAAACAAAAAGACCTGGTTAAATTACGAAATTAATATAGCCCTTTGTTTGTTTTTTAAGTATAGTAAAACTATGTACACGTTTTCAATAAAATCCACCATTCTGTTTAAGACTACCACGTCCAAAGAAATTTCTGGAATTCATTTCATGCAGCAGCGTAAAAGATCATTCAGCACACAATCTGTTGAGAATAAATTTCAGGTTAGACTGGCTTCCAGTGATTTGATACGTAATTATTTCAGATATGTGGAAAAAGTTACCATGCATTCTAGCTTGTAAATTCTGTTTTTTAAATCATAAATAGAACGTAATGTTGTTATTTGGTAGTTCGTATGATCATACACGTAGCTCACCAATTAAAAAGTCTGTAGTTGATATAAGAGCAAAAACATTGATTTGTTATAGATATTACCTTCCACAATTATCTGTTATGTTTCGTTATGATAACTATTATAAAAAAAAAATAATTTCCCGGTAGGTAATCGCTCAATTTACGTAGTTATAAAGCTGGCCCGGCAGTTCTAGGTGGTTAGGGTGCTCGACTCGCAATCTGTCGGCGACAGGATCGAATTCCCGTTACACCAAACATGTTCGCCGTTTCAGCAAGGCATTATAATGTACGACCAATCCCACTATTCATTGGTAAAACTGTAGTCTAAGAGTTGGCAGCAGGTGGTGATGACTAGCTACTTTCCCTCTAGTCTTACACTACTACATTAGAGACGGTTAGCGTAGATAACCCTCGTGTAGTTTTGCGCGAAATTCAAAAACAAATACACTTATAAAGCTAAAATTAAAGACTCGATTACCCACAGAAGACAAGTGCATATAACAAAACAAAACAAAGAAAAAACAACAGAACAGAATTAATTGTATAAAGAAACATAACACTCTCTTGTCTAGAACAAACCTTGTTAAAAGATATGGTTTTATGATTTATATGTTCTGTTGAGTAATAAGTGTGATCCGTATTGTTCTATCGGATAAGTGTGACACACAATGTTCTATTGGGTAATAAGTGTAATACGAAATTATTGTAAGATTGATAATGATTTTAACTGCCTCGTTTCTCACTGTCTTGTTCTGGTGTTTCCAGTATTAAAAAGAAACAAATAAAACAAAACAAACTTTGAAAGTCCTCTCTCTTTGAATAGTATGTACAACATAGTAAACGTAGTTAACATATTATTATACACGTTTCATCATGAGACACTGTGTTGTGACAGTATGAAGAAATTTTCTTGTCAGTGTTACTGTGATACACTCTTGTTTATTTATTTTTAAATGAGCTTTATACAATTCATAAGCCATGTAGAAACATTTGTAAATAGCCTAATTTTATAGTTCAGAGAAAGAAACAAGTTAGTTGAGTTCTTTTTTAAATTATGGGAAATTAGAAACCATCCAGTTCTGTCATTAATGCATAACCTGAAAATGTATTCATATATAAACTGTCTTTTCTTTCTTTAGGCCATCAACAGTCCTCCTTACCTGAACGAAAGGCTTCACCATTATGGAGAATCAAATGGATTTTTCCCACTTACTGGTCAGTAAGCTTATATTTGTTCACTAAGTTCATTCTTCATGTGTTTTAACTCACGACTTTGGACAAAACTACAGAATTATAATATTAATTGAATAGCCTCCTTTACAAAAGAGCTTTCATTCTAGACAAGTGTGACCTGTTTTTATAAATTGTGTACACACGTGTCTCTAACTGATTCGTAAGGCCTACGTTTCATTATATTTTGACACCGAGCGATACTAGAGGCTAAAGTACACTGCTGGCCAAAATCTTAAGGACAATGAACATAAAGAAAAAATATGCATTTTGCGCTGTTAGACTCAACCTCTTATTTGTATCTTTTGAAGCTCTACTCAAATGCATATTTTTCTTTATGTTCATTTCAAATAGAAATAAAAATAACTTTTTTTAGCATTTAATAGGGAAAATGTGAACACTATGAAATTAGCCTAAATACTAGCTGGTCAAAAGTTTAAGATCAAACTGAAACGAAGCGTTAATCAGCAAACATGTAACGAAATTTAGTCATTTGTGTTCAAGTATTAGCGTTGTAAACATCTCCCACTGACATTTCCTGTGTTACATTGGATAAAAACATGTCAAAGCTGAAAAGTTGAGAGAGTTTGAACGTAGCAGAATTGTCAAACTGCAAAAGCAAGGTCTTTTTCAACGTGCCATTGCGGGTGAGATTGGGCGTAGTAGAACTGCTGTTTCAAATTTCTTAAAAGACCTTGAGGGATACGGAACGAAAATTTCAAGTGGTCGGCCCAAGAAAATTTCGCCGGCGTTGAGCAAGAGGATTCGACTTGATGTTTGGCAAGACATCAGCCGATCGTCAAACCAAATTAAGGCCCTTTCGAACGCAGAATGCATGCTAACAAACAATAAAACGCCATCTTCGAGAGAAAGGCTTTAGAAACTGTAAACGTCTTTATAGGCCACGCCTCCTTCCACACAACGAAACAGCTCGGTTAAATTTCCCTGAGAAGCCCCAAACATGGGACGTAGAAAATTAGAAGAATGTTTTATTCTCTGATGAGAAAAAATTTAACCTGGATAGTCCAGATGGCTTCCAACGTTACTGGCACGATAAGGATATCCCACCGAAGACATATTTTACACGACACAGTGGAGGAGGTTCCATCATGATCTTGGTGCCTTCTCCTTCCATGGAACAATGTAGCTTTATCTTGTATAGGGACGTCAAACAGCAGCTGGCTACATTGGCATGTTGGAGAGAGTATCCGTATTAACTGAGTGCCCTCGCTTGTTTAGAAATGTCTGGATCTTTCAACAAGACAACGCTGAAATCCACAGTGCCCGCAGGACAAAGGAATTTTTCATGGCAAATAATGTGATTCTTTAGGACTGTCCAGCGTGTTCACTAACCCCATTAAAAATTTTTGGGGGCGGATGGCAAGGGAAGTCTATACAAATAGACGTCAATTCCAAAAAGTGCATAATTTTCGTGAAGCTATCTTCACCACTTGGAATAACATTCCAGCCAGCCTTCTGCAAACGCATGCCAAAGCAAATTTTTGAAGTTATTCACAATGACGGCCGTGCAACTCACTACTGAGACCTCTTGTTGGGCATTTCATACTCTTTTTAGGACTTCTTTTGGTATGGTCTTAAACTTTTGACCAGCTAGTATTTAGGCTAATTTCAGAGTGTGCACATTTTCCCTATTAAATGCTAAAAAAAGCTTTTTATTTTTATTTTCCCTTTTTTTATTTTCATCTTTCGAAGCTCTACTCAAATAAGTGGTTGAGTCTAACAACGCAAAATGCATATTTTTTCTTTATGTTTATTGGCCTTAAGATTTTGGCCAGCAGTGTAGTTATGTTTCGGACTATATTCTTAGATTACTGTTTTAAGTGTCTGAGTATACACTAATAATGGTAATAACATCATTCTTTAAAAAAAACCTTTTGTAATAATCGCTTTAAAGAAAGAGAAAAAAAGTATGTTTCTCGTCGTTTACTTCGAATCACAAAGATGGTTTAAAATCAAATCAACCTTTTGTCTTCTTTCCCATCCTAACAAAGAAGAATTGTTTTCCAAGTCCTCAGAACTTCTGCTGTTGCTTTTTCAATGGATAAACTGATTGCAACACCGTTATTGTCTTGAACAAGAGTTATTCCACCTAACTTAGGTAACAAACTGATTTACTTTACCGCATTTATACTATGTTGGATAATCGTTATTAAATCTAATTCGACAAATAGTTTTGCTAATATATATATATACTCCACTTTTATAGAGGATAAACGTATCTGAATCTCAGTTTTATCTTGGATAAGAAATGTTCTATCTACTGGCACGTTAACATCAACGATAAAAAATACAGCTAACTTGACAATGCTCTCTTAACAAGAAACTTTTACATTTTAATTCTGACTTCTACGGTTTCTCATCTTGTTTATGTATATGTAAAGCTGGTTCGTCTTTGCAGAAGGCATGTTTATACCAATATTTTATCTAATGAGTCTTTACAGAAGGCATATTCATATCAATATTTTATCTAATGAGTCTTTATAGAAGGTATGTTCATTCCGGTATTTTATCTAATGAGTCTTTATAGAAGGTATGTTCATACCAATATTTTATCTAATGAGTCTTTACAGAAGGTATGTTCATACCAATATTTTATCTCTTCTTTGCCTTTCGTTGCAAGTAACAAACATCAATCCTAATTTAGAATACATGTATCAATTTCTGAACTGTGGCAATGAACATATTTCTCTTTGTATTTACAAAGCCTGCAACTTGCTCTATAGGTATATAAGTCTGGTTTTGTTTGAGGGAAAGAAGAACATGTAATAATACCTCAACCGCAGTACACATGCTATATTTAGTGCCGATAAGGTCTTTCGTATAATACTGGGGCTCATTTTGTCGTGTGGGATACGGAATAATAGTGCTATAGGAGCTCTTTATATCATCAAGTTGATCTGTCAACTTTCTCGGAAGTGAATGTTTGTCATTTTCTGGGAAATGCTTTATCCTCCTAGCCGTATTTGTTTGTTCTTCTATTTCTTATGTCAAAATTTCATTCTACCAATTTGTAGCTTGTCCATTACACATGAATCTCCATTAAACGTCCGGCAAATCTTAATACTAGAACAAGTTTGAAGAAGTATAAAAATGGAAATATGATTATTAAACATGAATCAGTTAGTTCTACTCATTGTAAACACAAAGACCTCGTAGCTTCACGTGGTTCATCTGTTCTTTTAAAGTGGCCTGTTATTAATCAACGAAATAATTTTGAGTTACTTTTGTTCATTAATTAACTTATAAACATCTACTCTAAAAAGGTTTGTACTTAACAAATAAATCAACATATTACAGTTTTACCCAAACTAGGGCGGGACTTACTTAAAAACAAGTGACATACATAAGGAATAAAATATACGTGTATTAAAAAAAAAACTGGTAAAAAGAGGGGGAAAAAAGGCTTAGCATATTTTTTTAAAAGTCTTACACTACTAGTGTAACATTTCTCTCAGCTAGAAGATTATATAGGAGTATGTATTAAGTGTACAGTAAGCTAATTACTTTATTGAAACTGGATGCACTGAAGTCCGGAAAGACAAATCAAACATATTCCGTAAATTGGACTGAACTCATGTTGTTATCTATGGTGGTAGCCTATGGAACCAACGTTGGATACTAGTGATCGCTATCACACCGTAGATTTTGTTGCCAAATGCTTATCGGGTTTGTCTCGCACCGCCGAGAGTTCTCGCGGAATCAGGCGTCGAGACCCTTGACGCGCTTACTTCGCCATCTGTGGTTCGATTTCGTCCGAGTCACTCCGAGTTGGATTTGCGTTCACCGTCCATCTACTTATGTCATCATCCTACCCTCTTGCTGCTTCACGCTGGCTCAGAAATGAAAGAAATAATAACGATAACAAACAGCAGAATAATAGGGAAAGCTCTGCTTATCACTGGATTTTATCGGACAGATTTTCCAACTTAGATTTCTGTATCAAAGCTTAGAGAAATTAGAATATTCTATGTGATCATTCGTAGATAAAGGACAAATGGTATATGTTTTGAGAAGCATTTGTCTTTCTCAGAAATGCCCCCCAGTGGCTCAGTGGTATGTCTGCGGACTTGCACTCTAAAATCCGAGTTTCGATACCCGTGGTGGGCAGAGCACAGATAGCCCATTGTGTAGCTTTGTGCTTAATTCAAAACAACAACAACTTTCTCAGAAGAGTAGCTGCCTAAACAGGATACGCAGCTCTGTACACACTATAGTTACATGGACAGTAAATGGGATACACAGTTTTGTGAACAGTCTAGTTACACGGACAGTAAACGGGGTGCACAGTTCTGTGAACAGTCTAGTTACACGGACAGTAAACGGGGTACACAGTTCTGTGAACAGTCTAGTTACACGGACAGTAAACGGGGTGCACAGTTCTGTACACAGTCTAGTTACACGGACAATAAACGGGATGCACAATTCTGTACATAGCCTAGTTACACGGACAGAAAACGGGATGCACAGTTCTGTAAACAGTCTAGTTACACGGACAGAAAATGGGATGCACAGTTCTGTACACAGTCTAGTTACACGGACAGTAATCAGTTATGACAGTAGGATCTTTTCTCGACATAATCGTATTACATTGTACGTATAATATACAGAAAGACTGACTCTAGAAATCATTTCTAAATTACTTATTTATCTGTCACGTTAGGGTTGTTTCTAGTTTGAACATCACATAATTAATCAAAACAGAAAGGCTTTGATATAGAATGAAGAAGGTAAAGGAAAGAAGAGTGAGCATGTATTGTTATTAACACATTCATTTCGACTGTTATGTGTACAGAGCTTCTTTACCCTGTATAAACTGTGGTTATCCTCTTTCTCACTGATGGGATTTTGGTCTTACAAACCAGGGAGGGTCAAGTTCACTTGGACCTCTTTCCGCTGATTGTAATGTTGTTTTGTTTTCTGTCCAATGTTTATGTTATATGAGGATCTGAGTAAACCGCACTTGCTCCGACCCTTTTCAGTGCGAATATTCATGAATATATCCTCATTAGCATTTTTGTGTGGCATATAACGTTTCTAATGTTCGGTTTTGTGACGTTTTTACTTGAAAGAACAGTTCAGTGTATACAAACAACGCATTTCACCAGTTCTTGACTAAAACAAAAATGTGTTGCATATACAAATTCTTCTTTTAAATATAAATATATTACCCCGAAACTTGTTACGATGGATCAACGGTATCTGGGTATTTTGCCCTGGAGGGTCAGGTTCACTTTGACCTCTTCCTCCTTCCTGAACTTATTTTTGTGCCGTATATAGTATTTCATTTTTAAATTTCCCGCGCGAACTCGTAAGGGTTTGGTTTGATTTGAATTTCGAGAAACGCTACACCAGGGCTAGCCGCCCATAATTTAACAGCGTAGTACAAGAGGGAAGGCAGCTAGTTGTCACCATTCACCGCCAACTCTTGGGCTACCCTTTTACCAACGAATAGTGGGATTGACCGTAATATTATAACGCCCCCACGGCTGAAAGGGCGAGCATGTTTATTGTGACCGGGATTCAAACCCGCCACCATCAGATTACGAGTCGAGTGCCTTAACCAGCTGACCATGCTGGGCCTCTTTCGTTGTAACTTTAAAATGAGTGAAATGAAACATCTACGCTGGTAACGAAACAATGAGGCTTATTAGGCCTAACAAAAATAATGAGAAGGTAGAGAGTCGTTTAAAACTATGTGATGTAATTGAGAGTTTTATAAGAATTTAGGAATGCGTGTTTTATAAACTTGTAATAAACTTTATACCAAATTATTGCCTGAATCACAGAGCCCGAAGGTTCAGACTTCTAGTGTGTTATGTTTCGATAGATGTTCCGGGCAGCTTGTGCCAGCGTTTGTGCAGGCGAACAGTCTCTGTGCTCTTGCAAAAGTGACAAACTTGTCAATCAGAAGGTTCTATAACCGAGTACAGAACGACGCACGTGGCTGAGAAGCTAATAAATCCATGTTCTTTCACCACAAATGACAATAACGACACTGTGTTTGTCCATGGACCGGAGAACTTACAAAATCACTTGTTTCAACTTGAGACGTGCCCAGTGCATGAATACATGCATATCCACCTATATATAATCATTTATATCAGCTTCCGTTGTCGACGACGTGGGGACAGAACACTCATCTGCAGGGGGAGGAGACATGCATAATGAATAACTGACAAGATTGATAGCAGAAAGGAGGATAGTAAACTGTAACAAAGAACACTCTTGAAAGCTCCAAGATTTCCAAACCGAAGCCAGTGGAATAAAAGAGAATTCCTTAAATTGAACACTAATTTGTGCAAAGTGTTATGCTTTAAAAATATGCTATTCATCTATTTGTATTATTATTACCCTTTCTGTCTTTCTTAGTACATGTTGGCCGGAAGTGACGAGTAAGCAAAAATAACAACTCTTTGGTAATTTCATAGTTGGAAGAAACCAATCTTCATTAAATTATAATTATATTAATAAAAATATACATTACATCCTTAATACAATACAACACTGTATTATAAGTATTTCAATCACTTGAAGAGCAGACTATCGAATATTACAACCTTAATAATTATATAATGAAGTGTTTTATGTTCTTATATCACTTCAAAAACAAACTGTGATCTATCACAGCTGTAGTAATACAGTGTTTTAAGAGTTTTGAAGAACAGATTGTTATAGATTACAGCCTTATAATGAAATGTTTTATGATTCTTTATCACTTGCAAAACAAGCTGTGATATATTGTAGGTAAGTATTACAGTTGGTTACACTAAATATGTTTGTTATAGTGTTTTACACGTTTTCACTTATTGTAAACAGAAAATAAAAGTGTAGACATTTTAAATCAACAAGTCACGTGAAATATCAGAGAGAGGATTTTGACCAGTGACATTGATAACACAGTTAAAGAAGATTTTCCAAACGAGATGATTCACATATTTATACAACACCATTGAAGATAAACAAAGAGTCTAAATATTATTTTGAACGTTAACAAGAATGGTGAGACAAAATAATAGTAAAAATCTGATGACAAAAAATGGTTTTGAAAATACATCGTATTTTAACACCAGTGAATTTAATAAATAATTATAGAAAAGTAAAAATATATCAATTAGTTATGCAAGTAATCTAGCATTTAGTCAATTATTTTTTATCATTGTATTATGCATATCACGAAAGGAACGAATTACAAAATAACTTACGAATCCCTCTCGAAATAGATTCCTGTACGTGGTGAGGAGACCTTCCAGAGAAGGTTCTATACTTTTAGCTTTTAGTTTATCTTCTTTGTGATCTAAACAATTATTCACGTGTTTGCCGTGCGTGGCGACCTTTGAAGGGGAGGAGAGGAATCTGATGGTTGAGGGGTTCCACTCCAACAGACCATTTTGACATTGAATTCCTGTAGACAGGCAGTCTTGGAGTGGTCCCCCCAAAATCAGTCGGTTGGTCCACTTGGGTCAAGGTCAACCAAACACCAGTATCAGATACCATATCCACGACTTTGTTGAGAACGTCCAGTACTGGTACTCAGATGGCCTTAGCTCATGTAGACCAACCGATTAACCCAGGGGGACCACCCCAAGGCCGCCTGTAGTGCGTCCCCTAGTAGGACTTCTTGGTGGGTGAAGTCAGTGGGCACTGAAATGTAGCGTCTCTATTATGACTACCTCCATTTCTGAAAAAAAAATCGGGGTTTTCATTGAAATATACATGACATTAAGGATTTGATTGATTCTTGCCATCCGCGTGTCTCTTCTTACACGAAAAATTTCTGAAACCTCCTGATACACTTACCCTTCGATAGTTTTATTTATACATAAATTACATATTGTGTTATGGACAAGTGCATGGTTGGGTGGCACTGCTGGTTGATCAGTATGTGCCCATTCTGTCTTTGTCACTTGATACACCCTTGGAAGCTGTAGCCACTTGTGGTTCTTTGGGTCGTACCATCACTATTTGTTCTCTCTACTTGTCTACTTTTGATCAGTCAGACCTTGATGCTCTCATTGAACAATTATTGTCTCCCTTTCTAATCATTGGGGATTTTAATGGACATAATTTACTCTGGGCTGGTGCTGATATTAATGGGAGTGGTCGTTCCATAGAGCATATACTCTTGCATCACAATGTATTTCTCTTTAGTACTGTTTCTTATACTTATTTTCATACACCTAGTCAGTCTTTTACTAATACTGATCTTTCTATTTACTCCCCTTCACTTTTCTTGGAGAGCTAACAACAACCCAAGGGGTAGTAATAATTTTCCTTTCATTTTGAAAGAGATTGGCCGTGATCAATGCCACTCCACTCGTATACCTCGATGGAAGTTGGCCTAGGCCAAATGGCCTTCTTTCATTGCTCTCTCAACTCTTGATCCAGCCAGCGTTTGTAAACCATCGATAGACGACTATGCGACAGCAATGACTGACTGTATTGTCCAGGCAACTGTTTCGTGTTTTCCTAAAACCTCAACAAGTTTCCTACAGTATCCTCGTACTTTTTGGAATTCTGCTTGCCACATGGTAAGAAAAATTCAAAAATGGTCTTGGGATACTTTTCGTAAATATCCCATATTTTCAAACTACATTGTACTTCAACGATCCAATACTCATGCTCGGCAAGTCAGACGTCAGAGCCAGAAGGAATATTTGATTAAACACATCTGTAGCATCTCTTCTCTCATTAATTCCAAATTCATATGGTTCAAGATTCGAAAGGTTAGTGGACAGTATATTTTTGCTCCCCTTTCGAACTCGCTTTGATGACCAGGAAGTTGCTGATGTTTAGAGCATCAGCAATGTTTCTAGCGAAAGTTTTTTCTCATGCATCTAGCACTTTTGGTTCATACCATACCTTCATAGCCATCAAGACACGGGAAGAGCGATCGCCTTGTTGCTTTTTGGGCTGATTGTCTCTATAACTATATCTCTCCTTCACAATGATGGAACTCAAGCTTGCTCTTCATCGGTCTGGCAGTACATCAGTTGGATATTCATTATAAGATTCTGCACCGTTTCTCTCCTGCTTTTCTTGCTATTTTTCTGGTTGTTTTAAACTGGATCTGGTAGGAGAATGTTTTTCCTAATGCTTGGTGCCATGCTATGTTACTCCCTTTTCCTAAGTTTAGAAAGAATTCCAAGATTTTTTCGAACTACTGTTTCATTGCTTTGACAAGCTGTCGCTGTAAGATTTTATAGAAGATTGTTAATGATTGCCTTGTTTGGTTCTTTGAATCAAATAGCCTCCTCTCACCAAGTTAGTATAGGTTTCGACGACAGCTTTCCATCATGAGCCACCTAATTTAACTTTAAACGTCAATCAGGAAAGCTTTTCTCAAGCGATTACATATTGTCTATGTACTTTTTGACCTTATGATAGCTTACGATACATTTTGAAGGTATGGTATCTTGCAAGACTTCTACTTATACGGGTTGCATGGTCATTTACCCATTTTTCTTAAACATTTCTTAATGAATTGGCAATTGCAAGTCTTTGTGTGTTTGACATTTTCCTGTTCTTTCCCATAGGAACTTGGAAACTTTCAGGGCTGTGTCTTAAATGTTACACTTTTCATTACAAAGATTAATCCCATCAGTGGACAATTTCTCCCTACAGTTGCAAATGGTCCCTATGGCGACGATTTCGGGTCACTCGTCGAGCATAAGGTTTATTGAATAGCAGCTACAGACTGCCCTTAATCGCTAACTCAAGCGAACAACCACAAAATATTTTACTTTTTTTTTTTTTTGCTTCAAAACTATTTGCATGCAATTCTACTACCAACGGTGTATATAGACAGATCCCGAACTCTGTCTTGGAGAAATTGTGCTTTCTGTTGGTATCTGAGACAAAGTTTTTTGGGCTTATTTTTGACAGTAAGCTGACCTTTATTCCACACATCAAGTAGCTACGTGTCAAGTGTACAAAGGCAGTGAATATTCTCCGTGTCCTCTCTTCCACCTCTTAGTGAGCAGATTGATGTTATACGCTAAAAATCTGTTTACCCTTATTTGGTTAAGACTGGACTATGGGACTCTGGTCCATAGTTCTGCCAGGACATTGACCTTAAAGACGTTGGGTCCTTTACACCATCAGGAGCCTTTCATACTTCTCAAGTCCAGTGTTTGTACACTGAGTCTCATGAGCTTCCTCTATACCTTCTATATTTGCAACTGTCTTTACTTTATGCTTCAAAACTTCAATCCTTACCATAACATCCCACTTGTGGTTGTGTTTTATTTCTTCAGTGGATCATGCTTTTTCAGAATAGATGGTTTGCCACTTCTCCTTTTGGTCTTTGTATCCAGACACAGTTGAATGAATTGGGTCTGTCCTTGGATAACATAGCTGTATCCACTTATCAGCCCATTCCATTATTGCTCATTACCATCTCCAAATGTGACCTTTCTTTGAGCCTTCTGAAGAAGGCAGATACTCCTGATCGGAAATACTGTCTGTTATTTGCTGAACATCTTTCGAACCATCCTTCCACTTCTATTTATACAGGTGGCTCGAAATCAGTTGAATCTGTAGGCTCTGCCATTATTTACCATGATTCATTTGTTGCACACAAAATACCCTCTATAGTTTTTGTGTTGACTGCTGAACTAATCGCCATTTATCTTGCCCTGGATCACATAGAAGCTATGCATTACACAAACTGTACTATTTCACTGACGCTCTGTTCTCGTCGATATTCAAAACCAATTAGCCCATTTCTCTCTAACATCTACTTCTATCCAGATTTTTCCGAATACCAGGCCACGTTGGTATTCGCCAGAACGAACTAGCTGACATCACAGTTAAGTCTGTCTACTTTGGTACAATCACCGTCGTGCCTGTCCCAAACATGGACTACAGTCCTTATATTCAAGGCTCGGCTCCTCGTCAGTTGGAAGTCGACTAGGAGTGAGCAACGTGATAGCAAGCTTTTTCAGATCAAACCCTCTGTTGCTCTTGGCAGTCTTATTGCCGTAAGAACCAGAAGGAGGAAGTTGTTCTGGTTTGGCTACGGACCAATGTGTGGTTTGTGTGACACTCAGGTTACAATAGCTCACATTTTACTGTCGTGCTGTCGTTACGATCGAGTGCGACGTCACCATTTTAAACATATTTTTACCATGGGTTTACCCTTGACGTTAGACGGTGCCATTAGCGGTGGTGACATTTTCTTCATCTCAGTTGTGTTTAAAATGTTTTAAAAAGTCATTGGTCTTTTTAACTCTATTTACGATTTTAATTTGAAAATTGGATTATGTTTTCTTTTAGTATGATTCCTTTTTACGTATTTTAGTGATTTTTCTTCTTTATCTTTTTACTGGTTGTTTGGCGCCGTTATTCCAGCCACTTTGCATCATTAAACACTAAACCACTAACCAACTCTCGAACTTCGTTAATTTCAGCCCGGTGGCGCTCCACTTCAATCTGAAGGTTGCTGATTCGAATCCCCATCACACCAAATATGCTTGCCCTTTCAGCCGTGGGGGCGTTATAATGTTACGGTCAATCCAACTATTCGTTGGTCAAAGTGTAGCCCAAGAGTTGGGGGTGGGTGATAATAAGTAGCTGCCTTCCCTCTATTGTGCTAAATTAGGAAAGACTGGTGCAGATAATTCTCGTGTAGCTTTGCGCGAAATTAAAACCAAACCGTTAATTTCATCTCGGTTCCATCAGATATGTTCGTCCCTCTTTCCGGTTTAGGTGCTAGTAAGACGGGTTCGAATTGTTAGGAAAATTGGGGCGTCATATAAGTGACATTCATTCTCTTAGCGTTAATTGAGTTTGATAAGGTACTGCTGGATGGCTAACGTCTCTCTGTCAGTAATTCAAAATTAGGGAGGGCAACAGAAAACTTCAGTAGTTTTGCCATATATTTAAGTATTCATACTCTACACTGCATCTATGATGTCCGAATTACAAAATAACTGAAAACAGTTAATTTTTACTCTTAGTGAGTCTTTGCGTAGGCGCGCCCAAAATGTTTCGTTAAATTTGAACGATTTTTGTTGTATAACTTTGCACACGTGGCTTATATTTACATCAAGTGAGACTACTAACTGTAGGTTGTAAATATCTATCAGTGCATTAAATGTAAGACAGTCCATAAAAGACAAGTATGCTTTTTAATTTTGATTAATATAACTATTACATCATAACAGATATCCACTCTACTTTATAACTCATATCATCTAATCCTTTGATTAATATAACTACTGCACCGTAACAGATATCCACTCTAATTTATATCTTAAGCTATCGAATCCTTTAATATACAACATCGTAACAGATACTCACTCTAGTTTGTATCTAAATAACTACAACATCGTAACAGATATTCACTCGACTTGGCATCTCAGGTTATTTTATTTTTTGACCAAACTATTTTAAATCTTCAGAAAAATCTACGAGATTAATCATACTTAACATCAGTGAACATTTCAACAGTCAGATAGAAAACGCTTATTAACTCAGAAGACATATAAACCAAGGGGGGAATGGGTGGGGAACTTAGCATAAATTCTAACTTAATCGTTAAGTAATAACTAAATCTATAATATTTTATCAAAGAAGTGACCAGTAAGGCTGATTATATACGTAACTTTACTGTTAAGCGTGTAGTATCCATGTCATAATTTAATGTTTTTGTTCTCCCTAGATCTCCCCACTTGTATTGAAACAGGAACTATTTGCACTAAACCTAGCGTTTCACCACCTTAGTCAAGAGGTTTAACTAACAGGTGTTGGTGGGGAATATTTTTGTTTAAAGAATTAATTTGAATGACTACGTTATCAAATAGAAGACCTGAAGCTGGATTCTAGTTCCAGTTTTTCTTTATGTTCTGCTAACAAAACTAAAGGGCTAACCTGTTAGTATTTACACTTTTAAAAATTAAAAATGCTATATTATTCCACTCTCACTAATAAAGCCAGTCCTCGGATATTATTTTTGGATTGTGAACAATCTCTAATTCTGTGATAATTTCTTCAGTATGAGTGAAGAACTCGAAACCTCTTAACTCCTAGGCGAGTGCTCTACCGACTGAGCTACAGTATTAATCCACTCAAACTACTACATACGAACAGGATTAACCTACTTGTCAGTAAGGCATAACAACTCAAACTATCTCATATGAACAGGGTTAACCCGCTAGCACTTGTTAGTATGACATAACAATTCAAACTATCACATTCTTAGTAGAGCATAACCACTCAAACTACCACATATGAACAGGGTTAACCCGCTAGTACTTGTTAGTAAGACATAACAACTCAAACTATCACATACGAACAGGGTTAACGCGCTAGTATTTTAGTAAGGCATAACAACTCAAACTACCACATATGAACAGAGTTAAACCGCTAGCACTTGCTAGTAAGGCACTGTTTAACAACTGAAATTACCAATATAAACTTGATTGTAATCTGTTATCAGTGAAATATATGCTAGATTTTAAAATACATTTTAAAATAGACTACAACAGTACATTACATAACAGAACATGGAATACGTGAATTGGACAGTCACTTTTAATTTATTAAACACATTTTTCATGTTTCAGTTTTTGAAACAACCGGTTTGTCCACATCAACAGTGAAACAACTTTTAGATCAATAAGTATCCAGAAGTGATCAATTTATAATACTAATTGTTTGTTTTTACGCGAAGATTGTTAGGATGTAATTAACCAATACAGCGATCTGTATTATTTGTAAATTTGATTTTTGTTTGTTTGTATATGATTCAGTATAAAAGTATATATGTATATATCCATACAAATCGTTTTATTACATTTAAAGTGAAGGTTTGATTATACTTCACAGTAGTTAGGGTGCTTGACTCGTAATCTTATGGTCGCGGATTCAAATCCCCGTCACAACAAACATGCTTGTCTTTTTAGCCTGAGGCGTTATAATATTTCGGTCAATCCCATTACTAGTTGGTGAAAAATTAGCCCAAGAGTTGGCCGTAGGGATTAATGACTAGCTGCATTCCCTCTAGTCTTAAATTGGTTAGTTAGGGACAGCTAGCGCAGATAAACCTCGTGTAGCTTTGCGCGAAATTCCAAAAAAACAACAACAAAAAACATAACAGTTTTATATAATATCCTTGCACATACACATTTATACATGTATATTTATTACATATCTTTTGAAGCGACAATTATTCTTCTTGGGATAATTATTTGTTTTAACCCTCAGGATTAGACTATAGCTGCGATGTGTCCATTGGCGTAAAACAGCTGTACTCTGATGAAGGTGTAAGTCAAAACGTTGGTTAAATAAATAGATTTTTTTTTTTATCAAGGCGCTTAATTCGTTTTAATATATTACTATGCCCCCACTCCAGACTATAGCCAGCGCCTTCAGTGATTATATGATATATGTATGTTGTGCACTTTACTCGAATGGCCTTACAGACCAAAAGTTCTGACTGTGGGAGTTATTCAATGTAGGGGGATGAGCAGTCACTACAAAAAATACAAATAAAAATGGGGGAAAGTTGGAAGGGAACACACGATGAAACAACAACAAAAACCTTCACTGATTAATTTGACGTAGTTCCGGTGGGATTTCATTAAAACAATAGAATTCCATCTTTAGACGCAACAAGCGGTTTCTTCAGAGAAAATGAGGAGGAAAGAGCGTAGGGAAAGTAGAAAAATATTCGTCGCACACGTGAACGCTACATACATAGCTCGTTAGCAGAAAGCACGCTTTGCACGCCTTGCTACATATCAGTGTTTGAGCCCACCTCTTCGACGAACTTTTTTCTCTTTGCGTTTCCGCGTCTTCCCAGTACAAATACTTTTCGAGAATGAACTAGTGTTTACAGCCCTTTGGTCACCTATGACCTTATCTGTATTCCCGCCCACACACAATGACTTCTCTCATGACAAGGACTTCTGTATGCGGCGCGTAACGTTCTACTTCGTGAGGCAGATGTTCGTAGCACTTACTAAAGAGAGATATTCTACCTTCTTCCGAGTTTATATCCTCTTTGACGGTAATTTTACCGATTCACAGATATATATTTTTATTCATTTTTCGTTGTTGTTAAGCGCAGTGCCATATAGTGAACTATCACCGCGGGTATAAAGTCCGATTTTTAGCATTATAAAGATCCACAAATTTAACGCTGTGCCACTTGGGGTTAATGTTTGTTTGTTTATAATTAAACACAAAGCTTCAGAATGGGCTATATGTGCACCACCCATCACGGGTATCGAAACCCGGTTTTTAGTGTGTAAGTCGGCATATATACTACTGTGTCACTTGGGGGAGGGGCAATGTATCAAGGGCAACAGAATGTTTGTAAGCATTGAATGTATATACTTTTAATACTAATACTAACTAATATACTGCAGACTAAATCGTTCTTGCGGCATTTTAATTTCACGAGATGAAAAATTTAAAATAAGTTCCTACACTCGAGAAAAAAAAAACTATTATAATAGATAAATAAATTGGAATTAGAATGCAATTTTGAAGCAAACGGTTAGGGTTAAAATACGATTTCTACTGATTGGCGAATTACGTTTCTGTTGTATGCAATAATCGTTACAACATTTTCCAATTAATAAACGTAATTTAAAACCTAGAAATACAATAGATTTTCCTCTAGACACTATACCATTGGTTTGTTTTATTAATTTTTTAGTGTTTAATATATCGCTATAAAGAGAGGTTTCATTTTGACCAAACCTCATATATAAATTATTAACTACAGTTAATAAAGTCTATTGGTAAAGGAGAGAAACAACAAGATTAATTAAATATTCATTTATTTATAAAAAAATAAACTTTGTGTAAAATAATCAGAATAATATATTCCAAGCCATTTGCTTCAGTCAGTTGCAAACCATCACCGAAAATGCTTGTTCCAATCCCTGTCACATCAAACATGTTCGTCCTTCCAGCTGTGGATGCCATTATAATTTTTCGGTCAATCCTACTATTAGTTGGTGAAAGAGTGGCTCAAGAGTCGGCGGTAGTCGTTGATGAAATGCTGCCTTCTCTCTTGTTTTACACTGCAAATTTAAGGACGGCTAGCGCAAATAGCCATTGTGTAGCTTTGTACGAAATTCAAAATAAACAAAGAACAATCAGCTCTGGCAGAAGTATAATGTTACAGTCAATACCGCTATTTGTTGGTAAAGAGAAACCAAAGGGTTGGTTATATTCTGTCTTTGTGAACGTAAGACTAAGTAAATGCTTAGTAAAGAATACTTACGTCAATTTATATACTGTACGCCATCTATTGCAAATGGATTAAATTGTTTGTTGTTTTGAATTTCGAGCAAAGCTACACTATGGCTATCTGCGCAAATGGATTCAAAATACGTTCCAAATAAAAATGAAAAATAAAACTGGTGTTTTTAGTATAGTTGACATTTTTAAACCGAAAACATTCTAAAGAAATTATTCTAAACACTCAAACTTACTGTGACATAATTAGTTAACCTGACTTCTAGAGAACAGACATATTTTAGGGGAAAGAATGAAGTTACTGGTGGTTATTTAAGTTCTTGAAGAGCGCCATTTTAAAGAGTTTAAAGTAGGGAAGCCACCAGCACTGAAACATAGCTACAGAGATGAGATGTGAAAAGCAACACATCCGGCGACAGTTAAATCACACCCTAGAGAGAAGATCACCTTGTTTTATGAGCCTGTCGATAGAACGTCGTCGTCGACAGGAGGACACGTAATACAAAGAGCTTCTAGGATTGAAATTTCAGTTTATGTGGCTCCTAAAGAAGAAGTTTTGAATGCAATTTAAAGAGATGTAAACACATTAAAACGACTTCGACCTTGCCAATTTTTGTAACCATAGTTCATGTGCTAGTTACGCTGTTAAGTTAAAATAATGTAAGTACGTTATTCTCTAGATCCTAAAATAATCCTCTAGGCAAGTACGTTATCTCAAGCACATGCAAGTTTGATTTTTGAAAACGATTGTAAAGCATACATAATGATTTTGTTAGACATTAACCATTTTAATTATTATTGAAGGAATATCACAGTTGAAATGGTGTTTTATGGTTTTCTAATTGCCTCGAACAGAAAAAAAAAGTATCTATGTTTAGTCAGATTTCATTAATAACCTAAGTACCAGCCACCAGTCAAGTCGTGTTAGATTATGAACTTATTTAGTTACAATGAAAACACTTTTTATTATAACTACGTGATATAAGTTCATGGGTGACCATCAGGGTATATTCCAAGAAAGATTTAACGTCTTATACACATTATCTGAGACAAAATAACACATAGAATATAAAAACTATTTATGATAAAATATCATCATTAACACATTTAGGTTGTTAAATACGTTGATTTAGGTAAACAACTTCTGAATTAGCCAGTAAAATATGCAACGTATTTAACGTTTAATAAGCGATGTACTAAAAGAGATTCTTACCTTATAGCTAAACTCACTTGTTTATGTATTGTCTTTTAAACTACCTGTTTTCTATATTATTTAATAGCTTTCTTAAAATCCAAAGTCTAAAGTGTAAAATATAATATCCTGCTAGATATAAGACGTAATTATAGAAAGTCAACGTTATAATTAACTCTGAACTTAAAATTTTAAGAGCTTAAACTATGACATCCTGTAAATGTAAAACGTGCCTAGTGCGTTAAAGCGTGCGACTCGTAATTCGAGAGTTGCGGGCTCGCATCCCCGTCGCGCTAAACATGCTCGCCCTTTCAGCCGTGGGGGCGTTATAATGTTACGATCAGTCCCACTATTTGTTGGTAAAAGAGTAGCCTAAGAGTTGGCGGTGGGTGGTGATGACTAGCTGCCTTCCCTCTAGTCTTACACTGCTAAATTAACGATGGCTAGCACAAATAGCCCTCGAGTAGCTTTGTGCGAAATTCAAAAAATAAACAAACAAACAAATGTAAAACGTAATTATTTGGAAACACTGTGCTTGATAAAAGGTTCCAACCAACTGTGAAATGTAAATTTTAACACTGTTTTATTTAACGTTTCACAGTAAAACTATATTTCTATTATACTAGATATTTTACTGCTAGTAACAATTAAAATTACTTTGTATTTTAAAGATCTTGGTGTATCTTTATGAGATATTAATAATGTTAGAAAGTTTGATTTAAGAAGTCTTTGCTTGGGCAACATATAAATCATAATTGAAACGTATTTTGTTATTTTATGTCGAGGATGAAGAAAGATGCTTAACTTTTTCTAAAATTTATGTGTTAAAATAAGTTATACATATCACTGCTGACGTCATGAATTCGTAATTGAATTCTGGTTTAATAGTCATACTTATAAAACTTGGGTAAAAGAGTGAATAAAACGTACCGGTGATACCATTAAATAAATAATAATAATGTAGTTACGGTTTATCATTATTCATGGACGTTTTTGATCTATTCTTATAGGAGGCGAACAACAACTTTCTTCAGTATCCAGTCTCGATTGCTTATCACTAATCGTAGAGAGCATCAGTCCAACTTCCGGCAGCCTTATCAACGCCTTCTCCATGGCAACGGATCATCCTGTGTAGAAAATGTTTCAAGAAGGAATTCAAATGGATTGGTTGCCATATTACGCTTGCCAAATAAGACTACGCGTAAAACATGTTAGCAAGTCTAAGACTCATCCGTTCGTAATGAGCAATGGTTGAATTTCCTTACTTTCATTTTTTATTAATAAGCTCATATTGTATTATAAATAGAGGTGTCTTTGTCACTGTTTTCAGATATTCCTGAGATAGCTTCTCCTGTTGACGAAGTCCTACGTTCATTTGGCTGAAGAATTTCGTCTACATAACACAAACTAAATATTTCTAGCAGAACGAAACGCTCGCAACAAGGATCTACAGAACATGACTAGAGATTACCAAGCAGACAAAACACTCTTCTGTTGGAGACATATGGATAAAGAGATATTGTTGTTACTTATGTATGTCTGCTTTGTTTAACGTCTGGAGACGTTATTAATGCCGGTGCAAAAGTTTTTGACCTGAAATGCGGTGTTGGTCAGACAAAAAAAATGTTGTGTGTTTTGTTTTTGTTATGTTCTTTGATTTTTTTGTGTGTGAAAATTATTGACTTAATGTACAATAATAATATTAGATTTAAGAATTCTAAAATAAATAACGACCTGATACATTTACGTCGAATCTCGTTTTCAGCTACACGAAATGTTATAATGGGTGAGCTTCAATTTTATAACAGTTGTAAAATAAAGTAACTTCTTTAACTAAAAAAAAAAAAGCCCAATCTAATTAAGTTGTGTTTTTGGACTGCAAAAGTACATCGTTTTTTTTTAAATTTTAAAACGACTAATGATTGGGTTTGCTGTCAGATTCAAGTCTATGTAATTGGTCATTTTGGCTACTTTCTTCATCAGTCTCATTACTTGTTGACCGACTAAAGCTATAGAAAGGGAAGACCGATGTTTCTTCCCCAAGTCTTCCTTTCGTGAGGTTCCCTGCTGGTTCCGTTCTATGGATTTACAATAATAAAATCAAGGGTTCAGTTCCCCTTGGTAGATTCGGCAGATAGTCCGATGTGGCTTTACTATAAGAAAAACAGAAGCACACACTTTTGTGCGAACCAGCGGACAGGTTTATACTTGTTAAATATAAACTTCGTATTTTCTAAATAACTTATTTCATTATAATTTGTTACTTAAATGCGACAAGGATTTTCCGCTTACGTTATCATCATTTTATTTGTAGACGAATCAAGAGTTAGACAGCAAAGAAAACCTTAATTTAAAACCAACCGTTCTTTTAGTCAAGTATCTTAGAACCACATTGTTTAAAATAATGCTCATTGAAAGTGCAATAAAAATATTCGTTTAACACAGTTGTTTTAAGACCCCCCAGTGGCACAGTGGTATGTATGTCTGCGGACTTAAACCACTAGAAACCGGGTTTCGATACCTGTGATGAGCAGAGCACAGATAGACCTTTGTGTAGCTTTGTGGTTGATAAAAAAAACAACAGTAAGTTGTTTTAAGCATTCTCATTTCGACATTAAAGGACCCAGCATTGTATTTGTATTCAAACCAGTGCCTTAAGAGATACAAATAAAAATCATAAAGACTAAACTGATACTTTATCAGGGTATTTTATAGCCATGTTCGTTGTAATAAAAGTATATGCGTTTAACATAATTGTTTTAAGAATTCTAATTTCTACGGTTAAGGACACAGTATTGTATTTGTATATGAATCAATGCCTTAAGAGATACAAATAAAAACATATAGACTTAACTGATGCTATTCTGAAGTATTTTATAATCACGTTCATTGAAAGTGCAATAAAACTATATACATTCAACACAGTTGTTTTGAGAATCCTCATTTCTGTGTTTAAGCACACAACACTTTGCTTTAAAAAGCTCTAAAAAGGTCTGATCGTTACTCTGTATTCCAACATTTGTTCCAAGGAGACAATTTGTCCAATAGTGTTTTGCATTGATTGTCTCTCAGCGAAATTAAACAGTTTAAAAACATAAAAAACTGATATGGTATTACTGAGGTAAATAAAAAGTGCACCCTAACTGGACATCTATGGAAACACGTCTAGCTCGACTACGAAACATATTTCGTGATACTACTATATGTTTTTATTCGAATTCGCATTACAAAATAAATAAACAACCAGTTTAAATGGTAGTAAGTTAGAGATATGTAATTTTAAGCACTATAAAAAGACATTTACGCTTATTTTGCTTATAATGACACGCTGTTTGCTGTGTCAAAGAACGAATATTAAATAAAACAAATTCTGCTTCAGGCAGTCGGAAATAATTCACTTTGAAAAATTCAGATTTCTTTAGGCACGAGTGGCTTATTTCTCTTACTGCGTCTCTCAATATCCCCACGTCTTTCTCTTTCTCTCTTTATAATTGTTTCTCTAAAAATAAAACAAAGTCAAACAGAGCTGTTATACACATTCATATGGAATGTTTGCGAAATTGCTATTGCCAAACAAGGCTGCAAGTAAAAAAAGTTAGTAAATATTAATATTGTATCAAGGTTATGACGTCTATTAACTCTTTACATACCTATGAATTGGAAACTGACTTTTATAGTGCTATAGCAAGATGTCCAGAGTCTCAACACGAAAAAACAACATGCAAACCAACCATTAAATAACGAAAAGAAACAAACTGACGAATTTCGTCACGAGTTGAGTCTTACGTTATGTATCATCACGAAGAACACTTTCTACCCACGAAACTTTAGAACTTAATTGCTTTATCACCATACAGATAGCGTGTCGTTTTTCCTGCTCGACAGTACGAGCATCGATGTATGGTATAAATAATTCTACACATCTGCACTAAGTTGTTAATACTGTCGTTCATTTAACAGTAGTATACAGGTCTTATCATCTGTACACCAAATCAGCTCTTTGTTGACTGTTGAAGCCCATTATGAAAACCGGAATAGTAAGTAACTTCATTGGGCATTATAATTTCATTATATATTATAAATGAGCAGCCAACACCTTCCTACATTTGGCTGTATACCATGGTAGGAAAACGAACGTTCTAGGCTTCTACGTTTTAATCTATTCTTAAACATAATTACTAAGCAGTATGTGAGGTACGTGAATAAATGTCACACGTGTCAGACTACCCTAAGAAAATATGAGATCTACATTAACTTTTGAGTGACAATAACGCCTTATAGCTTTCAACAAATAAACTCAAAATAATGAAAATATAAAACAAACAATACAACAATAAATCACGTGAACATAGAAAAAACCGAATCCTAAATATTTGTAAACTTTTATCGCAAGTGCTGTTTCTTAAACTTTGAAATATTATTTGAGAATACTTCAACAAAACATTTATTTGCTGTGTAAAAACACAATGATTTAACATAAAACCAACGAAAGTTACTCTAATTATAAAATAATTAATCAGACTAGTAACTGTACCAATGAAGTTGAAGCTAATTTGCTTAGTGCTATACCAAGATGTCAGGAGTTGTCGCACAAATGAAACACACTAGATAACACGAAAGAAACAAATCTCCTGAAAATAAAAGAAAAATAAATTTCACTTTGAAACACCTATTATATTATTAATACTAGAATACAAAATTTATCCTTAACTGTAAGTGTTTCAACTCTAACGTCCGTTGTTATAAGAAAATATGGGATTTCAATTTCGGTTTTGAATCTGGATTTTATAGTCAGTTTTATACACATCTATATTAATATCTGTAGCTATAACAGTCACTTATAATTTTAATGAGATTAACTAGTTTTTAATTGTTGTGCAAACTGTAACCTCCCTCTATATTGATCTACGACCATTGGTTGAAGTTTGATATGTAGCCTTTAAGTTTAGCCTATAAAAATTTTTAATTAGACTCTGGTTGATGTCAAGGCTCAGTTATTTTCAGTTTAATCTCAAGGAACTGGTTTGTGTTACAGTTATGTCTAAATCCACTTCAAGGAGTCCAGTAATAAAAATCAGGAAATAGTGTAATTCCAAACTACCTAAACTTAAACTTGGTCGTATACTTTACGAGTTTTCTCGTAAATAAAACCTAGAAGTTTTAACGTGAAGGGACCGTCCACACATATATATATATTAAGTATTTAAACTGTCACTTCTCTTTTTCCAGCTT
This sequence comes from Carcinoscorpius rotundicauda, assembly GCA_011833715.1. Taxonomy (NCBI): domain Eukaryota; kingdom Metazoa; phylum Arthropoda; class Merostomata; order Xiphosura; family Limulidae; genus Carcinoscorpius; species Carcinoscorpius rotundicauda. The sequence continues at coordinate 56,895,171 of CM022391.1, read as the reverse complement.
TTTTCAAACTCTTTTCAGCTAGTAATTCACGTGAATACAATAAGAACTAAGACATTATCACGGTTTTTAAACTCATATTTTTCAACTTTTGTAATCTTACTTTAAAAACAACAACAACTTTTAATGCAATCGTTTTGAAAATAAGATTGATTTTATGCTCAAAAGCAGTTCGTTTAGTCTTACAAAGAAAAATATTGTAAAAATAGCACAATAAGAGAAGTTAATCAAGCAACTGATGTATTAAGTAAGGTACAAAAAATTCACAAAATATGTAGAATAGTCAGTTAAATAAATACTACGTAGATCAGATAACAAAATAAATATTACATTTATGGAATACATACAAATATACTATGATAGCAAAATCTCTGTTCAGCAACATGTGAGAGAAGTTAAATATGATGCAAAGTTTAACTCTATTCGTGAGTGGTTTCTACTGCTTTTGCAGGAACCTCTGAACTTACAATAGATCCTTTAACCTCCAGTTTGTATTAACATATTTAGTCCTTAGTTTATATTACTGGCGAATTTCATTACGAGTTAAATCGTTCAGATTATTTTATTCAGAAATGTGTCACCATATAATACACTGTTTTCCTTGTAATCTTTAGAACTTCACAGTTATACAAATATCAGTGTCACCTTGCAGTTTGATCCGGCTAGGTACACAAATAGGTCGACTTACTACTTCCGTATATTCTTCCGGCAACACAAATCTCACAACTAAATCTATGCGCAGTATAGGATTTTCACAACGTGAAATTATTATTAGTGTAAATGGGTGATCTTTAAGTGGCACATAAAGATTAACCTAAGCGGAACAGCGGCGCCTAGCGGGAGGGAAGCTATACCACTAATATTTATGAAGTGCTACTTTCACATCGTAAAGCTACAGTTGTTGCTACTCAACACACTAAACCAGTTTCCTGCCAGGCACCTGCTGCTTTATGAAGATTTCTTAAAGCATGCTGGTAAGTGTATTCATGTGTTTCCCTGAGCACAAGAAACATTCCGACCAGTAAACTGTCTTTAAAGAGAAAGAATTTCAATTTTTGTTTCCCTTCACAAAATAGAAAACTAAATGGAGTTCGTTTGAAACGTTGCATTCCCTTACGTTGTACAGTCTAAAATAAAGAAATAGATAAACAAAATAAGCGAGTCTATTTGTTTCAGAATTTTCGTACAAAACTACACAAAAGCTGATCCGGATGAAGTCGTGTCTGATTTTAAGTTAATACATAACTGAGAGGGCATCTTATTAATAACACTCACAACGAACTCTTTCGACATTCTTGTCTGAAAGATTAGTAGGAAATTACCATCACTTTTAAATGCAGAGCGCAAATCGTGAATCCTCAGATTTACAGTCGGAGCATACTAGTTATCAAGCCACGCCTAATCCAAGAAGCAATGATAGAAAAACACACGAAAAACTCCAATACATTTTTGCTTGTCAAAATTATAACAGGCAAAAGATTTATGCTTTAGCGCTTTCTATAATAAACTTAGGGAACTGGTTTTAAGAAATCCAAAATAAAATAGGATTACAATCGAACAAGCAAAGTTGTTAAAAAGTATTAGAGTTAAGCTAATAATGAATAAACAAACCTGTAATTAAACGCAATAAGAAAAAAAATGTTGCAGGAAACAAAAAAATATATTTAAAATTGCAGGGTTTTTTTTGAGTACCACGAAATTGAGCTTTCGTGAAATCCTTAGCACAAACTAGTTCTGAGTACCAATGAAGTAAGGATTAAGTCATAAGTTAGAAGATTCTCTTCTTATTGAAGAACTTATTTGTCAAATATAAAAACAAGAAGAACTGGGAATGAGGTCTCGGATTTCAGCATGGTGAGTCCATAAACTTACTGCTGTCTCACGCTAATATCAGGTCATCCCTCATGTAATGTCCGATTTTAGGTTCAGAAAAATGTTATTTAATCAATAATGTATGTTTAATTATTATTAATTACTTCCTGCCAACGATTCACAAGCTTCTGAATGTCACTTATATAAATATCCTAGAGTTTGGAGGAAAATAATATAGATATGGTAGTTTAATACCTTTATGTGTTCCAAACTCTTTTTTATCAAGATAGTTTTAAAATCTTCAGAATAATGATAATCGGTTGGGGCAAGATCTGGAAAATAGAGAGGATGTGGAAGTTTTTCCCAGTCTTGCTCTTCAATCTTTGAAGATCCTTGTTGTATGGGGCAACACATTATCCTGGCGTAACACAACATCTCTACGATTGATCAATGCATGAATCTTTTCTTTCAGTGCAACATTGAAATGATCTAACTGTTGACAACAGAAGTCTGATGTAATCGTTACATTTAGTGGCAGCAACTCAAAGTGGATCACACCAACAATATCCCACCAAACGCTTAACAAGACTTTCCTGAGGTGGATATCCATTTTAAGCTGCGCTTTAGCCAGTTTAGCCATTGTCTGCAGCGCTTCACATTTGTATGATGTATTACTTTTTCATCTCCAGTCACCAACCTGTTCAAAAAAGGTAAGTTACGTTCACGAGAGTGCAGAAAAGTGCAAATATCCACAACTGCTTTAAAGTTGGCTTCTTTCAAATCATGAGGGACCCATTTCCCAAGTTTTGACACCTCTCCAAGCTGTTGCAGATGACGGTGAACTGTTGAATGGGTTGAATTAAACTTCTGTACTAGTTCTTCAACTGTTACAGCACAATCTTCATCAAGTGCAGCCAGCAGCAAGTCATCATTAAACTCAACAGACGACCCTAACGTGGCGCATCACTTAAGTTGTAGTCACCTGATCTGAACTTCTGAAATCACCTTCGAGATTTTCTTTCATTGAGGGACTGACTCCGTACCATAAAAGCTTGGAATGTTTTGTGTAGTTTTTGCTGCACTAATGCCTTTTTAAACTCATAAAGCGTTATATGCCTAATGTGTTTCTCAGACACATTCATCTTTATAATGTTTATTTGATTAATGATCTGAAAAAGTGGAGTTGGGTTAGTTTCTTTTATTTGTCTGAACATTTTTATACACGTCCTATTACATATTTTAGTCATTAAATCATTCTGCAGAGAGAGAACTGATGATACACTTTCTTTATTAAATGTGCAGATATTATTACTTACGGGATGACCAGATATATATAGTCAACCTTTGTAACCACGCTTTTTAAAGTCCCCTTTAATGCAATCGTTCTGAAACTAAATTATTCTTCAAATTCTAAATAAATTCAATCAATATTGCAAAGGGAAGAAAAATATTACAAAATAAGCCTAAACAAGGACCTCCATCAAGGAACTGATATATTAATAAGGGGACTCCCACTGACAATTCATAACAAGCTGTTCAAAATACTGGTATAATGTTGACAACAGCAATTGAGATCTGGTCTAAACACTAGATTTATATACATTTCAATAGATACTGTGTATCGTCACTACCTTACCTAGAACTTAAAACCTTATTTTATTAATAACTGTACTGTTGGAAGTACATAAAACAAAACGAAGTGTGATAACGCGAGGCTAAGAAATGTTAACTGATGTATTTGCGAACTCTACGTTCACATTTCTTTTTAACAGAAATGCCGTATGACTTTGTTGTTGATTTTTTAAAGCAATGTTAAAATACAATTTGCTGACAAATCAATTTTTTTAAACCCATTTCTAAATTCATTTATTGTAACTTACCATTCAGTAGGGAGTAGCGAAACACGTCAAACAAAAGGTTTATACTTTAGATTTAAAAAAAACGACGAAACTGCTGTTGACATGAAAATAAAAAAGTAGCAATATTTGACTGTCGAGTTTATGAATACAGACAGTAATTAACTGTCAGACCTTAAAACGAAAGACTAATGATTGTGTAAAGTATTTACTTATTAGACTTACGAATCGCGTGCGGAATGGGATTTCTGCCTGACAAGAAAAGTGGAATAAATACCATGGATAACCATGATAAATTAATACTGACAGTCAAAGTAAGGAAGTTTAAGGTGTAAAATATCATTAAAAAACGATCACTGAAGGTATTTTTGTCAGTTGTGTTTAATTATCAAAAGAAAAGACACACACACAGATGCACCGTAATTTATATCTCAAGTGACGTCGCAGTGAAACTTCAAATCTAAACAACTATGAAACTTTATACCCAAACGTGATAACATTTTGTTTTTGTTACTTTATTCAAAGAATAAAGATACAAGTAAATCATAGTATTATATCCTTTTAGCCTTGTTGTTGTTGGGTTTTAGCGCAAAATTATACAATGGACTACCTAAGTTCCGTATACTGCGGGAATCAAACCTTCAATTTTAGCACTTTAAATCAAGAAACTTGCCGCTGATCCATCTGGGGACTATCTTTCAGTCTTCGATTTAACAAAACTTCAAATCCAAGTCAGCAAATATCTTTGCGACACAATATCACTGCATAATGTACAATGCTTGCTTTTTAATTTATACCACAACCTACTGGTATTAACTAAACTCCTTATGCTATACAGTTCTGACAGGAGTGATGTAATTCCTCTAGCTGTGTGGGAGAAGCCTAAGCCCTCACTGTTGTAAACCCCCTCCTCTCTCTTCTGCCTCCCAGTTTTTAGCCAGTAAATCTTTGTCCTGCTCCCATTACAGCATTCCCTGCGACCACTCGAGTGATTTATTTCGGCGAGGAAAAACCCATGACTAACCGAACTCCCTAGCGAATATCTCGTCACAGCCACAGAGATCAGTTAACAAATGTGGCCACTAATTTAAGCATTTGGTCTGTTAGTTCCCTTGTAAACCCTCAACCACAAATCTCTTAGGTTAGAACAAGCGATTGTCTCCACCCGCCCTTGATTTCGGCCTAAGGGAAAGTTATGATTCTGTCTACTGACGGACTGTGACAACCGTCTTGTGCCAATGACAATCACCCGTGGAGACTCACTTGTTGACCAGCCAGCTGGGGTTAAGTGGGAGGTTTCTGTTGACAGAAGGATACAGTAGAGTACTGATGACCTCTGACCACTTCCGGTCATACTGCTAGTTTTTCTAAGAGGATGAGAATGCAAAGTTTATTTAAGAGTCATAATTTTCTGACAAAAACTTCTACATGTTTATCAAAGGCTCGTTTCTCTAGGAACAAGATAAGATAAGGTAAAAAATAAATACAAAATAGACTAATGGTCTTTAATTTATACAACGGAGAGTTTCATATGCAGTTAGTAATATTTGACAATTATAGTTCCCTCAAAAGAAAAATCAGTTGGCTAGGATACATACCGTTAATTTTGTGTGTGCGCGCTTTTTTTTTAATAGCAAAGCTCCATTGGGTTATTTGCTGTGTCCATCGAGAGGGACTGCTCAAGAACAACTGAATGTTCAAATTTATTGAGTAGTTGAGTCCTAAAGAACAGGAAAAATATATGAATAATGAATGCACAAAATAAACGCATCTTATATAAGGAAAAGTCTGCCCACTGTTAACGATTTTTAACAAATGTCGAGTTGATACCCACTAGAACGCAAGGAAGCAACAATTTAAATGATACATAAAGAAGTAATCACAACACAGGTATCTTGATGGAAGCATGCAACCAGAATTGGAAATGGTTCCAAAATCATTGCTTAATTTTTTCTCCATTGGTTTGTGTTCATTATTTTAATTTTGTTTTGTAACAGACTTTTGTAAAGCTTGAAGGAGAGGATGAGCTTGTTTTTCGCGCCAAATATATGAATAAAAAACAAGATTTAATATACAAACCCCTGAACGTAATTCGATATCCTTGTAGCAAGTTCCATCAATCTGTGATTCGTTGTATATTCTTTCCTCATGGTTTGACCGACTCTCGTTCATCGCGGAAGTCTTTCAAATAATGTGTTGTTAATAACCATGGTATTCATGGAGAGCCTGCACGCTAATATTTTATTCTACAACAGTTTAATCATGAGTGGTAAATAATCTGGTGCAAGTTTAACACATGGGTACTAATCACCACTTTGTTTCCTATTGATTACCAACGTTTTTGTAATGAACAATTACCAAAACAAAACAATAGCAGAAATAAAACAATTTAGAAAAACCACTTAACAATGTTAGTACTATTTTCTTGGTGTGTGTACAATAGTCGCTAAATGTTAATTGCATTTTAGTTCACGATCTTGATGTGGTAATGCACTGATACATCTTTGATATATGCTTTCAACGATACTAAATCATACTCTGTTCTGGTCGGCCCGGCATAACCAGGTGGTTAAGGCACTTGAATTGTAACCAGAGGGTCGCGGGTTTCAAACCCCGTCGCACCAAACATGTTTACCTTTCCAGCCGTGGGGACATTATAACGTGACTGTCAATTTCATTATTTATTAGTAAAAAAGTAGCCGAAGAGTAAGCGGTGGGTGGTGATGACTAGCTACCTTCCTTCTAGTCTTATACTGCTAAATTAGGGACGGCTAACACAGATAACCCTCGTGTAGCTTTGCACGAAATTCAAAAACAAACATTATTACTAACAAGTTGAAAGAAGAACCAGAAATATCTTATTAATAAAATTATTTATATATTTTTTAAAACTTTACAAATCTTATACTCGTGTACTCTTAGCAAAATTATATGACATACCTTTACAAGTAGTACTGGCTAATTAATCTGTAGTTATAATACGTATTAGAATACACAGCCTTGAGAAAGGCTGTTTTAGTTGTGATTAAATATTGCACAAGAGGTCACTTATTCGCCACAGCTAGTTGTTGTTGTTGGAAGTTAAGCACAAAACCACATACATGATGACTATCTATGTTCTCACAGGATATACGAAACATAATTGCTAGCGGAGACTTACAGCTGTGCCACTGGAGGGAACTGTCGTAGTTAAACAATAACCAAACTGTATGATTGTTAATAAAGATTCGCTTAATTAGATGTATTATATTTCGTCATCTCTTACGTACTTAACCTATTTCTCAAAAGTCTTGAATCTTGAGAACATTGTTTTAATCACACACACATCTCCCCCAAGAAATAGTTATTCAAGTTTATGTCTAATTTCTAGGTATATTTCTGAATCAACCGAATGGATAACGAATTTTTCTAACTTAATTCTTTCAACTTATTTACCAGGTATGTTTGTAGTTACATACGCACTCTATTAATAAATTATTAAAACAAATATTCACACCGAAAGCTAAAGCAGCGTACGATATTTCACGTATCTGATTAATCTCGTATCATTCTGTTTTTGAAAACGTTCGTATTGTTTACCTACTAGTATATACCTATTCTAAATTTTTCTCTTTATAAGTTTATCGAACTACTGAATAGCTGTAATACGCATGTCAGAATACTTCATCAACTCTGCTTGCGTAATTCGATTGCTTTTTTAAAAACAAATTCGTAACCTCTCTTAATCAAATAATACACTTAACATTTCGTAAGTCTGTATTTCGAGCACAAATTCTACAGATACACAGCTTAAATACTTAACGTTGTTATACAAGAATCTGAGACAGAGAGGTCGTCTCCGGAAAAATTTATGTGTCGATGAAACGGTGCTCGTACCAACTCTACTAGACTCGGGTTACTTCTCACTTGAATTACCGTCGGGTCACGACCACGCAATTTCACGGTCGACGCGAGTGTAAGCCGTCCATCACAAAAGGTGACAGTAAAGTGATGTCTCGACATCTTGGGCCTAAGATGTGGATTTATGACCTAACTGGTCTAATAAGTTGTCGTCAAGTTATTATTTCTATCTTTTTTATATCAAAGCGCATACCTCGTAAATAAATGGTGAGCGTGAGAACGTGTAGGCGACTTGTACATCAGTAAGCTTATACAACTGAGATAAAACATTACTTGCCGTGCAAAACACGATCGACTACTGGCTTCAGGCTGTATTTGTACTTAATGTACTCTTCTGGTATAGTTTTTCTATCTTTATCGGATATTAAAAACAAGATAATTTTAACCTCTCAAAGATATCTCTATATGCTTATAAAATGATAAATTTTCTAAAGGAGTATAGTACTAATCGTTTAAGCTGGTCATCCCAAACGAAGGCAAATATTAAACGGTTTAATTCAGAGTTTACACAATTTGAGTCACTTCATATACTTTTCAAAATTTATGGTTAAACTACAAGAATCATTGTTTATTATAATATGTGTAACGGGTTTACTGTTATACATTTATTATCATATCTACGTGTGTTTCAGTTTAATGCATGTAATGTATATCGCTATATGCGTATTGCGCAAGTCCTGCCTGTTCTTTAAAAACATAGAAGATTCTAGAGCGTAAGAATGAACAATATATCTTTGCCAAGTGAAATTTAGAGAATTTCGCCAAATGAGTATAAAAGCAAGCCATCGCAACACGCCGAGAGACAGACAGCAATAGAATATTGTTAATCAGCCAAAGTCACTATATAATGAGTCTTAGAAGATATAAGTGTGATTAATATTTATTAATCGGAAGACTACAGAATTTGACCACGAACGTTTATAGATTTCGAACATTACATACCATTCAATTTCAGTGAATTAACTTTGTATAAATTTATACGAAAACACTAGAGTATCTTAGAAGGTTGTTAAACTTTCGAGAATTTCGCCTTAAAGTATATAAACCGACCCAACAATAATAGAATATTGTTTGGTTAGCTATAGTCAGTGTACCATTAGCTTCAGAAGTTATAATTGTGGCAAATGCTTACTAATCGAAAAAACTACAGAATTTGATCACAAACGTTTTATAGATTTCGAACCATTACAAACCATTTAACTCAAGTGAATTAATTCCATATGTTAGTATTTCTACGAAAACATTAAATATCTTCGTCGGTAAAAAGTCAGCTTATAAGCAGCTTGAGGCCAGCCAATCAAGCTAGCTTAAGTGAGGTGCAAAAATATCAACTCAGAATTAATTTGCTCGTCGTGAACCTAGATCGTCGATAAATTCAGTTCTAGACTAGGTAGAAGATTCAGTATAGTTTGTAAGTTTGTAAAAATTTTATATATAAATCAATATTTATAATAACTGTCTGTAATAACCGTTATTATAAATTGTATTGTTGTTTGCGAATTTGTGTTAAGAAAGAAAATTGTGTATACCAACCTTGTTGGCAAATATCATAAAATATACATCGAAACAAATCAAAAGGTTCAAAGATTGTAAGTAAGTGAATGGATTGTAAGACACGAAAGTCACTGCAGCTAAGTTTGAAGCATGAAGTTACACTGCCGTAACTCCATAGATACATGGCTTTGTTTGTTTGTTTTGGAATTTCGCACAAAGCTACTCGAGGGCTATCTGTGCTAGCCGTCCCTAATTTAGCAGTGTAAGACTAGAGGGAAGGCAGCTAGTCATCACCACCCACCGCCAACTATTGGGCTACTCTTTTACCAACGAATAGTGGAATTAACCGTAACATTATACACCCCCTCGGCTGGGAGGGTGAGCATGTTTAGCGCGACGCGGGCGCGAACCCGCGACCCTCGGATTACGAGTGCACGCCTTAACGCGCTCGGCCATGCCAGGCCCAGATAAATGGCTAAACATTTGGACAAATTTAAGGTGTTACTAGATCTACTCCATAGGCTGAATGCTACTATTATTATGTTTCTCACATGACGCTAGAAACATTAACTTCATAATTGTTGTCCTCTCAAATCACACTAAAAATAATGGCTTCCCCAGTGGCACAGCGGTTTGCCTGCGTAGTCACACCACTAAAAAAAGGGTTTCGATACTCGTGGCGGACAGAGCACTGATAGTCCTCTGTATAGCTTTGTGATAAATCAAAAATAAACTCAACTTGATCAATCCAGACCTATTTTTGTTTTGTTTATTTCAGCAGTATATCCAATACAAAAATTTCAACCAGTTCATCTGTGGCCTATTTTTTTCGGCAATATATTAAATAGAAAGTTTTCAGCATGATAAATCAAAGCCTGTTTTTTCAGCAATATACCGAATACAAAGGTTTCAACCAGATAATCTGAGTTCTGGTGTTTCGGCAATACGTGAGACACAAAGATCCCAACATAACAAGGTGAGATATTTTGATATCAAACACAAAGTTTACAATCATGACCATCTGAATCCGATCTTTATTTCAAGCAAAATTATCTGAGCTTATAACAAGAAAAGCCAGCACAAGTATGTAAACCATTGAGTATTAGGGAAAGTTTGCTGGTGAAGATGGTAAAACATTTTCCAAATGTAAAGCATCCACCTGTGAGGATAATAAACTCACAGAGCCTATATCCATCTGTACACTGATGTCTGCCCAACGTCAGTCGCTGATCACAGTTCATAATCGTTATTCACTTATATTAACGGATATTATGTCAGTATGAACATACCAATGACAAACTATGTGTTAAGAGTCATCACATCGGTGTGATCGAAGCAGTGAAACATTATGTGTTAAAAACTATAATGTCAGTATTAGATTATCAGTGGTGCTCCATGTATTCAAATTATACCATTGATATTTCATCTGTGATATATATATATTATGTATCAAAAATTATAATAGACTTTGCTTGTTCTGTATTGATCGCTAAGATTTTAATAAAGCTCTTACTCAGTGCACGAACATAATGTCTAAAGGTTATCACTCGACAGATAATAACTCTAAGAATACTTAGCATGAGAGATTTCTACCAGCACCATCTTTTCCAGTGTCCGAATACACAGGTCCCATGTTACTTACTTCCATTTCTATGCTTGAGTTTTATTGTAACAAATACTGATGTAAAACTTATTTAAAAACCTTCAACATAAATTTAGATGTTATAGTGTTTTGTCTTGTCAAATGAAATTGTTCCGACTAAAAAATAAAAAGAATGTAGATATTTAATTATCATTAATGGTAAATTACATAAATTTATCTGATGTCACGCCATCTAGTAGCGAATACGAATACTGCAAATATTGTATTACACTTTTTATACAGTTTATATTCACTTATCCATTTTCACTAAATGTTTTTAACGTAAATCCTTTTAAAATTATTTTTCCTTTTTTAATTTTTTCACATCCTTAATTTTTCTAAATGTGGGCTTATAAAAATGTATACACTAGATTAAGTTGATTTACATGAAGGTTTAATTGGTGGCTGAAATATCAATTGCTGGTTCTGGAAATATGTTACTAAATATCCTTCATATTCAACATATATTTGAAGAGTTGTTTCTTTTGTAATTATTGTTCTTACATCTAAAACATAAGATCAGTTTCATAAAATGGACAACAGGTGACGGCACACATTCTCACACTAAAGCATATTTTTCTGCACATGTTATGATTCAACGGTAAGACTGAATACTTCTAGCACTAAAATCGGTTTCGATACTCGAAGTGGGCACAGTACACATTGCGTAGGTTTGTGCTTAACAGACAAACAAACAAACTGCTGGAGGAAAACAGAATGCCTTGAAATTGTTTTGGATGTTTAAGAAAACTCAAACCTTGAAATAAAAAATGGTGTTGAAGATATTCAGTGGTTAAACGTTCATAGTAGTAGTTTAGAAAATTAAAGCTAAAACAGATTTTAAAGACAATTCTCAGAGAACTAACATGAATGATAATGATTAAAAATTACGTGGAGGCGACGTATCACACGTGTCAGTTAATAAAATGTGACGGTTAATCCAACTTTTAGTGGGCAAAAAAGTATCCCAGATAATTCCTGAGTAGCTTTGAGTAAAATTAAACAAATAAACAAACATAATTAATATTTGACTTATATCTGAAGAGTTTCCATGAACTAGAAAAATCAAAAGAAAATAGATTTTAGATGAATTCTTCAAATATTAAAACTATAGTGACTTCTATGAAGCCCCCAGTGGCTCAGCGGTATGTCTACGGACGTACACACTAAAATCCGGGTTTCGATACCCGTGGGGGGCAGAGCACAGATAGCCCATTGTGTAGCTTTGTGCTTAATTCTAAACAACGACTTCTATGAAATTTAAAGATCAACAAAAGTAAATATTTATATAAACCCAAAAGTTATAACAAACGTAGTAATTGTACAATCTCTTCAACTCTTGTAATAGTGATTCATATTAATTTTATAAAGTCTTGCAACATTAATGGTTTGTAGGAACTGAAGAACTTTCTATGAAATCTCCAATTTGTATAAAAATTATTAATTAAATTAAATTATAAATTAAACAAAGCATTTAGTTTTACCAAGTGTAGTGTTGCATATCAGTTTAATAAATCATTGTTGTGGTTATTATTGACTTTATAGTGGAAAGCTATACATTGAAGTATCTGTATTTTATCTACTGCTGGGAATCATACCCCGGATTTGAGCATTGTAAGTACGGAAGCTTATCTTTGATACTCAGCTGAATTACAAAAAAAAAGTAAGGGAGTAATAATTTATATTTTTGTATAGTAATTATTTACATTTGTATGTAGAAATTATTTACATAGTAATAGTGTTTTAACACAGTACACATTAACTACATTTTTATGTAATAACTGTTTATAATTTCATATAGGAATTACTTCAGGAATCTATAGGAATCTCTGTCAGACTAAATAAATGAAAAGTTTCTAAATAAAACGAAAACTGAGCTACCACGTGACTGGTAATTCTAATTCTACATTTATGAGTCCGTAATCTATAAATATTACCTGTACAACCAGCGAAGAACATTGCCCTAACTTTACCAAAGCTATAACTTATCAGTGTTCTCCGCGAACGGTAACAGATATCACCCATGACAAAGAAACAAAAGTAACTTGAAACAAGTTTAGTTGAATGGTTTTCTTGACCATGTAAAAAATCTGCACATATATAAAAAAATGAAAAATATCAGAATAATTATAATGGATACAGAAAGAAGAAACGTATGATATATTCTTATGTTACGATATTATAAAAAGTTCACATATATATATTTATTTATGCTTCGTAATCGGGAAATAAAAAAGTGTTTTCGATTTATCACTTTTATCTCAACTGATATTTCAATTGTTGTCATAAAGTTAAATTTTTCAACTATAACAAGAAGATTATCATGATTGTGTGTTTGTGTTTTTCGTATAGCAAAGCCACAAAGGGTTATCTGCTCAGCCCACCGAGATGAATCGAACCCCTGATTTTAGCGTTGTAAATCTGGAGACATACCGCTGTCCCAGTGGGGTGCGATTATCATAACACTTTAACGACAAAGAAAGGTATACAGTATTCCAAAGCAGATAAATACGTTCACTTAAGACTTGGGTTTTCAACCGTTAACCAGTCTCACATCAGAAACTGCTATACGTTTGTTACATTTCGAATCATTAAATTTCTTTTAATGAAAATAAAAGTTGATTCCTTATATTCAGCTTGTGACATCCAAATGTAAGTACAATTTATCGTCTGTTTAACTTCAGTTTTCTTCCAGTAGTGTGTGTGTTTCTTATAGTAAAACCAAATCGGGCTATCTGCTGAGTCAACCGAGGGAAATCGAACCTCTGATTTTAGCATTGTAAATTTGTATACTTAACGCTGTACCAACAGGGAACTCTTGCAGCAATAAGGAATTTTTATCAATCAGTTACAGATTTTAAAAAAAAATGTCTTCCGATGAGTAAGCGATAAATTTACAGATTCACAACCGTAAAATATGGGTTTCAATGACAAGTGTAGGATAGAGTTTAAACGAAAAACCGAGTAGCAGTTTTCTTTTATTTTTATCCACTAAAATAAGGACATGAGTATTTGTTATTGTTTCTGTGGTTTAACATAATATTTTGTATTGTTCGTTGCAATCTAGGCATAGAATTTTATCATGTATTGTCTGCTATACTTTCATTTCGCTTTGTTTGCAGAGCAGATTCTGGTTCTTTATGATTATTCATACATTCCAAATATAAAACGTATTTCAGTGTTTAAACTTCAAAACAGGAAGTTGTACAAACTGTCAGACTTTTACGAAATGATTACTGAAGTCGAGAGTACACGAGTGGAAAATCAATCGTAAAGGTACGTATTTATTCTAAAACGCTAAAAGTCAATAAGTGTAGGCCTGGCATGGCCAAGCGCGTAAGGCGTGCGACTCGTAATCCGAGGGTCGCGGGTTCGCGCCCGCGTCGCGCTAAACATGCTCGCCCTCCCAGCCGTGAGGGTGTATAATGTGACGGTCAATCCCACTATTCGTTGGTAAAAGAGTAGCCCAAGAGTTGGCGATGGATGGTGATGACTAGCTGCCTTCTCTCTAGTCTTACACTGCTAAATTAGGGACGGCTAGCACAGATAGCCCTCGAGTAGCTTTGTGTGAAATTCCAAAACAAACAAACAATAAGTGTAATTTGTTTGATCGGAAACAACCACGGGAATTCAAAGAAGGGGAGTCAAACGTATGATATGACGAGTTTTAATTTTTTTTCCCTATTGTATCGGAATTTACACTTTCTTTGTTCCAGAATTTTCACGCAAAAATACACAAAGGGCGAGCTGAACATAACCGATTTTAATTTTATTTCAGACATTTTAAAGTCATTTTAACTCACCATATAAGTAACCTAAATTAGTTCATTTACATGTGTGTGTGTATAATTTTCTTTGAACAAAGCTACCTTTGATGTTAACCGAAGAGAATGTAACCCCACGATTTAGCGTTTACGATCGTAAACACACCACTAACTGACGTAGAAACTCGTGAATAATACCATGACATTGCACCAAGATCATTAATGGATATTGTATAACAGATCAACTTTTCAATGATTATATTAAATTTGGTAAAATGAGGAAATATATATCTATATATTACTTCAAAATAAATCCGGTGGAATGCCATAATATTATTCACACACCTAAATTAATTTAGGTTATCGTATGGTATGTTATGAATAACTTTAAAAACATCAAAATATTTTAAGTACACCATCATTATAAGAGGCGTAACTGTGTGTTTTTATAGTTTTGAGGTTGGGCTAACCCTTACGGCACTTAATACTATAAATAAATAATCTTACTCTATTAATATACCACGTAACATCCCTCTTTTAAAAACTTTGATAAGCTTTTAATGTGTTGTATACAATGTCTACTGAAATTTATTTTCGTCTCTTCTGGCCTAGCTCAACGATTTAACAAAGATATTTTATCAAATTCCGAAACAGATACAATTTTTTTTTGTACATTTAGTTAAAATATTTCTTTACTTTTTGATAAATCATAGACAACTTCCTTCTAATTGACAAAAAGCTAAACTACTGAATTAATAAGTTGCCATGACATCAGTGCGCGACAGAGAAATTGATATACGTCATTGTTTTACAGTGTTAGACTGCCATAAGGCCCCCCAGTGGCTCAGCGGTATGTCTGCGGACTTACACGCTAAAATCCGGGTTTCGATACCCGTGGTGGGCAGAGCACAGATAGCCCATTGTGTAGCTTTGTGCTTAATTCAAAAACAACAACAACAACAAGATTGCCATAAAAAAATAAGAATTTTAACGCAGGATGTTTTCCACACAAAAAACAAACAAAAACATTTCTTTCAATAAGACCCATTATCCGAACCAATTTATGATTGTGTTAAATAGAAAAGTATTGTTTTCAATAAAATTACGTTTATTTTCTCTCAACTTAGGGCTAAGCGTGTTAAGGCCTGCGGCTCGTAATCTGAGGGTCACCGGTTCGCATCCCCGTCGTGCAAAACATGCTCGTCCTTTCAGCCGTGAGGACGTTATAATGTTACAGTCAATCCCACTGTTCATTCCCTTTAGTCTTACAGTGTTAAATTAGCGACGGCTACCAGATATAGCCGGCGAGTAACTTTGTTCGAAATTCAAACAAACAAATGTACGTGATAACAATGATGATCAGAATAAATACATTACTGTATTATAGAGGAAAATATTGGTTTCAGTAAAATTACAGCACACGTATTTCCGCTAAACTTACTTGATTCAGTAAGAATGAAAACCCGAGTAATTGTGTATTATTGTAAAGCACTAAAAGAATAACAAAGGAACAATATTACGTAAAGTCGACCAAGAGCTTTTGCGACTATGCAAACCAAAATTAGAAGAACACTTAAATATGAAGTTCAGAAGTTTTTACGTTAATAAGTTAAAATTTTTTCGTTTTTTACGAACATAAAAATTTTTTTATTTAACCTCATTTAGAGAGCGTTGGAGGTTAAGGACGAAATATTAATTAAGCAAGTCGTATTATACGTGTCTGTACTTAAACTATTCTTCCATAGAATCCTTAATGATTAAATTTACACTGGTAATTAATATGAAAATAAGTATTTTAAATTAATCATTTGTACTTGAATGTATGATGAAACAACACAATTTGTTTTAAATATAATTAGGATAATTTGTTAAAGTAAATAGTTTTAATGTGTACTGGTTTTTCATTTGAGAAGAAAGTTATATTAAAGTACTTGCTGTGTTCATCGTGAGGAATCGAACTCCAGATTTTAGCGTTATGAGTCCGAACACTTGCTGCTCTCTCACCGGTGAGACTTCTAATATGCAAGGTGAACGAACTGTTTGTATTCCTGAAACTAACCGCCTTCTCTTTGGTCTATCATTTCAAAATTAGGAGTGGTTAGCGTTGACATCCTTCGAGTAGTTTTGTGAGAAATTCAGAAAACAAACAAACAAATGCAATTTTTTCAAATGTTTTTGTTTGTGTTATTACAACGGTTACGACAGAGAGGGTCATATGTATTATAGTACAGTATTCGCCAAAATGGTTGTACATTGTTCTATACTGATGTTATTGTGTACATGTATAGAGCAATTATTGAGTAAATGCCTGAAGAGTAACAGTGAAGGTAGCGTACGATCAGACAAACATATATGATTTGTTACTTTGTTCTTTATGTATTGAGTAAACTAATGTTAATCAGGGTTTACTGCTGTGACTGTTTTACTTGGGCAAGAAAGCATGTCAACTTACAGTTAGGATACTAATGATATGTTATCTTTTCATATGATTCCTTTTTTTGGCTTAGTACAGATAATGGTTGAATTCTTGTTCGTCGTTTGCTTGGAAAACAGATGAGGGAGACTGTCTTTTTACAGGTGGCGCAGTACATGTTTGGGCAGCTATTCATTATAGTGTAAAAAAATTGAACCTATTTCTTTATTTATCCCATCTTAATAATAATGATCTTATTTGTTACAAACTATGCAAACATTTTGGTCAAGACTGTGTAATTAAATTTTTGGTAGAGACTTCACCAGCTGTAAATTTTGCTTCAAAAACAATGCTTGTCAGAGTAAATTCATGATTATATTTTAAAAAAAGATCAGGTTATAGCCAACTGACCTCCTTCTTAAGGCTCAGCAGCATAGTCAAGAATACTATTAAACAGCTTATCGAATTATTGTCTTAAATAATAGTAAACTTCAATAGAACTTCAACAATTCAGAGTTAATAATGATAACCAGAGTAACTGTGATTCGTGCAACTATTCTTACCCGAATAATAAGGTTTACTGTTACAAGCATATCCGCCCTTCAACGTCTGAAAGGGAGGAACATGTTCAGTGTCATGTCATGATCTAAGTTTTCATTCAGTAATATTTCTTATGGATGAAAACCTGTTGAGAAACAAGTTTTTAATAAGTAAGTTTTTAGAACTTGGTAGCGGTCTAACACTTTGAATAACATTAGAAATACTTCATTTACGTCAAAATAAAATACAAAAAACATGATTAAATAATTATATAAAGTAATGCAAATAATTACATAAAGTAATGCAAATAATTATATAAAGTAATGAAAATAATTACATAAAGTAATGCAAATAATAACATAAGGTAATGAAAATAATTATATTAACACACAAGCAATAGACACCCAAAGCAACAAACAACGGGAAGTTGTAACAATAACGTAAATTTATATGATGGTTCAAAATATAAACGAAACATAAGTAAGTTGCCCTTTGACTTTGACAGAAGGTGACACCTTGTTTCGTGCTGACATACGTTCTCCCAACTATTCAATATTACTAATCAAAATTCAGCCAAGCTGTTTATTCATCCACGATTACACATAAGCCCATAAAAACCTTAAGAATTTTCATATGGAGACTTCGTGCAGGCCAAAGTCATGCTTACGAGTGTTTCATGGACTTTTTACCGGCCTGGCATGGCTAGGTGGGTTAAGGCATCCACCCGTAATCTAAAGGTCGCAGATTCGAATACCCATCACACCAAACATGTTCGCCCTTTCAGCCGTGAGGGCGTTATAATATTACGGTCAATCCCACTATTCCTTGGTAAAAGAGTTGCCCAAGATTTGGCGGTCGGCGGTGATGACTAGCTGCCTTCCCTCTAGTCTTTAAGTGCTAAATTAGGGACGGCTAGCGCAGATAGCCCTCGTGTAGCTTTGTGCGAAATAAAAAAAACAACAACAAACAAACAATGATCTACTGCCACGATATTGTTTCACCAGATTGGTTGTATTGCTTGAGATCATTATGTTGTTGGTAGACAAACTATTACCTAATGAACCGTGTTCCTGATGAAATGGTAGAATGGATCAGAATCTGTGTGCACTTTCAACAGGTAAGACGCCACTAATTTTGTCTAGCTCATTCGCATTTCTATTTACACCAAGATATATACTCAACCTTCATCTAACTCCTAAAGAACATGTCCTGAAATAGTAAACATCAATTTTGGAGTGTTGTAGTTTTTTCTATCTCGACCTGTTCAGAGTCTTGGTTACACAGAGAACGTGAATTCTTGATATAATCATTCGTATGTAGTGCCTTTTATAACATCTAATGTACCTAATTACATATGCTTACAACCATGTACGATATGATTAAACTAGACTATTAATTAAAAAAAGAAGTTAATTTCTCACCTCATTTGTAAAAAAAATAATAATAAATAATTTAATTTTGAACACGCATTAAAGCATTCTTGTAGTAATTTACTAACACACACAAAAAGACACTTAATTACATGATGGTAGAATTGGTGACTGTTTGGAACAAGTGGATAATTTATGTTGAGCCCTTGACTAATGTCACCTCGTGCTTTGATCGACTGTTGTTCATCGCGGCAAGTCTTTCAAATAATGTGTTGTTAATAACCATGGTATTCATGGAGAGCCTGCACGCTAATATTTTATTCTACAACAGTTTAATCATCAGTGGTAAATAATCTGGTGCAAGTTTAACACATGGGTACTAATCACCACTTTGTTTCCTATTGATTATCAACGTTTTTGTAATGAACAATTACCAAAACAAAACAACAACAGAAATAAAACCATTTAGTTTGTTTGTTTTGGAATTTCGCTCAAAGCTACTCGAGGGCTATCTGTGCTAGCCGTCCCTAATTTAGCAGTGTAAGACCATAGGGAAGGCAGCTAGTCATCACCACCCACCGCCAACTCTTGGGCTACTCTTTTACCAAAAAACAGTGGGATTGACGGTAACTTTATAACGCCCTCACGGCTGCGAGGGCGAGCATGTTTGTCGCGACTCGGGCGCAAATCCGAGACCCTTAGATTACGAAACGCACGCCTTAACGCGCTAGGCCATGCCAGGCCGAACAATTTAGAAAAACTTCGTAACCATGTTAGTACTATTTTCTTGGTGTGTGTACAATAGTCGCTAAATGTTAATTGCATTTTAGTTCACGATCTTGATGTGGTAATGCACTGATACATCTTTGATATATGCTTTCAACGATAGCAGGTCATACCCTGTTCTGGTTGGCCCGGCATTACCAGGTGGTTAAGGCGCATGAGTTGTAACCAAAGGGTCGCGGGTTTTAAACCCCGTCGAATCAAACATGCCCACCTTTTCAGCCGTGGGAGCATTATAATGTGACCATCAATCCCACTATTCGTTGGTAAGAGAGTAGCCCAAGAATTGGCAGTGGGTGATGATGACTAGCTGACTTCCCTCTAGTCTTGCACTGCTAAATTCGGAACAACTAGCGCAGATAGCCCTCGTGTAAGGCGAGAATTTTGGTGTCACGGGGGATTCGAACCCGTGACCCTCGAATTACAAGTCGAGCGCCCTAGCCATGCTGGTGCTTTACATATCTACTGTTGTCACTAACAAGATAATTAAAAAATATTTGATAATTTACAATCTTTCAGAGCTACCTTCATGAAGAAGGTGTTCAAAGAAATTAGTGTTGCAGTAGCTCCATACGACTTCATCACGTACCTGTAGCCCTAATGGCTTTTGGGCCTGTTTAATTTTAATATTGGAATCTGACGCAATGGAAGATACGTGGAAAGTGTGCCAAGATGCTTGTTATAACAATAACTTTGTTGTTCTTTACAAAATGCTGTTACAATGGAAGCTGTGTTGTTAAGTATATAAAACCATCAGATTAAATATAAATGACAACGGAGGAAGTAGTTCCAAGTGTTTCAGTGCGGCAGCGGAAACGAAATATTGTTCTGATAAAGTATGATTTAAACTACAGTTCATTTTTACTTATTTTTTTGTTTGAGGATATTTCAACTTAATGTCACATATAATAATTTCAAATAGCCTAAAACTGAGTTAAATTCTAATTTAAAATTAGAAGTTAAATAAATGCCAATTTAAGATACTTACCAACAAGTTTCATTTTAAAAAGAAGAAAAAAATGTAATGTACAAACAATAATACAATTTTTAATAACGGTTATTACATATAATGATTTATATACAAAAGTTTGTTTTTGTTTTGTTTTGAATTTCGCGCAAAGCTACATGAGGGCTATCTGCGCTAGCCGTCCCCAATTTAGCAGTATAAGACTAAAGGGAAGGCAGCTAGTCATCATCATTTACCGTCAACTCTTGGGCTACTCTTTTACCAACGAATAGTGAGATTGACCGTCACATTATAACGCCCACAGGGCTGAAAGGGCGAGGATGTTTAGTGCAACGGGAATTTGAACCCGCAACCCTCGGATTACGAGTCTATACAAAAGTTGTATAAACAGTATAGTCTTCTATCTGTTCTGAAATTTTCTTGATGTCTTTTCGAAGATTCACGATAAGCGATCCCCCGCTGATTTAGCGGTAAGTCCACAGATTTGCAAGGCTAAAATCAGGAGGTTCAATTTCCATCGGTAGACTCAGAAGATAGTCCGGTGTGGCTTTGCTGTCAGAAAAAAACATACAAACACACACAATGAGCAAATTAGTTCTGAGTTGATGTTCATACAGTTTACTTAACAGGAAGCTAGTTTCGAGATATGGCTAACGACCTCTGAGTTATTATTTACTGGTGTTTTTGAGACCAAAGGCTAGTTTCGAGACACGGGTAACGACCTTGGGCTTTTGGATCTTGAGATATTTAATCTGACCGTTCTTTTAATTTATATCTACGAACTCAGTCAATTTTAGAAAAAATGCCTGAAGAAATGTTTGAGAAATCTGATAAAAACTTTTGTATAAAGAGAGGATAGCTGAAAAAGAACAATGTTGTCTGCTTTACACTAAGTTTTAAAACATGAGATCAAAGCAGTCTACTAAACAATCAATATTTAGACCTTCGTTTACAAAAGCAAGCAAACAAGAATATAGTCTTGACAACAATAATTTTAACAAATTCTTCTACGTACGTGTAGAAGTTGTTCGTGAAATAAGAGGAAACATCTTCAATATATTTTTTGTATATGAAAGGAAGCTCAATAATTTTTATCTTTTGAAACATATGTGCCACGGTTTACAACAAATATGAATTATGTCATCAAAAAATATTCGTTTTAGGACTCAGACATTAACATAACTTTTTAAAAGGTTATTTTTTAGGTTTGCGAGAAACGAGAATATGAACATTCATCTAAAACGCTTGAAACACAAAAGTAAAATATTTAGTTTTTCTTTGACTAATTAAATACGTAGTTCATAGATAGTTCTGCTTTACGCAACAATAATATATTTTTGTCCTCGATCAATAAAACATATTTCTTTGACTCATAAAAGCTTTGTTGCATTCTTACATAACGAAACTTACTTCACTGTGTATCTCAAAACGGCTGGTATTAAGTTTTACTGATAAGGAGAGAACAACGCGTCGATCTTCCTAGGTCATCTTCACTTCATAGCCAGAGAGACTGATAAATGTACAGATTTTAAGATAAGTAGGTATATTGGTATACAGATAAATGGATGAAATATTAAAATTTTGCTTTGGATTTTTAGAAAGATTAAATTTTAAATTTTATTTATGATTAAGTAGGTTTGATGAAACCGGTTTTCTCAGACAGCTCTTCGGTGTGCACATTATTTACAGTTTCTAGATGTAACTTACTTTGAATTTTACCTCATAGATCAATGGAGCTACATTTCCTTGGTAGCATTACTCCACAGCTGTTATTTCACAACGCATAGCCATATGACTTATTTACATCGAATATTAATTTTAAATGAGCTGTTTAATAAATTGGTAAACAGAGCACTCATGTCATTATGCGGACATGTAGACATATATGTTTCTCTTTCTTGTGGACTGCAATGCTATCTATAAGCAGAACACCCATATTATTGTGCGGAACATATAGACGTATATCTCTCTCTTTCTATTTATTTGTCTATTTATCTATCAGCCTGAAAAGTCACATAGTTTTATTATCCTCTCTTTGTTTTTTTGTATTATTTTATAGTGAAGAAAAACAACTCGTTATGGGCAGCTAGTTACCGGACTATGAATCCAATGGTTCACTGTTCACGGATCGCTCCACACCTGATATCGTGACTGCCTAATAAGGTTGGCGAACAAATACGAGTGTTCACTGAAATAAAAGTATCCAAAGAGTTGTTAGTGGGAAGTTTGCTTGAAATCTTGAAGCAGAAGCTCATTTGTCTATATATGTATATGTATCTAGACACACAGACATATACATATATCTTTACGAAATTTCATTTTAAATTAATATGAATATAAAGTTTACGCAAATTTGTAGTTAAAATAATGCACGATAATTAGACCTTGTTTTTAATTATTTTCAACATCTTGCTCAGGAATAACTGTTTAACCGTTTTAAGGGATTTCGTATTTAGCATTTAGAAAGCTTATCCTTTCCTGTAAAAGTGAGAGGGCCCAAAGTCAAGGTACTATAACTTAGTGTTTAAATTATAATTTAAATATTGATGAAATATGTAATGGTTAATATTCAACTGTGTTGAGAAATTCACGTATTTACATGTGGATAGAACTGAGACATGAAAAGTACTTTGAATGTGAATACATATGTTTAAAAAAGTAAAAACGTAGATGGCTTTATAGAGAACCCAAAGATTTATTACATTAGACCTAAACTTTATGTAAAAGAGAAATCAAATAAACGAATCTTAAGATGATTAAGTAAAAGTCTGAAAGAGTTAAGCTGTAGTTAAAATTGCCGAATGTCTCTAAACTGAAGAACTAAGTCGGAAAAAGAAAATATATGGCTTTGAAAATAAAATTTTGTAAATCCCAAAGGAAAGCAAAGAGTATAGAAAGAGAATTCGATTTATGCGTTTGAGATTAATTGTGAATACAGCATATCGCTTTTTTCATGTTCGGTTTAGGTTGGGGTAAAATTAACACAGAACACTTAAATGGGAACGGAAGCCATATTTAATTGTTTATTTACGTGCAACAACTAGAAAGATAATATCTTGATAGCTTCACGTGAACATCGCATAAACTACTTGGTCTCTTATTGTTGGTTTTTGAGGCCTACAAACTATCAAACTGCAAAAGAGGCTTCCGAGAACACTAACCGTTTCAGTCATAACTCGAAAACAAGTCAGAAACTGTTAGTCTATCAACAGTTATAATTACACCTTCTGAAATACTACGGAGGTACAGCTGGAATAATACTTTTACTTCTTCATAATAAATATTAAAATCTCTTCAATGAAGCGTATAATATAGTTCTGATAGACAGACCTATTAATAAATGACCATATATCTATCTTTGAAGAACTTGGGTTTTTGGTCCAAGCTATTAATTTTTTACTGAGCTTAATAATTCCAGAAATGAAGGAGGTGGCGCTACCTCCTTTTGAACGTCTGTCTGTATGCTTTATCGTGAGTTTTTCAATAGGAAAGGAAAATTTTATTGAACAGTTTTATTACACCATCTGTAAAATGGACTTCCCCGTGATTCCAGTAAATTTTTGGTATCTATATCGTTGATAATAACTAACGGTTCTTTTCACATATATTTTTGTATTATCTAACGTTATAGTCTGTACTAAACACGAGCTTTCGTGTAAAGCAAAAAACTGAGAAGTATTTGCTGTGTGAAATGAAAATGTTAACAATACCTCCGAGGTTACACAGCAAGAAAAGAAATATGTTCAATTTGCTATATAAAAACACGACGTGATCATATCGTGTCTCTCTTATCTTTCTACACATATTTTTGGTATTGAAAGAATGCCTGCCATCTGCATTATATGTAAGGCAGAATGCAGGACATTAATATCATAACATTTTTTTATACGTATGTGTATATATATATATTACAGAGGAAGAAGCAATGTTAATATTAACACTATTTTGTGTTTTATGATTTTCTTTATATGATCAATGAAAACTGTAAAGCTACCGTAAACGTTCATTGAATTGTTATTATACTAATCATGTATTTATAAGTCTTTGATTGGGGCCGGTTACTGGTGTATAGGTGGTGGATTCAAGGAATCATGAGTGTATGGGTGGTGGATTCAAGGAATCATGAGTTTATGGGTGATGGATTCAAGGAATCATGAGTGTATGGGTGTTGGATACAAGGAATCATGAGTGTATAGGTGGTGAATACAAGGAATCATGAGTGTATGGGTGTTGGATACAAGGAATCATGAGTGTATGGGTGTTGGATACAAGGAATCATGAGTGTATGGGTGTTGGATACAAGGAATCATGAGTGTATAGGTGGTGAATACAAGGAATCATGAGTGTATGGGTGTTGGATACAAGGAATCATGAGTGTATGGGTGTTGGATACAAGAAATCATGAATGTATGGGTGTTGGATACAAGGAATCATGAGTGTATGGGTGTTGGATACAAGGGTTCTTAGCTGGCGCTTTATTAAGGCAAAATTGCTTATCGTACACAACATAGATGTATTATTAAAGAGACAATCAAATCTAATAAATAGAAGTTTGTGTTGTTGACTAGTTTATTTCCCCTTAGTCTGTCAGTTGAAAATTAAGAACCACTAGTGAAAGATGGTCCTTGTTTAACGTTGTTCAAATATCCAAAGCAAACGAAATCCTTGATTCTTTTCTACGTCATACATTTTGACATGTTTATTGTATTTGCAATTGTCAACAAATTGTTATTACACTTATCATTGTTTCAGTCATTCATTTTTTTCTACGTGAGGAATTCATATTAGGAATGAGACAACACCAAATAAGATTTCACTTGTGGTTAAACTTAGCACACCATAAAATGACATAAAGTTTACATACCTCCTAAAGTACGGTTCGTCTCAAAATCTAGATAGAGGCTTTTGGATAGAAGTAGAACAAAAGCTTGTTTTTATTGGACGCATAAATAACACACGCAAAAACCGCATGCAAGCTTAATTATCTATGTATGTATTTCCATCAAATGAACTTTCTTGAAAGATAATTATTACCATTGTTCCTAAAACATAGACAAAAAAGTGCTTCTCCCAAGAATTCACTATTAAAGCAGAGTACAGTGAAGATTACTCTCACAAAGCAATGTGCAGAATACTACTGTAATAGAACTGATGTCAAGAACAATTCGCGTTAAAACTAATCCCACAGAACTGTTGCTCAAAACAATGTGCACAGCGTTTTTAAAACAAGTGAGATAAAAGAAACCAAAGAATCTACTAAAAGCTAAAGGCATTCTATATAAAACAATATAAATATTCCACAAAACGACAACCCTTCCACTATAAAATTAACAATAAATTAAGAAGACGAATCAGCCTTTACTCTGTTCTCAATTCGTCTAGGCTCAGACATAGAACTCGACTCGTAATACGAGGGTCACGGGTTTGAATCCCCGTTAAACCAAACATACTCGCCCTTTCATCTATGGGGGAATTATAATGCCACAGTCAATCCCACTATTTGTTGGTAAAAGAGTAGTTCAAGAGTTGGCAGTGAATGGTGATGACTGACTGCCTTTTACATTACAAAATTACAGACGGTTTGCGCAGATAGCCCTTGTGTAGCTTTGTGTGAAGTTTAAAACAAACCAAACCAATTCGTCCACTATTTACATGAGGTATAACACCTAAATAGTTGCTAGTTCACGAAAAATGTAAGAATCATTATTTGATGTATTCATTCTGAATGGCACATAATGTTATACAGTCAGATCAGAGACCCTAAAGTTCATGTATAGCTGTCCATCATTTTAAACTGCTAAGAAGATTGAAAGCAGCTAAACAGAAGCATTTTTTTGACAACATGGCTTCTTTAACTTAATTAGGTAGCGGGTTTAATATCACTTTTATAACACCCACAACTGAAAATATGGAAAATGTTCTACAATTCAATGCGGACTTGAATCATGGGCTTTCGTATCTATAACTAGGTAAGCTAACTATTAGACTACGACAGCCCCTTTTAGTTGCAAACCTGCTAAACATGATGAAATAAATAAAAATTGAAACTTGAAAAAAAAACGAACCAGCTGGAAAACATCTAAGTGTTTATGGTTACTAACTACCATGGCCTCTGGCCCTTTTATATCAAAATATTTAGAAAGAAAAAATGCTTAACAAAACAAAAATAAAGCTATTCTCATTCAGAAGGAACTATTTTTTTAATTATTTTTTCAAAGTGTGTTTATTGTTTAGCATAAAGCTAAATAAGGGACTATCCGTGCTGTGCCCACGATAGATTGTGAAATACGGTTTTTGGCGGTGTAAGCCCGCAGACTTATGGCCGAGCCACTGAGGGAGTTAGTGGTTAGACAGTCTAAAAATTATACTAAAATGATTTTAAATCGGCGTCCCTTGCATTGTCAAGATTCACTATCCTTCACCACACCACAAAATATATTGTGGTAAGATTGTTCACCTGCTTTGTGAATTGTGGTTTTTTTTTAAATGTTTATAGTTCCATGAATGACGTAATTGTAGGAAATACCAAAGACGTTCCATAGATTGGTGGTTAAGGCTTTCAACTCACAACCTGTGGGTTGCGGTTTCAAATTCCTGTTGCTGAATATGCTCGCCATTTTAACTGTGGGGGCGTTATAAAGTTAAGCTCAATCCAACTATTGGTTGGTAAAAGTGTAGCACAAAAGTTATTGGTCAGTAATGTTGATTAGCTGCCCTTCCTCTAGTCTATGACTTTTAAATTAAGGACAGCTAGTGCAGATAGCCCTCATGTAACTTTGGGCGAAATTCGAAACAAATGAAATCAAAATAAATGGTGTTATTCGTTTAAGTTCTTACAAATGAACTTTAATTTTTATTATGTTGAGCGAATGCATATTCAGTGTAAATCTTCTGGATGTTCAGTGATAAGCTTGAGCGTTTATACAAATAACGCGAATATTTGGAATGAGATCTCTGCGGGACGCCCTTTCAGCTGTGGGGGCGATATAATGTGACGGTCAATTCTGCTATTTTTTGGTAAGATAGTAACTCAAGAGTTGGCGATGCGAGTCGAGTGCCATAACAGAGATTATTTATGTCCATATCATACTTGTTTAAATGTTTGTTTAATTTCAAGAGCTATCTGCGCTAGCTACTTCTATTTTTGAAGTGATAGACAAAATTGAAAGCAACTTTTAGACCAACAGAGTGGAACTAGAATAACAAATAGTTATTTATATCCTATTTAAACTCTATACCCTGTCAATTTTTCGGCTAGGTTATCGGATCAAATAATTATACTTTTACGCCCACTTACTCACGGTCACAAAGTTAAGGGTTTTATTTTATTTTATTTTTATTGGTGGAGAGAGTGGTTAACGAGACGCGAATCACTGATCTATGGTTTGTTACATTAACGGTTACTAGCTAGCATAATTTTCTTGTGAGAGCATTTATGTTAAGACACATTTTCATCAGTGTGTTGATCAAACAGTTCTTTAATGTCGTGTGATTAGATTTATATAAAAAATCTTCGAAATGTAAATATATATCTTTAATACAATGTTCATCCAGTGCCAACAAAAACATGTAACCACACAACTATTGATAAATTTATTGTTGTTTCAAACGATTAAAACAGAATAACAACTGTCAAATTCCTCCAGACAGGAGGGCCCGACATGGCCAAGCGTGTTAAGGAGTTCGACTCGTAATTCGAGGGTCGCGGGTTCGAATTCTGGTCGTACCAAACTTGCTCGTGGGGGCGTTATAATATGACGGTCAATCCCACTATTCGTTGGTAAAAGAGTAGCCCAAGAGTTGGCGGTGGGTGGTGATGACTAGCTGCCTTCCATCTAGTCTTACATTGATTAATTAGAGACGGCTAACGAAGATAGCCCTCGTGTAGCGTTGCGCAAAATTAAAAAACAAACAAACGAGACAGGAGATAAGATTCGTTGAGTTATTGTTTCGCCATTATTACTGTTTTATCGAAACGAAAACTGCTACTTTCATCCACAGACCTTCTTTCATTGGCCCAAACCGTTACGTTTGTTGTTGTTTTTATTTCTCTAAAATTGCAAAAGAATCTCTAGTTTGCAATAGTATGTTTGCAATGTTATTGTTACTTTGTGGCAAAGGCCATTGGTAGCCGATAAACTAAAAACTAATTAGGTTTCAAAATTAATTAGGAAATTTGATTTTAACATAGTTACGATCACATACATTATTGTTAAACCCAACACAAACACAATTGCGAGAAAAGTCCGCATGATAAATGATTGAAAAACGATCGTTAATTTGCGTAAGATATATATATATATATATATAACGTTATCCGTCTTAATATCAATTTATGCAGCTGCTTGCATTCGTAATTAGGTAGAGATAATCATGTAAGTTAAATACGTTGTGGCGACCGAAACTAATGGGCAACCTAAACTTGCAGCCCTCAAACACCCTCAAGGGACGCAAGGTACCCTCTCCAATAACAAGCCAAAAAAGAAATGAGCTATATATACGTAACATCATTTAGGATGCAAGAATGCCTCAGGTTTGTCCTTACGGTATCGCATTAAGGTGTTTGCTTGTTGTTACCATGAGATTGGATGCAAAGAGTCGAATGTCTAGAACGACATCGAGACTATTTTGTCACTTGTGCAACAGAATCTTGATTAGCATTATGAAGTCATTACCTTCGTGTGCCTAGTGCTACAATAATCGGTTTTAAGTAGTTATTTGTATTTTTTACTGTTGTTATGGTTAGTCCACAGGTCTGTGGATACAAGTTTTCATGTCTGCGTCCCGTTGTCACACATACAGAAACACAAAATCGCTATCCGCACTTTGGGGCCGTTGGCGCATTATAAGAATGACTATAAGATCCAACTATTTGATTAGAGTAGTTCAAGAGTTGGCGTGGATAGTTGTCTAATAATTTTGTACCTCTAGTCTACAAGTACAATGTCTTTGAAAGATATCTATTGTACAACTTTTCGTTTATATTAGAAACAAAGAAACAAATTTATTCTTGATGTGTAGCAGTACAGTATTTAATATACTGTTGATCAGTGTCATATTTAACCATAAAATTATAGAAATTCATATTTTGACAAAATACTTTATTTATGATTATTTAGGCTTAATATATTGAGAATGGAACACTTCAGCCTTGTTTTCGTATTATTGTTACTCTGTGGCACGGAAGTAAGTCTTCTGTCTTCAGAAAACCAGTTTCCATATCCCTGGCGGGCATAACACAGATAGTCAATTGTACATAATGGATTTTAAACAATATATATTTTTTATTTAAATTCAGAATCGTTTACTTTACGATACAGTAATCTGTCGATTTAATAGGATTTTTTTTTTCGCATGCGTCATTAGATATATGATTTCACAGTTTTTCTATGCTTATTACAAACGGTAAGTGATGTCATATTTAATCCTTAATTTAAATAATGGTACGGTATTCTTCTGGACAGGTTTAGGTTTTGCTCTTACATGTGAGTTATCTAGAAAGAGGTAAATTGTGTTCGAAGGTATTGATTAGTTCGTACACCCACCAACTAAGAAAGTCATAGAAAATCGGTCGAACATAAAAAAGAACAACACATTTTTTATTATTTCATTATCGTGTTTTTAGTGTTTAAAATGATAAATAAAAGTTTTGACAAATCTATATAGAGGGCGATTTAATTGCTACATACTTTTATTATAGGTGTCTGTAGAGGAAGAGAACTTCTGCATTTCGTGAAGTTAATTTCTTCTTCGGTAACCAGTTTATAATGAATTTTAAACTTAACGAAAACATAGTTTTTTTCTTTTCTTTTCCCAAAACAACACGTTGTTTATATTATTCAAGAGCTGCGATTTGCGTTTTGCGTTTTCAGGGGCTCTGCATGACCAGGTGGTTAAGGCTCTCGACTCGTAATCTGAGGGTCGCGGATTCGAATTCCCATCGTACCAAATATGCAGACCCTTTGAGCTATGGGGCGTTATAATGTCACGGTTAATCCAACTATTCGTTTGTAAAAGAGTAGCCCCAGAGTTGGCGGTTGGTGGTGATGACCAGTTGCCGTCTAGAGCAGATTGCCCTCGTGTAGCTTTGCGCGAAATTCGGAAAATAAAACAAAAACAAAGTGCTTTCAGTCCTTCGCTTAACGTATTTCTTTTCAGATGCTATTTATTCGTCACGATCTACTTCACATCAATGTGTTTACAGTTATATCACTAATTTATTTTTTTGTATGTTTTCTCAATATAAAAACTGTTTACGTTTCAAATTTGACGAAAAAAAAAGAGAAAGAAACACGTGAAGCCTGGGCTGTTTGTGTATTCTTCCACTGCAATTCCTATTTTTGTGGAATTTCATTAGTAATCAGTAATACAAGACCAACCAAAGAATAAAAAGAGTACTCTTCTTGTGGTTACAACAATGATATTTGGGCTCAATTTACTCACCACCAATGAGCTACTGCTAACAGAGGTATTTAAAGAATATGTATTATTAAATCAACTAATTTATTCTTTCAAATTCTTCAGCAAAAACAGAAATGTATAAAACTAACAATTTTGTCAAAGAATAAATAGTTTGGAGTGGAAAACTTCATACTTGTAAAAAATGAGCTTTGTCCTTTTGTAAGTAGATGTGACAATATTCTAGAATTTTCGTGTAAAAAGAGTGTTGTTGAACACAAAGTTACATAATGGGATATCTGTGATCTGGCCACCTTGGCTACAGAATTCCACTTTTTAGAGTCATAAGCATGCGAAGTTACCTCACTGAGGTATGGAATGGGAGGGTTCACGTTTATTGCTGAAGTATTTTAACGTTGTTTTTATCAATCCTAATGAAAGCTCGACCGAGCTAATTTTCATCAGTACTGAACAGAATAAATTAGGCAGTTCTGAAATATTTATATCGATTCACGGTGATTTACATTTATGGTAAAAAATACTAATATATCATTTAAGCTGGCAAGTCTGTAAATTACTGATAGAGAAACAATATACCTTCTTTTCTGAGCATGCATTAGGAAAAACATATCACTTAAAAAAAAAGACAACAAAATTGAAAGTGTGACCAGAGAAGGTATAGTTACAGGGTTAAACTTCTTATATTTTTAAATTGTTTTTATTTTAGTTCAAAAATACACAGTGTTGTTGTTTTGAATTAAGCACAAAGCTACACAATGGGCTATCTGTGCTCTGCCCACCACGGGTATCGAAACCCGGATTTTAGCGTGTAAGTCCGCAGACATACCGCTGAGCCACTGGGGGGCGATGCACAGTGTGCTGAACGTCAGCCAGAACGTTTTTATAAAATTTTTAAAACTACGTTTCCTAACCCTTCGTATATTATTATTTCATCGTTTTGTGAAAAAATAAACAACGGAAAATAATTATATTATAAATCCAATAGCAATGTGTAACCAAAGAGTAGAAATATCAACATGTACATGAACTCATCACGGAATTATTCTTTTTACCAAACATTTGTGTTTTTTTTTAAATTGACATCAACGCCAACCTAATGCACAATGTATTTACAAAACTAATGTTATTTTACTCGAATAATGTTACTTCAGAACATCGTTGCACTTCATGACGCTACGACCGGTTATGATCTCTCTGATGACCATGCATTTTGACAATAGTTCAATTTCATTCTAAGGCTTTTGTGTGAAAAGTACAATACTCCTCCTTCATTATTTTTTTTACAATATATTTAGTGTAAGAGAACTAAGAATTTCCAGAACCAGTTTCGATCATACATAAGTCTACAGGCACATTTCCATTGATTTCATCTGCATGTTTTCTTATAGAATAAGGTAATAAAAGCTTCATATCTCAACTGCTTGTGATATGTAACTCTTTAAGATGAGGTATAACTAAAATCCATAGTCGCATTTAGCTCACCACGGCTTGGGTATGACTTGTTGCAAGTCGCTTTTTGGATGTTCCTGAAACCCATATTGATCCATATGCTTATAATTTATAGCCCCTTCTTGGTAATTTTGTGCATCTTACTACCTACGTAGCACCAAAAATGTTATAATGTAACTGGGATAATACACGTTTTTTACATATCGGCTGTGGTTGTCATGTGACTTTTTGATTTACATATTCGAAATTATTGTAAATTAGCGTATTCAGTATTGTATGTCAGTGCAAATATTAATACATATATATAATAGCAACTTAATTTTTGTCAGTTGCAGATGGTTTAAACTGACCTAAAATTCAAACATTTAATATTTGGTGTTTAATATTGTTAATATAGGTGCAAATTTCCTTAGACCTTAAAATATTGTTACTAAGTGAACATTATAAGCTACGCTTCTGTGGATTTGTTTGTTTTGTTTTTTTATTTTCGCGCAAAGCTACTCGAGGGCAATCTGCGCTAGCCGTCCCTAATTTAGCAGTGCAAGACTAGATGAAAGGCAACTAGTCAGCACCACCCACTGCCAACTCTTGGACTACTCTTTTACCAACGAATAGTGGGATTGGCTGTCACATTTTTAACGCCCCCACGGCTTAAAGGGCGAGCATGTTTGGTGTGACCGGGATACGAATCCGTGACCCTCAGATTACGAGTCGAACGTTTTAGCCCACTTGGCCATACTGGGCCCGCTTCTGTTGAAGGCTTTATTTCTAATTTTCATAATCAAATTGAAATATCCCAGCTCTCAAAAGTTAAGGGAGAATATATTTCATAAATAAATATGTTTATGAAGCTTTTTAAACGTGTCCTGGATAAGAGCTGGTTTATTATGTCTTAAGATCTGTCATTTGTATGCCAACCATAAAATGTAAATTTAGCTAATATAATTAAAATGTTTCTTACCATAGTAACGTGAATGAGATCGAATCGAAATAGTAAAAAATTCTACTTGTGAAAGTGAAACAAATTTATAACTTTATCATAATTTATCTTCCTTCATTTACATGACTAACTAACCCTAAGGTCATAGGCACAAGTATTGTAGTTAGGGCATCGGGTATGGGATTTCACCCCGTATTTCTGATTCAGAGGTGTTACATGTTTAATTCCAACAATTAATCCTCATTAGTGACAACATGGTTTCCAACTACTGAAAGTTATTCTTACAAATATTTGTTGCAGGGTTTTATTTCATATTAGAAGTTCGGCGTATTTCTTTTATCCTCTTTGTATTTTCAGTGGAATACATAACGATTTTACAGTTCTAAGAAAAATGTTTATTTCTTCTACAAGCGGTATTTTGAGTATTAACAAACAAGTTCAGACATCGAACTTTGGTTTTCTATCTCTAAGGAAACTTGCTTGTTTGTTTGTTTTTATCCGCGAATATTTGACGATTTATACCCTTACGTGAAAACTGAGGTCAAAAACCTCATCTCTGCGTTTCTCTGCCTTTGGAATTGTACCTATTTTGTACAGTCAGAATTCATAGCTTATTTCAATAAATGATTAACACTATTTTTGTACAATCATTTCAGATGTGAGCTGGGAGTGGTCTAGTGTTTAGCGCACCAAACTATAAATCTAAAAGCAATCAATTCGCTTTCAGTTGCCTAAAATTACACGTCACACTTTCGAATCATTCATGGGCCATATGAATGACAGCCAAAAGTTGGCGGTAAGTGCTGTTGACTTGCTACTTTCTGTTTGGTCAATTAATTCAAAACTAGGGATGGCTATCGCAGGTATCGCTTGTGTTGTATTGTGCAAAATAAACTATTAATTATTTCAGATAATGATTAAATACAGGTTGATAAATGTGACATGATCATTTTATCGCCGTTTTACGACCCTGATTATTCAAGCTTCTCTGTGACTAGTTTCATAACATTTCGTTTTTCGAGAAATTAAACATGTGCTAATTTATTTTCTTACGAAATTATTTGACTTGGCATGGCCAGGTATGTTAAGGCGTTCAACTCGTAATCTGAGGGTTGCGGGTTCTAATCCTAGTCACATCAAACATGCTCCCCCTTTCAGTCGTAGGAGCGTTATAATGTTACGGTAAATCCTATTATTCGTTGACAAAAGAGTAGCCCAAGAGTTGGAGGTGGGTGGTGATGACTAGCTGTCTTCCCTCTAGTCTTACACCCCTAAATTAGGGACGGCTAGCACAGATAGCCCTCGTGTAGCTTTGCACGAAACTAAAAAATCAACAAATGAAATTTTAGTTCGTTGAAACTTCAAGAAACTGTGTACTTCGCTTAAATTAGGTTTTAGGAGAGATAAGATAAAAGTATATAATATGCAGCCGAAAGAACTATTAATATACAGCACTTACATTTAACGAGTGTTATAATATGACGAAATAAAAAAAATATATATATTTGTATGTTATTATATAAAAATGTAGTTTCCTTTTAGTGTAAGTTTTGTTTACTTATTTTTAGGCCAAATATTTAGGATAATTTCCAGTTTCGTAGAAAGTATAGTTAGAAATACTTGCTTTACTGTAAGTGTCAAGCAAATTTCTTTTCATGAAGGAAATGAATAATTTCGTATTTTATGGATAAAACCACAAATAAAATTTTTATTATAATTGTGCAGTCTCGAAAAACAATATAAGATATTCGTGTTTGGAATCTGATTTATACCATTGAAGATAAATATATATTAGATGGTATTAATAAACTTCCGGTAAGTACATTTTCAGTACTTTACTGAGCTTCTGTACTGACAGATCGCGGAGGGTACTTATTTAACTCACTGTTCTAACAATTCATGGGATATATTTATTTATTGAACTTAGTGTAGTGTACATATAAGTACAACCATGGGATATATTTATTGAACTTATCGACAGCAGTTCGTGGGATATACTTATTGAAATTTCTTCAGTAACAAGTCGTGAGTTATACTTATTCAATTCTTTGTGTAAACTTTCCAGTATGTTTCTGAAATTTATATTTCGATATGTTGTAGAATATTGTACTGTTGGGCTTCGGATATGAACGTCCTAGAACGTAGTCACAGTAGTCAAAACAACACGTAGATTAAAGTAAATGTAAGTTGTTTGTTTCTTTTTGAATTTCTTGCAAAGCTACACGAGAGCTATCTGTGCTAGCCGTCCTTAATTTAGGGGTTAAGACTAGAGGGAAGACAGCTAGTTATCACCACCGACCGCCAACTCTTAAGCTACTCTTTTACCAACGAATAGTGGGATTGATTTCATATATTAACGTCCCCACGGCTGAAAGGGCGAGCATGTTTGGGGTGACAGGGATTCGAACCCGCGACCCTCAGATTATGAGTAAAACGCCTTAACACACCTGGCCATGCCGGGCCTAAATGTAAGTTGTGTGGTGTTTCTGACATCTGTCTTTTCGATTTTAGGAAGACGTTGTTTCATCAAAGTAATAACATCATAAACCTAATACCTGCAAGAGTACTTAAGCGTGAAACATCACTTTACTTAAGTATGAATTAGGTTTAACTCTTCATAGA
The DNA here is from genome assembly GCA_011833715.1 of Carcinoscorpius rotundicauda. Classification (NCBI taxonomy): domain Eukaryota; kingdom Metazoa; phylum Arthropoda; class Merostomata; order Xiphosura; family Limulidae; genus Carcinoscorpius; species Carcinoscorpius rotundicauda. Next base: position 56,859,203 of record CM022391.1, on the reverse strand, counting down.
ATTATACTACGTGCCGAATATATTCATGCCAAATAGAGTTTCAATTTTTTAAACATACCATTAAAGGAAACAACAATGCAAATAAAACATTGAAATGCGTCTACAAAATCTATTACGTCAGATAATCTTTGTGCTCAATGCAGACCATTTAAGTAATCTCAAAAACCTCAATTTCACTGTCATAAATTTCAAAATAAAACACATAAAAATTCTACTTATTGTAACCATAGAAGTCAACGATTATCTCAAAATAGTCCAATTTAACTTGAAAAGCTAATAAAACGAAAGAGCAAGAATAAAAGCTGATGCATAACAAGCCCTTTTGTAACCTCGAAGCGTAATCATACATATTCCAATACACAGCTGAACGACAAGACAAAGCCACTGTGGTCCATTACTCATCTATATAATATAAATCCACGAAAATCTGCTTGACCTAAATGATACTTTAGACGCTAAGTAAAATATTGCTCTAATAACACTGTGCTGTATTTTAAGTATTTTGAATGAAACATAAAAGCGTGTACATACGTTGAAAAGAAGGAGAAAGAAACACATTGTTTCATTCACCGCAATTCATTCAATAACAATATAACGACTTACAAAGAAAATGACTTATGGTAATTTTTTGGCTGCTAGTTTTAACTTCAGTTATGGTATAAAACCTTTCTGTTTTATGATTGAACAAAAAGTGCAAACCAATAGCAATAAATTATGTTTTCAACACTGTAATAAAACTTGTCGATTTCTAAAATAAAAACGTATATCTCGTAGAAAAGTATAATTTCTACACATATCAAAAATATGTTTTGATATGAAGACTGGTGCACCATGACGAATGGATAGCATAACGGCCAAGAGAAGGCTGGTGTGTCAAAACGATTTCATAACACAGTGGTCGAGGAAGGCTAGAGTACCCTGAGGAGTGGGTAGCACCACAGCTATGGAAGGGTAATGTAGCGTGACGAGTGGGTAACATAATGGCCAAGGAAGACTGGTGTGCCATGGATAGTTGGTAGGATTATTGGTATTGAATGCTGATGAATCGTGACGAATGGATAAAACAACGACAAAGGAAGGCCATGATGAGTGGATAACACAATGACCAATATCACTATGAAAAGAAATCTTTTCAAAAGTTTCCAGATTACAGCAGCAGATTGGCGATAGAAAATAAGCTGGTTAGCAATGTTTGCATAATAACACAATATTAAATAAGTAATAATTACGGAGGTTTGGATGATAGTATAGATTAATAACAATGACAACTATTGATATCCGATCGTCACAATTTTACAACGAAATACATATTTAATTATCTTAATTTTTATTTAGCCTTTAAATTCATCAACGAACTGACTCTTTAAACATGTATTCTTACGTCGTGAAACAATACTCAAATCGTTAGAATATATCGAATAAATATATCGTTAGAATATATGTTTTAAATTATGTTTTTGTGTTTTATTCCAGTCTAAACAAAAACTGATTTATTTTCCCTCTTATAACACATTCCTTTTCTGCTTGTACGAAACGGTTAAAAATTTAGGTAAAACAAAAAAGTAATGATATAAAAAATATGCAACACGACAACGACTGTCGGTTTTTTCTTTTAGTTTGCTATATGAGGACAACAGAAGCAACTAACTTAGTTTTTAAGTGACGTCTTGCAGTATTCTTCACAGTTGTAGGCGGATGAGGGAATAACTGATTTTGTAAAAGCAAATAATAGAAACGTAGATGACACTAAAAATCAAAATAATATTGTATCTTCAGCATTTTTAAATGTCGATTATTTCTTTTAGCTGGGGTACTCTGGACGAAAGATATGCAAATTCATGAAAGATTACATTAGGACATGAAGAGTTGCTTCCTTTATACATAAATAAAATGAAACCAAAACACCCATGAACACAGCAAAACACAAAATGTGAAACCATAAGTTTATACGTGTCTCCTTATTCACTCAATAAACCTGCATGCCAAATTTGGTAGAAATCCATCAACAGGGGCAAAGTATTTTTTTAAAAAACAACAAAAGCAAAAACACTCAAACAAATCGCAAAATGCAAAATTGAAAATGTGTGCGTGATTCCCTATGGACCTAATGTACCTCCATACCAATTTTCATGAAGATCCATCCACACCCTACAAAGTATTTACATGTGCATACAACAGAAAATACTATTATATTTACATACATGGTACCAGTACATTAGATCTGTAAGTGATGTATTTATGACGTCATATATGCACCGTGAGATTGGAGGAAAATAAACTTCTCCGTGACAGGAATCGTAGGTGAAATGGGAAAACGTGACCCCTATTGCAAATCTACATGCATACAGGATAAACATTTTGCGAAGTTGGGATTGCACATCGCGTAATAAAAAGGTTTATCTAGTATCATTCAAGCAAGATTCCGTTACAGTATGATATGTCGTTTTTGGACGGGAGGTCTGACTGAGTATTCGATAAGTAATACATAAATAACTCTCATAATACTGTGGTATTTGATCAAGTAATTATTTACTCATGGAGAAATCTAAGTGATTGTCTGTTTTTTAAGTAAGGCCACTTTGAGCTACCTGCTGTGTCCACCGCTTGAATACGAACCCCGTAGTTTAGTGTTGTAAGCTCGTGGGTTTGGTGATTTAAGTGTTACTTTTTAACTACGTCTGGGTACCCCGCTGGTACTGCGGTAAGTCTCCAGAGTTTACAACGTTAAAATCAGCAGTGCGATGCCATGAAGATTAGAGACAATAATCTAACACGAATGTGATCTGAAAGAGAAATAACACTTTAGTTTATTATCGTATATCACTTTTTATATCGATGTTTGTTTATGTTAAACTTATATTTAGAAATGTACATTACATACTGTTAAATCTGTATTGTAAAATTCCGGCCTATTCACTAAAGTTGTAGGCGAATCTCGAGTTTAAGAGTGAACAATTTATGAGTGTACGTAAACACTGAAGTATTTCAACATTGTTCTTTTAACTGAAATTTTTAGAATCTTGCCTAATGCTTATAAACCAATGCGACACGCCAAGAAACAGTATAAATTATTGGTTTGCTACAATTGGTATATTATAAACTTCGGAAGCTACAACTGTGTGTAATTAAGCTTACTTATAGGTAACTTCAGCTGTTATAAGCCGTTTAATTTCAGTCGATTTACACTGGACATTATTATTTTTACGAAAATATCATTTAACTTCATCGGTAGAAAACTCAGCTTGTGACTGGCATAGAAAGAATACAGAGCAAGTTTTCGTCCGAGTTAAATGATTTGTATCTACATCAACTGGAAATTAATTCGCTCATAATGAACTCTTGAAAAGGCATCAAGGAATTTCCAAATCAGTTAGAAGACTCATTATTGTTTGTAAAACTTTTGTACAGAGATCATTATTTGTAATAACCGTTACTGTAAATTGTATTACTGTTTATATATTAAAATATATATACATTTAGAAACAAGTGTGTGTGTATCAATCTTGTTGGCAACTGTCATAAATTGGAAACATATTAACATTTATTTAACCTCTATATTATCATTTCACTCAGTTTTATATTATTCAAAAGTATATACGTTACGTAATATTCTTCAAAAGAAAGAGAGAAAGTTAAATCTAGATTCCAACGTGTCTTTATATCTGTGAGGAAAGTACTCAAAATTTGATTTTAATCCATAAATGTGTGTACACTGATGTAATGGGAAATACGGCTATGACATAAAGGATAAATAACATCCTATTTGGTTTTCTTAAGGGTTTTATTAATAAAATATATGTATAATCTGTATATTGCACGAAAATTTGGTAATGAGCCATCTTCTTCTACACCATAAGAAATCGAATCCCAGATTTTAACGTTGCAATCTGTAGACTTACAACCCTCGCACCGTGGGACAAATTTGGAAATAGAAGATTGTGTATTACATGAATTATTTTGCTAAAATGTTTGGTAACTTTTTTATCATCTTTATAATAAGGTGTTTCAACAGTGGATCAGTCAACTCTGAACGGATGCTGCCAGAGCCCAGCCAAATATCCCAATTTACTCATCGGACGATGATGGCGTTTGATAACATCTGTCTCTGGTTGAAAACTGATCTAAACCACAACATTATCCACGTTTTATAAACAGACTGGAAATATCATGAATTTCATGTGAAAAAGTTTTGTTTGAGACCGATTACTTTTCGGCATTTGTTTATGAATTCTGACAACTCGTTTACATCAGTTGTAAAATAAAGATGTCAAGTAAAAAGAAGCCAGTGAAATGTTTTACAGCTGAGTCTGTTCAGTGAGTCAAATGAAGAACAAAGTGATGATGATGATTTTGACATAGAATTTTGGTCTGGAAGAGACTCTAGTGATAAAGACGACTCATCAAGAGCCAGTTGTGTTTCTCAATCAGCTGATCATTGAGGCTCATCGTCTCAACTAGTAACTAGTGTTACACAGAGGCCACAAAAGTGAGCCTCAGCTAGACCTGATACACCTCCCAAATCTACGTACACTATCAGAGCAGGTAGATCTGCAAAATAAGTTGGTAGAGAGTAATGATTTTGAGTTTTTGCTGAAAAAAAAGAGGCGTAATTCTGGTGTACAAGCCGACATTAATGATATTTTAACTCCTGTCGACTGTTTCAGAGCTCTATTTATAAATGTAAGTAACGCTTTCATCACTACTATCAACGAGTAGTACGTCAAAGTTCCAAAGTAACCGCATACGCAGATGTAGTTAAGTATTTGAACTGGAATCCTTTTACCAACTATGAGCTACTGAAGTTAATTGCGATGACAACATCAACAGGCATTGACAAACGACTTAGCATTCAAGATTACATCAGCCACCCACCAGTCTCTCTACAAACCTTTCTGTCATCAAGTGTTCAACAAGAGATTTGAGGCTATTTATTCAATAATGCTTTGTGTTGATACCCCTAATATATAAGGAAAAAACAAAATTAAGAAAACTGAAATTTTTGTAAGATGTGGAAATAATTATTGGGAAATTATAAAAAAATAATTCCGATTTAGGAAGTTAGGTGCTGATGTCATTAATCAAAATGTTCTGTAAGTTTTAAATTTGTGTAATATTTGGCAAACTCTTGAAATATTCAGTATCGTTGTTATTCAAAACATACCCTACTTCTCTATTTATAAGTTATTCCCAAGACTTTCCGTATAGTTTACAATGCATCACCCTTCTTTCTTCTGTACCCAGTAGCACAGTAGCATGTCTGTAGACTTACAACACTAAAAACCAGATTTCGATCCTCTTGGTGGGCAGATCACAGATAGCCCGTTGTGTAGCTTTGTATTTAGTTCAACAACAACAACTGTTTTTTCACCTTACCAAGTATCTTCCGTTTTACACCACCCGAGTGTTTCAATAGCCTCCTATGCAGCTTTATGTTTCAAAACTAAAAAGCGAACCAAATATTCAGTTTTCTTTTCATAAATTTCTTGGAGATTCTATGATCAAAACATACTATATGAATTCTCCACAACAAAACAAAAAAATATTCATCAGTTTCCTGTATAAAAATATCCAAATAAATAACGTTTTTCTTCCTTATCTCATGATTATATCTTTAACATTAAACAATCCCCCGCTGGTACAGCGGTAAGTCTACAAATTTATAACTCTAAAATCAGAGATTCGATTCCACCTCGTTGGACTCAGTAGATAGCCCGATGTGACTTTGCTACAAGAAAATGCATATACACTCGTGCTTATATCTTTAAAACTTTTTGTAAGGTTAGAAAAATTATTTAAATTTTACTCAAAACGACCTATTATGTAATTATATTTATATATAATTTATATATAATCTCTAATTTAGCAGTGTAAGACTAGAGGGCAGGCAGCTAGTCATCACCACCAGCCGCCCACACTTGGGCTACTCTTTAGCAACGAATAGTGGGATTGATCGTAACATTATAACGCCCACAAGGCTGAAAGGGCGAGCATGTGAGGGGAATTAGAACCCCTGAGAGTCGGGTTACGAGTGGAGTGCTTTAACCACCTGGCCATGCAGAGCACAGATAGCCCATCTGTTTTCTCTGTGATTAACTTCAAACAAACAAAAGAGTCATTCTAGATGTTTTGACAAAGAAACATATCTTATGATTATCCATAGTACAAAGACCCATTGTAAAATTCATTTCTTTTAAATATAAATTTATATGTTTTTTTTTCATATTTACTGTCTACCTATCTCTACTTTAGGGATAGCTTTGCTTATTAAGTAAAATTTATTTACACATCACGTATATTGTTATTTACTGTTTTATTAAGTTGTAAATCATTTGTTTAAAGCATACAAGAGAATCCACCAGTGACTTGTTTATTCGTCTACTCGCACGATTAATATTTGTTTCTCTACATGAAAACCGATGTGTAGCACAGCGATATGAAAGCCAAAAACTTACAGTAGTTGGTTAAATTGTAGGTCATTAAAGATTAGATCAAAAGTCATGCTCAGCATAAAAATATATTGACCAACAAACCACCTTGTTAAAGACTACAGATTCGTAGCTTAAACAAAAAGTCACAGTATAGTTTCACATCCAACTAGAAGGACATATCTTCTACAATAATGCCGCTCTTCTAATTAAAAACGTGTATTACTTTCTATCTATGGACTTTCTGATATACATATTGAGCTTGTAATCTGTTCAACCCTCCATTCTTCAGGTCCATTTTACGCTCCTTAAGCTATCGGTATAGATGTGCAGTTAATATTGAGTAGGCCAAGAACTGTAAGCGGATAAGAAAAGTGTTTATTCAAAATAAGAATTCAACGCTTGAAAGCTTAGAGCACAAGTGAACTATAAACAGATTCTCAGAATATCAAAGGGTTCACCAGTCGTGCACCTCCCCTAGTGATATATTTCATGTATTACTCTTACTTCAATATAACTTGATTACAAGTCGTGAAAATCTTTCGATCCGAGGAAACTGAACTGGAGAAGAGACATCTCCGTTTAGTTTATTTTGTTTATGAAAGGGGTGAATACTGGATGTTGTTTACAAAAGTTTGTTGAACTTCTTCGCGATAGATTGACGAAAAAGAATTTCACATTCTTCATTCGACTTTCAGCTAACCAAACAACTATAGCATTTAGAGAAAAAAACCGGCATACCGACATTTTAAAGCTTAGTCTCGAAGTTTAGCGCTCGCTGTTGAGACCTCAGAAACGTTCTGTGCAGAGACTTTCCATGATTTTATTTTCTGGTAGACTTGTTCTTGTATTCTCTGTTTCATATTCCTTTCAAACAAGGCATTAAAGTTTTTGAACATTTGAACTGATTGAACTTTTAATTTCAAGTTGGTTTTGGTAAGACTTTTATATTAGAGTAAAATTTACGAAACTTTTCTCTATCGATGGGAAGAAAACCGTTACATATACAAAATATGTTGAAGAAATATGTAACGTATTAGATAGTAACCTCTTTCAGTGTGTACAGCTTCGAAAAATAGTTATCATATACTGAAAAATGAGAAAACTATGTGAATAACCAGAGCTGGGCAGACCAAGTATCAGTACCTTTCTGTTGTTTTTTGACAACGCTTGTGGAAATTATAATTCTATTTTAATAGAAAGTTGCATTTTATATTTCTGTAAGAGTATTTGTAGCTTGATGAATGTAGCATCGAGTCTGACGTTAACTAAACCAGGAATAACGTTTGATGTGTTTATACACATTTCTGAGGAGCAGTTGATGGAAAATGACAAATTCATATTTAGTTAAAATTTTTTTCTTAGATTGTGTAACGTATGATGCACTTGAATTTATTTATCTTCAGTAACAAATACGACGTCGCGGAATTACACGAGTTTCTTTTTTTCGTACATGATAACTGTATTCACAGCGGTAAACATATATATATATAAACATTATCACTGTATTCATAGCGGTAAGCATATACATTAATATTATTACTATATATGCAAAAACGGCTCGTTTGGGTTGAGAAAATATTTTACATAGAAGAGCGAAGAACGTTTCGACCTTCTTCGGTCATCGTCAGGTTCACAAAAAAAGAGGTAACTGACCGGAAGCTGACCACATGTTTAGAAGGGGTTGTGTAACTGAGTGTCAGAATGTAGAGAGCGGTGTTAGATGTTTGAATATATACCTTATTTTATTATATTAATATTGGTATAAAGGCATTCCTTTATATTGGTGTATTTTGGGTTTAAGTTGTTGTATAATTAAGGCTTCTTTAATTTTGCAAAATGTTGCATAATAATGATATTTTAAAGAATTATACGTATAACTGTATTCATGGCCCTAAACATACGTATAATTCTTTAAAATATCATTATTATACATGTTAAGATGCTGACTATTAATATAAGAGACGTGTAGCTTATGTTCTTCCCCCTCGGGTACAATAGTCATACGTATTACATAGGGCCGTTTAATAGTATATCACTCATACCATAGTTACCAAAATAAACGTCTATACAAATTATTCAAGGTTAAAATTCTTTTTAAATATCGTTTGATTAATCTCAATATATTGTAGCATAGGAAAAGTGACTGCATGAAATCTCACTCTAAATTTTAACATTTGTTTAAAAAACAAAGGTTAAAGGTTTTACTCTTTGTAAAAATATTTAAATCCAAGTGTAGAATAAATGATTTAGCTAAATTTCTTCGTTTTGACAAAAAGGATTAGCAACTGTTTCTGAAGATATTGAAAGTATAGAGATTATTTTGAGGAAACAGTGTATGATGTTTGTTCACACTTTTCTCATAAGTTATGTTCTCCTCTTAAGTGCTTGTTGATGTAAGAGTAGTGGGCCTTTTCAAGACTATGGCCATTATCGTTGAGTCGGCTTTCAGAATTAACTGCAGTGTCATGAGGAAAAGCACGCTTGCAAAGCGCGTTGAACACACACATGCAACTACGAATATAAAAAGAACAAATTATTTAAGATTAGGTTTCTCTCCGTTTTCCCTCAAGAAAATATTAATTATTCACTAGATGGCGTTTGTTAAAAGCTTAGTATATGAAATTGAGAAACAAGTACTTTTTATTTCATTTATGCTAATTTACTATAAAATTCTTTAAGTGATTGTTTTTCATTTTGTTAGCATATATCGAGTGTTACGTCACTGAAACTTTATCAGTATCTTCCCGAATACATGAAAAACCGCATTAAATACACAAAACTTTAATTATTTTCAACTTTTCATATTATTGATGTGTTTAGCAATTCCTGTCAAATTCACTACCATATGCTAGAAATTAAATTAATCTACATAATTTCTCTATAATAGCTTCCAAATAGTACTTTAAAAAATTTAAGACATTTGAGGTTCAAAACCAAAAGTTAGCTTGTAGTGTTTGACACACATTCACAGAAACAATAAAAAAGTCAAATAGTAAAAAAATCATTATTTGTTCTCCTGGAAATTCACATTTTCTTTCAGAAAACCACCTATCAGTAGAACTACTTTTAAATGATACACTACTTTAGTGTTTTTGTTGCACCGAGGATATAACGTAAGAAAATAGGAAATGGGGTATTAAAACATTCCATTATTTTCCTATCCCGAAGTAAGTGATATAGCACTATTTCCGATAGCTCTTGACGGTTTATGCAAACTAGTGGATTTGAGCATCTTTTATGAATTCTGTCTCAAAATAGGTATTGTCATATGACTTATTTATAAGAATAAAATAAAATGATTTGGACCATTCAGAGCTTCATGAGCTTATGATGCCTTTCACACCATTTTTATTTCTGTAACTCATGGTAACCTCAATGTTATTTATAAGGCACTACCTACATATTTAAAATAATCCATGGGCACCTTTCTTTCACATGGCTCACAAACTCAAGATTGGATAACAGAACTTTTTTAATATTTTACTATCTTCAAGTTAAAATTAAAAACACAACACTGAAACACCTAACAAACCTAAAAGTAGAAACAGTTTGGCCGTCCTTAGTTACTTGAATATAAAACAAGGTATTTGATATTCTCTATGATGCAGTTTTCCGGTAGAAAAACTGACAAACCTTATTTTCGAGGTTTTCTAATGCTATGCTTTTGAATAAAATAACAAAAATGAAAACGAGCAGAAGCAATATTTGTTTTTCAGATTTACAATATTATGGTTGCTAGAGTTATGCGTTATTTTCGAGAGTCGAGAAACTGGAAAATAAAGGGCAAAAGGAAATCACGATTAAAATACTGGTGTGTAACATGTTATTAGTTTTATAAAATACATGGTAACAACACAACGATTACACAAGGTAAAACAAATTTTGTTCTTTGATAGTACGTGTTATTTCTTAATTTTTTATGTTGTAAAAGTACAGAAAGTGGCCATTATTCCCTTCAAACTTTGGTTTTGTGATCTGGATAATGAAATTTAAAAATTAAACTATCTTGTACGTAAAAATAGGCAAATGTGCACATTTTCATTTATTTAAGGTCTGAATGAAACAACATATAAATTAAGATTTACATGTATTTATACTAAAGTTGTACAAAAATGAATAAAAATGTTTAGAAGTTAGTAGTTTTTTGATATTTGGGATTGTAATGCAAATCACTTTCATGCATCAGCCCCCATCATGTTTTTGTTATACGCTCCCAAATCACAAAAGCAAAGTTTGAAGAGAAAAATAGGTCTTTTTCATTTACTTTAGGAATAAGCAATTGGGAAATAACACTTTCTGCTCAGGAAGAAAAAAAAGTAAAAAATTTGTTACATAGTGTAATCAGATAGAATACTTACGATGCTGTGAAAGTTTGATTTTTTCAGATGTTGCTTTTTAAAGTAAACCCGACATGGACAGATGATAAAGGCACTCGACTCCCAATCTGAGGGTCTCGGGTTCTAATCCTCGTCGCACCCAACACGCTCGCTCTTTTAGCCGTAGGCGCGTTATAATGTGACAGTCCACTATTTGTGGCTAAAAGAGTAGTCCAAGAGTTGGCGGTTGCTGGTGATGACTAGCTGCCTTCCCTCTAGTCTTGGACTGCTAAATTAAGGACGGCTGGCACAGATAACCATCATGTAGCTTTGCGCGAAATTCAAAAACCAAATCAAGCTTTTAATGTTTAGGAACATTAACCGCATTATATTATACGAAATTAAAAACCTGTGGAGAGCTGAAATTTAATTTATTTGGAAGTACAGAAATCAAATAAAAGATTTTTTTCTGCTCAAAAATGCAAAGCAAAAGATTGTATAGTTTATGTTTATGGTGGGGACACTTTTTACAAGCTGATGTAGCTTAGTCTTAGCGAGGCCTATTAAAGAGTATGTCAAATTATCAAACCTAAAAGTCCATAATTCGCTTTCCGTTGCCACGATATCGCTCTTCAAAATTATGGACAGCTAGCTTATATAGCCCTTCTGTAGGTTATCCCAAAAAACTTTCATTAATGTTATCTCAAAATGTTTGTTTACCTGTATTTTTATTGGTTTATTTACTAAATAATGAGAAATTATAACAATATAGCTTGTGTTTTAAGAATGACTGATCAAAGAGCGAAACTATCGAACAAAGATACTAAACGGTTTGTGTACCTTTTTTATTTTAAAATAATTTCTCAACAAAACAAAAATCAACTCTTTTGAAATAAATTCATTTTAACAGTGTTAGTAATGTGTTGAAAGTTTACCAAACATTTATAGCCATAAAAGAAAAAAAATAATATAACTTGAGTTGTGAGATTTTAACACAAAAATACTTGCTCTCTGATAGTTTAGCAGTGAGTCGAGGCCTATAACAATACAATTTGAAGGTCGATTTCTACAATGTGCACAACATATATAGCCCATTTTGCAGTACAAATCCCACAATCAAAGTATTTCCACTTTAAGTAGATTTATATTACTTTATGTTGCACCACAAGTTTGAAGTCAAAAGAATTAATGCCTACTTACGCATGCACTTGCATGTTTATACATGCACAAATTCGGGAAGAAATGGCTGAATTTATTAAATTCTTTTATTACAATGTAAGAGTAGCTCAAATACAGCATTAGCAACATACAGTCATGTGAAAAAGTTAGAACACCCAATGAAAGCCTGTGTATTTTTGTAACATGTTTTGATATACAGATATTAAATCTCAATTTCAACAATACTAAGAGATTATAGGAATATAACTGAACAATTAAAACTGAAAAAAAGACTTTTCAAGATCTTCTGTAAATGTAATTCCACAAAAATGTATATTCTTACCGAGGAAAAAGTTATAACACCCTACCCCCTAGTAGCTAGTGTTACCCCCTTTGGCTGAAATAACTGCAGTGAGACGCTTCTTGTAGCCATCTATTAGTTTCTGACATTGGTCTGAAGAAAGTTTGCCCGACTCCTCCTCAATGCAGAATTCTTCCAGCTGTGAGATGTTTGAGGGGTTTCTTGCATGTACAGTCCGTTTCAAGTCACCCAACAGTATCTCAATGGGATTAAGATCTGGGCTTTGACTTGGCCATTCCAGGACTCTTCATTTCTTAGTTTTCAGCCAGTTCTTGGTGGATTTACTGGTATGTTGTGGGTCATTGTCGTGTTGCAGGATCCAGTTCCGCTTCAGCTTTAATTTTCGTTCAGATGGTCTCACATGATCCTCTAGCACTCTCTGATACACAGTAGAATTCATGGTGGATTTTATGATTGTGAGCTGTCCTGGTCCTGCTGCAGCAAATCAGCCCCAAACCATGACACTTCCACCTCTATGCTTCACAGTTGGTATGAAGTTCTTTTTCTGGAATGTTGTATTTGGTTTACGCCAATCATGTCCTCTGTTCTGGTGTCCAAATAATTAAATTTTGGACTCATTTGTCCAAAGAACATTATTCCAAAAGTTCTGGTCTTTGTCTACATTCTTTCTGGCAAACTTCAGTTGGGCCTTGATGTTTCTCTTAGAAAGCAAAGGTTTCCTCATTGCACACCTCCATGCAAGTCTTGCATGCAAGACTTGTGCAGTCTCTTTCTGGTTGTAGAAGCATGCACTTTCACATCAACAGTAGCCAGAGCCTGCTGTAGGTCTCGTGATGACATGTAAAGGTGTTTGGAGACTTCTTTTAACATCTTGCGGTTTGCTGTTGGGGTGAACTTGCTTGGGCGACCAGACCTGGGCATGTTGGCAGTTGTTTTGAAAGCCCTCCACTGTTTTCCGGACAGTGAAATGACTGATTTTAAAATCTTTTGGGATCTTTTTAAACCCCTTACCAGACTCATATGCTGCTACAATTGCCTTTCTAAAGGCTTCAGACAGTTCTTTTGCTCTCACCATGGCGCTCACTCTCACTTGAACAGTCAGGAGCGCACCAAATTAAATGTCTGAGGTTTAAATAGGGCAAGCCTCATTCAAAATGCTGAGTAAAGATCTTCTAATCATGTGCAACTGGTGTGATACACCTGTGTGTGAGTTGATCCATTTTAAGTGGGAATAAATGTGGGGGTGTCCTAACTTTTTCCTCAGAATATTCATTTTTGTAGAATTATATTTTCAGAAGATTTTGAAAAGTCTTTTCTTCAGTTTTAGTTGTTTAGTTATATTACTATAATATCTCAGTATTGTTAAATTGAGATTAAATATCAATAAATCCAAAAAAATTAACAAAAATACTCAGGCTGTCATTGGGTGTTCTAACTTTTTCACATGACTGTACCTGTAACAATCGCTTCAAAGTCTGTTGACGAATGTAATATCAACTCAGACTTAACACTAATGAAAATTAGTAACATTTTAAAATTCATCATATTTGAAACACATAGACTTCAGACACGTGATATGATATTTATAGGACCTTTTGAAATATAGATTTTATTTTTTGGTCAATTTATTATTTATTACACAATAAAAACTACTTAATAACATAGGTATTCACTATTCCTTTACACATTAAACCAATAACTGTTCACCTGAAAGCTACTTTTCGTTCATATACAAAAGTATTTGCAGGCTTAATGACGTTATGTACTAGTCCACTTTGTTAACAAAATAGTTATAAAAATATTATTAAAACATTAAAACTAATAAAACTAGATAGTAGTTACCTCGCTATATTTCATACAAACGAACTTGTTTATGTGAACTTTCCATTTTCGTACGAGTTAAAAACTTTAACTCTTTCTTCGTCAATGTTACTTTTTTTTTCTCTCATATGCTGCCAAGGAAGGCACTTACCACTCGTTTCTTACAATATTTGCTCTTCTATTTATAGCTTGTTCAGTGAAGCTTAATTATATTTAATTCTACTAGTGCATTATTTGACAAAATGGGATACCATGAAAGCTGTTCTACGCATACTTACTAAATATTTCCATGCTATAAAGATCTGACAAAAGTGGGAAAAAGTTACCGAGTTAAGAAGGAAAGCTATAGGTCTTTAATTACTGTAATGTGTAGACAATAACACTATCCTCAAAATGAGTTGAGATGTGAAATGGCGCAGATAAGGGCCCAGACCAAAATATTGTCACAGCTTTAGTTTGCATACTGTTGAGAACCGTTTACGAGTTGATGATAATTGGCTCCAACCTCCAAAGTGTAATCAGAACTTACACTTACAGCATTATCATGTTACTGCTTATTTTCCTCCTATAAGTACAAGGCTGATATCTCTAGGTACTACCTGTTCAGCCAACATGCAACTTTATAAAAGGTTGCTTGTTAGTAATCTTCTCAGTTGACGATGCCACAAACCATCTGACTTTGAGAAAGGCAAAGAAACAAAACTAACTTGAAGCAAGACCAATTTAACGACGTTTCTTTATGTGAAACCTTGACATATACAGAACAAAGAATATTTACTGGTTTTATAGTCTCAATTTACCATATCTTTTTTCTCTGGACTTAAACATGTGACTGGAAACGTATAAGAAAATCCGTCAGTTTCATACTTCTGATATTTCTGCAGTCATTTTGATATATATATATGTAGAGACCTTCACAATGCTGGAGGTATCGGTTCCTCTGTAAGTTGTGGCTTCTTCAGGCCATCGTCGTAGTATTAATATGTTAAACATGGTATGCCTAGATCCCCTTAAGGACGTATTAATCTTTGTTTGGAAAGTTGTCAAGGTTACTGTGTAGCCGTTCCAAACAGCAGCAATTTCATTACTGTGGGCTCAGTATATTTCTCAACCTTAAGCTAGATATACCCTCAGCCACTATATTTGCTGGTAGTTACTTAAAGAAGTCTAATCGAATTTACACATCACTGCTCTCGAGTTTACGAGATTTGCGAATGTGCCAAACGCGCGTTGTGAGTCAAGCATGTTTTTTTTTCTTTGCTTGGCAATTAATCCATTAACTGAGTTTAATGCGATTAGATATTAACACAGTATGTGCCTCACAACTGACCTATAGAGTGTTTCTTCAACACCCAGTTTGACTTCTGTTGTTGGTTGACAGTTCTAAATAAGAAAGTCCACGAACTTAAATGAGCTTCAAGAGATCGCAGTATATGTTTCATTACTTGTCTAGGAACATCTTCAAAGGTCTAAGCCTATCTTCTGGTGTTGGTCAGTACTTCAGATGTAGCAGTTCGAGAAATCTTCAACAGTTTAAGTTAATCAGTGTTTCACATTTAGGAGTTTGCAAAATATCCAACGATTTTCTGGGGTTATCGTGAAAATGCTCCATGTCAAGGGTTTATAGGGTCTCCATTGATTAAGCTTATTTTCTTATGCCAACTTTGCATCTCAAATAATTTAGTTTACGGTAGTGAAATCAAAGTCTCAATAAACGATCAAATATTATTTATCCTAAAAGGTTAATAAGACTTCGAAGGTAAATTTTATGCCCTGAATAAAAATGTAAGACTATGCGTCATTCCTGGACTAGGTTCGAGAAAACATCGTTTCCATGAAGTATATTACTTGATTATATTTTGTGATATCCGGACTTATTTAACAACTGCTAACTTTTTACTGCAGCGTAAACCGGACATGTATTTTTCCAATTGAGACAGCCAGAGACGATTTCAACCCAGCAAATATAAGTGTCTGCACTTCTCATCTGCACTTCTTGACCAATCTGAATCAAACTTGACAAGTACACATCAGGCCGCGTGAAAAGTACTATAAGATGTCTACGTTTGGTCTTATGTCATCTCTCGGATGTCCGTTTTTTTGTTTTACTTGATAATGTATTGATCACCTCCAAAATTCAAAGTTACTTTCGTGGGTATTTCAGGAAGTGATATGAGAGATATCATTCTGAATTGTCTATCAATGTGACTGCATTTCATGTTTAAAATATTTCTTTTTCAGTCTAAACTAAATCTGGCATGTGGTCTAGACTTTCGGATCTAATCCCCATTCTGCTTTCAGAGGGCCCCGGCATGGCCAAGTGAGTTAAGGCGTTCGACTCGTAAACTGAGGGTCGCGGGCTCGAATCCCTGTTGCACCAAACATGCTCGCCCTTTTAGCCGTTTGGGCGTTATATTGTGACGATCAATCATACTATTCGTTGGTAAAAGAGTAATACAAGAGTTGGCTGTCTTCCCTCTATTCTTACACTGCTAAATTAAGGACGGCTAGCCCAGATAGCCCTCGTGTAGCTTTGCGCGAAATTCAAAAACAAAAATACTTGCAGAGGGCGTTGAATGAGCGCAGCGCGTAGATGTTAATAAACTAAAATGTGAGTTATTGTAATATTTGTAGTTATTTGAAATTTTACGAACATTCAAAAGTTTATTATAATTGTTATAACTTCATGTATGCAGCAGTTTCGCTGCATTGCCCTAGTGAACCGAACATTACGATACAATCAGTACGACTAATTCTTTGCTCATTTATAGCTTATATTATACTTTTTAAGTTCCCTAGTTGAATGAAATAAAACGCTGAAAGTTAGATAAATATTCTGATCAACAATCTAGCTTAAAAGAATAAGTAATACAAAGTATATTACCTATCAAAGTAAGCGGATATACAATAGAAATGAGAAATATACGTGTATATTTTTGTAAACTTTTGTTTGGAATTATTAAAAGGACATTACTGATTTTAGTAAACAAATGATGATTAAAATATTTTTAGTCACATAATATTATTGTTTTGCCAAGCCGATACCTACGTGTCATTAGCACGGCACAGTGTTAAATACATGCTGTCAGTTGTATTGAATATCGTTCTAGAAGCAGTGACAAAAGTCTACTGAACTACTTCCTCTGTGATTGGCGGAACTGACGTACGGTTGAGACTCAGAGAAGCACGTCAGATCATAGCTGGTGTTTGGCCGCTAGCTGCGTGTTACAGCCTTCTTCTATCTCGCACTCAGCTTCTGTACGGAGTTCATGTTTATTTTCTGCGTCAACCGTTAATCACAGGTAGAAGCGAATACGTTCATTTTTGTATGAAGTGTTAGGGTCTCGTGTGAGCAACTGGAAAGTAGGATAGACTTTCATAGTGCAGTTTTAGTGTAACTGTTAAGAGTCTTGTTACAACAGAATTCAACTGATTATTCCTAGGTGTCAGGTTGTGGGGGCTTGAAGTTTATAGAATAGTTTTACAGAACACATACCAATGGGTGTTGTATGGTCCAAGTTGTTTTAAAACCGTTCAAGATAATATTTAAGCTGTTATAATTTTTAAACATCGGTACTAATACAAGAAGCTTAGAAGAAAAATGTTTAATTATCCATACCATGTATGAATTTATATTAGTCTTCGAGTTTGAAAGATTAAAAACCATAATTATCAGTTATATTTGGTTTCTCAAGCCAAAGTGATCCGGTTAAAAAGTATTCTTTTGTTTTCAAATTCTGCTTCGTAATTTCTTACTTAGATGAAACGGGAGTCTCGAATAGGAATTAAAAAACTACAGTGGATATACTGGAACAGCTATATCAAAATTATACAATAAATACTAAAAAAAATCATTAATTATTCTACTTACAATTTTCGTCGGTTTTAACAAGCCTGTTGTAATCTGAAATCTTTGAAAGCAGCCCAAACTTTAAAGAATGGGTGAATATAATATCTCCAGTTTCTCAAACTTAACAGAGAGACAGTACTTGGAACTCCGGATGGGGCCTCAGCAGATATCTTCTGTCATCATTATACCAATTACAATTGTTTATGTCTTGATTTTTGTGAGTGGAATCATTGGAAACATTGTTGTGTGTCTCGCTATAACCAGGAATTCTCATTTTCAAACTCCAACCAACTACCATTTGTTCTCTCTTGCCATTTCAGACCTGCTTATATTAATCTTCGGTAAGTAAATAGTTCAACCAACTTATGTAGGTCAGACATATAAAGATATATGTTACTTGTATACACAATCGTCTAACCAGGAATTACAATGATTTTTGAAATTATTTAGGTTTAGTAGCGGATTAATCAGTTAATAAATATGAGATTGGTTGTTTGCTCGATAAAACAGAATTCAACTAATTCCTTGATGTAGTGTAATTATCTCTTTGTTTAATTAATGTACAACTGAAACATTCATGTGACGTATTGTAACTATTTAGATTGGTTGTTTTCTTAGTGATATCAATCTAACCATCTCCTTACATAGTGTAAGTACTTAGATTGTTTTTTGCCCGATTGATTTTGAACTCAATCATTTCCTTGACATAGTGTAAGTACTTAGATTGTTTCTTTGCCCGATTAATATGGAACTTAACCATATAAATTTGACTATTTATATATTGTATATGAAACTTACTTTGCTCATGTGATAATAATGACATTGTATAATTGTATAAATGATTCGTTATGTAACATGACGCTTGGTATACGTATATCTACAACTAGCTGTATTCAAACTGTCATTATGCCAATGTATATACAACTACATGGCAAAGTTAATATGGAATTATGGTCTTATAAAAAATTCTGTATAACTACTGACCTAAGTAAGGTCTTTATGCCATTGGATCAGATGCTTATGAGCTGTGGATGCTAATATATGGTCATTCTGGCAGTGTAGAAAAGTATACATAATTATAAATGGTCTTTGTCCTCTAGAAATTCACATATAATTTTATCGATTCAGTATGGTTATTAATTTGATCGTTATAGGACTAAAAATATGTGCACACTTGGCGACGCGCACCTGAACGTGATAACGTAATAAGAGAGATTCCTCAATATCCGCGGCTGTAATTAGATCTCAAATTGTCAAGAGATGGAGCTATTAGCTAAACGTTTGTACTTGAAAAAGAAAAGAAATATATTACCTTTATATGGATATGACATTGAAAAAATGTGTGTCCAACTGCCGATGTTAATAATATAATGAATATCGTTACAGCATTAAATAAATGTATGTTCAGCCAGCGATGTCAACATTATTATTGTAGTACTAAATAGATGTATGCCTAACTAGCGACGTTAATATGGACAATACAGCACTCAATGAATTTAATCCAATCAGCGGTGTTAACGTGGTCATGATGACACTCGTAGTCTAATTATTTTGATGTAGTTATTCTAAGTTTTCAAAATAATTTCTTCAATATGTGTTATATGTTCACAGGAAGATGAAAATTCCTTTTCGACAAGTGATTGAGAGGATTAGTTCTGAACCTAGTAGCTGATAATAATTGGTACCTTACGTAACTTCTAGGATAGCTGAAAGAGGCAACTTTTTAAATAAAATTGAGTTCGGCACCATGAGAAAATTAGGGTGGTGTTATTTATTGTATCTTCTCTTTATCACTTCAAAATTAGGGACGGCTATCACAGATAGCATTTTTTTAGCTGTCAACGAACTATAAGAGAGATACAAACAAGTGAGTATACGTAAATAAGGACATGCACGTTTATCTTTCCTTTGGTGAAAATGTAGCTTTGTTTACGTGTAAACCAACATTCTGAGCTGTAATTCACGTTGTAATAGTTGAAGCTCGTAGGGTTGTTTATATGAGCCTGAAAAATGTAACATCATTTTTTCTGGCCCCTACCATGCCTGTCAAGTACAGCTGTCAAATCTCAAGCTGGATTGTATTTTTTATACAAAAATGGTCATGTTGTGTCATACTGACAATATTACACTTCTCAATACTTAACCGTGCCCCTTGACATGTAAAGAACGGTAAATTATCTGTTGTTGCAAATTGTTTTTTATCTGTCTTAGTTGAATTTGTTTGTTTCAAGTGAAGTACAAAGCAACACAATGGGCTATCTATGCTCTGCCAACCACAAGTATCGAAACCCAATGTCTAGCAGTATAAGTCCTCAGACATAATAACCAATAATAATGTGAATTTGAGCGATTTTAATATACGTTAAAAACATAGAAACTATGAAGCAGTTTCAGTTGACATAAGCTTGTTTATTTGTAATTAAGCATAAAGCAACGTCTGCCACGGTGTCGAAATCTGGTTTCTAGCGTTGAAATTCCGCAAAGTACCACTGTGCCACTGGTGGGAGGGGTGACACAAAAACTACCAGTATGTTGTTTGTTATTTTTTAAACCAAGAAGGCTATGCCTACTTTCCTGTTGTATGAATATGTAAATATAATCCTCAGTGTTTAAGTTTTTAAAATGGTTAAATAAGAGCTTCTACTCTTCTGCCAACACACTAAAAAGCGAAGTGAAGACATGTTTTAATAAATTACCTGGCATAAACTTCACGACAAAAAATACGTTTTTCAAGATTAGGTACCCTCAGTGTGCAATATTTTTCAGATGAGTATGTGGCCAGAGTTGGGTTCCCCACTGGTACAATGGTAAATCTACGAATTTACAGCTCTAAAATCAGGGGTTTGATTCCCCTTGCTGGATTCAGCAGATAGCCTGATGTGGCTTTGCTATATGAACACACACACTCAAAGATGGTTTATTATACACTTTCTATCTCATGCACTTTTTACAGAGTTCCCTGACTTGCCTTTGACAAATTGGATACTTTCGTCAACTTTATCTGACCTAGACGAAGTAGTTTCTTAAATACATTGTAGCTACTTCCTAATAGATGGATACTGACAGCATCTATCTATTCTCGCTTGTCTTAACTTTCGATTTTTTTATTTGATTTGTCCACTACGTTTGTGTTCTTTTAGCGTGGTTCTCTAGGGAATTATCCCCAAGTAAATTGATATCATATGAACAGTTAGAAAGACCTCTCTCCTTTGAGTTATGAGCTTTGAATTCATGATCAGTTGGAGCACTGGAAAAAATCGTTTTCTCTTTTGATGCGGTAAAGATAGTGGGATATATTTCACATTACCATAGACTAATTACATTAGCTATAGCTTACAAAGTAAACGTTTCGACCTTTTTAGGACCTTCTTAACCTCAAGATGACCTAGGAAGGTCGAATTTTTGTTTTTTTCCTTATCAGTGAGAATGTTAATACCCATACCAGCCGTTCTGAGATATATTTTTATTTCTAGACAGTTTCTCGTCATCAAGAATAAACTGAAGAATATTCGTTATGTCCTTATTAAGACTATAGTCTTAATTGAACCGTCTACAAGTTTAACGAGGACTTAAAATGCATTGTAAATAATTTAACACAGACCAACTGGAGATAGGTCGTGTCAATTACCTCATAATCCTCACAGAAAGGAACCCAAGTTTTATTACCATACAAATATTAGTAAATTATGGTGAGTGTTTTTTATTGTAATTTTCATCAGTAAGAAAATAATCAAACTTTACATTTTACAAAATTAGACAAATTAAAGAAGTTTGTCTCAAAAGTTTCTTAAATAGGCCTGGCTTGTTAAAGTGGTTAGAGCAGTCGACTTGTAATCTGGAGGCTCGCAGGTTCGAGTCCTCGTCACATTTGTTATGCTCGCCTTTTCAGCCGTGAGGGCGTTATAATATTCAATCAATCCAACTATTCGTTGGTAAAAGAGCTGGCTGTGGGTGATGATGACTATCTGCCTTCCTTTTAGTCTTACAGCTTTTAGCCTTTAGTATTAGACAGCTCGCTTGACGTAAAATTATAAACAAACATATAATATCCTTAAAATAACATACCTCAAGCAGATGCTAGCCTAGGATGTTTGGAAAATGGCAAAGATCACATTTATTTTACTGTTGTGATTTTCGTGCACCCACAAGGATCGTGGATTGGGCATTTTAGGAAATTAAATAGGCACTAAAATTTTACTACTGTCAATGTTGATACAACGATGAATTATTCAACTTTATGAATACGGAAATACGGTTGTACTATTATTATAAGCATAATATTTTGATAAAGTTCTACCATTGTTTCATCTTAACGATCCATATAATGTAAGGATTTAATTTTTTCTTTCGCTAACATTTGGTGTTAATTTACTCCTACTTGGATCGCATTCATAATAAAGTGTCCTCCAATTTCAAAGGTAACGATCAGGCACTGATGGAGTTCCTCTTGTTAGTGGAAGGCCTCAGTTACTCACGAACGTTCACTGTAATGTTATTCTTTCTCTACAAACAAATATTTGTTGATTCCTTATTCAGGGTTTGATTAGCTTCGGTAAACTTCGTCACTCAAACATGTTTAATTTGAGAAATTTGTATTTTGATAACCTTGTAGAATTCAAGGACAGGCATGTAACATAATATTGTATCATTCAGAAACAAGAATTTAACGTAATATCGTGAAGTTAAAGGACAGGAATCTAACATAATATTGCAGAATTCAGAAATAAGAATCTTACATAATATCGCAGAATTTAAGGACAAGAATCTAACATAATATTGTAAAATTCAGGAACAAGAATTTAATGTAATATCGTAGAATTAAATAACAAGAATCTATTATAATATTGTAGAATTAAAGACCAAGAATCTTACATAATATTATAGAATTCAGAAATAAGAATCAATATAATATCGTAGAATTAAAAAACAAGATTCTAACATAACGTTGTAGAATTCAGGAACAAGAATTAAACGTAATATCGTAGAATTAAAGGATAAGAATATGACATAATATTGTAGTTTTCAGGAACAAGAATTTAACGTAATATTGTAGAATTAAAGAACAAGAATCTTACGTAATATTGTAGAATTCAAAAATAATAATCAATATAATATCGTAGAATTAAAGGACAAGAATCTAACATATTGTAGAATTCATAAATAAAAATCTAATATAGTATTTTAGAATTAAAGGACAAAATGTAACGTAACATTGTAGAATTCAGGAACAAGAATCTAACGTAATATCCAAATATTTTATCATTATTTTTATTATCACTTTTACATCCTTTTTCCAACGTTGCCATTTTACTTCATTAATCTTACTTAAATGAAACAAAGAAATATTATTGTATAATATTATTTTGAAACCACAAAATAAAATAAAATATTTTTCTGATTTTTTTTATTGAATTGAAACATTTTTTTTCTGTTTCCTTAACAGATTATAGGGGATTTAGTGCTTTTATTTATAATGCAAGGACCTCCTGCGTTGCAACGTGTTAGTCAGTCTTTTCACACTGAACAGATAGGTATGAAATTAAAATGAGTTCAACGAAATACGATTTTTTTTCTCACGCAGAAGAAATATAACATTTTTGAAATGGACATTATATATATATATATAAACCAGTATTGTCTCACACCTCGAGCTTCAAAACTTCAAGAAATAAAAAGGTTTATCATCTTTTTATAGATCTAAACCTTGAGAACATAGACCAGCTCTATTTTCTCAGCAATATATCTAATGCAATAAACTGTTAATTTTATAGCAGCCAAACAGTAACTGTAAATTTACTTTGTTTGTTTTTCTAAAAAGTAAATGTCTTTAAAATATCTTACACCATAAATACACCTTCAAATGGACAGCAGTTGAGGTTATCTGAATCTTATGAATGTCTAATGACGGTAGAAAACTCCACCGACAGTGACAAAGTTCATACTTCTGAATGAAATGTAGTCAGTTGAGCTTTGATTCAAGTTTGTTCGGAAAAATAAATAAACAAAGATGGTATCATATTAATTCAGAAACGTACAATAACACAAAAATAACGATAAAACTATTTCAGAAGAAAAAAATTAAAATGAGCGTATCAGAATTCACATGGTACAAGCTTTATACATAATGTTTGTTTTGAATTTTGCGCAAAGCTACACGAGGGCTATCTGTGCTAGCCATCCATAATTTAGCAGCGTAAGACTAGAGGGAAGGTAGCTAGCTAGTCATCACCGCCCACCACCAACTCTTGGACTACTCTTTTACTAACAAATAGTGGAATTGACCGTTGCATTATAATGCACCGACGGATGAAAGGGCAAACATGTTTAGTTTGATAGGTATTCGATCTTGCAACCCTCAAATTACGAGTCGTGTGGCTTAACCACCTGGCTATGCCGGGCTTTACTTCCTTAGAAGGGTCCGAAAATTTTTTGTCTGTAGAGTAAATTAAGCCAAAACTAAGAGTACCGATTGTTTTCCTTACTTTTGAAGTTCGTTCAATGCTGTATTGTAGCTTAATTATTCTCGTGATTTATGGTATGCGCTCATGTTACTGACGTTACGATAGTACAAATTGCAACATTAAGCGTCCTATATGTGACGTCATTTTGGTTTCTACTGTATGACAAAGAGACAACATATTATCGTTTTGTGGTGCGACTGGTTAATATAAATGACCCCTCCAAGCGGCCTTCAGCCACCTATCGGCGAAATAAATGTGTATAGTTCCCGAAGAATTCTGACCTGTGTATCATGCTCACCTCATCTCACTTGCTTAAAAGTTTCCCATGTTGTATATTGAGATGTTTGGTCGTTTATATTTCTTTAGTTACTACAAATACATAAGCAAATTAAATTGCTCTTCAAATAGATGAAATGTAACAGAACTTCGGGAAATAAAAATAGGTAATTAAAGTTCTTATTTGTGTACGATTCAGATGTTGGTGGATACGCATGCTGGTCTATTAAACATCATTATTCTTTGTTGAATTCGTGTTAAAAGATATTACTAAGAAAGGTTTACATATTTGTAGTTTGGACTCAGAAAAACAAAAACAGGATGGATTGTTAAGGCATAACTAAAACCTTACTGTGTTAATGCACTTTCTCAGCAGAAAGCATTCTGATGAATGTTTGTTTGATTACAGTTTAGCACTAAGCTATACAATGGGCTATCTGTGCTCTGCCCACAACAATATCGAAACTCTGTTTCCAACAATATAAGTCCGCAGACATTCTGCTATGCCACTGAGAGGCATTTATTGTTTACATCGGTTTATATTGTGGAATCTTTGAGATCGAATGTTGTACTTTCTTATTAACTAAAATTACGCTTTTGGTCAATACTAAGTAAGTGTGATACGAACTTTGTTATGAAACTGAGAGCATATAACGTTTCTATTATATATCAATGCATCTCTTAATCTTTTAGTTTTTGTTTTATGGAAGTTAATGGCACAGACAACAGTTTTTCCAGTATATAGATATATTACAGAACATTCAGTGATGACGTTAGCCCTTGTTGTTGCAATGTGTTCATAAATACTCTGTAAGAATGTGATTGAGTTCTTGTATATATTCCTTCTAATGATACACACAGAAAGGAGCACATATTAATGTGTAAAATCGTGCGGTTATCAAGTACTTTCAGTTAGCCAGTTAAGTCCTAGAGCAGTACAATAGTTTCCTCATACACCAGACAAACATTTTTTTCTATTTTCTTCAAGTGGCTATTAATTCCTACTTTCTTGGTTGCAGTATATTTTTTATAATGTTTCTAAACTCACTTAAAATACAAAATAAACAGTACTTTAATATGTTATTTGTGTTTATATTTTGTAAAGACATCACTGCCTAAAATCGTCTTTGACTATATCTGTAAAAACGGCTGGTTTGGGTTAAGAAAATTTTTTTATGCAGAGGAGCGAACAACGTTTCGACCTTCTTTGATCATCGTCAGTTTTACATAGAAAGAAATAGGTAACTGAATGATAGCTGACCAAATGTTTGAAGGCGGTTGTGTAACTGAGTGTAGGAATGTAGAGGGCATGCTTAGATGTTAGATGTTAAATCACAATCTTGGTAAATAAATACATAGCATGGGCATTCTCCAAACATGTAACATCGGCCAGTTCATTCATCAAAGACTCTTTTCATTTCAAGTCTAATCCTAATCAACTTAATCATAGAGCCTTAATGGCCAGTTTTGATGTTATATCTCTCTTTAAAGAAGTCCCACAACTATATACAAACAAATGGCGTAAACATGGACAACCCAGTATCACCAGTTCTAGTCAATATTTTTATGACACAAGTTCAAACACAAGCAATTAATACAGTATTACATCCACCACTATACTGGTACAGATATCTAGACGACACGATTGCGAGATTCACATCTACAGAACACAAATTTTTCAATCACATTAACTCTATACATCCCAACATTAACTTCACATGTGAACAGGAAGAAAGCAATCAAATATAATTTCTTAACCTCAATATTATAAGAATCGAACACAATTCAAAACAGAAATCCACCGAAAAAAATCACCTACATTGGACTATACATTCCTTGGGACTCAGCACACGAAACAAAACAAAAACTCAACATACTAAGAAACCAAATAAACACAGCCATAAAACTATGCTCACCAGATCAAATTAACGATGAATCAGACAAAATAAAACAATGCTTCATTAACATCAATAAGTTTCCTCCACAAACCGTAAAAACATTATATGCACACACCTAGACAAAAAGTAAATTTATCTCATGAATTAAAAATTCACGAAACCATATACTGCTGCATACCATATATTCCGGACATCAGTAGAAAAATAACCAACATTTGGCAAAAACTAGTAACAAAATATGACATTCCAGTTAATACTAAATTTATTAAAAAACCAGACACAAACTTGAGGTCTATAGTATGTAAAAACTACACTGACAAACACCACACCAACATTATTTGTAAAATACAATGTGATGACTGCCACAACTTCTATATTGAAGAAACAAATAGAAAAATGGAAGCCAGATTCAAAGAACACAAAAAGTCACCTTCACACTTTTTCGAACACTGAAAATTAAAGAAAAAACATAACCATAGAAAACATCCAAATATTAAATAAAGAAACAAACATAAACAAATGCAAAATTAAAGAAGCCTTACTTATACAGTAACTCAAGCCCAAAATAAACCAATACAAAGGAACATCTTAATACTTACATTAATAAATATAATCCAACATCTAAACACGCCCTCTACATTCCTACACTCAATTATACAACCGCCTTCAAACATGTGGTCAGTTACCTCTTTCTTTCTTTGTGAACGTGACGATGACCAAAGAAGGTCAAAACGTTGTTCGCTCCTCCACATATATAATTTTCTCTACAAGTGGGCTTTCTCGTCATCCGTGATTATTATTTTGTCTTTGACTTTCTTCATATAAACTGAGAATTTTGGGTTTTCTAACAAATCACCTCTGACAATGCGTTCTATTGATAAACAAGTTAAATAAAAATAAATACTTTACTTTTCTTACTGGTTCATAAAATATTCTCCCCACTTTGTGAACTAAAAAATAATAAAATAAATCTGTAATAAGCGAGAACACCACTCGCTGAAATTGAAATTAATACAAAAGAAAGATGTGTGGTAATAATAATTTTAAAGTTTCAAAATTAATTATCGTAAGTAAATCAGAATCGAAACATAAAAGTTTGAGATCAATATTTACAACGAAAACTTGAATATAATTTTTATTACAGTTGTTATTAATAACAATGAATCAGGAAGACAACGTTACAATTCTTGTCACAATGCAATCATCTTGACTAAAGAACCTATTTTTATTTACTTAAAAATAATAATACACCAGGCATTTAACATTGAAACACTTTTAAACTT
Organism: Carcinoscorpius rotundicauda; assembly: GCA_011833715.1. NCBI lineage: Eukaryota > Metazoa > Arthropoda > Merostomata > Xiphosura > Limulidae > Carcinoscorpius > Carcinoscorpius rotundicauda. The sequence continues at coordinate 56,831,390 of CM022391.1, read as the reverse complement.
AGATTTTATTACAAAAACAATAAGCGACATGGATCAACCAGAAACACTTAAAATATTTATTGTGACAAAAGTTAATAAACATTCTCTATAAAGTGTCATAAAAAGTCTTTATAACATAATATCATATTGGTCATTATTTCAATTTTAATTTTTCATAGAATCTTTAAATTCGTATCCGCTTATTCTCGTATTAAGGAATTTTGAAGGTTTGTAGTACTAGACTCCAGGTGTGAATTCAATGTATAGAATCTTGAGTCAAAGAATGAGGTATATTCCGGATGGTAATGAATGTGTCTTGCATGTGAAGTTCGTTTTGTAGATACAATATGCCACTGTTCTGTCATGTTTTTGTTTATGGTAATTTTCCCTTGTGTCACGTGTTTTTTTTATCCTTACCTTCACTTCTGCTTCTCATTTTTTCTTTTTGTCTTATTTTAATTAAATATATCCATTTTTTCATGATTTTTCTTGAATGTAAAATAAATAATAAATTGATATAATAAATAGTTTAAGCAACTTAAACCAATTAGAGTGTACCTAATATGCAGAGCATACTTTAGACCACCCCCAGAATGATTACAAATGCATTAATTTTTTAAAGAATTTTACAAACAGCAATGTTTAATCAATCTTCATTCCATTTTTTCAATCCTCTTCACCTTCATATGTCATCTTACTGACTTGCAATGGCCAAGAGGTTAAGGGTGCTTGACTCGCAATCTGAGGCTCGCAGGTAGGAATCCCATACCATCAAACATGCTTGCCTTTTCATCGTTAGGGACATTATAAAGTGACGGTCAATTCCATTATCCGTCAGTCAAAGAGTTGGCGGTGGGTGGAAATGACTAGGTTTTTTTACCTCTAGTCTTTGACTGCTAAATTGTGGACGGCTAGTACAGAGAGCCATCGTGTAGTTTTGCGTGAAATTCAAAACATACCAAATAATTTTTTCTTAACAAACTACATCATTTCTGACGTTATATAACGTTTCGCTTTAAAACAACCATGGGGTGATGTGATAAAAAAATGCTTTCCATGTAATGGACTATCTGTATCGAAACTAGACTTCTAGAATTGTAAGTCTGCAGATATACCGTTTTGCTACTAGGGGGTAGCACATTATGTTAACGAATTCGGTACCTTTTTCTAACATTGGTAAATCCTGATGCACATCCTTCATTCGGTTTCAGTTTTCTTTTAAAATATACTACATTCTCCTTCAGTCTCGAGTTTCACTGATCTCAACGTTTTGATGTTTTATTTCTTAACACTTAGACTAAGGTTTACAAATATATAGGTTCCAAGAATTAACAGCTTAAGACGTTACATTATTATTTAGAATCCATAGTATCATTAAACGTCATGGACGTTTCTGTCAATGATCAATGACAAAAATGCATTTTCAATAAACAACCATTTATTGTACACAATTCTTAAAATGGATGTTTCCAAGCTTAAAAATACAAATAACTTATTCTACATGATAAAATAAAGAAACTACGATGAGACTAGAAATAGTTTGGGCACACTCAATATGTTTCAACATGTTTATCTCGTCAATTTTAGGAATGTGATATTTGTTGTTGTTTTGAATTAAGCACAAAGCTACACAATAGGCTATCTGTGCTCTGCCCACCACGGGTATCGAAACCCGAATTTTAGCGTGTAAGTCCGCAGACATACCGCTGAGCCACTGGGGGGCATGTGATATTTAGCAAGAACCACACTTTTTATACTCTTATAAAAATTCACTATTATACAAATTGCATATTAAAGACATTCACGCCATCTGTTAATAATATTATCTTCAGGTACATAATCCCTATTCAACAACAGCTGTAATACTTTTCGGTGGACAAGTAAAATAAAAACTCGTTTCTAACGAGTAATGGGAGTCTGCGCTTGTACTTTTTCTTAACACATTAACTGTAAAAGTATAATAAAAATATATAAAGGCACCAATACTGAAAAGAAAGACACTGCTTTGAAGAATTCCATCAGTATAAAATTAAATGAGATGTCCAACCTCACGACCTTTCAAATGCCATCTTGTTTCACTGTGTCAAGTTTGGTGCTTGATTGATCAAGAAATATGGAACACGCACACATATTGACGTTTATTTATATGTAAATTAGACAATTTTACGGGCCCGGCATGGCTAATCGTGTTAAGCCGTTCGACTCTTAATCCAAAAGTCGCAGGTTCGAATCCCGATCGCCTTCGGGAATTTATGATGTAACGGTCAATTCCACTATTCATTGGTAAAAATAGTAACTCAAGATTTGGCGGTGAGTAGTGATGACTAGCTGTCTTCCTTCTAGTCTTACACTGTTAAATTAAGGACGACTAGCGCAGATAACCCTCGAGTAGCTTTGTGCGAAACTCAAAATAAACATATATATTTTAAACCAATGTGAATGGGAAAAAGTAAATACGGGACAAGCTATAGAAGAAGTTTAAAACAGAATAAATGAACAGAAAATAAATGTCAAAAACAACCATATTATTATTTCGCCATTAGCAGCAGAACATATCAACGAAACAAATCAAACAACGGGAAAATTGTTGTTATTTTAGCATAACCTAAAAATGTTATTAGTATGAATATCGGTGAACTTATTGAGAAAATTGACTGTTTAAAAAAATAAATTGAAACTATTCAATAAGGACGATAAACCTGGTTGAAACGTTAGCAGATGGTATGGTATTCTTTAATGTTTGAATTGCATGATGGTGACTTTTGTCAGGGTATAAACAAATCTCATTCTTGGACAACATTACACTCTTGAAGAGAACAAAGTAAACGTGTCAAAACATATTGAATGTATGAGATTATTCCCAGAATTATTGTATTTTTCCCCTTTAATCCTGTACAATAAGCTATTTGATATTTTACTGTATTTTTAACACTGCTGGGAACAATCTAATTTTTGAAACTGTGTGCAATTGAAAACTGAGATTTTAACATGGTTTAAAAATGTTCATACCAGATAATTACCATCTTCTAGAGAATTAGTGGCAGAACATCATTGATATAATTTTTTATATAAACAGCAAGTTGTTTGTTTCAACTTGTATTTATATCTCTTGTTAGTTTTGTTCTTTAAGTATATTTCTCTATATACACAAAAACCTTTAATCAGATTGCGCATAAATAAGCTGAATAAATCCTGAGAGCTTATTATGTGTATTATATTGATCCAGAATATTGTATTTCTCTCCTGAGTTTCATACACAAACTAAAGTTTCATTAAACAACTTATTATTCTATAGCTGAAACGTCAGATAATCATTTTACTGACAACTGTCAACCACAAAAGCTGGGTTTGTGTATTGATCATATCTTTGGATATCTTTTTTGTTGTATTCCTGTAGTTAGCATCATTATTGTAGAAGTTACCTTTTTTCTATTTGAAGTTATTTGCTGGCTTATGGGTGAATCAGAAGCTATTAATAATCAAACACAGTGATTTCGGAAATTAAATGATAGTCGAAGAGATCCGTAATCCGACACTATAACTGATTATTAAATGTGTCATTCGTTAAAGTAAAAAAAAAAAAAGGTCTTTAGATAAGGAAGTTCTTAAAGAACAGCAAAGTTAAGATAAACAAAATTGCTTTTTAAAACAAAACAGAAAGGTATCAAGGGGAAATATAAATGTACAGATTACATATGTCCAAGACCATAAAATAGAATTTTTCGAAAACAACAACAAGAGGTAGACATATGTATGCAAAAACGGCTCGTTTGGGTTGAGAACATTTTTTACGTGGAAGAGCGAACAACGTTTCGACCTTCGCTCTTCTACGCAAAATATTTTCTCAACCCAAACGAGCCGTTTTTGCATACATATTTTTCTACAAGTAAGTTTTCTCGACATCACTGATTAAGAGGTAGACATGATGCAAGGAACATATATCTAGATTGAATGTCTTCTAATGTGGGTGTGTGTTAAGTTTTGACAATAGTCTAAAAGTGTTTTTCTCAGAAGAATATTTCTTCCGCATGAGGCACTAAAGAATTGCAGTAAAAAAAGACTGTTAAAAAATGTTGGTTATAAAGAGGAGTGGTCCTTTAACGTATTCAACAATGTACATTGCAACAATATACTAATTTTTTAATGTTCTTCATTGAAACTTAAGCCATTTACACAGAACTACAAATTACCTTTTACAAAATACACATAATCTGTTAGGTTATTTCGTTTAAGTGAAGACATTTATATTAATTATTCGTATTAATTCATTCAAGAATCAATATTTTTAGACTGTTTATTTAGAGTCACTCAAAAGTGAACACTTTTAGACTAATCATTTGCATACATTAATTAAAGAGTGACCACTTTTCGACTGCTCATTTAGGTTAGTTCATCTTAAAAAGTGAAAGTATGTGAAATACTTTTTTATGAGTTGATAAAGACAAGGTTGAATGTTTTCCATTTCCCAAGTTCTTTTTACTTGGAATGGTTTTGTAATCATTCTCTGAAGTTGCCATGTTTTAAAACAGGTGCTCCTCCATTAGCTGAAGTTGTTGCATTTTGAGCTTAATGTTTAGTTGTTCTCTGAAATTGTTTTGTTTTTTCAGCTGGTAGTTAATGACCTCTTGGAGCTGTTTCGTTTCGGTGTTGGTATTTAGTCGTGTTCGAATGTAAGTATTTTTTAGTTAGATAAATCGTAGCCAAACAACAAATATTTTCATTTTTAGTGGGGTAAGATATGTAGAAGTACTGATTAGACATGTAGGAATATTGATTAGACTACATTCTAAAATATTCAATAAAAGTTGGTCTAATCTCTTTTCCTTCTGGAATAATTTTGTATCTCTAAACGTATCATAGGTAAAATGTTTAAATGTATCAAAACCTTAAAGAAAGACGTTATTTATAGGCAATAAGTACAAACAAAATAGTCCAAACTTGTAAAGTCCGTTTAAAATTACGAAGTTGATTAGAATGGAGCAGTTGAAAGATCCAATCACTTCTGTTTGTTTTTGAATTTCGCTCAAAGTTACATGAAGCTTATCTGCGCTAGCTGTCCATAAGTTCGCAGTGTAAGACTAGAGGGAAGGCAGATAGTCATCACCACCCACCACCAACTCCTGGGCTACTCTTTTAACCAACGAATAGGGGGATTGACCGTCACATTATAACGCCCCCATGGTTGGAAGAACGAGCATGTTTGGTCTGATGGGGATTCGAATCCGCGACCCTCGGATTACTAGTCGAGTGTCTTAACAACTTGGCAACGCCAGTCTTCGAGGTATATCACGTCGTTGAGCTGTTGAATCAGGAATGAAAACATGTTAACTACGCAATAACCTATTGGTAGTTATTTTACTTCACGTATATCATCTTGGTATTTTACTCTTATCATCCAGTTTTCATTGTGTTAATACCAATCATATGAGTAGATTGCAAAGATTATTAGAGGTATTCAGCTTAGTTTATCGAGTTGAAGTATTAATTGACACATTAAAGTGATAACGTAACCGTAGTGGTTTGAGAAAAACACAATTAGGCTTCAATTGCTTGGGCGGGAGAGTGCTGTATCGTCAGCAACGTTAGCCATCTCAATGAATGTCATTACAGTGAAGACTTATAGAACTGGGGTAGATATTTTTGCGATACAATATAGTCCTCAGTGGAAAAAACACAGAAGTTTATTTTGTTTCTCCTAAAGGTTGCCAATGCTTTCAGATTTTGGGGATACTAGTCTTTTGAAGCGTTTGTATATTTCAATGTAAATAATTTAAGTGCGGATTTAGTCTCGGTTTTAGTGAAATATGTAAATATAGGAAGCAATAGTAACATTGCTATAACGTCTACCAATAATTACAACATATGACATCATCACTAAACTAAATTTGTCTGAAATCAAATGTAACGCAAATTGTAACAAACATAAGCAACAGTGGTAACACTATTTCTATTTTTAACAACACTTACCTAAATTTGATTGGTGGCAAGTATACGGATTTCTTTCTAACAAATATGGTTAACAGTAGAGACATTTTAAGTGTTATTTATGTATGATATTGTATTCACATTGTTTTCACCATTTAAATCCCTGTAGAGTGGCTACCAGACTCCTAACATACTTGGCAATTTACTCTCACGGTTATTGACAAAACAACAATCGAAGAATAAATTGTGCACCCATCCCCTGAACAGAAGCTATATAAATTCATGATGAATGAAAGGTTAGCCTAGAACATGAAAAGTTGTTTCCCTTATATCCAATTGTGAAAAAAAGAAGAACCATAAAAATAAAAAAACAACAACAATTGTGAAACCGCAATTTCAAAGCATCTCCACATGGACCCAATAAATTTTCAAATGTGGTGAAGATCCATCAACAAGGGAAGAAGTCGTAATAAAATTCCCAAAGCCGCAGATGGCCAAACTGTATATCTCTCTTCCCCCCGTATGGACCTAACAAACTTCCATACCTGTTATTGTTTTGTTCTTTTGAGTTAAGCACAAAGCTACACAATGGGCTATCTGTGCTCTGCCCACCACGGGTATCGAAACCCGTATTTTAGCATGTAAGTCCGCAGACATACCGCTGAGCCACTGGGGGGCACTTCCATACCAATTTTAATGAAGATCCATTTACACCCTGCTGATAGTTACATAGACATACAACATAAGGTACTATTACATTTATATAGATACAAATTAACTTTAAATATTAAAAACTATATATATTATAAACTTATCGGTTGCTTAATACGCAAAACAGAGATTTTGACCAAAAAGTTTAGTTTTGCGTTTTCGATACCTAATGTTAAAAAACAGTGTCACGATTTTTTAAAATGAAACTACAAAATCATAGATATTTTATCTCAGTTGTCTCCAATAGTGAATTTTAAATCATGTTTCTTACTCAGCTGCTGCCATCGAACTAAACTAGTTAGTACCAGAAACCGATTACAGGAAGTCGTAGAAGACAACAATGATTTTCTTCTTTTTGTTTTGCCTTCCCCTAAACTTACATAGCAAGCTTAGACTGAAACTTAAAGGAATGCGTTGACATTTGGAGGTGTTTTCACGTGATCTGAATCAAAGATTAATGATGACTGTAGATATATTAGGCTCGAACCATTTAAAGGTTTCGATTTCGTGCTCTGAATTAATGATAGCTGAATCCGATATTTCATTAGTGATTAAAAGAAACAGCTGTCGATTTGTTTATTCTATCCTTTAACCAGCGCTAGTTTTTTTTAGAGCAGAATATCAACCCTAAATGAGTTTGATATTTTATAATCTATGAAAAAGTGATCTCACCTTTCTTAAAACATCAAATCATCGGTTATTTCATTTAACAATGATCGGTTTACCGAGAAAGTTAATTTACACATGACTATTATTACCATAAATAAATTATTTCTGAAAAAAAGAGTTTGTTTAGTTGACAGTTGTGTAGTAACTTTTACCAGATGACTTGAAAAAATATCTTCTATAAAAATAACAATTAATTACAATTGGTAACAGGCAAACCCTGAAAACAACTTCTATGACTATTCTGCCTTCGTCATCAGTTTGGTATCCTCACTGTTGTTTGTAGTTAAGCACAAAGCTATACATTGGGCTATGTGTAAGACTTTGGAATTATTGTTGTCCCACAGGGAGACACAAATATAAGGCAGCGTTTTATCATCTTTATTAGTTTTTTTTTAATTTCTATACTAAATGTAACAACAACACCGTGTAGCTATCTCTAAGATATTGACGTGTAGCACCTACATCGTTAATTATTAAATGTGTCGTCGTCACTCCCGTGTTGATTTATTTAACTTTATTTACTTATATGCTTCTCTGACTTTCCGAAAGGATCTGATGTCATTGATGTCTTTCTGAAGTCAAATAAAAATAAAAGGAATTAAACTTGTTTCAAAAGAAATTTTTTATGGCTTAAACTTATTGTAAACAAACATTCAAACTTTTTATCCCAATTCAGATAAATAATGAATAACAAATTATATATTAATATTAACCTCTTTATAAACATATTTCACCATTTTTTTGTGTATAGTTGACATGGTGAATGAATATCCGGTACATGTTGTGTGAAACTAATACATAATCTGAAAGTTTGGAAACGGCTACTTGAGGATGACGTCATCTTGTTGAAACATTTTACATTTATAATATTCTTCGTTACTCCGTCAGGCCGTCTCCAAACGTTTATTTTCTGTAAAGTGGGTTCGAATTTAATACATTATCTACAGTATAATAATATATCTTTTAAATTATTGTTTTTAAACTTACGTGAAAAGTACGATACAAACGTATAAATTAAAGATTTGAACGTACATTAGTTTAGTCTTTTTATTGGTAAGTAAGTAGTAGGTTGACACATTGAAATACATCTGTATCGAGTAACAGGTAAGATGAACAGATAAAAATCAACAGCTCAAGCTACAAACTGTGCATCTCACTTTTGAAACCATAAGATCTGACTGTGGTAACAGTGTTATATTGAGCTAAGTTAAGCAATGCATTATAAATTACTATTTCTTTACAGTATGCAGAGGGTAAGAATGCTATGTTAAAACGATTTTGGAACTTTATCATCACGTAATAGTCCATGTCGCCAATGTGTCATTTTCTGTCTGATGGTCGTACACATTGACAATGATTCTGCAGCGTAGTTTCCATTACAAAAGGCTTCATTACAAAGCTTCACGTTCAAAGCATATCGTCTCTTCCTGCATGCTTTTCATACTCCATCTAGCGTAAGAGAACAACGGTCTTACAGGGTTCCTTTTTATAGTCCTATCACAGAAATACGTACGTATCACATTCATTACTTGATCAGTAAGTCAATGTACGGAATAGCGTCCATATTTATTTCATTTCACAAGATGTGTGAAGTACGCGACAGCTGAAAGTGGATGACTTTTGTCATCTATAATTATGTTCGTGAAAACTTACGAGCTAGAAAACTCCGCAATTTGTTTACCATTACTGTAACTTGTCATGACTTGTCAGATCTCTCTATGTTCAGTCGGGGTACCCCAAGCTGTTTCACAATCCTTTGTTTTTCATTATTATTAATTACGAGGGATATTGTTTTCTTAGAAAATCTCAATTTATGGTCTGAGTGTATGAATATTTTATTCCTAAATAGACGGTTACATATATTTTACACGACTCATGTACAATATCAAAATATCTCTCTGATACAAGCCGTTCCATCGCAACTTTTTACTTACATATTCAATTTGGGACTCAGTCTTCTGTAACGTACAACATAACTGACAAGGAATGCAGTGTAAGCGCCAAATGTACTTCAGTAAATCAGTTACTATGTATGGAACAAATTTCTAACTGATGGAGCTAAAGTAAATCGATAATTATTGTCACTAGTATAATCAAAACACATAAAATTATGCATTCAAACTATGGAATGTATTTGTATTTTAAAACTCCATTCTTTAACATTTAATTATCGTTATTATTTAATTTAAAAAGTTTATTAAGAATAATTAACACTTATCTTCTTCAATATAAACACTCTCGAATGTAACTTAATAGTTTTGTAACTCTTGTAAAACCCTTTAATGTTAAATACATTTACTTACAATGTGCCAGAATTCAACACCAGTAGTGAGTTTGTTTGTTTTTGAGCAAAGTCACATTGGGCTAACACCGTGAGAAATCAAACCCTGAATTTTAATGCTGTAAGTTCGTTAAATGCACTGTTGTCCCATCTGAAGACACTTTACCTTTAAAAGCATTGATATTCTGAATCAATTCTATTAACAGTAGCTCACTGCCTTAGTTTTCCTAAATACGTCATGGAAATATTGATTTTCTACATAAGTACTGGAAACACTGATTCTCTACATAAGTCTTGGAAACACTGATTCTCTACATAAGTCTTGGAAACACTAATTCTCTACATAAGTCTTGGAAACACTGATTCCCTACATAAAACTTGAAAAGACCAATTTCTTGAACAAGTTAAACTCGGAAAACTTGGTTCCTTAACAAGTTTTGGAAATATTTACTTCCTAGAAAAAGTCTTGGAAACAGAGAATTCCTATGTTAGAACTGAAAATTGTAGTGCACCATATTACTTCCTAAATCAGACTCGAAAAGTTTGATTTCCAAATCAAGTTTGGAAACAATTGTTCATTACCTTAATTGTGGAGACACTGACTTCCTGAATCAGGCTTGTAAGTACTAACACAGTGGCTTAGTTGTAGAGACACTTATTTCGTGTCACTTTTGAGATAACCAATTTACTGAATCGGGCGTGGAAACATTAGCTCAGATGTAGAAATACGTATTTCATAATTCAGTCTTAGAAACACTGATTTATAAATCAGTCTGGGAGTCTCATGCTTGTTTAAGACGTGGTTAATAATTTAAACAGAATAAGTTGGGTTAAATAATCAGATACACTTAACTGATCTCACTTCTATACAACAACAAACCGAATTTAAACAGGTGAATTCGTTTCTTTGCTAAAATAATTTTGCATAGTTATTTTTCCGTGTTTACATTTCTACGTAGGTAAATGTTATTTTTTCCATGTTTACATGACTTAATTCTTAAATTTTGATATTGCATACTCTCATGGCATGAGTTGACAGAGAAAAATAATGTTAAATGTGTTGAAAACGACCAGAAGCTAGGGCTCTTTCTGGAGGAATATGCTATTCGTGTTTTTCTCCTTCAGCAAGTAATTTTACATTGCTAAAAATGATTAAATATTAAGATGAAATCGTGATTTAAGAAAATATGCTACGTTAATATAAAGGGCCCTTCTGCTCCGGAAGAAGAGCCCACAGTCTCCAAACGCGCTATTTTCTTTTATTCATTTATTTGTTTGTTTTTTAATTTTGCGCAAAGCTGCAAGAGAGCTATTTGCGCTAGCTGTCCCTAATTTAGCAGTGTAAGACTAGAGGGAAGGCAGCTAGTCATCATCACCCATGAATAGTAAGATTGACCGTCACATCATAATGTTTCCACGGCTGAAAGGGCAAGCATGTTTGTTGTAACAGGGATTCGAACCCGCGACTCTCGGATTACGAGTCGAGTGCATTAACCACATGATCATGCGGGAGTCTCTTTTATTAATTCAATATATACTTGTTTTTTCTAAAATACATAAGATAAATTTATTACCACAAAAATATCAGTTTTGATTTTATTTTGAAATACTGGGTGATAATAATTTCTCGTTTTCTTGTCTCTTAATTTCTTTTGGCTTTATTATTTGTTTTAATTAGAACGGTAAATGAGTTTATGTTTTTTATTGATCAAGGGCTGGATTATATGTTTTCTTAACTACTTCATCTATAGCTGTTTCCTCAACGAGAACGCTAAAGAAATATGTTTACAAGGTTTTTCTGGTTCGAATCCCCGTCACATCAAACATGCCCGCCCTTTGAGCTGCAGGGGCGTTATAATATAACGGTAAATCCCACTATTTGATGGTAAAAAACAGCCTATGAGTTGGCGAAGGGTGATGAAGACTAGCTGTCTTCTATGTAGTTTTACACTGATAATCTAGGGACGGCTTGTGCAGATTGTCCTAGCGTAGCTCTTTTCGCAATATTCAAAAATAAACAAACAAAACAAGGTTAGTTTATTGAGTCTAATTCACTGAAAAGTAAAACCAATCGTTTATTTCTACGAAATAAGAAGTTTAAATAATAATTTAAGTAACTATTACACTCTTGTAATGAACGTTTAATTTATAGCAAAGTACTGGTAGTTTGTGTACAATTCAGCATCAGAATACTCCGTTAAAGTTTTCGAAACGGATTTACAGCTATGTAGTTAGAGTAGTTTCATAATAACTCTCTCCTCGCTACAATTTATGGCCTATAATTCCATAACGAGCCTTCGTAGAATCGTATGTTAGAGTAAATCAATAGTCTAACAACTATTTTGAAAGTCCTAATTTGGCAATGTAAGACTATAGGGAAGGCAGCTTACCTTCACCATCCCCTAACATTTGGCTACTTTTTACCAATGATTAATGTGATTAACCATAATATTATAACGCCTTTAAGGATGAAAAGGCGAGCTTGTTTGGTGTCATGGGGATTCGAACCCGCGACCCTCTGATTACAAGTCAAGCGTCATAACCACTTGTGATACAATAAAATACAATAATTACTCATAAAAGAAAACTCACAGACATCCTAAAGAAAACATTTTTGCTTGTAGATATTGTCAGCGTTTTATTACGTTCGTTCCTGTTTAATGTACCAACGTTTCTTTCGTCTTATGTGTTTTTGATATATCATAATTACTATAATGACAAATAATTTCTGTATTTAACGCTTTAGATTAACTGTTTATAATATATAATAGTTGTAAAATAATTAGAATATTTAGATTTCATCTCTTTAATAAGCAACGACCAGGCATGGCCAAGTGTGTTAAGGCGTTCGACTCGTAATCCGAGGTCGCGGGTTTTAATCCCGTTCGCACCAAACATCCTCGCCCTTTCAGCCGTGGGGTGTGATAATGTGACGGTCAATCCCACTATTTGTTGGTAAAAGAGTAGCCCAAGAGTCGATGTCTAGCTGCCTTCCCTTTAGTCTTACGTTGCTAAATTAGGGACGACTCGCGCAGATAGCCCGCGAAATTACACAATCAAAACAAACAAACAATAATCAATTGAATATGTTTACGTTATTATAATAACTAACCAAATGTAGACGGCCGAACATCTCGATATACAATATGGAAAACTCTCAGGTAAGTACATGAGCATAATATACAGGTCGGACTTCTTCAAAAATTATGTACATTTAACAGTTATTTCCTCGAAGGGTGGAGGAGTCACCTATTTTAACCGCTCGCACCCCAAAACAATAGTGTGTTGTCGTTAATCAGTTAATAGACACCAAAACGACGCTACATATGGGACGCTTTATGTTACAATTTGTACTGTCGTGGTGTCGGTAAAATGTAAGCCTGCGACGAATCATGAAAAATATTATGCCCTCTATGGACTACGACAAAGAACTGCATAAGAAATAAAAAACAACAACAATAAAAATCACAAATATATTCGTTACTCTTGCTTTTGGTGTTATTTAAACAGAACACTTTCACAAACCCTATCAAAGTCCATCGAGTATAACCAGTATTTAAGATTTGTTTTATAACATATTAAAATTAGGCTATCTTTCATTTCGTGAAAGTATTATAATTCTACAAGTTTAATCTTGAAATCTACTTTTAAAGAAAGTAAATCGAATAACAGAAAAGAATTAAAGAATAAGTATTTTCAGATGATAAAATAGCGTTCTGTTCACCCTAGTGGCAAATCCCTAAGCTTTAAGGCTGATAACGCTGGTCCTCCAGATGTACCGTGATATGCCTGAGAACGTATACTACTTGAAACTGGGTTTCAATACCTGTGGTGCTTAATGTAAACATACGTCGCACTTTGTGTGGCCTTAAGCATAATAACAAAACAAACAAACAGAGAATAAGAAAGTTGCACACGCCACTTGAGATTATTTTCGTTCTTTACTGGTTCGTAAAAGATAAATGCGCATAATTTTTTGATACAGCCTTTATGCCAAACTTAATGCTGAATGAATTCGGAATACTTTGAGATTTTTATTATTGTTTGTTATATCAACACATCTTTTTACTTATTTCACTGGAGTCTCCCTTTTGAATAAATAAAATGTTATGTGTTTAGGAAACAAGTTAACGTAAAACATCAGTGGTTTATGAAGATGTTCAAATTATAATGTTTTATCGTCGCTTGTAACATTTTTGAATACATTTCATGGTAGACGTCACGGTGCACATTATAAGGAAGCGTTATTCCAAATTTGGAGAAATTCGACTGGTCTAAACTCATCAACCTAATGGGTAGGTTTGACAGTGATTGATACTGACTACGTGAATTTGTTTTTACGTAGCTTAAAGAGCTGAATAGTAGTTTAAAAATATTGTGAAAGATCAGAAAATCTGTAGAATGAAGTATCCGTTTCACAGTATTGAAAATATAAGAAAACGTTATATGTATGTATGTATATTTTTAAAGCTCAAAAACGAAAGAATTATAACATTTGAAAGCACTTGATCTAGAAGTTTAAAGTGCTTTGCAATCTTGCTGATAGCAAAGAGAGAGGACTTTACCACGGAAGTTAATCCTATATGACGAAGATAAATATCCACATTTCCTCACCATTTACTATATTAACATTTCGACATGTCATTTTAAATATATTCTAGAAGAAGTTGCAATAGAAAGAAGTGCGTTAACATATTTTAGTTGAAGTTTTAATGTATTTATTTGACATAAATTTTAAGATACAAAAATTGAGAATTGGGATATCTTATCGTATCTTAGGTATACCAGTTCTTTATCCTGAATTGTGCTTAACAGTCTCAGGCTCAGTCTTTCAGATGTTTATGGTGACACTTCTGATAACCAGGTAGCTCAGAACTCTAAAAATACAATCTTTAGCCTAGACGGTAAAAGCTCGGTTGACGATCGAAAAGTATCGAATTTTCTAGAAATGTTAACCACACGTGTTCTAACTGTGGTGATGATGGTCTAACGTTGCTTTTTGTTTGTTTTTAATGGTTAATGTTCACCTTGTACTTTTTTTTAATGTGCACATCCTTTAATGAGTTTTTCTTTCGAAAAGAAACAAAAAAATATCTAATTATTTAACTAATTAACAGTCAGCCTTTCTACTTATTTACCTATTAATTTATTTGCATTTTTGTCTAATTGTTTAATAATTAAATTATCCTGTTTTAATCACTTATTCGCTTTCTAAAGAAATGTTTAGTTTGTTAATATTAATAATCAATCTTGCGTTTTTTTGTCTTTATACTCTCACTACGTATGTGTAGAGAAAAATGTAATTCCAACGAAGAGCAAAAGAATCGAAGAGTAAAAGAGAAACACTTTTTACTCTAGTTTTGGAACTATTTTTAATAATTAGTTTTTCCCTGAGATTTTTTTTTGTTTTAACGTCCTTTTTTCTCTGCAGGATCAAATCTCACGGAAACATACATAAACCTTGGCCACAAAATGTCTAATTAATCTGTCAGAGCTGATAACATAATAGGACGTAACTACCGGTCATATTATATCTTAGCTGGAGTTGGTAGTTGAGAAATCCAAAGTAAGCATAATCCACGATTGATTAAATCCAGAGAGCTTAATAAATACAATAATTTGCACTTCTAGTAGTGATTGATGTGGAGATCAGCTCCTTGATGGAAAAACTACTAACGACAACTATTAAAGCTGTACATCATGCAACTGTAGAAAAAAAAATCAAATTATTCTCTTCTCTCTGAATGTAAAAGTGCCAGATTTCCTCCATTTACAGTATAGCGTGACCTTTACGTTATTTATTATTACTGTACTGAAACGCGTTTGGCACTTTGAACTTTTTTTAATAATCTCATTAGAAACTTTTCTCACTTGGCTCTGAAACAAAAATAATGACACCAGGTTTTGTATGAAGGAGCGCCACCTTGAAATAATATTCAGAAAAAATACTACTTTCAGATTTAGTTTGGTTAATTTTCCTCGATATATAATTTATACTCGAAATTGCGATATTTTTTATCCGACAATAATTTTTCTTCACTCTATTAATATAACAGATGTATAGTTTCAGTGAAAGCTATTTTCCGTTCAAGTGATTGTAGTTGAAGTATATTTTTCTTACTATCAAACTTTCAAAATATGCACATTGGTCTTAAAGTTTTTCCCCGTTCACATACTTACAAGTAATATTTCCAAGTATAATGTTTTCCTCTCTTCTTGTTCCGAGATTAATCTTTATAGTTTTCCATATACTCAACTCATTATGACAGTCAAAGTTACTATGACGTCAGGAGTTTGAGTTTAAATAATACGTTATAACAATTTGTAATTCCTTTTTATAAACACTGCGTGAATGATAAAGTGATTTTCATATTTTTCAGATTGAAATCTTATTAAGTTAATGGAATAATAACATATAGTATAGACAAATACACAGCGATCTCTTAAGATGATGTGACAATACTTTTTCAAAATAACAAAAATTAATTAATCGTGTTTGAAAGGCTTGAAGATGACCCAAAAAAGTCGAATCATTGTGCTTTACTTTGTTCTAATTGAAGTTATAATACCAATACCAGCTGCTTGAAAATACATTTTTACTTCAAGTGGGTTTCTCGTCATCAAGAAAATTAATTAATTAGTTTTCATACCTGCAAGATGATTTTAGCCTCCATTTAATCAACAATAATAAGGGGAATTAGAAGCAAATTTTAAATTTCTGAAGTAAAAATCCTTATCAGTCACAACTAACTTTCCATATTCACATTGCTAAAGTGTAACATAATAATAGCTATGTTACAAGTCATTCATAAATCGTTAACTCGCAGAAAAGCGATGTTCTTGTCGATCGAATGCTTAGGTTTTTTTAAAAGTTTAATAAGCTTTAACATAAATCATATGTAACTTCATAATGCGCGATCAATCTTTCAGTAAAGAATATTTCTTTTACCAAAACAGGTACTAATAATTATAGATATGCTAAAAAAATCTAAAAGTTAAATTGTTTAGTTTATGTCATTTCATCGCATGTAAAATATTTCATGAAAAATGTGTTTTTGTTGTTGTTTTTCTGTTTGACGAGGTGCGACTGTCAAACTACTTCTGTTTGTTGACAAAATATTCTCTAATACATTTGTAAGTTTCAGATAACGGAAAAATCTGCTCTATAGTCACTTAAATTATGTTAGTATTGTCTAATGCATCTTTAAGTTTCAGATAATAAATAATTCTACTCTTTAATCATTTAGATTATCTTAATGTTGATTAAGATTATTTATCTTTAAGTTTATCTAATAAGAAAAAACTTTACTCAATAATTCTTTGGATCATATTATTTTTAGTTTTGAAGTGCTGCCAACATTTTTCGGTTGAAGTCTATATAAAGATCTTCAAATAGAACTCGTTTTATGCTATTCATATGATAAAACTGTATTTAAAATGCCAAATCTTCAGATGTAATATTAACAAGAATTTATGTGCATAATGTTTAGTGATCTGTCCACCAGACTTCATTGTTAAAACTTTCAGTATTTGTAGTGATACTTTATAGAATGTTCCACAGTTTTCTGTTTTGGTTTTTTTTAACAACAATTTGAATATTTGTTTGTTTTAAGAGTAAAGCTGCACAACGGACTAACTGTGCAGAGCCGCTATAGTGATCGAACTTGGAATTTTAAGATTACAAATCTTTAAGTTTAACGCTGAACCACCGTGGTGGCTCGACATGGACAAGTGGGTTAAGGCGTTCGACTCTTAATCTAAGAAACGCGGGTTTGAATCCCGGTCGTAACAAACATGCTCGCTCTTTCACCCGTGGGGACGTTATATATAATCTGACGGTCAATCCCACTATTCGTTGGTGAAAAGTAGCCCAAGAGTTGGCGGTGGGTGATAATGACTAGGTGCCTCCTTTCTAGTCTGATACTACTAATCCTTCTAATTCCTTCCATTATTTTCCGACTCTATTTTCTTTAAAATAACATGGCGTATTATATGTATGCTTCTGTTTAAGTTCTCTTTGAGGACATTTATATTTGTAATTTAAAACCCTGAAGTGATTAGGCTTAAGAAAACTGTTTAGAACATATGTTCTTTACAACTATCCCCTCGACTGCGTATCTTTGAGGAAAATTTTTATTTACATATTTTATGGCTTCTCCTTTGTTGTTTATAATATTCCATGTTTCTGTTTATAATATTTCATGTTTCCTTCTTCCGCTTGCGACACTAAAGTCAGTTGAAATAACATTTGTTTGACGATTGCAAAAACAATGTATAAAAGTACTATACAAAATAATACGTATTTGTATTTACTCTTTAATGAAATAACAGTAAAAATCTGTCTAGAAAAGTGCAAATCGAAACTTGAAATGTAGGACAACACTGCATTTTACAAATAACAATGATACCATATGATCGAATGTTTTCATATTTGTTAAGTTGCATTGTCACGCCAATATCTGTCAAGGTGAAATGAATCATGGGCGTGTGTGTATATATGTATCTCTGTATGTGGCCGAAATGATAATCACAATGACGCTCCATCTATTGAATTGTACCACAAAACAAAAACGTAAGAACTTCACACTTTGGGTACTCAAAATTCGGACAGTGAGCAAAAATAACTACGGTATTTGTTACAAACATTTCTTTACCACAAATAGCATTTAAAGTACCAGTTGTTTCCTCTCAACAAGAACACGACTTTCACTGGGACTGCACTGAAACTTTTATTATATATTTATTAATGTAACGTGTAAATATAGTACTAAAAATGGAGTTATTAAAAATATTATTTTTTCAGTAAAAGTGTGTGTTTTCTTATAGCAAAGCCACATCGGTATATTTGCTAAGCCCCCTAAGGGGAATGGATCCCATCATTTTAATGTTGTAAATTCGTACACTTACCGCTGTACTAGCGGAAGTTTTTTTTTTTTAGTAAAAAAGCACCACGTTTAATATATAAACTCTTTATAGTTTTTATTAGCCAAATCCTAACAATTTTCTCGTGCAGCACTACCAAGAAAAGTCCTTTTCTTAAAAAACGTTCACTTTTTCCAATTCTTTTTCAAGGAGGTACGAATTCTAACACAAACAGGGCAGGTTTTCTACTAGTGTAATTTAAATGTCCCATAAAATCTGCTGTACAATGTCGATTCAGAGCAATGTCTTTTGTGTTTAGTAATTTCTCACTTATCTTTACAATACATTCCTTTCTGAGACATCTTTTTTACTAAAAGACACCTAGGAAAAAATATAGAAACATTTTAGAAGTTTTGTCATTTGACACAAGGAATTTGCAGCTTGAAACGCAACTAAGTCAGTGTTATCTGATATTCTCGAACATCGTGTCTAGTTTTGAGCAATTAACCAAAATGAAAATATTTAGCAAGTAACATCTGCTTCTTGGAATGTCTTTTTCTGATTTTGTCAGTTGTATAACAGCGTTATTTTTGCAACGCGCTTATGGTTAAATATGCTAAGCGTGTTTATTGACATAATGTTTCGGACTTAGGACCTTTTGATTGACAGCTCCATGCGTTACTCTATAGCAATGAATGACGTTTTATCTTTAAGGATTTATTGAAATATAAGGTTTTATATTTCAGAGCAGTATGAATTCTAGTTTTTTTGTTTGAAGTAAAGCACAAAAACTACAAAATGAGCCATATGTGATCTAACAATCAGTGATGTCCATATGTGATCTGTTCACCACGGATGTCGAAATCTGGTTTCTAGCGTTGTGAGTCCTCAGAAATATCTGAGGCAACTCCATGATCCACAAAGTTTAAGGTACAGCTGCAAATAAAGAACGTTTAAACACAATAGCTATCGTAATAAAGATGGAGATATGTTATTGCAAAGAAAACAATATAAAAAACAAGGACATGAAGCTGACATTTCGAAATCAATGCCTATTTTCTTGAGTAAAATTATACGAGAAACTGGAATTGCGCCAATGCTTCTCTACGGCCCTCCGATGATGTCTGGTCTGATCCAGTTAAATGCGGTTTTGAAAGCTGACATCTGTGTGCAGATGGAAGCCCATGGAAACTTAATGTAGATTTGCGATTCAAGGCTGACCTTAATGACCTTATTACAGTAGAAATTATGACATTGGGCAGTAATATGTAATGAGAGCCATCAAAAGCAGCAAAGATGACAATAGAGGAAATAATTCCAAAGAGAACACAAGATTTTGACATCGTATCTTAAAGTGCCATCAGCCTTCATTGTGAAAATATGTTTAAAGTATACATCTAATGGTATGTGATGAAAGTTAACGGTGGAACACTTTGTACAGTTTGTAGGATTATGTTTAATGTAAGGATACATATTTAATCAAAGTTACTCTTTTGAAAGAGGTGATTAGGGTATTCGACTAGCAGTCTGAGGGTCTCGGTTTTGAAACTCCGTCACACCAAACATTCTCATTAAAAATTTAGTAAATCATAAAATTACTCCTGTGGGAAGACATTACATATATAAATGGATATTTTATTTCAAGCATGAATTTACATACTTTCAATTTGGTCCTTGAAATTCGTAAAACGTTTTACGTAGTTGAATGTATTTTGTATTTAACTGTTTACATGCGAGCTCGGCATGGCCAGATGGTTAAAGCACTCGACTCGTAATCGTAGGGTTGCGGGTTCGAATCCCATTACACCACATATGCTCGTCCTTTCAGCCCTGGGGTGTTATAGTGTGACGGTCAATTCCATTATTTGTTGGTAAAAAAGTAGCCCAAGGGTTGGCGGTGGGTGGTAATAACAAGCTGTTTTTCATTTAGCCTTACACTGCTAAATTAGGGACGACTAGCGCCGATAGCCCTCGCGTAGCTTAGCACGAAATTCAAACCAAACATGATAGCCCTTTCAGCCTTGGGGACGTATTAATTTATGATCAAAACCACTATATCTTGGCTATACAGTAGCCCAAGAGTTGACGGTGGGTGGTAATAACTTGATGTCTTCTTTCTATTTTTTAATTGCTGAATTAGAAACAGCTGGTGAAAACAGCCCTAGCGTAGCTTTGTACAAAATTCAAACGTAAGCTTTCCCAAAGAAATATTTAAACAAGTCAAATTAAAAGAATAAAAAAAGATTTCCAAATTTACTGAAGTGTTAGTTTAAATATCGATGTTTTATGTAAATATCTGACACAAGTCTTTTCGGGTACAGCGGTAAGTCTACGGATTTACAACACTATAATCACAGGTTCGATTTCCCTCGATGAATTGAGCAAATAGCCCGATGTAGCTTGGTTATAAGAAAACACACCCACAGATTTTTTTAAATCAAGTATTAGAGTTTATCATTCAATAAAAATACCACAAAACGTTTCAGGTAAGTTAGAGGCTACTGTAGTTTCTTTTTCTTCAATAAATCCATATCGGGTATATTTTATTATAACGCCCTAAAACATGTCGTATCATTTAACACAAGAAAACAGTAAGTAGAAATGAACGGCAAATTGAGTCGCTTTTGGCCCTTCAGTGTAAAAATGGAATAATGAACAAAAATCCACATATTGCGCATGCGCTGTTGCGCCCTCTCTATAAACGTAAAGTAAGCACAAAGAACAAAACGCTTAGTTTGTTTGTTTTTTGAATTTCGCACAAAGTTACTCGAGGGCTGTCTGTGCTAGCCGTCCCTAATTTAGTAGTGTAAGGCTAGGGGGAAGACTGGGAGGGCGAGCATGTTTGGCACGACGGGGATGCGAATTCGCGACCCTCAGAGTTACAAACTTGGCCAGGCTGAGCCTGAAAAAGCTTAGTAAGCTTCTAATGATTGAGTAAGTAATCAAACTGTAATTCACAAGCAACAATTACTCTAATCATATTTCAATGGATTTGTTGAATTTTAGCTCTAGAATATCTTCGAAGTATCTTCGTCATCAATATTCAATATTATATAAAAAAAAACCATTTAAATGATAAAAGTGTCTGAAATTACCTTTCTTGAGAAGTTGTATCTACAATTCCGCACATTAACATTTGTTTTATTAAATTACTCCATATTTCAAGAAAACGTAAACGTAATTTTTAACATCCTGATATCAAATATGATATCGTTTTTTATTTCTTTTACAGTACCTCTTGTAGGTTGTAACTGATATCGACACGTTAGTATTGCCGTGTTTCTTAAAGAAACACGATAACAAACGCTTCGAGAAGTACATTTTCTTTTCTTAAGAGGTGTACTATCATACAGAAAGGGGAAAGTGTGGGGGCTGAGGTAATCGAGATTCGTCGTTTAAGAAGTACGCGTCTTTTTTATTTTCTGTTATGTTTTTACGAATTGCTTGCGCATAACAAAACAAATAATAATGAATAATAAAACGAATAACAATAATAAAACGAATAATTATAATAAAATGAATAATATATAATAAAACGAATAATTATAATAAATAATTGTTTGTTTGTTTGTTTTGAATTAAGCACAAAGCTACACAATGGGCTATCTGTGCTCTGCCCACCACGGGTATCGAAACCCGGATTTTAGCGTGTAATTCCGCAGACATACCGCTGAGCCACTGGGGGGCGATAATAAATAATAAAACAAATATTTCAGTTAATATATTATTGGCACATTTTCACGCCCTTCACTTTGCATCATTGATAGTCTTTCTGACATTTATGAATAGTTCAGTGGAGTTTTCAACTCTAAACTAATCACAGTTTATTACATACATTTCCTTAAGATCAGAAGTCTCAGCACGTATATTTTTTCTTTGGAAAAATGTACTCAAGTATTTTGAACCATTATTTTTTTTACATTTGTATATGATTGAAAAGATCACATGAGATGTTATGAATTTACTCGCCCCCCCAGTGGCTCAGCGGTATGTCTGCGGACTTACACGCTAAAATCCGGGATTCGATACCCGTGGTGGGCAGAGAACAGATAGCCCATTGTGTAACTTTGTGCTTAATTCAAAAACAAACAAACAATGAATTTACTCAATTAAAAACAAAAGAGAGAGAGAAATTCCTAATCTCCTCAATATTACTATTATATATGTAAAAACGGCTGGTATGGGTAGAAATAGCTCTATGTAGAGGAGCGAACGACTTATGTAATGGAGAAACAAGTATAAAAATGGAAATCAGATTCACAGAACACAAAAAGTCACCTCATACGTTTTCAAACATCGCAAATCAAATAAACACAACATAATCATAGAAAACACCCAAATACTAAATAAAGAAACAAACATAAACAAACGCAAAATTAAAGAAGCCTTACTTATACAACAATTCAAGCCCAAAATAAACCAATACAAAGGAACACCTTTATGCCTATATTAATAAATATAATCAAACATCCTAGCACACCGTGTACATTCCTACACTCAATTACAAACCGCCTTCAAACATGTTGTTAGCTATCGGTCAATTACCTTTTTTCTTTCTTTGTGAACTTGGCGATGACCGAAAAAGGTCGAAACATTGTTCGTCCCTCTTCATAGTGTCTTCTCTAACCAAACCATATATATTTTTCTCTTCAAGTGGGTTTTCTCTTCATCACGAATTAATATTGCTATTACAAGTTGATTAAACCACTCGCAAAGGTAACGAGTTATATTATGTGGTCATTTTCTTTGCTCAAAGATAATTATGTTTGTTTATTTTTTAAATCGCATGCAAAACTACAAAAAGGCTATCTGCGCTAGCCCTTCGTAATTTTGTAGTTTAAGACTGGAAGAAAGACAGCTAGTCGTCATCACACCCCGCCAACTCTTGGGCTATACTTTTACCAACAAATAGTGGGATTGTTCTTTGCATTATAGCATCCACACGGCTAAAAGGGCGAGCATGTTTGGTGTGATGGGAAATCGAACCTGCGCCCCTCAGAGCACGAGTCGAGCACCTTAACCAGCTGGCCATGCCAGGCCTCAAAGATAGTTATATATCCGTTTGTCTTATTACATTGATACGTTGCACATGCATATCTTAAATGGGAAGATATTTTTAAAGGGTATGTTAAAACATATTATATTTTTGACATATATATATATATGAAACAAATGCTGTTCTTCGAACTCTTTCACTTTTAATGCAAGTGTAATTTATTCACTAGGCTAAATTAATTTTATAAGGTTTAACATATATCTCAGGGCTTATAGCTGTAAACATCGGGTTTCAATATTTACTGTCGGCTCAGAACAGTTAACTCATTGTGTAGCTTTGTGCTTAATAACGAACACACAAACTAAAAGTTTCTAATGCAGTTTAGAATAGCAATGGACCTGTGTATCTGCTCAACGTCACTTTAGTAAAATTACTCTAATGCACTTTGGGAAAATACAGTATTTTCAGAAAAGGAAGAAAAAGTTAAAAACTTAAGGATAATAAACCCTTAGTAATACAAGATCAAAGGGTGTATATGAAGAGAGAATATTTAAGTGTGATCGAGATAGAATGGACAACGAAAATAACCTATTATAATCCTATAACACACAAAATTTATTTTGTAATTAAGACACTTTCAAGTGTCAAAATAGACAAAAGATAGACCGCTAATTATAAAGAACTATTCTCCAATGTTCTGATTATTAAGAATTGACTCCTGGGACGTTTATATGCATGTATTCTTTACAGTACTATTAGTTTCTTGAATACACGTTTACTACTGGTTATTACGCTGAGTTTAATGTAGTAATACATTAGTGTATTCTCTGTTGTTATAGAGTTTATGTAGTATATTGATGTATTAATATATTATCTGTTGCCGTAAAACGTGCAGTAGACTGATATGTTAGTGTATTTCTTGTTATCACAAAATTTATCGAGTATACTGCTATATTATTGTATTTCTTGTTGTCACAAAGTTTACATACTATACTGATGTATTACTGTATTCCTTGTTACACAAAGTTTATATAGTATACTGCTATATTATTGTATTTCTTGTTGTCACAAAGTTTACATACTATACTGATGTATTACTGTATTCCTTGTTACACAAAGTTTATATAGTATACTGCTATATTATTGTATTTCTTGTTGTCTCAAAGTTTATCTAGTATACCGATATGTTAGTGTATTTCTTGTTATCACAAAGTTTATCTAGTATACTGATATACTAGTGTATTTTGTGTTTACTTGTATATTCGACTGATTGTCACCAAACGTGGTAAGTACCTATAGTAGCCATTGGAAAAGTGACAAAGAGGTCACAATTGGGATCTGACCCATGGGTTCTATTTCGTTCCGTTACGATGATTGGGTATGTCAACTACTACTTGCTAAAAACTTTGATATTGAGATCGGCTATGCTCTGCAGGCTCTTGAGTGAATATGGTGAACAAAAAAGCAAATGGCCTTTTACTGATTTTTAATATTTTTTTCGAATATTCATTATTATGTTCAAAACATATATAGAGGAGGTTTAATTATTTTCTTAGTTCATTGCCAGGGGGAGTTTTGTTTCACGTCCTGGAGCGAGTACGAATTAATCTAAAAATGGTGTTTCTGTAAATGTTAGTATTTTAGTCACTCTGTAATAGGTGTTCCTCCTTTATGAAAGGTATATAAAATGTTTAAGCGTTTTCTATATAACTAAGCATCCCTTATTGTGATAGCAATTTATACGAGTCTAAGTGATTGGTCGCAGTTCAGTATTTTGTTTGTGATAAAGTAACTTCTAGCAACATGTTGTCATGGGGATACATTTTACTTATATGAATTAAAATAATACAAACCTTTCTATGAATTACACCAACTGATATCTTACTTCCTGTACTCTTTTTTATCGTCGATTAAATGTGTAGCTATAAAATGATAAAAATTGGGCATATGGATATACATACATACATACACACACACACACATATATATATATATAGAACATGAAAACCAAAAACGTACGTTAAAAAAGAACAACAACTAAATGATTCAGGTGCAGCTTCAACGTACAGATTAGTGTGGCAAATGTAAATACACACATCTGTAACTTAGGATTAATTTGTTGTGAAGTGAACTACCGAGAAGAGATTTTGGAATTTTATGTCCTGTCTCTGTGTGTGTATTTGTAGTAATAAGAACACATACAATAAGAATAACAAACAATGAGTGGCTAAGGTGGGTTGCATCGTTCTATAACTTTGCTTGTTATTTCTCAAGAAAAGTCCTAATTAAAAAAAAATGTAGTAATGGTTTGAATTTCTGCTTATGTTAGTATAGAAATATAACCTTAGTTGAGACAAAAGAAGGTTGGATTGAACGATATGATGTACTCGATTTTTTCGTTGCCTTTTTTATAGTTTGGTTTAAATTCCGCGAAAAGTTACACTTCAGCTACCTGCGCTAGCCACTCACAATTTAGCAGTGGAAAACCAGTTATCACCACAAACTCTTGAGCTACTCTATTACTTACGAAATAGTGGGATTGACTACGACTTTATAACGACCCCACAGCTTCAAGGACGAGCATGTTTAGTGGAACGGGGATTCGAACCTACGCCTCTCGTATTGCGAGTCAAGTGCCCTAACCACGTGGCATTTATACTTTAGTAGCGAACAACATATAAGTCCTCTGTAGCACATATTTTACTATTGTTAGAACAACTAACACTGTAACATAAATGAACTGTTTTATGACAAATGGTTAACTATGAAGTAAAAATTATTCATTCAACATACATACCCTGCTTCTTGCACAGTTAAATTTAACTTAAGAGCGTGTTAACCTTTCATTTAAGAGTAGCATCATCTTTTAAAGTCTTTTTTTCAAAAACAACAATAAAAAGAAAAAAAGAACTTAATGTTTTTGCGCGTCAGCATCTTTCACAACTAAACGTCGAAAGATTCTTTTGAACATTTCTTGAGACAAAATAACATACGTTTCTGTAACGGGGTGAAGTTATGTTGCACATTGTGTCGAGTATAATATTTTGGCGACTGTGTAGCAACACTTTTTTGTACTTTGGTCTGGTTTCAAACTCGCGCAAAGCTACACAAGGACTATCTGCGCTAGCCGTTCCTAATTTAACAGTGTAAAACAAGAGGGAAGGCAGCTAGTCATCACCACCCACCGCCAACTCTTGTGCTATTCTTTTACAAACAAATATTGGGATTAACCGTTACTTTATAAAGCCCCCACGCGTCAGCATCTTTCACAACTAAACCTCGAAAGATTCCCTTGAACATTTCTTAAGACAAAATAACGTACGTTTCTTTAACGAGGTGGCGTTATGTTATACATTGTGTCGAGTATAATACTTTGGCGATTGAGTAGCAACACTTTTATTATACTTTGGTCTAGTTTCAATTTCGCGCAAAATTACACGAGGATTATCTGCGCTAGCCGTTCCTAATTTAACAGTGTAAAACAAGAGGGAAAGCAGTTAGTCATCACCACCCACCACCAACTCTTGAGCTATTCGTTTACCAACGAATATTGGGATAAACCGTTACTTTATAACGCCCCCACGGCTGAAATGGCGAGCATGTTGGATGTAATGGGGATTCGAACTCGCGACCCTCGGATTTATTATACTTTATTAACAAATGCACTGTTACATTCAACAATTGTAACACCTAATAAGACAGATATAACGGGTTCATTCTACTTTACTTCCAATGGAGATGTCATGCTTTTATATAACAGACTTTAACATCATTTCACTATTTTTCTACTATTTTTTTAAAGAAAAGCAAAAACAGTATTTTTTAAATACTGTCCCAGCTGTTTTGCGTATTGGATGGACTTAATATGTTTATATCTTGAGTTTTACGTTCAGTTATATTATTTTCCAATATGATGGAAGATGATGTAGAAAAATACATGTATTCAAGACAAGACTTGATTAATGCGAATGACCTGTACCAAGGAGAATATTTCCCGTGTTTCCCACCCTGATATATTTCAAAATGCAATGTGTAGCAGAAAGACAACAAAACCCACCACTAACTCTCGGCTGTGCTCTTTTCTTATTGGATAGAGAAACTTGGTTGTCACCTTTATAGCACATGCGGTACCAAAGAGCAGAGTGCGTTTTTGCGGAACGGGATGTGAGCTATGAACCCTCGAATTCACAGTCTGGACCTATTAACAACTAGGTCACTCCCAACCCGTTGCAGATTAAAGCACATTTCTGGTTTATTCATTATTATTAAGGAACTCCACGAACAGTGCAAATGAAGTTTAGTGTCGTGTGGTATAGAAACGTAATGTATTTACTGTGTTTATTTGCCAAGAAGTTGCATTTTCTTACACACAAGAAGTTAAAAATATTGATAAAAACATCGGAGATGGGTCTAGCGTCACTAATTGTACGAATCTGCGAAAATTACGGATTTTTTTTTTAATTCTTTTTCGCTAAAAATAAAATACACCGTTTCGTGTTTTTTTGAGCAGACACTCCTTTGGAGGGTAACACTTTTATTTTGTCACTAGACCGCCTGTGGTGATGGTCTATGTGCCTAGGTCTGTGTTGTGGTTAAAATTAGACTCGTGATACAACCACTATACTGTCAAGGTGACGATGACGTAAGTACACTTACCATGGAGGTAGCCAAACAAAGAAACTCTTACTTCAAGTATGTTTGTTTCAACTTGTCCCAGTTTCTCTTTGCAGGCTAGAACCATAATTTTATTTTTTCTATCTGGAATTGCTTACAACAGAGTCAAATAGGAAAACTAAATTATTGTTGCAACAATATGCTCAGCTTAAAACTTAATCGTGAACCTTATTCGGGTGTGCAAGGTTTGCTGTAATTGGATTTGTCGTCCTATATTACTAAGTTGATGGAGCTTAGCTTTCTTCACTAATGAAACTATTTCTGATGTAGAGAAGAAACACAGGAAGACCATTTTCCATTATATATATATATATATACGTGCTGACTTAATTGGGATAAAAATAAATATATCACATTTTAATTATCTCAAGTTCTGTACTGTAAGGTACTTCAAAACGTGCGATTAAAACGCGCTAATGTTTAAACTTTAAAATCAAACTTTTACTTAATTTTCATTATTTGAATTTATTCAAGATTTGCTTAATATTATAAAGCTTCTAAATAATCAGTTCCAACTGTTAATTTTGAATGTTGTATATTTCGGCAGATTTCACTTTGCTTATATTTCGTATTATGAACTTCAATAAATCTTCGCAAACTTTTAATTTATCAAGGGTTCTGAACATGTTCAATATTTAAAATTATTAAACTAATTTGTAAATAAAGCTGTTTAGTATAAGTTTTATTTATAGGGTTTAAGTCTGTTTTACTTTACCAAATAGTAATATAAATTAATTTAGGTAGTGAACAGCCTTATAACATTTCGTCGAATTTAATATTTAATGTTTAGTGAATGATACTGTTATGTGAATGTCGTGTGAATGTTTTGTGGACGACAACATGTCGTGTTGTATTTAAATTTTCATTTTTATTATCTATATTTCCATATTTATATTATTGTTTCAAAGTTAAAACTAATAAAATATGTTGTTATTTATTTAGGGTAACATTTAGAATTTTCTAGAATTAAGTAGACCAATCAAATGTATGCAAATAAAGTGTTGGCGGCCCAGTGTCTAGCAGTGTCTCGTGCAAGAACGGACATGCGCGAATTGCTCTGGAGATCTGTAGAAGTTTCGCGGTTTTTCGAGGAGTCTAGGCCTACAATATATAAACAGACGAAGATGCGAGGAGAAGAAAAGAGATTCATATATCAGTTTTTATTCGAAGAAAAGGGGAAAGGAGAGTCAGATATTAGTTTTACTTCAAAAGAAGAGAGTCAGTCATTTCGTTTGAGAAAGTTCAAGTGTTTGCTGTGATTTGTGACTGAAGTTAGATCTACAGAAGCTGTGATTTTATTTCGTCAATCTCTACGATTCATCTGAATTACTGGTTGTGCTGAGAGTCGGCAAGTTTGAGACGTTCATCGGAGGCATCGTGAAAAGAACTTCGTCGAATTTATTGAACTGTGAACTGTTCCTGAACTTCTTCATTTAAACTTCGGAATTTCTTCGTGGGACCAAATTCACACCCTAGACTGGAATTTGAGGCTTTCATTTTAGATCATTTTATTAGATACAGGCCAGTACCATTTTGTATTGTGATTAATTTTGAAGGTTGAAACTAGTACCATTTTGTTTTGTAATTAATTTTGAATGTTCAAACTTAATAGCTGTCATTGTTATTATATAATTTATATTATATCTGTTAATAGTTTAGTGTAATAAATTATACAAGCTGTTATCTGTGTCTTTCTATTGCGTTCTTAAAACATAAAAAAAACGTAACAGATACATGTGTTAAAGATTCCTTTTCGTTTACATAGGAGGTGAATTTTCAAATAGAATCTACGACGTAGAGGCCTAATACGTGTTTTGGTTGGCCAATCAAATAATGCTTTACTCTTCTACGTCATAGATTCTCTTTTTAAATTACACTTGTAATGATAAAGAAAGTAAATATGAATATGAAGTAAAAGTCGTATTATCCATAGGTAAATGTGTATTGGTGTAATGTAAAATAACTTGATTTGTATCCTAAGTAAGGGTGAGAGTTGTTATGTAATTTACAGAAACACAGGAGAAAATATAATTGTGAATATGTAACCGTTTTACTCTGATATTACTTCACTGAAAGCTTTAGTGTCCGCAAAGTACAAGAATGAAAAAAGTTCATTAGAGTGTCATCCTTGGGGAGAGAGGGGTAAATTTTAAAGTCAACGCTCGTAACAGACATTTAGCGAAATATAAAGACAAACCAAATGAGAGGTAAAATTAAAAAAAAGAAAATTATCAAGAAGCTGTTTGGATTTTTTTGTTATGCATTTTTACTGAAAAGAGTTTTATTGTATCGGTTATTAAGGGCCCAGCAAGACCAAGTGGTTAACGCACTCGACTCGTAATCCGAAGGTCGCGGGTTCAAATCTCCGTCATACCAAACATGCTCGCTCTTTCAGCGTTGGAGGCGTTTCAATTGACGGTCAATTCCATTATTCGTTGGTAAAAAAGTAGTCCAAGAGTTAGCGGCGGGTGATGATGACTTACTGCTTTCCCTCTAGTCTTACACTGCTAAATTAGGGACGGCTAGCGCAGATAGCCCTCGTGTAGCTTTGCGCAAAATTCAAAAATCAAACCATGAGTTATTATAATTGTAAAATTCAACATATCTTGCCTAAAACCCAGGATATCCCACCAAAAGACTCCAAGCAAGACATTCCAAGGTTTTGAACTGTTTATTCGTCAATCTAACTGAGCAAAGCCACACGAAGTACTAGATGTATTTATAATGCACGACATTACGATTAAAAAACAAAACTGTGAAGAATTTCGAGCTCATCTGAACTACAGAAAATTAACGAATATAAAACTCACTTTTCATTCATAATGAAAAGGTCAAATCTCAAAGCGATTCCACCTCATATTCGTATCGCCTCAAGCAGTAAGAAATAAAACACGTTACATTTTTCTCAAAGTTGAACGACTATTTTATGATTTCTCATTAAAAATTTAGTAAATCATCAAATTATTCTTCTGGGAAAACATTATATAGATAAATGGATATTTCATTTTAAACATGAATTTATATACGTTCAATTTTGGTCCTTTAAATTCGTAAAACTTTTCAAGTAGTTGAATGTATTTAATATTCACATTTCAAAATGCAGACCAGGCATGGACAGGTGGTTAAGGCACTCAACTTGTAATCCGAGGCTCACATTGCTAAATTAGGGACTGCTAGCGCACATAGCCCTTTTTTACCAACAAATATTGTGATTAACCGTCACTTTATAACGTTCCCACGACTGAAAGGGGGAGCATGTTTAATCTGACAGGAATTCGAACCCGCGACCCTCAGATTACGAGTCAAACGCCGTGCTGGACCTGTACTTTCTTGTTTTAGATGGTTTAACCATTTTAATTGTGCATAGACTACTTCAGTTATGAATGTTTTTGCTAGATATCCTACAGATATAATTACATGAAACACTAGAACAGACAACATCCGGCGACACAGTTCACAATTGAAACAGAATAAAATGACAAACCTCCTTTTCTATACCTGATGGTTGCTTAGATACATAACCTGGTTACCATAGGAATTTATAAGAAACCCAAAGGCACTGATAAATACCCTGACTATAGATCAAACTGCCTAACAATGAAAAGACGAGCGTCATAGATTACAGAGCATTAAAAGATTTATGAAACAGAATATTCTAAGAAGAAAGAAAAACAACAGAGATCCTGAACACTTGATAAAGAAAGTAATGATAAACACCGATATTTAGTGGGGAAAAAATTACAAACAAACCTATATTCTCCCATAGTAGAGACCTTTCTCAAAACTTAGAAAAAAAATTGCAAGCACCGTAAATCGAGAAAAAGTATTCAAAAGCGTAATACAATACCATCAAAATTATTCGAACTTCCGCTGGGTAAATAAAACAAAATCATTGAGAAAGTGGACCCTAATAAATAGAAAGACAAAAAGATCAACAAAATTGGTAATACCGACTTATCTGAAATGGTTAAAACTTTCGGAGATGGAGACCATACCGTACAATAACATTGAAAAATGCAAAAATAAAAGGAAACCAACCACGTCAAGCAGAAGAAAGGTAAAAACATTCATCTACTTTTACATAGCTCATAACAAACTCAGCTATTATAGACGCAACTCTTGGATAACCGTATTGAAAGCGTTCAAATAATTAGTAGAGTCTACTTCTCACTAGGCCTTTCTCAAAATATCCATCCCTTAAAACGCCAGCGAACTGACAGACGAAGTGTAAGGTGTAAACTAATTCACAGTTAGTATCTACTGGTAAGAAAGAACATAATTAGACGTAAGTAATTATATAGACTACTAATCATACAACTAGTTTATTGAATGTGAGTGCTACAGGCCTGATTTTAAAACAAGGCTTCAGAATTGTGTGTGTTTTCCTTAAAGCAAAGCCATTTAGCGTGGTAAATCCGAAGAATTGGGTTTTAGATAAAAAAAATCATTTCACCGCTTGACACCCTCGCACTGCACGAGGAAGCTGTTCAAGAAATAGTCGTAAAAGTACCTAAGTATAACTTTTTATATTTTGTTGTCTTAGTTTATGGACAATGATTTGCATTTTACGAATTTTGACGCTTTTGAAAGGCGACCTAACTCCAATGTTCTGGACGCTTTTGAAAGGCGACTCCAATGTTCTGTTCTGCTTCGAGTCCTTTACACTGTTTTGTCCAAATGGTCCTGATGCGATCTTGATACTCATTCAAATTTTTGTTTCATGTTTGCTTTACGATACAACAAAGATCATTCGAATCAACTAGAACAACAGCTGATTTGATGCGTTTGTTGTTAAACACAAAAATAATGGCCAGGCGTGGCCTTAGAAACTAATGTGCCCGACTGTGAAAATTCTATGTTTCTCATCCTGCTGACGCAAAATCGGGTTCCGCACTTTGAGATAATGAAATACTCTTAATAATGAGGATAAAATCACACGTTTTGATTAGAGATTACCCCAAGAGTTATTAGGGGGGATGGTGCTGTTAACTTCGCGCCTTTTTTCGCGTCTTTTAGTTCAAAATTAGGGATATCTAGCACAAGTAGTTCTTGGACAGCTTTGTCCCAAATACAAAACAAAACAAAATCGCAAACCTCTGAATGTATTAAACTCAGTTACCTATTTTCTGTCACAAATGCATCAGGTTGTATGAATATAAAAATACGTACAGTTTATTGTCTGGTGAAACTGGTTAATTCTCGATTATCCTGTTTTTCAAGATGTATAATAAAGTACAGGTTACAGAAACAGGTTAGTGCCTATATACGTAGACACTTTCAATTCTTACCTAAACTTTGATTATTGAATATTCTTAAGGTAATTAAAATATGATCATTTTGAATGTGAGATTTTCTTTGTATTTAGCCTGTACATTTTTTTTTCTAATTAACGGTATATTTGGAATCGTAGACAAGACTGATGCTTTTGAGTTTTGGATAAATTATATTTAAAAAAACAAAGCCAAATTGCCAGTGATACAACAGTCGTCGATTGACGTCTTAGTTAATTTATATCTGAAATCTATGTGATATTATTATAAAAGTTAATTAATTAATTAACATACATTTGACAGTGAAAGTACAACAGTTAACTCAGTGTCTTTGAAATAAACAACACAATATGAAACGAAAATTTCATCTTTGTTTAAATTAATAAAAAATTCAATTCTTGATTTATAGAGCAATTTTTATGGTGCTAACAACTGATGGCAGACTATTAGGAATTATGAATTAGCTTGATTTGTGTAAAGTGAGAATTTTAGTGGAGTCAGGTTTTGTCTAAGTAGTTTGTAGTTTCGTTTTTAAAAAATATGCAAAAAATTCATTATAAATGTACATTTATGATAATGAAAATAATATTTTGGCTTTAAGATAGGAATGATAAGAACGAGGCAACAAAATTTGTTGTGATGAAAATCTTAAAGAGCAAGTATTAAAGATAAGAAGGAAAATATGAAGAGCGAATGAAGAAATGTAAAGGGTCTATAAGCTTTGGAATACCACAAATAACCTTGGGGAGAAACTTACTGTAAAATTGTCGATCCCCAGAAGATATTTATTTTATAACCTTGGGAAGAACATTACTGTAAAACTGTCGATCACCAGAAGAGATTTATTTCTTGTAAAAATAGATAAATCCTATAAGCAATCCCTCAGAGATGACAGACATTAAGAAATAGATGCCGGGCCTAATCTTCTCTGTTCTTTTTTAATAAAAGCGGTTCTCCTGGGTAACTAGTGTTGATTACTACCGTCATCTTAAAGACTGTTTTTATCCAACGGTCTCGCTTTGTTTCACTGATCGAAACAACACTTAAACCTTTTTTCTATAACATAGAACAATAACTAAGTACAAAATTTTCACCGCTTTTATGTATTTTAAGTGACAATTGTATAGAAAACCTAATATATGACTAATTCGGCCTCGTTTATTTAAGTGCGCTGGATTACGTTTGCGTCCTTAAATATACTTCATCCTAAAATCATAATGGAGTATTTGTAACGTAACCTGATAGCGCACCAAATACTGCCTGAAACGTTAAAGTCTTGGATATGGATGCAAGTTAATACGATATGAGAACAAGACTACATGAAAACCCTCTGATTACTTTAATATATTAAGTGCTTGAAAAGCATAGGGCGGATGCAGGAATGTCGTCAATTTTTATTTGTTTCTTAAATATATCTTGTACTCAAAGAGCTTTAAGGACGCAAGACGTAGGATAAACTGCAAACATTGGTTAGAACTAAACGAGAGCATACGCCCCTCATTGAAACATTTCATATATAGAAATATATACTATTAAACCATTTCGTAGTCTTTTGTTACTACTACAATTGGGAATGGGCCTGAACAAAACCCAACCTGCTCACTATAGTTTTAAAAAAAGTGTAAACTGAACATTTTTATTTGTGCTCTACAAGTAAATACATTCCCTCTATCGAAGTCTAAATCTGCTATCTATATACTTTGACATCTCTCACTGAAATATCTAGTTATAGGCTATCACATGCTTTAGGCTTATTATTCTTCACGAAACCCGTTTCTCATTGGTAATCAAAACATCACAGATTACATAAGAAGCATGATAGGACGAAAGTTACTACTATCGAATGAAAGTAAAATGGCGTATTTGCTGTTGCAGAAAATATTTCCAACTCTAAGCTCTTTGGAATATAATCTATACGAGTATTATACTTCGCATATCAGCTTCAGTCTTAATACTCTATAGATTTTTTTCTATTATGGACATACTTTAAACTTTCAAAATTCCCATAATTTACGTGCGTGTTTAATTCAGCTATTGGTAGATGCGATGGTAGATAATATGAAAGTTACGACACAGTTTTAGTCTTTGTAGTTTTTGTGATGCCTGTTAAGAGAAGATACTGTTATCTCAGTTATTGAATCCAAGCAAGTATTATGAAATCTGTATACAAGTGCAGGTCATTTGATAGATAACATTCTTAGCTGTTGACCCATAGCTGTTAAAAATAAATATATAAATCATTGTTATAATCAATGCTAAATCTTTTTATATTTATAAACGTTTTAAAAAACTGTTTGTTAAAGAAGCTTAAATCCAACGATTTTAAATCCTCACCACGTCTTTGCAGTTATTGTTACCACATCCGGTCATTCTATAACTGACGACTGTACATTCTGCCACGAGTCCTGCGGACTAGTTACATTTCTTAATTTTGTCATATTCCAGATACACCATTCCTTCCTATTCATTTCCATAATCCGCCTGCGCGCGAGAATGATGATTTCTCAGTATTCGTTCAAACAGTTTGATCTCACAGAATTCTACAGACAATGGTCTGTACATCTTCGTATGGAATAGAGCGGATACACTTCTAACACTCCAGCTGATTGAGATATGTTATGGTTAAATGTAAGATAAGAATGAAAAGCTTATTTTGGCCGACCCATACCCTATTGACCCTAGTTTCTAGACGGAGATCCTTCTTGATTATGTTAAATACCTTACTCTGGAGCACGATAATGAATTTTTCTTTTTTCTTTATGGATCTTTACATGTCATACATTTTGCTTACTACAACTAAAGTATAACTTATTGCAGTGTTTTTTTCCTGGATGGGTTTGATGTCACAAGACAATATTTGTCAGTTTCCAGATGCCATTAATTACAAGAAATATCCCCACTTTGGATATTTATAAGTCCCCTATAGGAAACTATTTATTTGATCTGAGTGAATTAATATTCTACGTTAGAAATAACTGCTTTTTTCCTTCCAAAAGTAATCACTTTTCGTTGGCATCATACCGCCTGCGTAATGCCGAGAAATGTCCAAATGTAAATATGATAATACTTTCCACCGCAACTTCATATTGGCTGTAGTTATTACGTCACTAGCTTATTTGTTTATTCAAAATCGCTTTAATATAACGTACTCAGCAAATAATGGCTCTTCAGAGAAAAGAAAGTAGGCCACGCCTCTTCAAACATTTTAAAGGAATAAAATACGTGTAATTTATTTTATATTACTACTCATATTTTATTTGTTTGGAGTGTGAAAGTTTTCAAAAACTTCGTACTTCTCTGTCATTCATTGAGTTGATATCTCGGGTCGGAGAAAGAAGCAGAGAAATGTTATGTCTCTCAGTTCTTTCTTTATCTACTCGGTTTCTCTAAACTTATGACGAAAACAGCCAAGAGGATCTGAGTTTGATTTTGTTTGTTTGTTTTTTGTCGAGTTTTAAAATCAGTTGCACGTATCAACTGTATATTTTCTGTAAGCTGTTTTATATATCTTGAAAATGTTCATTTTACCAGAGGATTACTCGCACTTGTGAAGTTAGAGGCGATTGTGAATTGATGTTTTTTGTAGATATAATATTGTAAAATATCTTCACAATCTTGTCTAGTTCAATAAAGCAGTAAAACAAGTGATAATTAAAATAGTTTTTCAGATAAAGCAACGCTGACTGTTAATGAAAATTAACAGATATGAGCATGTTTTAGTTTCTTTGTTGAAATTCCTGTAAATCTAGCTAGCCGTTTCTGCTTTTGAAGTTATGCCAGCTCTTCACTGTTACTTCTAAAACGCAACCACGACTTGAGAGTGCCGAGAGTATTTTGGTTTTTTTGTCTTAGCGTTTACAATATGAAAATCATATAACCTGAATTTCTCAGATGGGCTTGTTAAACACCAGGCTGAGAGCAGCCCAGTATCACTTTTAATGTTTCTCCCGCCCTTGTTTAAACAAATAAGTTTTTACCAGAGTATGTACCCAGTTACTTTTATCTAGCTATTAAGACATATACACAAACACTGACGAATATAAGAAGGATTGTATTGTTATCTTAATATACGGTTCAAAGAAGTTGTTTGTATGTTTCAGATATTTGCATAAAGCTACAAAAGGGCTAAGTGTACGAGTCTCTCCTTATCTTGAGCCTGGAGCAGATAGCCTTCGTGTAGTTTTGTGCGAAATTCAAAACAAACCAAACCAATCTTTAATTTACAGAAAAAAAATGGAGGTATGTTAATCCACATGAATATTGACGAACGCTTTTATCCTGAAGTTTCTGACCACATTTTATCTTTCTTATGGGAAGCAATCTATTAGTATTTTTACAGTATCTGCTGTACGAATGTAGTTACACGAATTCGTCTTGGTTTCGAGAGGGATAATTTATAAACAATAATCACTGCAATACGATCAATCTTCGTACAATGTTTCGAGATAAATTACATGTTTCGAAGTACCTCTCTGCTTTTCAATTACTCCTAACATGGACACAGGCAAATTGAGAATATTGGTTGATTTGATTCTGTTTTTATCTTCAATTCTACAAAATAGGTTACATGAGTAGAATAATTACAATACTTGTAGAGGTTCCTCTCCTTTCTTAGACATCAAAAATCCGAAAATACTAATGGATTTTATTTTGTTTTTGTATCAAACCTGAAAAATAAGAGATTGGAGGAATAGGATACATTAAATTAATTATAATGTACAATTAAAGAATACGTGTGTAAGATGTAACCTAATACCAAAAGTGAATGAATTCTTATTATTAAAAGATACAATAGTAATGGAAGGAGTATATCTCTTTAAAGTTCTCTAGTAACTCAGTGGTAAGCGGGTAATTTCAAATTCGGAGTTCGTTCCTCGCAGTAGTTGAGGTGCAAATAGCTCAATGCAGAGCAGTCTTGAACAAAATAAATCAGACAAACAATCAACTTTAGAACAATTTGAAAGTAAATGTTCTGTTTGAACTCACGTGAAAGACGTTACAGTTAATTAGAATCCTTTGAAGGACGTGCCATTGTTGTCAAGAGCTTTTATTTTCAGTGATTTGTTCCAAAACACACATATAATGGCATGACTCAATTACAGAATAACAACAGATCTTAAACCTTATATTAATGATAAAAATCGTGTTATACTGCAGTTTTCTTTTCCAGTTTTTCTTAGATAAACCCATTGCGTCACAGTGCTATATATTTCTAAATTCGAGAAATTTTCATTTTCGACAATATTAACGCTACAAAACTCATGGCAAAGTATATAATTTTCAGCTTATATGCATCACTTCAGTTATTGTACTAAATGAAATTGTTTTGCATTTTTTGTGTATTTAGAATTTTCTTTTTCTTTTTACATAGCTTATTGAGAATTTTCACTTGATTATCCATAAAATTCCTATCGTTAAAATCTGTGTTCTCGTATTATAGATAGATAGTAGAAAAACAAATATAAAGATAACAAAAACAGCAAATAATTCAGTGAATAACATAGCGTGTTATTATAATAATTTAATTAATTTTTCAGGACTTCCAAACGACTTGAAAGTCTACTGGCAACAATATCCTTGGATGTTTGGTGAGACAGTTTGTAAGTTGCGTGCTCTCGTGGCAGAAATGACCAGTTATGCTTCGGTGCTGACGATAGTGGCTTTCAGTACCGAACGATATATAGCTATCTGTTACCCACTGTTTATTCAGACTGTGTCATCGTTATCTAGGTGTATAAAAATTATTACACTTGTGTGGATAATAGCATGTGTTAGCGCCATTCCGTTTGCCATCTTTACTAAAGTGAATTATGTGGAATATCCAATAGGATCAGGAAATCTTCTCACGGAATCAGCTTTCTGTTCTCTCCCTATGGAAAATCACGATATAAGTCTGCCGTTACTACAGTTTGCCACATTTGCTTTCTTCTGCTTACCCATGACGCTAATTATTATCCTTTATGTCAAAATTGGTCTCACCTTACGCCATTCATCGCGTGTGTCTTCAGACGGTTCGACGATTGGGTCGCCATCTTTCGGAAATAACAGACAATGTCAAGTTCGCCGATCAATCAATAAGATGCTAGGTGCGTTGGAACTTTTATTATTTCATATAAATTTTTTATGATATAGACTGTTGCGACGTTTGTGTTAGCATGTGACTTTGAGCAGTGGCTTTAAAAAAATTTTGAAGCTTATGCTAGAACTTATTGGCTCATATTTGAAATTTTGAAACCTGAACAAACAGAATAACAAAGGACAATTTTAGACATTTTGTGTTCATTGGTTGTCCTATTTTATGTTGCAAATTTAAGAGTCATAAAAGAGAAATCACGAGAAAAACATACACCAATTAAACTGTTTATAAGAGCAGTGCATAAAATAATTAGTGTGTTGGTTTAAATTTAAAATGGAAGTGTGTAAAACAAGAACGTTTGTTTTGGGAACTTTAATACAAGTGGTGCTCATAAATAAACAGGTTTAAAATAGTAAAACGAGATTTAAGAAAAGGTGGAAGCACTCAAGATGTTTACGAAAGATGGTATTATATCAACTGCATTAGTTTTTATTGCTAAGTCTTTCGTTAGCCCAAACCTGTCACAGGGGTAAATTTTAACAATGATGAATAGGAACATACAAATAAATATGTGATAAATAGATATATCTCAATGGTGATGTGGCTACCTTTACAGTGATAAACAGATTTATCTCAGTAGTTATGCAGCTAACTTTATCATTGATAAACACGTTTATAACAGGAATTATTTGGTTAATTTTACTAGTTGTAAACAGGTTTATCACAGGAGTTATGTAGCAAATTTTATTAGTGATAAATAGGTTTATCACAGGAGTTATGTTTCGGTTTAGCTACAAAATTTATTACTACCATTTTCTTCACCAGATGCCACAAGTGATGAATCTTTATTACAGGCCCGGCATGGCATAGGTTAAGGAGTTCGACTCGTAATCCGAGAGTCGCGGATTCCAATCCCAGTCGCACCAAACATGTTTGTCCTTTCAGTCGTGGGGGCGTTATAAGTCACGGTCAATTCCTCTATTCGTTGATAAAAGAGTATTTCAAGAGTTGGCAGTAAGTGATGATGACTAGTTGCCTTCCCTCTAGTCTTACACTGCTAAATTAGGGACGGCTAACGCAGATAGCCCTTGTTTAACTTTGCGTGAAAATCAAATCAAACCTTTTATTTCAGACATGACATAAAACTATAACAAGAACGACGTAAGCAACTTTTATACCTGGAGAAATATTCCGTTGTCGATTTTATAAAAATAATATATTTTTCACAAAGTTGGATGTTAAGTAACAAAATTCGAAGTATGTTATTATATAAGTTTTCTGATTCTAGGTGTAACTGAACCAATCAGATCTCAGTTATCAAGCAATGAGACCTTTCATTTTCTGTTTTTATTCGGTGCCAAACAGGACAGTGGTAGCCATGGTCTTCCACATATCTCATCTCTTTTAGTTACAAATAATTTAAAATATCGATACACTCATACATTTAGACAATCTCGTGAGATAAGCGAATCCTTGTCTTCCATGGTCT
The DNA here is from genome assembly GCA_011833715.1 of Carcinoscorpius rotundicauda. Lineage (NCBI taxonomy): Eukaryota > Metazoa > Arthropoda > Merostomata > Xiphosura > Limulidae > Carcinoscorpius > Carcinoscorpius rotundicauda. Next base: position 56,790,458 of record CM022391.1, on the reverse strand, counting down.
CTCCTTCCTTCCAAACTGTCAATTTCTTCCTTCTTCATTATGTTTCCCAGAAACTTCATTTGTCTTTTTTTAACGTCAGCCATCATAATTCTTCTGCAAACTGCTCTTGATGAAATATCTTCATTTGCTCAGTTTGCTTCTGAAGAAGAAAAGTTCACCTTTTGAAAGCGCTCGGGTTTCTATTTCATTTTTATGAAGACTTCCTGAACCTACGTGTTTTCAGAACATCATGAATATCTTCATTTGAGGTGTGACTTGTTTAATATACCTTCAAAACGTGCCTTAAGAACCGCAATTCATTGGCTTCTATATTGTCCAACATTCTTATGTATTTGTGGAAACTGGTATAACACAGGAATCCAGCATTCTTATGCATGTATGGAAACTGGTATAACACAGGAATCCAACATTCTTATGCATGTATGGAAACTGGTATAACACAGGAATTTAACATTCTTATGTATGCGTAGAAACTGGTATAACATAGAAATCCAAAATTCTTAATCTTGTCCCCATAGAAACTTTACTTTTAATTTTTGTATAACTTAATATCAATACCTATTTACTCCTCTCTGACAAATTCAAATAAATTGTGTCTCTAAAGTCTGCAGTTGGATCAATGTTTTCAATTATTATTTGATCAGTGATATAAGAAAGATTATGTTTATGACGTAATGCATTTTTGTATTGTTGGCGTTTGTTATTTTTATTATAGAATATACGAAGATGTTGTTTAATGATCAGTATTACTAAAGAAATCAGTCAGTAAAGTTGGTACATATACTTTATAGTGATTTGTTGTGTATTTATACCCAGCATTCATTCTTGTTATATTGATTGGTTAGGCCTGAAAGTTAATATGCTCTTGAAGTCTTTAAATGAGTTATAACATTTTCATATTTAACTTCCCTTTTATTCTTTTTCTTTATTTTATTTTTTATCTGTATAATTTTTTCCCAGATGGTTTTTTTTCGTCTTGCTCTCCTGTTTTACTTCTTGTCACTATTTCTGTCACATATAACACATTTTGATCAATTATGGTAACATATAAATCAACATATTACGCCGGCCTGGCATGGCCTAGCGCGTTAAGGCGTGCGCTTCGTAATCTGAGGGTTGCGAGTTCGCACCCGAGTCGTGCCAAACATTCTCGCCCTCCCAGCCGTGGGGGGTTATAATGTTACGGTCAATCCCACTATTCGTTGGTAAAAGAGTAGCCCAAGAGTTGGCGGTGGGTGGTGATGACTAGCTGCCTTCCCTCTAGTCTTACGCTGCTAAATTAGGGACGGCTTGCACAGATAGCCCTCGAGTAGCTTTGTGCGAAATTCCAAAACAAACAAACATATTATGCCATATGTTTAATTTCTTTGAATACAAAAAACATTCGCAAATTCACCAAATTAAATATTTTCACAAATGACAAAAACCAGGAAAATCTAAATTATATAAAATCGTTATTTAACGGCAAAATAACGTTATTGAGGAGATTTGTGTTTGGTTTAGTTAGAAAACCAAACAGTTTTTGTGACGTGTTAACCTAAGAGCTCGATGTCACGTGAAGGGTTTATTGTTACGATTATGTGTACATCAGGTGCTTGCGATGCCTCCTGTAAAGTTTCAACTTGATAGTTGTATGTTTGAGCTTGTTCTATATTTATTATAAATCTTAATATATTTCCCCTGTTTGTTACTAGTCACCCAATTTATATTCAAATTACTCTACAATCACTTTGTATGAACAAAGTTTTTCGATCTGTGACGAAACTAATTATCGTGTTAAAATTTCAAGTGGACAGAAAAATATTACAAAATCTGGACTCAGCGCCATGATTATCTTCTACACCAGTAATAGATTATAAAATATAACATTTCATAAAATAATAAATAAAATGTCTAAAGCGAAAATATCAGATCATCCCATAAGTAATGCTTGAATATTTTAATACAGAAAGTGCATAATCATTTCTGTCTTTGTAGAAATAAATATATAGTAGGACGTGCATAAATATGTGCAGGCAAATAAAAGAAACTCACCCAACTCCACTTATACAGATCATTAATCAAATAAACCCCTATGTAGATGAATCAGGCATATAATGTTTTATGAAGTTAAAAAGCATTAAGGCAGCAGAAACTACACTAAACATTCACGGTGTTTATGGTGTAGAGTCACTCAATGAAAGAAAGTGTCGAAGGTGGTTTCAGAAGTTCAGATCAGGTGACTACAGTTTAAGTAATGCGCCGCGTTCAAGTCTTCCTGTTGAGTTTAATGATGACTTGGTGCTGGCTGCAGTTGATGAAGATTGTGTTGTAACAGTTGAAGAACCAACACAGAAGTTTAATTCAACCCATTCAGCAATTCACTCTCATCTGCAACAGCTTGGAGAGGTGTCAAAACTTGGAAAATTGGTCCACAATGATTTGATAGAAGCCAACCTTAGAACAAGAGTGGACATTTGCACTTCTCTACACTCTCGTGAATGTATTCATCTTTTTTAGACAAGTTGATGACTGGAGATGAAAAATGAATATATTATGCAAATATTAAGCGCCACAGACAATGGCTCAGTTCAGGGCTAAAGCACAGCCCTAAATGGACCTCCATCCTAGGAAAGTCTTGTTAAGCGTTTGGTGGAATATTGTTGGCATGATCCACTTTTAGTTGCTGCCACACAATGTCACGATTCATCAAATTTCTGTTGTCAACAGTTAGAGCGCTTGAATGTTGCACTGAAAGAAAAGTTGCTTGCTTTGATCAGTCATAAAGGTGTTGTGTTACACCAGGATAATGCACGGCCCCATACAACAAGGATCACGTTTGTAAAGTTTGAAGAGCTAGACTGGGAAAAACTTCCACATTCTCCGTATTCTGATTATATCTATTCTGAAATTTGTGGAACGATCTTGATGGAAAAGAGTTTGAAACATATGAAGATGTCAAAACTACCGTATCTATATTATTTTCCTCCAAACTCTAGGATATTTATAGAAGTGACATTCGGAAGCTTGTGAATCGTTGACAGGAAGTAATTAATAATAATTAAACATACATTATTGATTAAATAACATTAAAAGCATTTAAAATCCTTTCTCATTTTCTGAACCTAAAATTGGACATTACTTAAGGGATGACCTGATATAAATAGTATTGGTAACACTGAAAATACGTTTAGAGTTTGTGTAACAACTTGCTTTTCATAATTAAATAATTAAAAATTATTAAAACTTTTCGGGACGTAAATATTAAGATTCCTTCTGGTTTCCTGTTATAAATAAACGGTTTTTTCACCATACCTTATATATATATACACAAATATATATATATATTACATTTACATTAGTTACTTATCTGTTATTTATCTGTTACCGATAGTTGCTGTTGTCATCGCCTTCTTTCTTTGCTGGGCACCTTTCCATGCACAGCGCCTTCTGGTGGTATATGTGCATCCTCGACAGTGGACTATGAATTTAAGAACACTTAATGAAGTGTTATATTATCTTGCTGGTAGGAATTTCTCTATTTAAACTCATTTTTCTTAGGGTAAAATTGCTAAACTTTTACTGTATTGTTTGTCTTATTCAATAATTAGTTTGAATTGGTATTATTTTGAAGTGTTGTTTTTTGTACTCTATTCCTTTTAACAATATTTTTCGATAGGTTGTCTGTATTACTTCAGTGCAACCATCAACCCCATCCTTTATTCACTAATGTCAACCAAGTATAGAGAAGCCTTCCGAAGGACGTTATGTTTATTTTCCCAGCCCAAACAGCAACGCAGCAGTACAAAACAACGGGGATCTACAGAACCTTTCCACAAATCAATTTGTCTGAATGAAGGTTCATTTTCTTCCAAAAGGAAAAATCCGATTGGTTCTGAATGTAGCAGTTCCGTTCCACTAAAGCATCTTGGCGTCGCGGAAATCAAACGATTGCCCAGCGACGAATCTTCATCTCGGACGGCTAGGAAACTAAATTGGAATGAAATTGTCGACGAAACAAGGACTCAGGTCCATCCAGGAATTCCTTCAGAGAACGTGTTTTCATCAACGTTTCCAAGAGCGAGCGCTCTTCTTAATCATTACAAACCAGAAAATATAAACAAGAAACAAACACTTTCATCGAAGAGCAGACAAACTGAACTATGATGAAATTCCTTTTTCAGGAGCGAATAAATCAAGAGGTTCTCGTAAAAATAATATATATTAACGTTAAGACTGTTAAGGTGTTGCACAAAATACCCCGTTGTTGAGGTATTGGTGTAATGTGAAACAAGATATATAAACATGAGACTCTTATATTAGTAAATCAAAAACCAGTAACAAGCTTAAGTCCCATATATATATCTTTGATTTTGATTCGTATAAAACTATATTGCTGTTCAGAATCAGTGTGTATGGATGTATACAACGGGATATTGTGCTATATTTAGATAATACCCTTCATTTTCTTCCACTTTTTAAGTAAGTATAATTATAACATTTAGTAAGCACATCGCTGCTTCATCAATCATGGTGACTTTCCTCATTCTGCGGGTCGAAGACTGTGGTTTCCAGATATTTCTCTACACCTTTCTGCCTCTAACAACTTTCCTGTTTCAAGCACCTCATTCCATCTTCTAATACGATCGATTCAAGTGAATCTTTATCTCACTCCCAGTTCGCACTTCAGGAACTCCATTGGTTCAGTCTTCCCTCAGTGATAATTATATTGTCAAAATAGTAGATATTCCATTTTCCACATCGTACCCAGCAGTTTTATTTTGTCTTTGCAACGCTGATTCTAAACTAGTGTTAAATAAGACAGTTTAACATTTAGGATGTACCTTTTACTTCAAGCAGTTTGTCATGTAATCTGAACTTTAAACAGTTGAGCATGTTATTTATACCTTAAACAGCTTGGCATGCAACCTGTGCTTTAAATAGATTAGCATATAACTTTTGTTTTAAATAACATGTAACCTATATTTTAAACAGTCTAGGATGTAACTTATGCCTTAAAGGGTTTGACATGTTTTGTTTTAATTCATACGTAAATTTACTTTAAAGATTTTGACATGTGAGAAGCTATTCAACAGTTTTACATCAACGCCATATTTCAAGTACATGAAAAACAGAAATTACTTAACGGTTTGTTGTAAAGTGAGACAGGATCATATATAACCATCATAAGTTTAATTATAGTTATTTGAAGACTTTATTAGTGAAACATCATTCTCTCCTGGTTATTTTTGGCAAGACTGTAAGTTGTGTACAAGTAAAATAAACTGTGAACCTCAGAGTGTTGTAAATATACCGTTGTATTAATACCTGGAATCAGCTGAACACCTGGATTGAGGTTAAACTGTGGCTTAATTTCTAAACCAGTAAACCAATTTTATTTACACCAGTTATTGCCATTTTGCTTATCTTTCACTTACCAAAACCTGTGCTAATGGCTCTGAAAGTGTAAATCTAACGAAACATATTCGCTGAATGTATATTGTCGTTGTCTCAACCTTGTACTTTTATTTCGAATAATAAAGACAAGTTTTCAAAGCGTGTTAGCTTCTCTTAGATTTTATTGTTGTCAGTTGCAAAAGTACACAATATGATATTTGTGCTGCACCCACAACAAGTGTTTAAACCTGATTTTTAGTGTCTTAACTCCAAATAGTTATTGCTGCTGGGCCACTGGGGTTACAAATAACTGGAAACTCAAATCAGCCATTGTTTTTCACCATAATCAATTTATATAGCCAGTCGTCGTCAACCTGTCTAAATTATAAAAATATATGAGGTATTACTGAATTAAATACTCAGTATTACGAGAAAAATGTACCTCTAAGCCAACACACAAAAAAAGGATTTTACTTACTGATAGCTTCCAATACTAAATAAAATGCCTTGTAGGCAGCAAAATATAACGAAATTCCACATATTATGCTCTCGTTAAAATGTTATTAATCTTAAGACGATGTTTTATTACTCTTTGTATAACTGTACATTACGAATGATACAAAAATTAATTCAATGTCAATATTCACACATTTGAAAGTTTGGAGATGTGTGGTGGAGCCGGAGAATTTATAAATATTTCTCTTTTACCAGAATTTGTTCACCATATCGTCTTTAAAAACCCAAATATAAACATTAATATTATAATAATCGCATAATCAATTTTCTCACTAGTGTAGCAATTCAACTAAAATACGACTGTTTGAAACCGATAACTTATTTTGACGAAAAAAAGCTCACAAAATATTCATAATATTGTTATAATAATAATAAAAGTAATTAATAAACAATTACTTGTCCCCCAGTGGCTCAGCGGTGTGTCTGCGGACTTACACGCTAAAATCCGGGTTTCGATACCCGGTATGGGCAGAGCACAGATAGCTCCTTGTGTAGCTTTGTGCTTAATTCAAAACAACAATTACTTAAAAAAAACTCATAATATTGTTATTGCTTTGAATTAAGCACAAATCTATTTCATTGGTTAGCTGTGCTCTACCCATCACGGGTATTGAAATCCGGGTTTAGCGTCGTAAGTCCGCAGACATACCGTTCAGCCACTCGGTACCAATTTTTATAATAAGAATAAAAGTAATTAATAAACAATAATAACATGTCGCATTTGCTTCTTAGAATTTTGACTAAGAGCATAATCAATGCTTTCCATATCTTTAATTAATGAAATTATTCTCTCAAAACAACGGTTTTCAACTTTTAATTATTTTACAAATTATTTTTTTTAATTTAGTATCCTTATTGACTCATAACAACAACGAAAGAACTAGCCAGCAACTCACAATTCCCTGATTTTCCTGACAATACTCATATGCTGCAGAATTAACTTATATTTTATTATTAAGAAAAGAAAAGTTTTGGAGGAATTATTTTAAGGTTGATAATCTGTATTTGATAAATTTGTTTATTGTTCAGCAAAAAGCTACACAATAAGCTATTTGTGTTCTGCCCACTGAACATAATATTTAACGTTATATGAACGGAAACTTACCTCTAAGCCACCAGAGGGAGACAGATCAGTTAACTTTTATGATGATTATTGGTCGAAGATTGGGTTTTAGCAAATATAATTACTGCTATGAAATATTTTAATTTAAACATAATGATAAAATAAATATAAAAATATAATAAATAAATACGTCTTTTATTTTATTTTATTATACTAAAATTTTAGAATAATTTCACAAAATAGTATTTCACTGATGAATTTTTTCTTTTAACCAAATCTAAAAATCGTGTTTCCTCACATGGTGTTTCGCAGATACTCTACGCCCTGAAGACTGCACCTTTCACCATCAAGTATACAGAAATGTTACCAAGTTCTTGTAAATTAACCAGCATTGCTCTTCGATGAAAGGCGACTCGTGTTGTTGTGTAAATTCAAGTTTAAAATCAACTTCCTCTAATTAATGTTTTGAATATTCTTATAAATATTTGTACAATATTGAATTTTCCAATTCAAATATTTTTCAAACATTTAAATTTCCCTTCAATTTTAAATAGCAGGGCGAAAAAACCCCGTAAAAACCCAATAAATTGGTCAGAATATTATGAATAATTTTTGAAACAAACAAACTACTAAGAAACTTAAAATGGCCTTCAGAAGTTGGAAATATTCACGATTTAGACCTTCATCCGGGTAATAGACCACAAATTCTACAATTTGCTGCAAATCGTGTACCATTTTTTCGAAATTAACTTTGTCTAAAGCTCAGCCTTAATTGTGTGTTTGTTTGCTTTTTGATTTTGCGCAAAGCTACATGGAGCTATCCGTACTAGCCGTATATTGCAGTGCAAGACTGAAAGGAAGGCAACTAGTGATCATCACCCACCGTCAATTGTTGGGCTACTCTTTTACCAACGAATAGTGGGATTAATCGTAACATTATAACGCCCCCACCGTTGAAAGGGCGAGCATGTTTGGCGCGATGGGGATGCAAACCCGCGACCCTCAGATTACAAGTCGCACGCCTTAACACACTCATGTGAGGGAAACTCTCTTTCTTGTATACAATATAACTATCTATTAATTGCTGAAAAGCTATTATCAATTCTAATTTAAAAATATCTCGACAAATGCCTGCCTCCTTTGGTAACAATATTCGCACTGATTGATCTTTTCGTTTGTAATTTTCTATGATTATTGGAATCGGTAAAATTCCCCCCAACTTGTACACTACTACTGGGGTTTTCCAGAAGTGTTTTTCACTTTGTCAGCCATTGGAAACGTATTTCTTTCTTCACTTAAATATTTAACGATATATGAAAATTTTAAATACATTTTAAATAAATGCAAAATCTGTTCGTGAAGCAGACTGGACAGGGTACTTTATGGAGTTATAATGTTAATATTAAGGTTTCGGTTTCCCGTGATGGATACAGCAAATAGTTCAACGTGGTTTTGCTATATGACAAATCAATAAACTAAAGTGTGTTTGGTTAATTTTTGACCAAATATTTCATTTTAATATGTTTACATGGTTATCTTAATTAGTAAATTAGTTTTTTTATTAAAACACTCAACTTACAATGTCTTTTATCGACGAGTCACGATGGTGAAGTAACAAAGAGTGTGGCTAGTTTTCTCTCTCTCTCTCTCTCTATATATATATATATAGTATATGATTAAAGTTGTCTACTTAATGATCCGAATACCACATTTTCAAAAATATTGAAAAGAAAATTCGCAGAAGAATCACGACTGTTTGTTTATAGCTCAGAACAGTGACGGAAACATTAGTTGTACAGAACCTAAAACATTGTAAGGTGTTATTAAAACAATATATACATGCTTTTCCACAAAAAATTTCAGATTCTAATTTATTTATGTGTTCAACTCGTTAGTATTAACTTATGTACATGACTTACTTTTCTGATTAAAATGTACAGAACTTCAGTTTATGTTACATGAGTAATTTGATGGTAAAACTTGTACATATTTATTAGAAAATTGAAGTAGGATCTCATATTTTCTATGTTCTGGTGTACGTATATTTAGGAAATATTGTTTGGTTTTGAATTTCACTCAAAGCTACATGAGAGCTATCTGCGCTAGCCGTCCATAATTTAGTAATGTAAGATTAGACTGAAGGCAGCTAGTCATCAACATCCACCGCCAACTCTTTGGCTACTCTTTTACCAAAGAATGGTGAGATTGACCACTACATTATAACGCCCCTCACGGCTGAAAGAGCGAGCATATTTGCTGTGGCGGGGATTCAAACCCGCTACCCTTGGATTACGAGTCGAGTTTCTTAACTACCTTGCTTTGCCGGGTTTTTAGGAAAGATAGACAATGGACTTTCTATGCCCTGCTCATTACGGGTATCAAAACTCGGTTTTTAGCGTTGTAATTCAGCCAAAATTTCGTTGTCTATTTGTTTGTTTGTTTAGAATTAAGCATAAACTATACATTGGGCTATCAGGTATCAAAACCCGGTCTTCAGCATTGTGAGTCCGCAGACATACCTTTGTGTTACTAGGAGTCACCGCTGTGTCATTGGGGTTACATAGATACCCAAGATATTCATTTAGAAAACATGTGTGTACTATTTCAGTACCATAATATTATGGAATATTTATATTGGAAGGTAGGTAAAGATTTGGAATTATTAAATCTAAGAAAGTGATGTATAGATGTCGGTAGTAGATATTCTGTATTCAGTCTCTCCTTTGTGTGAAGATTATCGTACGTGGAATTATCCGTTCAAATCTACTTAACCTGAGATGGAATTCAAATACGCCGATAGCGTCAAGTTTACTGGATGTGTTCATAGAATAGTACAATGGACTTATTTCATTGAACTGACAGATGGAATGACAAACAGATAGATAAATTAAAGCTTTACAAAATGTGTACAGGATATACAAAATCGTGTTCACTCTAGTGATAGGTTTTTAATGTTTTATATTGAATTTTGCGAATCAGAAATTGATATTTGACTAGACCGCAAAATCCAGATTCATTACAAACAACATTCTTCCAATATACGGTGGTTGTTTTCAGTGATGTTTCAATACTGTTTTAATTCATTGAGACTTTTTCAGATGGGAATTAGTGAAACAATTAACCAAAATGACTGAAATTATCAGACAACTGTTTGAGTTATTTCACTGTTTGGGGTACTTTACTGTTTAAGTTACTTCAAAGCTGTAAGCTTACTTTCATATAATTTGTATGATTATATGGATTAAAAGTTGCGTCGTGATATTAATTGTGCTGTGTATCGAGTGTTTGTACGTAAGTTTAAAGCAGGCTGTATGTTTTTAATAACTTTCCTTTTAAAATAAATTTAAAAAAATGACCAAAGCAATCTGATGCGTATCGAATTCAAATGTGGTTAAAATAACGTTATTATACTTTTCAAAACTACAAGAAGACAAAGTTTCTTTAACTACAAAAGAGTAGTCGTATCCAAGGTAAGAAAAGAGCAGTTTTCGGATTGGTAAAACTCCGTGTCCAAAAATGAAATAATATTTTTTTATCTGCTGTTGTTAATCTTCTGTTGTCTGTTTGGTTTTCTCTTTTGTTATCTTTACCCCTTCTTCAGATTTGGCCGATTTTAATTATAGGGGTAAGCTTTTCTCATAACAGTTTCATACTATGTGAACAACGTTCTCTTGCAACAGTCTTTGTCAGGAAATGAAATCTTCTCTTGTAGCAATGTCTAGCAAAAAGAGACAATCTCCTTATGCGGCAGTTTCTAACAATAACCAATATTCAATTGTAACAGTTTCTAACTAAAGAGACAACCTTCTCTTGTATCACTTTTCGACAATAAAGGCAATCTTTTCTTGTAGCAATTTCTAAAGCAGATAAAACCTTATATTAGAGTTCTTAAATTATATATATTGAAAACGCGAACCAGGTTCAAAGGAAGCTTTATAGTAAAGCCTTTGATTCTTGAAAGTGGTGGAATGTGTTTTAACTTTCAGCAGTTGTCTAAGTTATTTTCTTGTCTCAAACTAAACATCAAGAAACCTAGCCTAAGTCTTTTCTTTATAATTTTCACATTTTTGTCATATAAGAAAGAGGTAAATACCGCATGAAGCCGGATATTATTATCTATTTCGTAATTAGTTAATTAAATAGTTAATTTATCTTATTTGAGTCAATAAGAGCTTTCTAATTCTGCCACTTACTTAGAATAAATTGAGTGACGTAAGTGAATATAAAAACGATGTAAGTGCATAGTTTGTTTCTGAGTTTTTTATGTATAAAAATATACACAATATGTTTATTTTTGAATTTCGCGCAAAGCTACACGAGGACTATCTACGTTAGTCGTCTCAAATTCAGCAGTATAAGACTAGAAGAAAGGCAGCTAGTCATCACAATCCACTGCCAACTCTTGGTCTACTTTTTTAACGACAAATATTGGATTGACAATCACTTATAACACCACACACACACCCACACACACGGGCGAAAGAGCAAGTATGTTTGGTGTGACTGGAAATCGAAAGCGCGACACTTGGATTACAAGTCAAGTGCCCTCGCCAAGCCGGGCCTTATGCTATAGGAAGAAATAACTACATTATTTGAAGACAAATAAAAGAAAATATAAAGAAAACAAGTAACGTTGGATAACAACAATATATGTCTTTTATATGTAAGGCCTGGCATGGCCAGGTGATTAAGGCACTCGACTCGCAGACCGAGGGTCGAGGGTTTGATTCCCCGTCACACCAAACATACTTGTCCTTTCAGCTGTGAGAAGTTAATCTTACTATTCGTTGGTAAAAGAGTAGCCCAACAATTGGTGATGGGTGGTAATGACTAGTTGCCTTCCCTCTTGTCTCACACTGCTAAGCTAAATTAGGGATGGCGAGCGCAGATAGCCCTCTTGTAGTTTTGCGCGAAATTCAAAAACAAATAAAACAAACTTTTTTATGCCTAGGTCACTAGTTGTTTACAAGTTAGTGTTTAAGTATGTTTTAAAACTTTACTGAAATGAAATATTGATAAACTGTTAATCATATTAACATCTATAACAACTTACATCAACTTTTTTGCATATAGATTTCTCTCTATACATTCACATGAAAACTGGCTAGCACAAAAAAACTTTCACGTAGAAAGCAGAACTTCAAATAATAAACAGGGGATCAAGGTACTACTTATAATACACTCTTCAGTTTCGTAGTAGAACAGTTGGGCCGTGTGCAAATTCATCTTTACTACAAGTGAGATTTCTTTACATTGTATGTTTGATCAGCTGATTCCACAGAATTCGTTTTTTTAAAACAAATAAAAGACGAACCCTACTAGATGAAAAGATGAAAGTAAAAACGGCTTGCAACATTTTTAATGCGAAGAACATTGTCTAAAGGACACTTTGAAAAGACGTTCTACAAAAACACAGAAACCCTTTAATTTTTGTACTTCATAAGATAGTGTACTTTCAAGAAGTAAAACACACTAAAATGAAAAAAACTGATTTGGCTTGTTGCAGATAGAATGTGATTTCAAACCATCATCGGAGTTTCTAACATTTCTTGTATTACTTAGTGTAATACCAACTCTATAATCACAAATATGATAGAAACTCAGAAGAAACAAAAAAACGGATAGGAGTGAAGAGATCAAAGTAGAGATTGAAAACAACTTCATGAACTTCCGAGTTAACTTGATAACAGTTATTGATGAGAAAATTTGGAAATTATTCTGTGAAAGTAAAGCTAAAAAGAAATTGAGAATATATCTGATGAAAACTGTTCATGACCCGGTAACACAGAGATTATCATGAAATATTAATTTGATTTGGAAGCAACAGTCAGCTAAGCACGAGAGATTCATGGCTTTGACGTTGAAACCTTTCAAGTTGATGTAGCTGCTACTTCAGAGTAACTAAGATTCTTTATAAACCTGAAAAGTCGTTTTATGGAATATATTTGTGATAACTAAGGCCATTCGGAAATGAAATGAATTGGAACAACGAGAGGAAGAATTTGACTTATTAAAAAGGTTGTACTGGAAGATGAATGGAATCACGTAAGGAAACAATTCATTAAATTCTGATAAGAAGTTATTCCTACTAAGCCTTCTGGCGGAGGGAGACAGTTAATAAAGCCAAACTCTACACTCTCAATATGACTTCAACTGAACCCTTCTGAGACAGTGGCAAAATGCTCTCTTATAACAGAGACTGTGTGGTTCCAGTATATCTAAATTTTAATGGGTTGTTACTTGGCATGGTCTCCAAGCAGTGATACAAGTCTCTTTAAGATGAAGTACTTGTATTCCTTCCTAAATTCGGGACCGGCATGGCCAAACATGTTAAGGCGTTCGACTCGTAACGGACTTTTAACACTCAAGTCAGACTAAGTCAGATTTTCTTCAATTGTAAAACTTTTCCTGAAAATTATTTATTTAAAATATCGTACTGGTACTTACTGGTTTAATTCAAAATCAAATTCATTTAATTTACAATTTTCAAAACACAATGAATAATGATATTAGTTTCAGATCCTTGACGAGTCTACAATATCTGTTACCTACAAACAAGACAGAACTAGTTTACTAAATCATTATACACAAATGTATTTAAGAATCTGAGAGTAATTTAAAAGTTACAATATTTACACAATCATGAAGTAATATTGACACAATCACAAAAATACTGAAAATTAAGAGATCTTAATACAATATGCTTTAACGTGTCCAATTTCTCAGTCAAAGACAAGTCCATTTTTCTTATTTAACCGTTACACACAATTCTAAATTTTCTTAAAGCTCGAGCGTGATGGCAGTCGGTTAGATCTCTGTAGAAGGTAGTAACTTTACACCATTTGTAACGAAACATATATACTATCATAGTATTCTGTAAACTTCTAGACTGTAACAACTTCCGCACGTGAATTTCATCACATCCTCTTTGAAAATTTTAATTCTTGTAAGTTTACTGACCTCCAATCTGTATTCCAGAGTGTTCTAACACCTTATACATTTTTAGGTCTGACTCACGAGCATTCCAGAATATTCGATAACTTTTCGATTTGATGAGAATCAATTATATTAATTATGCTGAGGATTCTGACCAGGTTTTTCTGACTTTTAAATTCTGACCAGGTATTAAGTTCAATATTAAACACAGTCACATTTAAGCTTAATCATTACAGTTATTAATAACCATACCTTGTAAAAGAGGAAAATTTGGATACAATGAAAAATTTCTGATATATTTAAGAATTTTAAAGATGTATGTTCATACTTACCTTGTTTGTAGGTAACAGATATTGTGTACTCTTCAGGGATCTGAAACTAATATCATTATTCATTGTGTTTTGAAAATTGTAAATTAAATGAATTTGATTTTGAATTAAACCAGTAAGTACCAGTACGATATTTTAAATAAATAATGTTTAGGAGAAGTTTGACAATTTAAAAAAAATCTGATTTTGTCTGACTTGAGTGTTAAAAGTCCGTTGAACTTGACAATATTAGTGCCTGAATTTGTTTTTGTTTGTTTTTTGAATTTCGCTCAAAGCTACTCGAGGGCTATCTGCGCTAGCCGTCCCTAATCTAGTAGTGTAAGACTAGAGGGAAGGCAGCCAGTTATTACCACTCACCGCAAACTCTTGCCCTTAATATGTCCGATCTCCGAATTATACTCTTTTACCAACGAATAGTGGGATTGACCGTAAAATAATAACGACCCCACGGCTGGAAGGGCAATCATGTTTGGTGCAACCGGGATTTTATAAATTTTATAAATTGTACGTTTATAAGTCTCTACAAGGAACAACCTTGAGATAGTTACATTTCAACCTGCTCTTGAATAACAAAAATATATTTCTTGCCCTTAATATGTCCGATCTCCGAATTATACTCTTTTAAAATCAGAATCGATCAGTCGTTGATTTTTGTTTTTCATTTTCTGAATAAATGCCAAAAACCTGTGTTTGCTGGAAACAAAAACAGGGCAACTGGAAGTACTGACATAGACATCAAAAAGTTTCAGCACTAGTAACAAAGTAAAACTTTCTTTTACAATAGTAGAATAATTAGTCTGGTGTTTGTCAAATTTATTTAACAAAATAGTAAGCCGGATAGTTAACATGATTATCATCCTTTTGTAACAGAATAGCATCTATTCCAACATCTTTAGCATGTACGAGTTTGAACTGCTATGAAAAATATGGTGCTCTAAGAACAGGATAATTCACTAAAATGGTTTTGATACTTTTAAAAGCATGCTTGCGTTGATTACTTCATATAAATGTTGTGCTAGTCCTAAACAAGTTGGTCAAACATTGTGCCAGTGTTGAAAAATTTGGACCGAATTTCCTGTAATACCCGGCAATTTCAAGATACCTCATCAGTTCTCTCTTGTGTGTGTTTTTGAAAATTTACGATATTTTTCACCTTCGTCACTACGATTTCATCTGTATTTGACCTATAACATGTAGGCTTAGCATGGCCAGGTGGTTAAGACACTCGACTCGTTATCTGAGGGTTGATGGATCTAATATCCGTCGCATCAAACATGCTCTCCCTTTCAGCCGTGGGGGCATTATAATGTCACGTTCAATCTCACTATTCATTGGTAAAATAGTAGCCCAAGAATTGGGGGTGGGCGGTGATGATTAGCTGTCTTCCGTCTAGACTTACACTGCTAAATTAGCGACGGCTAGCGCAGATAGTCCTCGTGTAGCTTTGTGTAAAATTCAAAATAAACCATACCTACCACAAATCCTGAATATTCAATTGTGGCATGACAAAATTCACTGTTTACAAAATGTACAGTCAACTCAGCCTCTTACACTCGGGAAAGAAATAAAAACGAAGTTGTTGTAAACGCTTTTCTCACACATTACTTGATACGATGACGTCATCAGTGTCACACCCTTCTAGTCCAACAATTACACTGTTGATCAAATGTTGGAAAGTTGCTGTAGCATTTTTTTCATTCCAAGCAGCATTGCTTTGTGCTGGAAAACCTGTGATATAAAAACGGATATTTTTAGTTCTGTCTTTGAGTGGGACTTCCCAATATCTTTCTCAGTAAGTGAACCTTATTAGCCAATCATATCAATACAATTATCAATTCTAGAAATCGAATAAGATTCAATCTTGACTACAGAATGAAACTTTCGGAAGTCTTTAAGACTTGCCTGTTGTGGGAACTGAGACACATGACGAGCTACATTAACTATTACTTGGTTCAACAATGTTATTTATTTCCGACATGTACATGACTTCACTTCTCATGTGTTCAAGCTTGGGAATAATTATTATTTTAAACTGACTCTGTATTGTTTCTTTGTTTCACGTAACACTTTTGTGATTAAAATATGTCATTATCTTGTGTCGTACACTGCATAACAGCATTTCACTGTTTTGTATGACTGTATAGTTACATCTCACCATCATGTGTGACACGCAGTATAATGGTATTTTGTCATCTTGTTTACACATAGTATAATGATTTCTCATCATCCTATATGATAAACTGTGTAATGACATCTGATCATTGTTTATGAAGTATAATAAATATATCTGTTCGACTCAAGTATAATTAGAATATTTCATAAGTCTACATAATAACGTATGGTAGTTAAAACTTCTGATCATTACCATGAAATTGGCACGTATGATCAACTATGATGGTAAATAGAATTATTTTATATTTGATAAAAGTAAATCGTCTTAATAACTGATATAACATTTATAACTTTAAGGCGAAATGTGTATGCAGAATATCACAAATATTAATTTATATATATATATATGCATGTCGTTTTTTTTAAATATGTAATTACATGTTTTTTATTTGAAAGTTCTAAGCGTGTCGATGAACATACTAATTTAAATAGGTTTATTTTTACATACATGTATTCATATAAAAGTCGTTGTTCGAGAAGTGAACAGATTTAGCTAATTTAATATATTACTTTTTTCAACGTGCATTTGGTTGAATAGTTACGTTGGAAACGCTTCAAACGTTCGGCAAAATAAGAAATGCAAAAAAAACAAAACTTCAGAGTTAAATTAATGAAATTCCATTCTTTCTCATTACTAATGTTAAATAATTTTGGATTCGGCAAGTCTCTATAATTAACAGAAACAGCCCTGTTTTATACTAATGAATCTTATTTGTTTGTATATAAATTTTGTTAAGTGATCGATTCGGCTGTATAGTTAAGCCGATAGGAAAAACATTTAGTCAGTTTAGTGCATATGTAACTCTTTTTATTTTTCCTCAGGATCAGTAATTTCCACGAAACTAATCACTAAAACTGCTTTATTCTATCAAACAACTAACATTTTTATTAACTTGAGAAACATTAAGGTAAGTGGAACATAAAAATCAATATTTTAAGGGCTTATGCTTTAAATTCTTGTTTCAAAAGAACATTATTTGGCGAATGTAATCTGACATTTCTATAGCATTTTGACTTTAATTATAATTGATTAAAACTGATTAAACATTAAGAATCGTATGTATATTAACTACAAACTTTTAATTTAAGTATCAATTGAATTTATATTACAGTGGAAATACTGAATAAATAATAAAAATGTTGGTTAACACAAGGAATTAAATACAAACTGAATTGAAATAAATCAGAAATTTTCTAAACACGTGGCTGTAATAATTTTGTTATAAAATATTATGTGTAACTTTGATTTACCCTCTGTATAGATAGTGGTTTTATTAATTTCTTTGACACTTAAAGAAGTTGCGCAGTGATAGGTGTAGCAGCTAATCCAGGGCCCTATATATAGTTTTAAAACATTGGAATTGTAAGAAGAATTCTCTAAAACACGGGAAACGCTTAAATCAGTACAGTACAAAAATTTGACTATGGTTATTTGAGACTTAGTTATGCCCCTAACTTAATGATTGAAGATTAATTTAACACCTACTTTATACTCTTCCCTTCTGATAGAGAATATACAATTGAACGTGTAAAAGAAATCACATTTGTCCAATTCTGTAAATCAAATCATTATTACGACAATACTTATTGTTAAATTAGCTGCACTTATAAAGATGTTAAAATTGGAAACTATCGTACTTCGCTTAGAAGACATAATTTTACATTTCTATAACAGATAATTGGTGTAATGTCTGAAGCATTCGAATAATTACGTGATCACTACACACTATGCTTTTCATATTATATTGTGTCTGTAAATTGAAGTAAAACCCCTAGAAACTTTTATAATTTTTAGGGAAAAAAATAAAATTTGTATCAGCAAGAGCTTTTAATGCTTTCAGTTTTAAAATTATATATTTAGACAAATATTTATATTTCCGCATCTCCATGTAAATTTTAAGTGCTTGCCAGAATAATACAAATAATTATTGTTATAATAAATAAATTCTTATGATAACGTATTGTGCTGTCATCTGTTCGTTATAAAGCGAAACACACAGTTAAAGGAAACGTAATATTCAAAAGCACTCCGTATCAAGAAGAAAAACTGACTTATTTCGCTAAGAAAGTTAATATCATAATTCATTCTGCTTTGTAAGTTTTTAGTATGCTAAGAATACCCTGTAAACATTTTGTCTGTAGTTGAAATTGAGATTAAAACAAAAGTTCTTATAAATTATTCTTTTATTTCCGTAAACATTTTGTGGCATTTAAAATTCAAAGAACTTGTATTTTATCATAGCTCAAGCGTTAAAATTTTAATAATTGACTGAGATTACAAGCATCAACATTTCAAAAAGCTTTTAACACTTTGATTCTTAATTACAAACTTTTTTAGTTTACGTACACACTTATTTCACACTGGAAACACTCTCGATATATGCACATTGATTACATACAACAAATATTTCATAACACATAGACGCTGATTTGATATTGTAAGTATTAGGACCGGCGTTCCTAGAGTGTATGAATCTAAGAGTTTATGGTTTTCATGCCGTTCTTGCAGAAGCACACTCAGTACTTTGGGCAGTGGATACACTATAAAAGTAACGCTCATTCAACTCCTTCTATTTTGTTAGACAAAAATAGCTTAAGAGTTGGCGTTGAGTGATGTTGACTAACTGTTTTCTCTCTAATAAATCATCTCAAAATTAGTAACAGTTATGAAAAGGTAATTTTTTGTATGGCTTTATGCAAATATTTTGAAACAGGTAAACGAAAATACTTAAACATACCATCATAAGACCGAACCTGCAACGAACATATGAAATGAACAAATGTGTACAGACTATTCCCTAAGTTAAATAATTTATTTATCAGTGAAACACTTTAATTCAGTGACTAAGCAGTAACCGTAACAAACTGTGACAAGCATAGAAATGATCGGTGAAGATTTAAACTTTGACACACGTGGACAAATTAAAACCTCGTTCTTTAGAGCAGTACAAATACATTAAATTATCTAAATGTTCAGTTGTTGAAACAACAAAACTGTTACTTCAGCTAAAAATTTGGGAGAATTTGTTGCTCATATTCCTGACTATGTAATATCCGAAGACGATGTAGCCTCATTTTTTATCAACATACCCGCCAAGGACACTGCGATCATAACATACAAATGATTAGGCGACGAATCACATATCCAACTGGAACATCCATCAACACACCGACGTAATAAACTCAGGCAGAATATTCGTGATAAAATTTAGTTGAAAGGACGGCAATTCCTGTTGTAGAAACACAAGCATAGAGGGCGATACCATACACATACTGACCTAAAGATGAAAGGCATAATTCCCTCGAAACGTCATTCTCTATACTTGTGTTTCTACAACAGGCAATTACCATCCATTCAACTGCGTTACATCATAAACTTATTAAACATTTGTCTCGATGCAACTTATTTACACTTGAATGGTCAGTTTTGAATAATTCTAGGGAGTATTCCAATGGGTTCACTTTCACTACGTACAGTATCAAATGAATTTATGTAGTGTTTTTGAACACGCCATTTTAGTATAGTATTTTTTCGCAGCAAGATGGCATTAAGTTTATGGATTTTCAACACTAAAGTCTAAAGTTCGATTCCCGCCGTGAACACAGCAGGTAGTCCAATGTGACTTTACTATAAAATAAATAACATTGTATCCTTATACATTTCAGGTATAGATAAGATATGTCGACGATATGTTTGTTTTATGAACTCATGACGAAGACGAACCCACAATCTTTTATGCTCATCTGACCAATCAATGCAAGAAATATCTTTTTTTCAACCTCATGAGGACACGAAGGCAGAAAAACTGATCAGTGCCGCTTATCAGAAAGAGACTAAATATAAATTTCTCAATTTTCGCTCACGTTATACATTTTCTTTCAAACATGAAAGCCCAGCATTGCCAGGTAGTTAAGGCACTTGACTCGTAATTCGAGGGTCGCAAGTTTGAATCCCCGTTGCACCAAATATACTCGCCCTTTCATCCACGAAGGTGTTATAATGTGATGGTCAATTCCACCACTCGTTGATAAAAAAGTAGAGCAAGAGTTGGCGGTGGGTAGTGGTGACTAGCTACCTTCCCTCTAGTCTTATACTGCTAAATTAGGGACGGCTAGCTTAGACAGCCCTCGTGTAGCTTTGCGTAAACTTCAAAAAACAAATTAAAAAGTTATAATATTTAAAACCCAGAGTTTTGAACATATGTATCTTTTTCTAACTAAAAATATTTTCAAGAACAAAAGTAATCTCAGGAAAACGATACACCGTATACTATACGATCAAGTTGTCTCAAATACTAATGATCCACAACTTGACAATCACAAATAAAAAAAATCACTTTTTCTTATATACGTGACCTTAGAAAAAAGAAAATTATCGAATTCATCGTCAGCTCTTCTATGCGACACTTCGTTCTTAAGAAAGTAAGTCCTTTAAATCTCATTTATCTTACAAAGAACGTAATTTATTGTATTTAATGTGAGTGTAATAGACTATACATTGAAGAAACACGAGGTGCATTACGTGTAAGATTCAAGAAACGCTAAAGAGACATTAAGATGTTGTTACAAAAACAGTGGTACCTCGGTTCTCGAACTTAATCCGTTCCAGAAGGCTTTTCGAAAACCGAATCAATTTTTCCCACAAGAAATACTGTAAATTAAATTAATCCGTTAGAGACCTCTCAAAATTACTCATTATGAAGCATTTTAAATAAAAAATTTTGCTTATTTATACCTGTATAATAATACTACATGCATAAAGTTAACCATAAAACTATAAACACAATAAAAAACAAAAATTGAAAATTTACCTGCACTTTACCTGTGCTGAGGAGAGCTTATGGCGTAAGTGAAAGGTGGTGAGGAACATGGAGAGTAGGAATGTTATTATTGTTTGGAAGGGGAGTCACCTTCCATAAAAAACGTCAGGTAACTCTTCTTTTGGGGTTCTTTCTCTTTGCAACTATTCAGGACATTATTTTTCTTAAAAACACTCGGGTTCTCAGAATGCTACACAAGCAAAGGCTTAAGTTTTAAGTACCCACTTGCACTACTACATAACAATGGAGTTAGCCTGTCCTTCATTGGCTTGTGTTCTAGCAGTGACTTATCCTCCTTGGTGATGTAGGTCCTCTTTGACATTTTCTTTCAAAAGAGGCCTGTCTCATCACAGTTGAACACTTGTTGGGAAATAAAACCTTCAGCTACTACATAGTCCTTAAATTCCTTAACAAATTTATCAGCAGCGTCTTTGTTAGAACTGGCACCCCCTCATGTCTCATCACATTATGTATGCCACTTCTCTTTCTAGATTTTTCAAACCACTCTCACCAGCCTTAAAGGCATCACTTGTATCAGCATTCGTTCCAGGGGTGTTTTTCAGGAGGTTAGCATGCAACTGCTTTGCTTTCTCACAAATGATGGTCTCAGAAATGCTATCACCAGCTAACTGTTTTTCATTTACTCGTTTACCCAAATCAACAAAAGTTTTTCTACCTCTTCCATTGTTTGTGATCTTTGTTTCGTAAGCACTGTCACTCCTTTTGCAACATCAGCTCCTTTGATGACCTCTTTATTTTTCAGTATAATGCAGACTGTACACTTTGCCATACCAAACTGTGTAGCAAGGTCAGACACACAAACACCACTCTCATACTTCGCTATGAGATCTTTTTTCACCTCTATTGCGGCTCCAACAACTTTTCTTTTTGGTTTGCTGCTTTCATTATCCTTCTTTGACTCCATGGTGGCTTATTTAATTAAAATATTTAGAAAAACAACAAAAAGAAAAACGAGAACGTTCAAAATAGATTATAGCGGGAGTGTGAACTGGGCGACAGGTGCGGGTAAAATGTTTTGGGCAAGCTTAGCGTGGGTCGAAAATGGTCAAAGGGTCATTCGGATCATCAGTCGAGTTATTTCGGTGGTTCGGGTCACGACAGCTTGGTTCGGGAATGGAGTTCATGTTCGACAACCGAATCATTTTTTTCTCAAACAATATATTTGAAAACCGAATTTTTCGAGAACAGACGTACCACTGTATATCGGCTATAGACTTTCATATTCAGTAGGAAAAAAAATCAAAAGGGAATCAGTAAATCTAAAGAATGCAAAACTCATGACAGAGAAATATACATCGAAAGAATATTCTCAAAGAAGGTATTACCATCCAAACATGAGATTGCAGACCACCAATGTTTATTAATCTAAGCACCAGCCAACACTTATTAGTACTATATGGACAGAACTTATCAAAGATATTAGACATGTAATTTGTCGTGGTACTAATTTTTTTTTTTGTGTAACTCTTGCCCGAGAATTCTATAACGTAATATTTGACAACTGAATATCTTGCGTTTTCTACATATTAGGTCGTGAGTTTGAATTCGCGTCGCACCAAACATATTCGCCCTTTCAGTCGTGGGGGCGTTATAATGTTACGGTCAATCTCACTATTCGTTGGTAAAAAAGTAGCCCAAGAGTTGGCGGTGAGTGGTGATGACTAACTGCTATCTCTCTTGCCTTACACTATTAAATTAGGGACGGCTAAAACAGACAGCCCTCGAGCAGCTTTGCGGGAAATTCAAACCAAATATATATATCTGTTACGAGGTTTAGAAAAACGGCAATAGAGGACGTTTTACAACTCTTTTGTGATAAGCCTCCAGGTTTAAAATGACGTGCGTGAATGTCTGACATGGTGTTCATAAAATAATTAATTAATTAATAAATATTTCCTTAATCTCATAATTATCATATCGTAAGTTCATAAATGACATAAAAACAGAAGAAACAACCTCACAATACGTTAGTTAACATTATTAATTAATTTATCCTAAAGGAGTCTGCATGATAACGATCGAAACTTAAGAAAAGAGCTCATTATTTTAGTACCATTCTCCGTGTATTCCGTTATTTTTCTTTATTTGTTTATTCACAGGTAGCTCATTAACCCTAAACTGTTTGTGCTGTCTCATTAAATATTATAGTGAACATATCTCAGCTGATCTATAAAAATCTAACTGTGTTTGTTCTTCTACTGCTGAAGCATTTTCTTAAATATTCGCAACTAAATTGTGTAAATATATAAAAATGAGAAACGTAAGCTGAGACGAGCGGGATTTAAACCTGCGACACTGATTCGTAGAAACAAAAAACGAAGGATAGAATACAACTCGACTTCTCTGGTTTCTTTTCTAGAAAAACGACAAAGGAAAACGTAAAGTTACTAATAATAGTTTCTAGGCGACCCTCGGATTACAATCCCCATTACACCAAACATGTTCGCCCTTTCTGCCGTGGGGTTGTTATAATGTGTCGCTCAATCCCACTATTCATTGGTAAAAGAGTAGCTCAAGAATTGGCGGTGGGCGGTGATGATTAGCTGTCTTCCGTCTAGACTTACACTGCTAAATTAGCGACGGCTAGCGCAGATAGTCCTCGTGTAGCTTTGTGTAAAATTCAAAATAAACCAAACCTACCACGAATCCTGAATATTCAATTGTGACATGACAAAATTCACTGTTTACAAAATGTATAGTCAACTCAGCCTCTTACACTCGGGAAAGAAATAAAAACGAAGTTGTTGTAAACGCTTTTCTCACACATTACTTGATACGATGACGTCATCAGTGTCACACCCTTCTAGTCCAACAATTACACTGTTGATCAAATGTTGGAAAGTTGCTGTAGCATTTTTTCATTCCAAGCAGCATTACTTTGTGCTGGAAAACCTGTGATATAAAAACGGATATTTTTAGTTCTGTCTTTGAGTGGGACTTGCTAATATTTTTTTCAGTAAGTGAACCTTATTAGCCAATCATATCAATACAATTATGAATCCTAGAAATCGAGTAAGATTCAATCTTGACTACAGAATGAAACTTTCGGAAGTCTTTAAGACTTGCCTGGTGTGGGAACTGAGACACATGACGAGCTACATTAACTATTACTTGGTTCAACAATGTTATTTATTTCCGACATGTACATGACTTCACTTCTCGTGTGTTCAAGCTTGGGAATAATTATTATTTTAAACTGACTCTGTATTGTTTCTTTGTTTCACGTAACACTTTTGTGATTAAAATATGTCATTATCTTGTGTCGTACACTGCATAACAGCATTTAACTGTTTTGTATGACTGTATAGTTACATCTCACCATCATGTGTGACACGCAGTATAATGGTATTTTGTCATCTTGTTTACACATAGTATAATGGTTTCTCATCATCCTATATGATAAACTGTGTAATGACATCTGATCATTGTTTATGAAGTATAATAAATATATCTGTTCGACTCACAGTATAATTAGAATATTTCATAAGTCTACATAATAACGTAATGTAGTTAAAACTTCTGATCATTACCATGAAATTGGCACGTATGATCAACTATGATGGTAAGTAGAATTATTTTATATTTGATCAAAGTAAATTGTCTTAATAACTGATATAACATTTATAACTTTAAGGCGAAATGTGTATGCAGAATATCACAAATATTAATTTATATGAATATGTATGCATATTGTTTTTTTAAACCTAACACAAACCTATTTTAAGTTTTGTTATTACACGTCTTTTACTTGAAAGCTAATACTCTACAAATTCAAAGCGTGTCGACCAACATAGTGATTTAAATAGATTTTTTTACATATATGTATTTACATAAAACTCTTTGTTAATGAAGTGAACAGATTTAGCTAATTTAATATTTTATTTTTTTCAATGCGCATTTGGGTGGTGATGACTGGGTGCCTTCCCTCTAGTCATACACTGCTAACTTAGGAACGGCTAGCGCAGATAACCCTCGTGTAGCTTTACGCGAAATTCCAAAACAAACAAGGAATAGGTTTTAGGGTTTTCAGGTGAAGGTACTTTATCTGTAATCGAATGATTGTAAAAGTTGTAATCAGTGATCATGGTAGTGGGTGATACAATGACAATAGTTAAAAATGACTCCTGTGACTAGTTTTCCTGCATGTATATTTTATTATACTAGAAAACATGACGTGTAAGGAGATTAAGAAAATAAGGATTACCGAGATTAAAAATGTTTTATAAACAGTTCACTGAAAACCTGTTGTCGACAGTTGGTTATGAGGAATGCTTCAGAATGATTCATTCGAATATATAAAGATGTACTTTTGTATATACTTACCTAACACACATGTATAATGTGATGGAAGATACAACGTTACGTGTTCTAATGATTATCACGTTTTTAGACAACGTTCTGACAACGATATGGACTGAGCTACTTCTTTCTTTACTGGATGAGAAAACCGGAGAGCAAATAAAACATCGTGAAGACTGAAGCAGCTGTGGATAAATAACAAACAAACTGAGTTATTGTACAATAGTTTATGAGACACCAAACGTACATATTACAATGTTTATGACAAGTAAAAAGTAATTAGCAAGTAACATCAAGGAGTTATTTGGTATGAAATATGAATTTTAATCAGAAGTAATTTAAACAATAGGTGGATCGAATCTAACAAATAATGTTTTACACTGTTCACGTAAAGTAGTTATTTTCAATCTCTGGTTCCAACTGATTACAAATTAATTCAGACTACTAGCTTTCTTAATAACTATTTTCAAAATCCATTGACGACCGTTTTGCACATTCCAACAACCTGATTTAGTGTAGCTTGACTGTTCGAAATTGAGGGCATATATGTAAAGTCAGTTCTTGTGTACTAAAGAAAATAATAAACAACTTTAATGTTAATATAGAAACGCTGTATAATCGAATGTTTTCTCGACTTACTAAAATCACCCAAGAAAAATCTGGTACAATTTTTTCTTATTTAATTTCGCAAAAATCTATACGGAGGCTATCTGCACTAGCAGTCTCTAATTTAGTAATATGAGACTAGAGGGAAGGCAACTGGTCATCACCACCCACCGCCAATTCTTGGGCTACTCTTTTACCAATTAATAATGGGATTGGCCGTCACATTATAGCGCTCCACGGCTGAAAGGCCAAACATTTTGGTGCGACGGGGATTCGAACCCGTGACCTTCGGATTACGAGTCTAGAGTCCTAACCACCTGGCCATGGCGGGCATTTGGTACAATGACTTTAGGTACAAACTCTGTCAAACGATTCCTCTAACTGAAATTATTCGCTGGTTATCCATCTTCCTGGAGGATAAGAGTGAACGAGGATGATTATCTTCATCCCTCGCGGCAAGAGTTCTACAGGGTAGATCACTTGGCCGTTGTTTGTTCATCATCTACATGCACGAAATGCTTCTAAAATACTAAAATTTTCAAACAATGCTCACAGTTCGCATACGGTGTGGTCATTCAGAAGAGAGCCTCAAATCCTATAAAAACACCTTGCAATATACAACCACTATTAAACTAAACAGAACAATTCTGTAACAATTGGAGGATCAAGATAAACACTTATAAAGCATAGACAATATTATTTACAAAATAAACTAAACGAAGCAGAATAAACCCTAACTGTATTCAGATGGGATACTTATATTAGTTGCCACATCTGCAAAATTCTACAGATTAACTTACAATTCAAAACTAGAGTAGATTTAACATATTAAAAATATTAAGAGATGTGGCTAAGAGCAAAGTATCACAATATGTCTGACAGATAATAATCAAGGAAATTCATCATACCCTCAAAATATTTTGAACGTACATTGAGTCAGTTACAGATTAGGCTGGCATGGCTAAACGTTTCTAACATTCAGGGAATATCTAAAAGAAACATCAAACCTGATACTCATAAAGACCTAAAAGGTCCCTCATGCAGCAAACCTAACCTCCTTTTTTTTACACACATACTTAAACATTTTTCATTTTTTTGACAACTCCTTGAAAACTCTATCAAATACTGTAAGAAAAACAAAAACAAATTTACCTGATGACCAGCTTAGAGTTTGTTTGTTTGTTTGTTTTTGAATTTCGCGCAAAGCTACTCGAGGGTTATCTGCGCTAGGCGTCCTTAATTTAGCAGTGTAAGACCAGAGGAAAGGCAGCTAGACATCACCACCCATCGCCAGCTCTTGGGCTTCTCTTTTACCAAAGAAAAGTGGGATTGGCCGTCAAATTATAACGCCCCCACGACTGAAAGGGTGAGCATGTTTGGCGCGACCTGGATTCGAACCCGCAACCCTCGGATTACGAGTCAAACGCCTTAACACGCTTGGCCATACCGGGCCTTTTTCACGACGAATCTGACGTAAAATTTCAAGTTGATGGCAAAATACTTATGGATGAAATTAGCCGTCTGAAAGTACAACTTCATGAACAAAAGGGAGACCTAAAAAGATTTTTATCATCGATAAAACTAGTTACGTTAGTTAGCTATAGAGTAGCTTGGATTCTAGCTCAAAAAAGAAATCGTTTTTTGATGCTGAACTAGTAAAAGAAATATTGATTGTGGTCATTGAAATTCTGTTGGAGAAGTATTATTCACATATAAAACAAAATATTCTTCAAAAGGTAAATAATTTGCAATTAAATCGAAGAACAATTGTCCGCAGAATGCTAGAGTTAGTGAAAGACAATGACAATCAGTTGCTTGAACAACTAAAATATTGTTTGTATTTTTCTTTAGCACTAGATAAGTCAACAAATGTCAGTGACACTGCACAGTTGATATTTTGGGTTCGTTATGTAACTTCAAATCTTCAAGTGAAGGAAGAAACGCTTGGCCTTTCTGGATTACGATATCAAACATGTGGAAAAAAGATCTTTAAATTTTAAAAAAACTGCTTTCTGTCACAACAGATGGTGCTTCCTCCATGACTGGGACAAAATTATTATTTGTTTCTCTTTTGAAGCAGCATTTAATTGGAAAATTATATGAAGTTCACACTGCCATCTTTCAATTGCATTTTGCATCAGGAAAACTTCGACGTCTGAAAGTGATGCACTGATATAACTGGACATTATTATAAAAATTGTGAATTATGTTAGAAGTGGAAGCTCTCTCATCTATCAACAGTTTGTTGAGTCTTTGAAGAAAAACAGTGACTGTACTTATGATTTTGCAAATGTAGGATGGTTATGTAAAGGAAAAGTCTTGGAACGATTTACTTCCTTATTTCCTCAAATAAAACACTATTTTGCTAAAAAAGGTAAGATTGAAAATTTCCCTGAAATTGAAACTTTATCATGCCAGTGTAATTTGTGCTTTCTGTGCGACATGATGGCTCACTTGAATAATTTGAAAACGAAATTTCAGAGAAGAGGTAAAATAATAAGCGAGTAATTACAGCCTATTCATAAATTTCAATTAAAGCTAAACCTCCTTACAGAACAGTTACAAAAGAATAATTTGACACATTTTGCAAAGTTGAATAGTTTTCTAGAAAATAATAAGGACCATGATTTCTCTGATACTAAAGATGATCTCCATGAAAACTGGATCGAAAGTCTATTTGAAAAATTTGAATCACGTTTCTCCAAATTTAAAAATTTGAAATTGATATTTAAATTGCTGCATGATCCATTCAATTTGACTTAAGATATTTCGGTAAGAAAATTACATCTTTTTTGTCTTTGGATAAGGGTGGATTTGAAGACGAGATGCTTATCCTGCAAAGTGTAGAACATATAAAAGGTAAAAAAATGTTCTATCAGAGAGATGTGACTCACTATTCTGATAAATGAAAGTCTTCCAAATTTAAATATAGCAAGTTCAAAATTATTTTTCATGTTTGGATCCACATGGGTACGTGAGTCAACATTTTCTACACTAGATTTTCTCAAGTCTAGATACATATCTCGGCTTACTGATATAAATTTAGATGCAGAGCTAAGCTGCTCATTGAGCATAGATGTTAAGCCAAATTTTACGTAACTTGTTGGTGAAAATCCCCATCAATTTTCTTATCGGAGGTTAGTTGAAATGCAGTTATTTTGATTAATCTAATATCTTTCAATTTTCTGAATAGTGTGGCCAACGTTGTTTTCATTAGCCACAGTTGTAACTACTATGAAAAATTAGTTGCTCATCCCTGAGCTTGTGATGCAGTTCATGATAATTTAATGCAGCTATTGACTATTCTATCACATTTGTAATGAGATGTAAAGTGTTAAACTGCAGCTGGAGATTATCACGAAGATTAGTTTTATAATATACTGATTATTTATAGTTTCTGTGTAATTAAATTCGATATGTGTACATATAATTCATATAGAATTGGTAAATATAGGCTTAAGCTAACATCCAAACCCAATAAACGCGTATAAAATTTTATCAATAGAAAACCATCGAGAGCCTGGCATGGCCTAGCGCGTTAAGGCGTGCGCTTCGTAATCTGAGGGTCACGGGTTCGCGCCCGAGTCGCGCCAAACTGCTCGCCCTTTAAGCCCTGGGGGCGTTGTAATGAGACGGTCAATCCCACTATTCGTTGGTAAAAGAGTAGCCCAAGAGTTGGCGGTGGGTTGTGATGACTAGCTGCCTTTCCTCTAGTCTTACACTGCTAAATTAGGGACGACTAGCACCGATAGCCCTCGAGTAGCTTTGTGCGAAATTCGAAAACAAACAAACAAAAAACCATCCTTTAAAATAAAAAATACGTTTAATAGATCATTTTAAATGAGCGTCGTGTCTTTTAAAGTAATTATTATACGAATGTGTGCAATAAAGTTTAGCATTATGTGTATTAAGTGTTTTTTAACTCCTTCGCTACATGTATGCCCGGTAGTGGCACAGCAGTATGTTTGCAGTTTTTTACCATAAGAAAATGTGTTTAAATAATCGTGGTGAACACAGCATAAATAGTTCTTTGTGTAGCAAGTCGCTTCATACATAATATAGGAGTTAGCTTCCTAAAGACACATATGGTACAGTGTACAAAGCATTGTTACAGTAATCTAATGTTAGTCTATCACTGGCTGGCTATTCTTGTATCTACCTGTACTTAATCTTTTAAAACAAACATCAATATTTGTGAAGATAATGATAAGATCGTTTACACCAGAATTTTGATTGTTTTTAACTTGTGAAAAATACAGAAGAGACAATTCAACTTTTCAATACCTTACAACCTTCATGGTATCTTATTTAACATTCTACAAATAGTTTAGGTGTAATATACCAAACCACTTTTGTTGTAGACTAGCAAGACAATAATAATAATAAGTTTGTTTATTGAATTTCGTACAAAGCGACACGATGATTATCTGAGCTAGTCGTCCCTACTTTAGCAGTGAAAGGATTGGGCTATCCTTTTACCTCAACGAATAGTGGGACTGATCGTAACATTATAACGTCCCAATAGCTGAAAGGACGGGAACGTTTAGTGGACGGAGATTCGAAGCTGCGACCTTAAAACATTTGCTAGTTAGGCACCCTAACCATCTGACCATGCCGGGCAACAATAATAATAATAACGATAGCGGATTTTCCTTTGCTCGTAGTTTAAGACACGTGTTTTTTGTGCTCTATAATATTAAGTCATAGCAGTCAATAGTAAAGGTTTTAAGACGCTGTTTGAACAGAATCTTTACTGTTTAAGTACATTTTTTTGCCAGAAAGTTCTATTAAGATTGTGTGCAATTCCTTGCGATCCTTATTATGAACCATTATCAGAAGTACCTCTCACCATTAAATTGAAAAAAATTGTAAATTAATACGGCCTCTTAGTACCAGGCATTATAGAATTTTTCCAATAAAATTGCAACTTATTTCAGGGGGTTTATTTTACGTGTATTAGAATAAATTTATTGGTTAGATTATATTATTACTACAACGGACTGTGGTGTGAACGCAGGACGTTGTTTAAACTTACATCAGTGGTATGTGTGGTGTAAAGTTGAGAATATTAGCCCACATTATGGATTAGGCCTTGAAAGGGCAATGTCAAATTTAATTTACCATTTATGACGTATTTTGGTACAATGCTTTTAAACCACAATAATTTTCTTCAATACATAAATCTTGGGCTCCTACTCTTTTTGTAAAAAGTCAACAAAATTTCTGAGCAATGACAAAAAATCTTGATTCTTAGGACAACAAGAAACCAAAATAAAATTATATTATTTTCTCGATTTGGCTATTTTAAAACTATTAGAACAAGTTATGAATATGTGTAAAAAGACCACAAGGATAACTACTACATAATGTGAAATAAGATAAAATAAAATTATGATTTATAAACTGCTTTCTTTTAACAACCTCATATTTTGATTGGTCTCTGGCAGTATAGATATTCACTAATTGAATTGCTAAACATTCAATATGGTATTGTTATTTAGCCGCGGCTAAGTGGCTCAATAAACGTATCCGAATTTGTTTTTGTCAAGTATAAACTTTTAATTCATAGCTCCGCTATCTCTTGATCGCTTTGAAATCTAATTATAATTTTGGATTAAGGAATTCTAACTCTTTTGATTGATGTACTTAACTACTCCCAAAGCCTTATAAATTAATTTGTTTTAATTTTACCTAAAAGAATTTTAATTTTATGATAGGCTGGTGGAAATTCTGATGAGTAATAAAACGCGCACCTCACGCTTAGTATTCCTTGCGCACAAAAGTATAAAAAAATATAAAAAGTAGAAAAGGCCTCATAGATCAATTTACTATAACCCCACCTAAAACTGTTTCAAGTACCGAGACTAGGAATCCCTCTTATTTTGTTATATGATGCATGAACGTTGCTGTAAGAGATTTCGTGGTCTAATGTTCTCTTTAGTGTCAGTGAAGTACTATGTAACCAACTGTAATAAAAAGAGTAAGCATAGTAAAGTTAATATTAGAAATAACATGGTTAGTTTAATAAAATAACAAAGAAAAGTTGCATAACTGGATCACGAAAGTGTTACGTGCGATATATTTTTACGTTATGAAACAGTTATTGTTTGTTTTTTATTTGAATTTCGCACAAAGCTACTCGAGGGCTATCTGTACTAGCCGTTCCTAATTTTGCAGTGTAAGACTAGATGGAAGGCAGTTAGTCATCACCACTTACCGCCCACTCTTGAGGTACTCTTTTACCAACGAATAGTGGGTTTAACCGTCACATTATAACGCCCATAAGGCTGAGAGGGTGAGCATGTTTGGCGCGATGGGGATGCGAACCCGCGACCCTCAGATTACGAGTCGCACGCCTTAATACGCTTGGCCATGCCGGGTCAAAATAGTTATTAAAGTGCGTGTCCAATCATCGTGTATGCGTGCAGATTAAAGAATATTATTCCGCACATGATGAAGTTGTCAAAACTTGTCGTCGAAACAGCCACTAACCACAATTTTCTGTCTTATGTTATAGTACTAAAGATGGTAACGCAGTCGCAATTCGTTTTTTTTACAGTCAGAACTAAAAATATTGTTTTTTATTGAACTTTATACAGTTACTTTATTTTTTGCTAAACGAACAACGAATGTGGTCTTTCAACCTTTTGTAAGACTCTTTCGATATGTATGTATATTCAAAACCCATATACACACACACACACATACACATTACATCTATAAGTAATCACTAGCAACCTTGCCTCGCCAGCTGGTTAGGACGCTAGCTCCCAATCTGAAGTTTGCGCGTTCGAATCCCCGTCGCTCGTTAAGGGTGCCCAGGGTTTGTCTTGATCCCCGACAGGCATACCGAAATATGCCTTTTAGGCTTCACACATTTTAGCAGATGCTGTCACAGAGTAATTTTTCGCTCTTATCTTGATAAATTAGTCACATACATAGTAGAATGTGTCTGGAGAATGCTTGCAGCTTTTTGATGCCATCTCTAATAAAATCAGATAGGTCTATGTGTTCACTTAGGCAGCTAAACTAAAGTGAAGTGGTGAGCTCCTGTATATATATATATATTACTATGGAAAGTTTTAGACGTTTCTGAAAGGTTCTTGAAAATTCTACAACATTCTCGAAAAATCTTGTAAGTTCGAGAAAATCTTTATCAGCTACTCAGCACTGAATCTACCTGAAATGTTCTGGAAAATAGGTAAGTTTGAAAATTTCATTACCCAGGTCACAAAACCAAAGTTTGTAGAAAAACATAAGTCTTTTCCATTTATTTTAGGCATAAGTAATTAGGAAATAACACTTTCTGTCCAGGAATAAGAAAAAATAAAAATTTTGTTACGTAGTGTTTGTTTTTTGAATTTCGCACAAAGCTATTCAAGGGCTATCTGTGCTAGCCGTCCCTAATTTAGCGGCATAAGACTAGAAAAAAAGGCAACTAGTCATCACCATCTACCGCCAACTCTTGGGCTACTCTTTTAACAACGAATAATATGATTGACCGTCACATTATAACGACTCCCCGGCTGAAAGGGCAGGTATGTTTTGTGCGACGGGGATTTTAACCCGCGAACGAAGGATTACGAGTCTAACGCCTTAACCACCTGGCCATGCCGGACCTCCAAGATAAGGTGATTTTAAACATGTATAAAATACACAAACTAGCTTCTTAGAATTTAAACTACATTATTTATTTATTTGTTCTTAAGCATAAGGTTGCACAATGGGTTGTCTTTGGTATGACCAACAAGGGTATCGAAAATCAGTTTTTTGGTGCTATTTGTAATCAAATAGAGAGTATATATTTAATCCCGCAAATGGCAAAGAATCAATCTTTATTTGAGGAAGATTCGTATAATTGGTTAGCGTGAACGTGTCAGAGTCAGATAACTGAGAAATTAAATTTATTACAGAACTCATTCAGTCAGACAGTAAGCCATTTATAGGTGATCGTAACGTATTAGCCAGTCAATTACACAGCGGGTATATCTGCGGATTTATAGTGCTGGAAACCTTATTTCGATACTCGTAGTGGGAAGAGCACGGATAACCTTTTGTGTAGTTTTGGGCTTAATCACAAAACAACAACAACAATCTAAATGATTAATTTTTTATAAAACCGTAGCACTTGCTTTCTTTATTTCCGAAAAGTTTGCGAATCAAATCGTAATTCCTTTTTACGTGTTCTAAAATAAATATTTTGTCCGGATTTATGACTTTTTTTCCATTTTTTAGCCTATGTCTTAGAACTTTCTTTACACGAACGGCCAAAATGTTTTGTGTGTTTGATCTTTTTATTGTCCCAGAACTGAAACATAAAAATATATTTGTCTTTTGGACCATTCTACTGTCTTATCCAAGTACTTTAAAGACTTCGTTGGTCCTTTGAACCGCCTAACAACTTATAATAGGTTGTTATTATAAGTTATCGGACTTTTGAATTCTATCTATAAATGTACTCTTTACGTAAACTAAGGAAATTTATGTTAATTGCCATTAGGGTTTTTCATCAAGTTTGATACAGCTATTTTATATCTTGCAGTACCGTTCATATACGTACGGACAAATACGAGTTTTGCTTTTCAAAGGCACAGCGGTATGTCTGTGGACATACGATGTTAAAAACTGGATTTCGATACCTGTTGTTGGCAGAGCATAGATAGCTTATTGTGTGATGTTGTGCTTATTTACAAACAAACGTTGTCTGTACAAAGTGAAAGCTACCTGATTTTAAAGCTGATTTTATGTGGATTTTTTTAAAAATCTTACAGACAGATAAAGATCTTGACCTATTTTTAAGTGGTATGACGTAGATAGGTGAGACAGATTTTATAGCCGACCTATACTATTAAAAAAGTATTGTTTCCTTGAAAAAGGTGGATGGAACATGTCCCTTAACGTGAAACTTATGTATATGTACAAAACATAGAAAATATTCAAGAAGAGTTTCCAATGTTATTATGTATAATGTAAAATCTTGGATCCAATGTTTTATTTGTTTCAGTGTTTACATTACCTTTATCGAGGTTAATATTACTATAAGCATATTTTATCCTTGCGTAACAAGTGAGAAAATATCTTTATGCAAGTATATTTGGAGATTGGTTTGTGAAGTTTAGCTGGAATTATCTTGATAAACATTAGGTAAAACTTACATACCACAGTGACATCTTTATTGAGCTGATACCTGTTTGGCCATGTGTCTGTGTACGCTCCTCAGTGAAGTTACGCTTATTTAATGGACGATAATATGATTTTCACAAGTTAATATGGCTTGGATATTTAGTTTTCTTGTATATATATATATAATTGTAATGATCGTATGCTTAAGTAATCTAATGATTGTGGGATACCTCACTAGAACCTCAGTCTTAGACGGGAGGGACGTATCTTCAAGTTTTTGGGTCTTAGTCTTCGTTTTTATCCCTAAATTTATCTCTTGTAGGTATGCAAATCATAATTCGTCATTCCAGAAGCCAACTGAAGCAGTATATTCAGTCACAAACAGACCAGTAAGTTGAGGTGTACACGTTCAGTGTGAATGAAAAAAATATTTGTTTGTTAATTTGTCATTTCCTGTATTTTCAATTTTTAAGACTATTTTCTGCATAAGAATGGCTGAAAATATACATCTTTTATACTTGTAACTAGCCGACAGACATCAGTGTACCGGAATACCAAATATCTTGAAAAATAAACAAGGTTTTATAATATTCAATGAAATGTCTTAGAAGCTTAACAAAAATAGATCCATTTCTTCATTAAATTGTAGATGGTTTGAAAAGAAAAAAATCTGTTAATTTTACTAACTTTATTAACACTGCTTTTAGAACTGTTTCTGCACATATTAGATGTGGATTTATACAAAAGTAGCTATTGGCTACGAGTGGCATTAGAGCCTTGTTTATCGTAGAAAGAATTACACGTTTTTTATGCTTTTTACATGTAGAAGTTTTTCGTAAAACATAAGAAAATTACAAAATATATTCAGAACGAACAACAAACGCCATATTAAGTTCAAAGCCTAAAGTCACACTTATATTTTTAGACGTTTTATTTTTATTTCACACTGTTTTCAACAACAACAAAAAACAGCTCACAAAAGAAGTTCTGTAAATATTTAGACTGTTAACATGCTTTTATATCACACATAAACGTATGTTTACATATGTATAAATATTAACTTCTAATTTTTGTTTTAGAGATGAAACAATTAAAGACAGAGGTATGTAAGATAGAAATAGTTTTAGCAATTTAACCAACATACATCTGTGTAATACTTTCCAGATATACCTTACGACATAATGTAGTGACGTATTATCTTCCATATAACCTTCGTTTCAACCAAAGTGAAGGAACATATTTTTGTTGACCTTTCTTTGTCTGGGAATTCGAAAATTTCGGTCATTTCTATGGTAGTAAGTTTCAGGGTTTATCAAGAAACTTGGATAGTCTTCCGACAATCTGTCTTCCACCAGATCGGTTTCCATAGAACTATCAGAGGGTGGAACAAAAGAATGAGGAACGTTGAAAGGGAAGGGTATGGAGGAAAATCTATTCAATAAAAGTTGTTTTGAAATTTCAGTGGGGTCAATGCCTCTTTTTTGACGATGCTCGTTCTTTCCAACACGAGCTGAGAAAATTATAGAATTTTTGTCATTCACATCATTGGTTGGGAGTAGTTCTAAAGGTTGGTAAGGAAAATAATTTTCTTCATTCACTTCGGGTTCATTGGTAGTTTTACTACTTTTAGGAAGCATTATAGAGCTTACGGAACGTTTCCCGAAATGAATCATAGAGTGCGCTTTCTTCTCCAACTGATCCTGTTCCGTGGTGGATGCTAAATCTTTCGTAGTTGATACTTTGTTTCGAAATCTTTTTCCAAAATACATAAACTGATGTTCTTTAGCTGGTTCTTCTGCAGAAAGCCTTTTGCCAAAGTAAAGTATCCTGTGTTCACCATTTTCTTCTTCTGCTCCTACTTTTTTGCCGAAAGAAAATAAATCATTATTATCATTGTTTGACTTCTTTCCAAAATACAGAACGGTGTGTCCTTTACCCAGATCTTCATCTGATTTCTTATCATAATACAAAGTTTTGTGTTCATTACGTACGCTATCCTCTCTTGTTCCATAATCTTGTGAAAGACGTTTCCCGAAAGACATGATATTGTGATCATTTGTACGCTTGATGAAAGGCTCCAAATCATTGTCTGGACTGGTTACAAGACGATCACCTAAACCTTCCAGCACAAGAATAAACGGATTGTTTCTTTCACCCGACCTCTTACCAAACGACATGATATGGTGGTCGTTATTTCGTTTCAAGTTCTTAGGAGCAAGTCGTTGATATGGAAAAGTTTCGACCTGGTCTTTGAGAAAGTAGAAAATATATCCAGGCTCATAACGCGGGTTTTTCGAAATACCAAGGCTGTCAGCAGGCAGTTGATCTTTTTGTACATAATTATCGATACTGGTAACATCGGGTTCGTCTTGATTAATGTATCTTGACCAATCCCGTTTTCCAAAGTGAAGAAGCTGGTGGCCTGTATTGTCTGTTGCTCGCCTCCCGAAATGAACAAGTTCCTGATTTCTTTTACTTTCATCCGCTAGGGTTTGTAGAAAATGAGTGAAAAAGATTGGAGAAACATTTCTGAATCTTTTCATGGGCCTAGAAACTGAAGGGGTTGTTTCTGTTATCGGTAATAGATTCATCTCGGTTGATTTGATCGATTCTGCGTTTTCTGAGATGAAAAAGGATAACAATTGACTGTAGTTGGAAGCGAAATATGAAGGGAAAATACTTTAATTTATATTCTTGTTTATTGTATCATATCTTTTACAATAACACATATTATAAAAGAGTAACATATATACATAAACAACTTAACTTAGTAATGATAAAGAGAAAACACGTAATATGTTGTACTTCTAATTTTAAGCACTTTATGTAAACGTATGGAATATATTTTATTTTTATTTGTTGGTTTTTGTATTTCGTGGAAAGCTACTCGAGAGCTGTTTGCGCTAGTCGTCCCTACTTTAGCAGTGTAAAACTAGAGGGAGGGCAGCTAGTCGTCACCACCCACCGCCAACTGTTGGGCTACTCTTTTACCAACTAATAGTGGGACTGACTGTTCTTATAGCGCCCCCATGGCTAAAAGAGTGAGTATATTTGGCGTGATGGGAATTCGAAACCGCGACCTTCATAATAGGAGTCGAGTGCCTTAACCACCTGGCCATGCCGGGCCTCATTATTTTTATGAAATCTATTGATTTCTAATGTTCCGTCAGTTTTCAGCGTAATGAATAAAAGTGTTAATGAGAGTTAACCATCCAAAAATAACATTATTCACAATAAAGATTAGTTTTGTAAGAAAACAAACCAATGTGAACAAGTTCATAAAAAACAATGGTTTTGTTAAATTATCACTCAGTTTAGAGTATACGTAACACATTTGTTACGTAACCACTGAATACACAGTATTTATAAGAGACAACAGAATTGATAGATAACCATCCAATTCAAGAGTATTCGTGAAAAATAATATTGTTAAATAATCACCCAATTCAAGAGTATATCCATAAATTATGTTTATTTAGAATTAAGCACAAAGTTACACAAAGGACTATATGTTCTGTGTCCAGGATGGGTATCGAAACCCATGTTTTAGCGTTGTAAACCTTTAGACATGACCTCGAACCAGTGGAAGGGATACTTATAAATAAATAACGACTTTGTTAAATAATTATTCAATGCAATAATATTCATAACACACGCTTAAAATAGAAAAAAAAATTCAAGAACCACATCCGTTGTTGTTGACTGGGTGAACATCACATCCTTAAATATGTGAATAAAAGTTCATCGAACAATAGTGTATATGAAGGTGTAAACATATTTTAAAAACAAGCCTTATGAGTGATGTGTAAAATTTACAGCATACAATTTTATAAATATAGTTTCTTGAAAAAGAGCAACCTATCCACTTGTATACATGTACAGTTAACCATACTCGCATAAAATGAGGATTTAAAAAAAGCTGATATTTAATATTTCATAAATTTACACCTCTTATTATCACATAGAACTGGTCATCTTGCTCAAATGGCCAGGTGGTTAAGGCGTTCGACACTTAGTCTGAGGGTGTCGGGTTCAAATCCCCGTTGCACAAAACATGCTTGCCCTTTCAGCCTTCGGGTCGTTAAATGTGCGACCAATCCCACTATTAGTTGGTAAAAGAGTAGCTTAAGAGTTGGCGGTAAGTGGTGATGCTTAACTGCCCTTCCTCTAGTCTTACACTGCTAAATTATGGACGGTTAACGCAGGTCGCCCACGGGTAGCCTAGCCCAGAATTAAAAAACAAACAGTCTTTCGATAAAGTACGGTTAGCTTAAATACGTTGAGTTTTTCTCTTTTTATTTAAAACAATATTTATAAAACGGAAGTTATAAAACTAATATTATTATCACTTATTTTTTAATTTTCATTGGTTAGCTCAACGAATTTGAAAATCTTACACGATACTTAAAGCTAAGATACCTACACACATAAAAAACGCTATTACTTTCATGAGATGAACCCAGTAGCGAAAAACTGATTATTCATTTGCACAGCGTTCTTGCTGAATTTATGTTTCTTTAACCTAAGGACTTACACCTAATATTAGCTACCTAGTACAATATAATAATCGAATAATCCAAAAATTTCAAAAACAATATTTTGCAGTGCTTTAATAGCATGTAAAATAGGCTTAAGAACAATATTAGAATGTAGTTATTTTTGTGAGATCGACATGTACTTATTTTTTTTAACAATTGCACTATAAAACTTTGGTTTTCTTTTCCACTGTTCTTGAAAAATAGGTTTAGATAAAACTGTTAATTCATCGTTAGTTATTCACACGAGATAAATACACACGTACAGATATATATATTTACCTTTAACAGGTCATTTTATAAACATTTACTCTGAGAAACGGGGTTGTATAATACTTACCGGGGCCATCTTTTTGTTTCGCTACCTCACCATGTATAACAGCTATGCACATACTAAGGAGTATTACCAGTGAAGTTCCTTGAGTCATATTGTTGACTGTTCTATAATAAACCAATTAAAATGAAAAAGAAATATACTTCATTATAATAAATCTCGGGAATTAGAAAGAACAAACATACATTCAAAGTATTACACAATGTATGCGTCTAGGGTTTAACTGAAACGTAAACTCTAGAAAGCTAAACGTGTCAGACTTGTTATTCACTATACCTTTGAAAATAATGATGACGTGTTTTGCGTTTTAAGCATGTGTTCATTGAAAAAGGAACGCTCTCCCTTTCAACCGTTAGGGTGTTACAACGTTGTGATCATTCCCACTATTTTGGTGAAAGAGTAACTCAAGAGTTGGCGGTGGATGGTGATGACTAGCTGTCTTCCCCTCTAGTCCGACAATGTTAAATTAGGGACAGTTAGCGCAGATAGCCCTCGTGTAGCTTTACTCGAAATTCAAGAAAGAGACAAACAATGATTTTGAACCAATTTTTGATGAAATTCACTGTAGTAATTGACTGAAATAAACAACTACAAATATGTATTGTCTAAAATTCTACGTTATTCAAAATAATTTTTAAATCGATATTTGATATCATAAAGTAGTTTTCACCCACATAATGTAATATTGAGAAAAAATAAAAGACTTTAAAAAGATAAAAGCAATTACAAAAGAGTTTAATGAATGAATGACGAATGAAATATTTATATTACCTTCTTAATGCTTCCTTAGTATCATGCACATTTCAGTTTTACCATATTAACGTTTCTCCAAAACGAGGGATAATGTGCTATGGGTCAGTTTCTCGTTAACTAACACGTTAATTTGAAATACGTCATTATCTGTTACATTTCTTCATAATGTTCGGTACAAAAACAGCTGGTGGTGTCACTCAGAACCCAGTAAACAGTTGTAAATTACATTCGCTCGTGCAAACTAATTGATAACGTAATGAAATATTCCCTTCCTTTGATAACGTTTATGAATACAGTTCAATTATAATGTATCAAGAGAATATAGAGAGAAGTGTGAATATTGTTTTTAAGATAAAGGTTTAAGCCTCTCCTAACTTTCTGAGATTGTATAGATTTCCATTGATACAAGTACGAGTAACAGGTTTATACTGTCTACCTCAACATTTAAAGACAAATAAAAACTTTATTTCTAAAAGACAGGTTTGTTCGCTTCGTCTAACGACGAAATATTAGATGATTTCATTAATAATGGCCATAAATGGTGAGAAATCTATTTAACGCGTCAATAATAAGGACTATTTGCTTGTTAGCATTCTAAACCTGCTTTCTGTATTTGTTTCGTTTGTTTATAATGCTAACTTCTAGGAAGGTAAATCATTAAACGAACCAAAAATATGTTCACATATGCAATCAAATAACAACAAAAGTTAAAAATCACAGTTATTACATAGATATATATATAAGTTATTTCAAATCATTCTATAAAAATTATCATTTACAAAGGAATATACATATCTATGTATATATTGTTCTATTTCCGAACATTTTAAACTATTTTGATAATCATACGTTTTCATTGTATAAAATATCTCTTTCGATTGTCTAGTAATATATCTGTAATATTTCCGTCTCCAAAATATCATTTTTAAACTTCTCTAATAAATTCTCCGTCTGTAGTTATAACGATTATACCAGTGACTCAGCGGGTTTCGATAGACCTGGTGAACAGTGCACGTTTAGCCTGCTGCATAGGTTTAAGGTTAACAAAAACCTAAACAAACTAAACTGATTATACCACCTTATTCTGAAGCTGGTTTAGTATACACAGCGTAAAACTGTAGCAGCGACCCTGAGTACTGGCATAAGTCTCTACGCCAAAGGAATCTCTTCACTATCTTTATAGTACAGCTAGATAGAATTACTATTTTATAAGTCTAGTTTCTTTTTTGCAATAGGAAATAAATACTATC
Organism: Carcinoscorpius rotundicauda; assembly: GCA_011833715.1. Classification (NCBI taxonomy): domain Eukaryota; kingdom Metazoa; phylum Arthropoda; class Merostomata; order Xiphosura; family Limulidae; genus Carcinoscorpius; species Carcinoscorpius rotundicauda. The sequence goes on along the minus strand of CM022391.1, from coordinate 56,748,325 downwards.
CTATAAGAAGATATTCACGTACCTTGAATAGGACAGAATTATCATTACATAAGGAAATTTAGCTACTTGTTTATAATAGAACAGAACTAGCATTTTGTAAGAAAGCTTAGCCACGTGTTTACAAAGGACAGAAATAACATTTTCTTCGAAAAACTTTGTCATGTTTACAATAATATAGTTGTGTGTACGTTAGTCCAGAACACAAGCTTGTTCAATTTTAGTTATCTGTAAGCTGGTTAATCCAGAACACTAGCCAGTTTTGTCCTACTTATCTGTAAACTAGTTAAAATGGAACACTATCCAGTTTAGTTCATTCATTAGCTACTTTAGTTCTAGTTATCTGTAAGCTAGTTAATCCAGAACTCTAGCTACTTCAGTTCTAGTTATCTGTAAGCTAGTTATTCCAGAACTCAAGCCACTTCAGTTCTAGTTATCTATTCTGCCACACTAAGAACTATCTATAAGCCTACTTGTGTATATACCGGCAGCGGAGACGTTGTACTGTTATACAATATCTAACAAACGAACAAACAAAAACAGAAACACTTATTAAACATTTGAAAGACTATTCCGACCCCTCTTGAAGGGATTCAAACTTTATAATGCCTCACTGAGATCTATTATGTTTCTAAGGCAGTATTTCTTATTCTATCGTCCATACTGTTATATATCTCAAGAGAGTATGTCGTTGTAAACGGTTCTTCTTTTCCTCAGGGGTTCCAAGCTAAATGGAAATTTAAAAGCGAGGTAGAACCCAGATGCTGCTACTTAAAATTTGCATGTAAGTCTTTCAGTTTTACTCTTCGGTATCCAAACAGATCTGATTCTTTAAATCATGTCTACTTGATTCAATTGTAAACTGCAACGCAAGCATATACGTACATACATAATAATAATACGATTCTTTCTTGGCAAATAGATTTTTTTCTCGTTTCTCTATTTTTCGACATTCTACAGCTCACAAAGCTTTTGATAAAAAACATTAACATTATTAATAATTTTGAAAAATTTATATAGGGACTGGAATAAATAGTTAAAAGTATTTTCATGTGATTTGAAAAATCATAACACCGAACGTTTTAAAAGCTATTCGAGTCCTGGAAAATTTTACCCTCACATAGTTCAAATACTAAGAGCAAGGAAGCTTGATTTACGATTCGTTTGTTTGTTGTTAAGCGCAAGATTACACGTTAGACTTTCTGTAATGTGTTTACCATAGGTGTCGAAATTCACGTTTTTAGCATTTTAAGCTTTCAAGACTTACCCCTGAGCCTTTGATTCGCAAGAGACTCGCATTAGTGGCGAAGCAGGAACAATAGTTTAAGGCAAATTAATCCCAACAATTTGCACTTTAACCGTTAATTTTTTCAAACATCTTCGGTTTACAAGGGGAAAAAACAGAAATTCAGATACCAACATACGAGATGAAGTGTGGAAATAAAGGTATTTTCTGAACTTATTTGCAGGAAGATGTAAGTCGTTTGAGATGTATGTTTACATATGTAACCCAAATGTTTCACTCGTTTGGTGGTTTTCAAACAAAGAACACTTTGCAACGTCTGGCATAATAGTTTGGAGATGAATATTGTCTAGCTATATTTTATCAACTTAACTTTCAAAAGTTAGTTAGAAAGACCTACATGAGAATTAACTTACACAAGCAGTTAATATAACATAATACTTTTGTGGAGTGTTTGTGGAAGATGACTAAATATTAAAAAAAAATGTTTCTGAATTTTAAACTTCCATTCAAAACTAGCATTGTGTTTTATAACATAACTTAGATGTGGTATAAAATTATTAATGAGTTTTTTTATATCATTTTCCTTGTGTAAGGCTATGGATTAGGCTATCTGGTCTTTGTTTTTGGTGGAAGTCAAACTCTGAATTTCAGCGTTATGACAATATGTTGTTAACCGTGAATATCTTGTCTTACAACTTCTAATGTGAAGTATAAATGCATGTCAAAACATATATATTTATATGTAATATATCCTACGAATAAGTGGCCTTAAATGAATACATTTTGTTAGGTACATAGCCAGAGACGAATCTGCGGCTCAAACCACTCGCGTCCCGTCACTGTCAAAACATACTGTTACCATATTGCATGTTTTAACTTCAGGCTTTACATGTTCTAATAGCCAAATGATCAGCAACGTTAAGAAGACAGTAGTACCGTACAGCTAGTTTGGCAGTTTGGGTGGTTATTGTCCAGTGATTCATGGTTACAAAGCGCAACACAAAATGATTTGCTGAAAGAAATTTGCCCATATAACACTGACAGCTTCCAGTTCTTCAGTCTACCCGAACCTGTTATCCAGCTACTGAGACAATAGTGTCTTTGTACTTGTTCGGTCTTCTAGATAGAGAGCCTTTTGGAAGACAAACTTCTGTCATCCTAAATAGCTATATGCCATCACTTGATGGCATCGTTTGACAACGCCAGTAAATGACAAATTTTGTCAGAAGTAAGGCTAAACAGATTTGGATTTGATGTCCTATAGATTAGCCTGTACATTTTGACCAATTAGTCAATTTTAATAGTAATGGTTAACAAAATAATACGAGTTTAGAGTTGTTAGTTAGCACGTGCTAATGAATTTATCTCAATTTATTTAACATAAATACAACAATTTATATACATCCTACACAATAAAAATGGCTTTTACTAAAATAATATTTGTAATGGAAATGCTTTAAAATAGAATCAATTCACATAAAATGTTAATAGAAGAAGTGTTAAAAATGAATTTACTTTTGCCATAGTTTGTCCAGTTTACACTTGTCGTCGTATGCACATAAGTTCATAAGTTCAAGAAGCGGTATTGAAACAGACGTCTGCATACATGTTTTACTGCAAATACACATCAGGTGATGATTTCTGTCTGGGTATTTATTCAGTGCTGCTTTAAAATAATCTAGTCGTTGGTAAAAGAGTAGCCCAAAAGTTGGCGGTGGGTAGTGATGACCAGTTGCCTTCCCTATAGTCTTATACTGCCAAATTAGGTGCGGCTATGGCAGATAGCCCTCTTGTAGATTTGCGCGTAATTCCAAAACAAACAAACAAGAATATGAAGAAAGACATTTAAGAAGCAGTTTTCCTGACATTTCTGGAGGAATATTAAAAGAATTGTAATACATTCGCTGACAAGATGAAAAAATTCCTAATGCTCAGCGATCGTTCATAAAGAAACGCAATTTCTTCTTTATCTATGGGATTTTGAGTACGTTTTATTTCACCATATAGCTACCAAATTTGTTTTTGTTCTGCTTTTACCTACGCTGGTTAGATACACACTGTGATAGACAACTGATAAGTCAACACCTTTCCACTACAAAACTCGTGTCTTGTATAGATCAAAACTCAGAAAGTTGAAACTACTGTCTACTATATCCTACGTTTTTCATGGTATTTACTAATATCTGTTTCTGTTAAAATATGTAAGCAAAATATTCGCTTTATTCTCTTTAGATGTTGTTAGTTTAACGAAATAGTGAAGACGTTGTTTTCTTTTTATTTAACTGGAGAAAGCAGTTAATCAAATGTTCACATAAATTTGACAATGGATAAATATTTATGTTGGTCAAATACATCAGCTGTTTTTGAATGGTTATTAAAGATTAAGTACACGAAGAATTTGGTGGCATACCCATACAGTCTAATGAAACACTCCATGAAAAGAACCAAGCCAACTCATAATGTTTTAGAAGTTATAGACGTCACATTGAGGTTTTAAACGACTTCATTACAGTTTGTGTGCTCCAAGTGCCATGGAAACTAGAGATCATTAAAAAAAGTTTTAAAAATCAAACTAATATCTTTTGAATACAGTTGCTTTCGAAAAGTTTGGCACAGACTACATTGAACAGTCAAAAGCAAGCTTAAAAAGATTGATTAGTTGTATATAAAATGAATTAAATTTATGTCAAGATGATTTTCCTTATTATAACTAGGAGCAATTAAGTTTGAATTGCACAGTTATTAATTTGTTATAAACAAATTCTTCAAACCACCTTTTCCCTGTACGTTTCATGACTATGATTGTGAGTAATGGTTTTCCTTGCATAAAAATATTTGAGAAACGGTGATGTTATAGAGGGCGTACCCTACACTAAATAGTAAGTTGTTTAGTGAACGGAAAGTGTTACTACCATGGCAACTGCCTGGCTTACACAATACTGTAATGTAAAATTATATATAATATTCTGGTATGCAAAGTAGCGAGTCGATATGCTAGTAATGAATAGTGCAAATTGTAAATATGATATAGTAGTACAGAACAGTGACAAAAATAGAATTATGATATACTAGTGCCGAAAAGTGTAAGCTGGAAAAAAATATGTATTAATTGTTTGAATTTCGCGCAAAGTTACACGAGGACCATGTGCGCTGGCCGTCCGTGATTTTTTTTTGTATGACTAGAGGAAAGGCAGCTAATCATCATGACCCCCAGCCAACTCTTGGGCTATTGTTTTACTAATAAATAGTGGGATTGACCGTACTTTATAACACCCCCATGGCTGAAAGGACGAGCATGTTTGTTGTGATGGAAATTCGAACAGGCGACCCTCAGATTACGAGTCGAGTGCCTTAACCACCTGGCCTATGTGCTGATAAAATAACACTTTAAATAAAGTTGTTTATAGAGGATTTCAGCTTTCTGTTGGTCTTTCAAATATGAAACAGTCAACAAATAAGTGTGTAATATTTATCAATCCGGCAACATTAAGATAGAATGCGTTTGATAACTTTACATTTACCGAGTTACATAAATATAAGATATGCAGACCGGTTTATTTGACGATACCAAAGCTAATGTAAAATTAAGTTGATAATTACATAAGTTGTTAGGGAAAAAAAGAAGACAAATTTCAATCTTGTTAAGCCCCACATTGTTAGAAAACATTATTTATTTAGAAGACGTGGAGTGAACAGTCAACAAGGTCAGATCGACACAGATATCATAAGTTACACCAACGATAAAACGCTCTCGCTTTAACATCTGTTGAATTCCTACAAAAAATTTTGATGCGTGTATTTACTAAAACAGGTAGAATAATTTCAACAAGGATTTAACAGTATCGATAAAAGCCATTTGTATAACTGGCAGAACGTGCCTAGAAAATACTGATTTTTTCTTTTTCGTATGAAGCAGCGGGCGTAACGAATTGCATCTGCCTTTTCGACACTTTCATTCACAAAGTATTTTCACGGTTACGTATGCATTGAGGATTTTAAAGATCGGGATGAAAGATAAACGTTTCTCTTGACTTTGGTCGGAAATTGCAAATAGAAGTCTTAGAGGATAAACGTTGGTTATTTGTAACAGAAATACTGAAGCCCGCACAAAAGTTTCGTGAAGTGAAGAAAAACATAAAATAAGCAGAAGTTTAACAAAGGAGTGGAAACATGAACTGTAATAGATGTAGCCTTCTTAAGGAGAAAATACAGACACTGATTCAGGTTCAGTAAGGAGAGAAACGTGGACCAGGTCTAATTTGGTTAAGAAATGAAAACGGGCGCCGACATCTCTTCAACAAGAGGGCGGAGACGTGGATTATAGATAAGCCGTTAACGAAAGAAAACAAACTGATTGAAGTTTGATAAGACGAAGAAATGTGTAATAAGATGTGAGCTGGATAAAGTTAGAAAATGGGGTCTGGTGTCGTACCATTACTTAATGTAATATATTCCATAAAAATGTATACGAGATAAAATAGAAAAGGAAGGATAAACTGATATTTGATATGACTATTCTTTATACTAATAAGGATAGTTCTAGTTAATATGTTTGCAGGATTAGGAACGTTTTTAACAAAAATAATTGGGTGTTATTTGTGAGGGGTTATGAGTTTTTAAATTAGAATATTTGTGTGTCATTTGTAAGGGGTTATGATTTTTTAACAAGAATAATTGTGTGTCATTTGTGAGGTGTTATTTTTGTTCTATAAGGACAGTGTGTGTGTGTGTGTGTGTCTCGTAGCAAAGCCACATCGGGCTATCTTCTGTGTCAATCGAGGGAAATCGAACTTCTGGTTTTAGCTTCGTAAATCCGTAGACTTTTCGTTATTCCACTGGGAACTCTTTAGCGAGGAAAAAGAAATACAAACTGGATAACGTAACATGTAAAGAAAAACAAGCTCTGGGTGTTGGTTTTATAAGTAACTAAAGCAATTCAAATCTATATTTCCATAGACCAAACAAAACACGTCCAATTGGTAGCTTACGTATTCTCAATTGGAATTACAAATAGCAATATTTTGAAGAGTTTTTATTTAGTGGCGGTTGACGTCATGACGCGACAGTGAAACTAATAAATATGTAAACAAGAACCGTTAGTGTTTAGTGTTAAAAGTCTTATTTAGAACGAATCATTAGTGTTTAGTGTTAAGAGTCTTATTTAGAACGAGTCATTTATCGTTTAGTTTTGAAGAATTTCTTTGTATTTGGAAATCCTGAAAAACAAGTTTATTTGTCCGGCTCTTTATACAACTAGCTACGATTTGACTGAGACTTTACTGTTAAAATGAACCACAAAGAAAATACGTTTACATTAAGTATCAAGAACTCAGAATCTGGTTCTCCTTGAATTTTATTTCCACATGTAGTAAACCTACTTTATCCATTTTACGAAAATGGGGTTAAACATTGGACTTCTCGTACTTCTCAACGCCAATAGAGTTCTTTAAGACTAAGCTGAGGGTTTAATCCAACACTAACTGCTAGAACGTTATTTTTAACAATGAACTGTGCCAATTTTGGGCTTTATGATGGACAATTTTCTATTATAATTCGGAAATCGAAACGAGGACCTTAGTTTGTTATCATCATTCTGATGTGCTTCACGATGTGGATGATTGTCTTTCTTTCAGTGTTAAGTGTTGTATTTATAATGTAGCTCATGTTGACGTCACCAAAATACTGTTTTTATTGGTTTATCATAAACGAACGCAGGCTTTGTTAAGCCGCATGTAACTATAATCTCTTTTCCGAAGTCTGTTTCATTTTTCCTGGATAACTTGAGACCTGGAACTAAACCGTATGACATGGAAGACCATTCCACTCAGAACATTATTTCTATATCATCAGTAAAAATCTCATTGCTGAACTTTTCTTTTCAAGGCCTGTTTTCCATCTGCTAAATAAAACCGTAACCTTCACATGTAACTTTATCATGTTTTCTCGCAAGAATGCTTTCTTGTTTTATGCATAACAATGTCACGTTCACGAAGCGCGTGATCACGTATACTTGATTGATAATTCGTCACAAATTTTACACTTTCCTTTACATGTGCCTTTTGCAACTTACTGATCAGCCCAGCATACCTAGAAATGTACCAAGAATATTTAAATTTGCATATCATTTTCGATGTTTTTAAGTGTGAAATGCTATCATCATACATGACAAATGTTATTAGAGATGTTCAAATCTAATTTAAAAAAATGACACATCATGCTTTTGAAATAAGTTGCTTGTGCAAAAATTTTTATAAGAAATTAAACAATATTAAAGCAATTTTAAATAAATATGTTTTACAAATTGTATAACTGACAATATCCTGTCCTTCAGCGTTAAGTTTACGGACTTAAGTACTAAGATCCTTGGTTCAATTCCCGCAGCGAATAGAGCACAGATGACATATTATTTAACTATCTGTTGAAACAAACAAATTATTATGTAAAAACTGACCTTATCTCGATTTAAAAGTAATGTTTCAACCCGAAAATGTAATACAAAAAATGTAGTTGTCAAATGCAGAATTTCATAGCAAAAAATGTATAAGTTATATTTGAATTTAAATATTTTACATGTGGTTCTAGGTGTATTGGGTCGATCATTATGAATTACAAATGTGTATAAAGAATCATGTTTATTTAGTCACAAAGTATAAGTGGTCACTTGTGATTTTGCCATACATAGCAGGGCCCGGCATGGCCAGGTGGATAAGGCACTCGAATCGTAATCTGAGGGTCGATGGTTCGAATCCCCGTCACACCAAACGTGCTCGCCCTTTCAGCCGTGGTGGCGGGCGTTATAATGTGACGGTCAATCTCACTGTTCGTTGGTAAAAGAGTAGCCTAAGAGTTGGCGGTGGGTGGTGATGACTAGCTGCCTTCCCTCTAGTTTTACACTACTAAATTAGGGACGGCTAGCGCAGATAACCCTCGTGTAGCTATGCACGAAATTCAAAACAAAGCAACAATACATAATAGTATGGTGAAACGTATTGCTAGAGAGCACAACGAGAAGAGTTTACGTATGTAGGAAACATTTTGATTAAGCGTCCAATGTATCAAACACCCTCTTGTGGTCATATGTAAAAACAACTACGCTCACGAATCACGATGTATTTGAATGTAAGAGGACAATGAGTTAATAGTAGTGATTCCACAGTAAGATAGCTTTTACAGACTGAAACTAGAGCTGAACGTACAGAAAAAATATTATTATTAATAACAGAAGGCCATTTCTGATTTGCATAATATCTTGGATATCTGAGTTTGAGATTACATGTTCTGAGGTCGAGGTTGCATGTGTGAGGTTCAGGATTTTCTATTTATTAGAAAGAGGCTTGTTTTGTTTTTTGTTTGTTTTTGGAATTTCGCACAAAGCTACTCGAGGGCTATCTGTGCTAGCCGTCCCTAATTTTGCAGTGTAAGACTAGAGGGAAGGCAGCTAGTCATCACCACCCACCGCCAACTATTGGGCTACTCTTTTACCAACGAATAGTGGGATTGACCGTCACATTATGCACCCCCACGGCTGGGAGGGCGAGCATGTTTAGCGCGACGCGGGCGCGAACCCGCGACCCTCGGATTACGAGTGCACGCCTTAACGCGCTCGGCCATGCCAGGCCCTAGAAAGAGGCTTAAACAACAATAGAAACACGAAGCACTTTCTATTTTTGTCCATTTGGTGGTTGTGTAAACGTACCGACTGCTTGGTATGACTATAATATCAAACACGAATGTAACAGAAATCGCCATCTTTTGAATAATCTTTTCTTATACCAAATATAAATATTTTTTTTCAAGTACTGATGACAGTGAGAGATTCAATAATGCGAAAACGAAAGTGACTACTGGAGTCAAGAATAATAGAACAACATGAGATGTTGATACTATTTCTCATTTTCTCAGACAGAGACTGAAAACAGTACTGCAATTGAAAATCTGAGCCTTATTGTCACATCATAGTTGGTGTTAACTTTCAACATTGTACTACATGTCGCTGTATTCCCCATTACTGTTAGTTTAAGAATATTCTAGCAAAAGCCAAACGAGGGCTATCTGAACCGATAAACTACATGGAACGCAACTAGTACACAGCACACACCGCCAACTTTTGATTTACACTTATCTGACGATTACTAAGCTTTATTCGTGACTCTGATAGCAAAAAAAAAGAGTCATTCCTTTTGCACCTAAAACTCAAAACTTCGTCATATTTCTCGAACGTTAAAAGTTTGATGATTATTAATCTTTGCTAAAATTCGCGTTAAACTTAAAAACTAAAAACCGTTAATAGAGCTAAAACTCTTAGATTTTATGTTCTTAATCATTCCAAGTATTATGATGTATTACTGCTACTATTTTAATTATTCGTCTTAAAATTAGATATATATAATTATACCAGTTGTTTATATATATGTTTTTAAAACCTTGTAAAAATTAAAAGAATTTCTGGTAATGAGTTTCTGAACAAAAATCAGGACCACTTTAAAAACTGCATTTTGAGAAATATTGTCCGTCATGCGCTAAAATAAAAAAAAAATGTATTATCATTTGCTATTGATTAATACCAACAATAATAAAAGGGCATGTCTGTGTGTCCGTGGGTTTTTGTATGACCGCCATAACTCTAAGAAGAAATATTTCTAAGTTTACTGTACTGTCGTTGCGACTTTTTATGTTTCTGGAAAATAAAAAAATGTTTAGGCTATTTCTTACTGTTATTCTGTGTTACAATAAGTTCAGAATACACACACTGGCATAGTTATTTTGACTATATCGACCTAAAACAAGCCAATTTATTTGTTAGAAGTTAAGCACAAAGTTACACAATGAGCTATCTGTGCTCTACCAACCACGAGTATCTAAACTCGGTTGCTAGCGTTGTAAGTCCGCAGACATATCACTGTTCCACTGAGCAAACCCGGGTACTTTCGCTCGTATATATGTATAGCTACTGTAGAGGTTGTTTTTATGAATGGTTTTAGTCACCGAATAGTAGTTTATAGAACGACTCAGAGTTTGTTCGTTTGTTTTTAGTTGTTTTTTTTTCAAGTTCAAGGTATTAACTCATGGCTTCGTCATCTTTTGAAAGAGTTGAGATATAATGACAGTTTCGGGCTCAGGTGGTCAAACCCTTTCGATTAATGTCCTTGATCACGCCCAAGGTCTTAAAGATTATTTATTTTTATTAAAAGTGTTTTAGTCTGAAGGTTGGCTGGTAAAGATACTGATGAGTAATAAAATAGAACTGGGTATACAAGCCCCCTAGGCTTTGTTTTTGGTGGCGCACATAAATATAGCTAATAAAAAGGCTTCATAAATTGCTTTACTCTAATCTTGATTAAATTTTTTGTGCGACGTGGCTATTTAGATTTCCCTCTTGTTTTGTTATATGAAGCAAGAACGCGACTCTAAGAGATATTATGATGGACTATATTCTTCAGTGTCAATGAACTACTGTGTAACCATCTGTCATAGAAAGATTAAACATGGTAAATATAATATAATAAATAACAAGGTTAATTTAATAAATAGCAAAGTTAGTTTAATAAAATAACAAAGAAAAGTTGTATAATGGATTCATTAAGTCTGTTGTTGAAATAGTTTAGGTCTGTTATGTAAATGTCGTGTAAATATTTTGTAAACGACAACATGTCGTGTTGTGTTTAAAATTTCATTTCTATTATTTATATTTTCGTATTTATATTATTGTTTCGAAGTTTAAACTAATAAAATACGTTGTTTTTTATTTAAAATAACATTTAGAATTTTCTAGAATGAGGTAGACCAATCTTATGTATTTAAATGAAATGCTGGCGACCTCGTGTCTAGACGTTTAGTCTCGTGCAAGAACGGACATGCGCGGATTACTCTGAAGTTCTGTAGAAGTTTCGCGGTGGTTCGAGGAGTCTAGGCCTACAATATGTAAACAGACGAAGATGCGAGGAAGATAGAAGAGTCAGACACTAGTTTTATTTCAAAAGAAAGGAGTCAGTCATTTCGTTTGAGAAAGTTTAAGTGTTTGCTGTGATTTGTGACTGAAGTTAGATCTACAGAAGCTGTGATTTTATTTCGTCAATCTCTACGATTCTTTCGAATTAGTGGTTATACCGAAAGTCAACACGTCTGGAACTATTTACGGTAAATCAAAAAAATTAAAGGCGACAATTTTGTGACGTTCATCGGAGGCATCGTGAAAAGAACTTCGTCGAATTTATTGAACTGTGAATTATTTCTGAACTTCTTCATTTAAGCTTCGGAATTTCTTCGTGGGACCAAATTCACACCCTAGACTGGAATTTGAGACTTTCATTTTAGATCATTATATTAGATACAGGCCAGTACCATTTTGTATTGTGATTAATTTTGAAGGTTGAAACTAGTATCATTTTGTTTTGTAATTAATTTTGAAGGTTAAAACTTAGTATCTGTCATTGTTATTATATAATTTATGTTATATCTGTTACATAAATGTATTTAGTTTAGTGTAATAAATTATACAAGCTGTTATCTGTGTCTTTTTGTTGCGTTTAGTCTACATAAAACATAAACAAAAACGTAACAAGGTCATTCATTACAAAAACTGGGAGCAAAAGCTATGTTTCCCGGTCGGGTAGAAGAAATTTTCTAAACTGACAATGCTAAAATCCGGAGCTAATTCTTTGCGGTGATCAGAGCGTATGTAGTTTTGAGCTAAGAAAAACGATAACATAAACTTGAAAAGCTGCTGTATATAAATATTTCAGATTTTTTTCTAGATATTTTTCTTTAAGAATAAAAACGTGACAAGGTATTTTATTCTTTGCCGTAAACAGAAAACAGGGAAGGAATGTTACCTGAGACTCTATTTTAACAGTCATTTGTAAGAACCAATCTCTCGTGTGTTGTTTCTTTGTCAGGGAACATCAAATAGTAAACACATACGGAAGAAATGTGAGCTTTAAATGGTTCTTAGTTCAGATAATCTCGTCTTCTGATTAGGACCTGAAAGATGAAGATGCATCTTTAAATTGGTAAAGCCGCATGCTTGAGAGCGTGAAGAAACTGACGTTAGGGTTTGTTTGCTTGTTTTCAATTTCGAGGAAAGCTACACGAAAGATATTGGTGCTGGCAGTCCCTAATTTAACAGTGTAAGACTTGAAGAAAGGTAGTTAGTCAGAACCGCCCACCGCCAACTTTTGGGTTACCCTTTTATCATCGAATAGTGAGAATAACCGTCACATTATAACGCCCCCACGGCTGAAATGGCGAACATGTTTGGTGTTGTGGGGATTCGAACCCACGACCCTTAGATTATGAGTCGAGTGCCTTAACCACCTGGGCATGCCAGGCTCATCTGACGACGGTGAAAGTTCAAATTTAATAAAATGTTTAGAGTTGAACTCTGTGAACGTTGTTTGATCAACACTATTTTTCAGTCTGGGTAGTTTAATGTAACTAATCCTTGTTGTGTTTCATGACACAAAATTGAGATTCAAATTTATCTTTCTTTGTCTTTGTCTGTGGCTCCTTTTGCCTGCCAGTTCACCCATTCATCATTTCTCTATCTGACTTTCTACCGTATTTTCAATATTAAAATGTATGTTACGTGGTATTGTCAAAGAACGGTCTCTCTCATAGCGTCAGTGGCGGATTTGAAATTACAATGATGACTGCTCTATATTTTTGAATAAAGTTTGTGAAAGAATAACCTTTGTTCTTAAGGTATGACACCCACCCACCCTAGTGATCCAGTAATATGTTTGCGGACTTACAACGTTGGAAAACGGATTTCAGTGCGTATGGAAGAGCAAAAATAGCCAATCGTATAGCTTATTGATAAAATTCAAACCAACATACTTGAGACATACCATTTAAACAAAAAGTGCACCTTAAACTTGGAAAACTATAGGAAACTAGATTTTTTACAATGTGCTGTGCGAACATTAAATAAATGATAAATTTTTATTTTGTTATATATAATCGATAAAAATGTATGTTTTTGGTGCGAAACTATAACGTCTTTATAACCTGATGTTTCTGTACACACTTTTCGTGATACAAATAAAAACGTATAGTTTTATTTTGAATTTTATCAGAGGTTTTGTTTGTTTGTTTTTGAACTTCACACAAAGCTACTCGAGGGCTATCTGTGCTAGCCGTCCCTAATTTAGAAGTGTAAGACTAGAGGGTAGGCAGCTAATCATCACCACCCACCGCCAACTCTTGGGCTACTATTTTACCAACGAATAGTGGGATTGATATTTATCAGAGGTACACGAGTTTTAGATACTGCGTTGTTAATATTTATTTCCTGTGAATAAATAGAAATGTTACTGTTAATAAAACGATTTAAAATAATGTTTTATTATGGATTTTGTTTCATCGTTCAACTTTACGTAAGCATTATTTTGTGAAAGCTGTAATGTGAAATTTGAGGCAGTGTTACCTTTGATTTAGATGATGAAATCACTATTACACACAGAAGTAGTAGACGAACAATTATTGCGTCATATAAATACATTCTAGATTTTAAAAAGTTATACTGAATGAAAAAATTTATAGAAATTTGTGTGTTTAGAATTAAGCACAAAGCTTCATTGCGGTCTATCTGTCGAAATTCCTTTGAGCCACTAGAGGGGCACGTTATAAAAGAAATCAAAATATGCAAAGTACTTTATATACAACTATTTGAAGGCTTTTTGTAATTAAAATAATAACTATTTGAAGTGATCTAAGACATATTTGTTTTTTTTAACAGTATTGTGTGTACAGTTTTTTTATCACAGTTAAAATTATTGACAAAATCATTCCCCGAAACTTTTGACGGGGTGAATATAGTAATCTGAAGTGTTTTATGTAAACAAAGAATGATATCCCTATTTAAACTTGATATACATTTCACTGATTATCAGAAACGACCCCTTAAGTAGATTAATGACACATTTCTGTAAGCCTAATACATTTCTGTACTGTGTTTCTTTTTAATATAATAACTAGATACGTTACAGAAGTTATAGAAAAAAATTCTTTTTTCTTTAAGTATTTGATAATAAGCAACGCAACAGCAAACTTGTAGAGAAATTGTTGATAGACTGAAGTGAAATCTTCTGTAAAATAAATGTGAATAGTTTATTATCTCTAGTTAATATTTTCTCGCAAAACAGACACACAAGTGTCATTCTATACCTTCCTCCTTCGAAGCGTTCTAAGTTGTTCATAAGAAATGAAAATAAACAAACTACATAATTACGATATCTGTCATTGAATTAGCGCAAAACCACATAATGGATTATTTATGTTTTGTTTACAACGGGGAAATCGAGCCCCGGATTTTAGTAGGTTTGTAGGTTTGTAAACTTGCCACTGTGAAGTCAGAAGGTAATGTTATTTACTCATGGTACTGCATATAAACCAAAGGAATTACGATCTCGAAAAAAAATGTTTTGTTGTATTTTGTGTTACTGTTTAGTAGGCATAGTTCCCAAAAGTTAAATGCTTTTAATTTTTTGTGCTCCATCGAAGGGATTGGAAAACAAATGTGTTCATCACAATACTGATAAAATGAAGTAATCAAATGTTTGACTTACAAGAAGCTTGAAAGTCAGAGAATGCTGCTAAATGTAATATTTTTTCACTGAAAATATAACACTAGATATGTAATGTTTAAAAAGCGACTATAAAGAGCGCAATTTTCGAAAAATATGCAGAGAAAAGATTTTATTTTGCCCGCAAATACATATATAACATATTTTAAAGAAAACAATGTAAACTTTGAATTTTTACTAATATCGTTTAAGGTTAGTTATCTTTTATGAATTATTTTAAATGTTCACGTTTATGAACTAAGATATTACTTTAGCATTATGAAATATCTTTCTTATAGAAAGTAACAGATATATTTGCAGTTTTCGGAGTATTTTATTTCCTTATGCTAGGAGTGAATCTCAGTCCTCTAAGGAAATCGTGTTGATTGTAACTAATTCGACATTCATCTCACTTATATAACCATGGTCATTATAGATTCTATAAGAAGAAATTTGAGTGACCTAATGTATGTGTTTGTTTGATAATTTCATTGAAACTACTGACTTCTCAATAGTATTAAATAAATTTTACGGCACATTACACGTAATTGTATAAAATTGTTAAAAAAGCTTAAATATATCTATTTTTTTATGTTTATGACCAGATAAATATTTTCGACAACTACATGTGATTCTCTAACTGTGAAATGATTTTCTTTGATAATGGCTTGGAGCCTAGAAGATAATATATATATCCAGGGTATAATTCAAAGAAGCCGATCGTCCTTCTCAACTATTATCAACTGTAAAACAATCTATATATTTACTTGAAATTCGAAGTTCTTATAAAACACGTAAAAAATGGGATTTGTTTTTCCCTTGTGATTTTATTACTAAGAAAACGCAATGAAAGTCTCAACTGTTTCAGTTTCATTCTTTCCCTGCAGAACAGATTTATTCATTTTCTCAGTGTGAAATACCTGAGTCAGTGCATTAGGCGTAGGCAGGATGTGAACTAAACATCTGCTGATGCCATTTGTTTCTGAAGTTATTCATAAAAATATATATATGCTCCCTCGTGAGATGTGGAATTCATATAGTTCACAAAGTCTGATTATTTTGGATACACTGAAACTTGTTATTTACTTCACGTGAGATTAAATTCCTCGTTACAAAAAAAAAAAAAAAACAGATAGTCTAGCGGATACAAAAATTGTAAACGTAAAAGTTTATCATTAAACAAAATGCAGTTAAGTCATTAAAGTTTTATTAATATTTACCAAATAAAATGATGAAACCTTGATATCTTTATATTTGATAAACAATATTTCAACTGTTCTTACTTAAGAGTTATATTGTAACTATTAACAAAAGTTGAATAAAATATCAGGTACAGCAACTCCACTGCTCAATAGGTGCCTTTGCAAAAGGAATCAATACATAATAAATGAAAATAAACAAGAAAAATGTATCATGCTCTAACACAAAAAAATAGACTACTTTAAGGAAGATGAAACGTAATTTAATTCAATACTATTAATTGCTGTATTCTAAAAGGTAGACTACATTAAGGAAGATGAAACATAATTTAATTCAATACTATTGTTTACTGTATTTTAAAAGGTAGACTACTTTAAGGAAGATGAAACGTAATTTAATTCAACACTATTGTTTGCTGTGTTTTAAAAGGTAGACTACTTTAAGGAAGATGAAACGTAATTTAATTAAACACTATTATTTGCTGTATTATAGAAGGTAGACTACTTTAGGAAAGATGAAACGTAATTTAGTTCAAAACTATTGTTTGCTGTATTCCGAAAAGTATTTCGATTAAGTCTACAATAGCACAGGGGTTTGAATTTGCTAATAAATTGCTAGCCGATTGACTCGACTGAAAGAAACTGGCTGAGCAGTTGAAAACGAAATTAACACTTTATTTTATATATGAAGCACGTGAAGACAACAATAGGATAAAATCGATTTAGTAAAATACGCTTCGCTTGTGCATAGTTTTTTTTTTCTTTTGGTGACTATTCGCACTCTTAGAAAACGACCTACACAAAGCCATCATGAAGGAAAATCTGAGACACCTGACCTTATGTGAATTCTGATACTGTTCTATCTCTGCTTAATATTATATTAAACCCTAACCCGTTAGAACTTCCCAGCATGTCATCTTCCCCACCATAAACATGTTATCCGACTAACTTCATTAAAAGAAAAAGGAAAACAGTGGCTCAAACTTCTCTTATTTTCTCACATGAGTAGCATGCCAGACATTTCGCAGAAACCCAATCCAGAAATCATTTAGTAAGCAAGCCAGATGTCGAGATAATTGAATTCTAGTGATACTGCTGCGAATGTGGAAAGACAGATCCTACATCAATGTGATGCAGTGTTGGGAATATCTTGTTTTGTCTGGAACTTGTACTTAGGTTTTCGGTTTTCAAATTCGTGATAAATGGTATGGCTACAAGTAGAACCTAGTTTAAAACAAATCTACGTAGGTATTAACAAAAAAATTGATTTTAGTATATAAATATCAGTTACACTTTTAATAATCTGTTTGACTAATTACTAATGAATAAATATGGGGTGATGTATTGGCTATTGTTTATACGATAAAGTAGTTTATCTTGGTGGTATTAATACCATGTTCAAAGCGAAGTTAGTAAACATACTACTTCGATATTTCAATAAGAAATGTGAAATATTTATCCATTGTCAGGGGATATAGTTACTGAGATAAATATCTGTAGTGAAAAAATAGATGGAGCAATTGCCCCATTGGCACGCCTGATACAAGCCTGTCTTAACTCATAAATTGTAAGCATGTACAGTAAAACCTGTCTAAGCCAGAAACTACATAGGAAGGAAACCTGTACAAGCCGGAAATATCAAAATTTTGCAGCATTATATTAAGATTTCTCGTGTAAAAGGTCCTCTATATGGCGAAAGCTACGTAACTATCTTTCACCTACCTCACCTACAAGTTGGATTAGAACCTGAATAAGAAGGAAAATGTTTTTGATTATATATTAATTTCTTATTTAATTAATAATTTCTTTAAATATTAATAAATTATTTTAATTAATAATTTCTTTAAATATTAATAAATTATTTTAATTAATAATTTCTTTAAATATTTATAAATTCTTCTTTAATTAATAATTTCTTTTAATATTAATAAGTTCTTCTCTAATTTATAATTTCTTGAAATATTACTAAATTCTTCTTTAATGATAATTTATTGATTGTTTGTTTGTTTGTTTTGGAATTTCGCACAAAGCTACTCGAGGGCTATCTGTGCTAGCCGTCCCTAATTTAGCAGTGTAAGACTAGAGGGAAGGCAGCTAGTCATCACCACCCACCGCCAACTCTTGGGCTACTCTTTTACCAACGAATAGTGGGATTGACCGTCACATTATACACCCCCACGGCTGGGAGGGCGAGCATGTTTAGCGCGACGCGGGCGCGAACCCGTGACCCTCGGATTACGAGTCACACGCTTTACGATCTCGACCATGCCAGGCCTATAATTTATTGAAATATTAATAAATTCTTCTTCTTTAATTGATAATTTTTTAAATATTAATCTTCTTTAACTAATAATTTCTTTAAATATTAATCTTCTTTAATTAATAATTTCTTTAAATATTACTAAATTTTATTTAATTAATAATTTATTGATATATTAATAAATTCTTCTTTAATCAATAATTTCTTTTAATATTAATTTTTTAATTAATAATTTCTTTAAATATTAATCTTCTTTAATGAGTAATTTCTTTAAATATTAGTTTTCTTTCATTAATAATTTCTTTAAATATTAATCTTCTTTAATGAGTAATTTCTTTAAATATTAGTTTTCTTTCATTAATAATTCCTTTAAATATTAATCTTCTTTAATGAGTAATTTCTTTAAATATTAATTTTCTTTCATTAATAATTTCTTTAAATATTAATCTTCTTTAATTCATAATTTTTTTAAATATTTATTTTCTTTAATGAGTAATTTGTTTAAATATTAGTAAATTCTTGGACATTTTGTTACAGTAGTATTGGTTAAATATATTATGTTCTTTTTTCTGCTGTCATTAATCTGGAGGTCGCTATCCGAAAGAACTAGAGTAGAACTCCTCCGAAGCAGCCACCTTCGAGACAAACTGGTTTAATTAGAGAGGTTCACTGTACATAATTAGGGATTATGTAAACAAAAAAGGGAATGTGATTGAATGACCGCTTTCAGGGGGTGACCGAATCTGAGGGGTGGCCGCTTAGAGGGGTTCCACTGTATTGCCTATACTTTTGGTCGCATTTACTGACCGAAAACTAGAGAAACTTCAGGTAATAGGTAACAATAAAAATCCACGCTTTTTCAAAATTTTAAGAAAGAATCAACTTCCTGTGAAATGGAAAGCAAATAATAAAGCGTGAATGACAAGTGTTATATTGGGGGGATTTCAGCAAACTAAGCAAAAGAATGGAACAGTAAAATAGGAATATTCCACTTTTCTAGATAATGCAACTTGTCACCCAAAAGTTTAACTTTCAAATGTCCGTTTTGTCTTTCTACCTCCACGTATAGCATCAGTTATACAGCCACTAGATAATGGTTTATACAGTGTACAAAATTGAAATACAGAAAATTGATGCTTCAGCATATTATTGCAAACATGGATGACTGTAAGAGAGCATCTGAAATGACCAAGAAAATTGACGTGTTAAATACAATTATATTTTTAAGTCATTCAATCAAATGTGCAAAAGATGAATGCATAATAAAGTGCTTTTGAAGCTGTGGATTTATTCTTGATAATGGCTGAGATTGTAGAGAAGTTGTTTGTTATGACGATTCTAGTGAAATCAAAACTCTGATTGAGAAGATTGACAGAGATGATTCTGTGAACACGGAAGGTTTTTGAACATTAACAATAATGTTTTAACAGAAACTGATGAAATCTACAATAGAATCGCAAGATGGTAACAGTGTGAGAGATTCAGAAGATGAACAAAATGGAAAAGATAGTGAGGAAATTAAAATCCCGACTTCATCTCAAGTGTTAAGCTGTATTAACACTATCAAATTGCATGCAAAAATGAAGGGGGAAAATGAACTTCACGAAAAAGGCCGCAGAATTGGCGTTCCCTTTTAACCACATGAGAAAACTCATTAAAGAACGAAACAGTTGAAACTGGACACTTTCTTCAAATAAATTTTATTAAGATTTCGTGTACTTATTTATATTTTGAATGTCTATTTTTGTTTTTATTCTAATAAATATAGCATAAACTGTATAATAACTTTATTCACAAACGTCTCACTTCTCTTGATTCAAGAAAGTATAACGTTTCGCTCAAACATTATATATAATTGAGGAAATACATTTTCACAATGTCTAAACTGGAAAATCTGCTTAAGCCAGAAATTTTACTCGGTCCCGTGGGATTCCGCCTTAGACAGGTTTTACTGTAATTCAAACAAAATTTCAAGTTTATGACACCCGGGGATCCACATAAACGATAGTTGCAACTCCCTATACGACCATATTTGAAGAGGACCGACCTACAATATTTGGGGCTTCTTACGAACTACAACTAAGAGTTCCCACACCTCTACGCCCCTATTACGATATTACACAAACTGATCAAATATATAGTTTTATTTTATACATTTTATGATTTAACGTATTCTTTAAATCAAGTAATATTAGTAGAGCAGGCCTTTTAGGGTGGAGAAATATTCTTTTCTCATTGTTTTCATAGGCTTACATAGGCCTCTAATAAAGGTAATATGTTAAGTTATAGTACTATACTGTTTTTATACTATGTTGATATAAAATCAAATGTTACGAACCGGAACGTTACTTATTTATTATGAATTCGTACTCTATATTGTGATATCTTTGAACACTTTATATATAAGTTATAATTATTTTGTTTACTTGGTTTGAGACTATTACCACATTTGTTTTGTTTTTTTGTGTCCACCGGGGAAATCGAACCCGTAATTTTAGCATTGTAAGTCTATAAACTTACCATTGTTTCTCGGAGGGATCTTAAAACTGGAAGAAAAGAGAATGTTAGGCCTCTTCTCTAGAACATTCTCAATTCTTATAATGTATTAAGCTTTAATTGTTCACGGGCTTCAACATACAAAAACAAATCCAGAAATAATTATTTTTTTCAGATATTAGGTTATTATATGAATAAATTTGCAGAAATATACGCATTAATTAATAATGTTGAGTGAATGTAATCAGTTTTCACACTTTCCCACGTATTTTAGAGGTAAAATAAAACAGTTGTAAAGGCAATACAAATCTTGATATTTTGAAACATATATATCTAGTTAGCTATCGAACTATGTTGTAGTATATACCGTATACGTTACAATTTTACAACCTCTAGCGTTTGTTTGTTTTTTGCAATTTCGCACAAAGCTACTCGAAAGCTATCTGTGCTAGCCGTCCCTAATTTTGCAGTGTAAGACTAGAGGGAAGGCAACTAGTCATCACCACCCACCCCCAACTCATGAGCTACTCTTTTACCAACGAAAAGTGGGATTGACCGTCACTTATAACGCCTCCACAGCTGGGAGGGCGAGTGTGTTTGGCGCGACTCGGGCCGAACCCGCGACCCTCAGATTACGAAGCGCACTCCTTAACGCGCTAGGCCATGCCAGGCCAACCTCTGGCGAATATAATATAAAAATATCTGTAAGAAATAGGAAAGTGAAAATTAAGTTCAATTACTATTTCCTAAACCTATAAACACAGACGTTTCTAAATCGTTATCCTTTATTACGTTTATTTGTTTATTTTTTGATTTCGCGCAAACATTCACTAAGGCTATTTGAGGTATTTGTTCCTAATTTTGTAAGGTAAGACTAGAGGAAAGGAACTAGTCATCACTACCCACCTCCAACTCTTGATCTACTCTTTTACCAACAAATAGTGGGATTGACCGTAACACTATTACACTGTCACGGCTAAAAGGGCGAGCATGTTTGGTATGTCGACACTTGAGCTCACTACCATAAGATTATAAGTCGAGTGTCTTAACCACCAGGCTAAGCCACGCCCGCGTGTTCGCTAATGAGAATTCGAGCTCGCAACAACCATTATTATGAATATTCAGTCAGATATGGCTTTGGCTTAGTGTTTATCTTCCACGTGTGTCTAAAGTCATATGTGACCCCTAGCAATTTGGTCCTGTCGACAAAAACGTGCGTGTAAATGTTAAATTGGTATCTCATACATCCCTACGGGAATAAATAAAATAACACGTAATCATGTGCAACTTAATCATTGTTTATTGAGTTAAAAGAACTAAGCGTCGATATTCTTTGGCGTGATTTTTAAATTATCTTAAAACTAACTGGAGTACCTGTCTTCTGGAGGGAAGTTATGCAAGTTCATGATTAATGAAATATTATATAAGGACATGAAAAGTTGATTTTCTTATATGTTTTTTTCTAAAAAAACGCCCATGAAATTCGCAAAACACAAAAGACAAAGCTAAAAATTTGTATGTATCCATTTCTTAATCTCATAAAACCTTCATAGCAAATTTGGTGAAGGTTCGTCAACAGAGGTCAAAGTATTGGTAAAAACAAAATGCAAAACTGAAAATTTCTGTTTATATCTTCATGGACCCGATGAACCTCCAAAGTAAATTTGTTGAAGATCCATTTACAGGAGATGAAGTAGTGGTAAAACAAACACACGTAAAAACGCCCGTGAAAACTGCAAAATGTATGACTGAAAATCTGTATCTATCTCTCATGGACTGAATGAACCTTCATACCAAATTTGTTGAAGATCCATTCAGACCCTGCTAAACAGTTACGTGGACATATAACATGCAACAGACAGTACTTTTATATTTATATAGATTTCACTTAAATTAACTGAATGATGTAAGCCATTCGAACACCTTTTCTAAATTCGTTATTTTACTCATAAAGTCCGTCTACTCCATATGTATATATATATACACACATATATATACTCCATATATATATATATATATATATATATGGAGTAGACGTATATAAAACTATTCGTGACGTCGAAATTGTTTGTTTCTTTGAATTTCGTGCAAAACTACTCGAGGGTTATCTGCGCTATCCCTTCCATAATTTTGCAGTGTAAGACTACAGAGAAGGCAGCTAGTCATCACCAACCACCGCCAATTCTTGGACTACTCTTTTACCAACGAATAGTGGAATTGACCGTAACGTTATAACACCCCCACAGCTGAAAGGGCGAACATGTTTGGTGCGACGGGGATTCGAACCCGCGACCCTCAGATTACGAGTTGAACGCCTTAACCCACCTGTCCAAACTATACATTAATATTTAAATACGGAAAGTATAAGCTTCATCGTGGGATCAGGTTATAACCAAGTTAACTTTGTAATTTTAGGAAGTTAATTAATTAAACATACTTTAAATTATTCAGGAAAAATTGTTGAAAATTATGAGTAATGTTGAATATAAGGAACTGTAAAATTGCGTTTTTCCGGCTGAAGAATTAGTTTTCTTTCTAAATAAACCAGGAAACTAAACGTTCAGTTGTGCATATCCTCAAATACTTTTTGCAATTAGCTAATAGATTTGGATATTTAAGTTTGATGGATTACCTTTCTTGTTCATCAAAACCCTCGTGATAGCCAAAATATTTCTAAGATAAAATGGAGCAAACTAGTGAAAATATGTTTCGGTTAAAGACACGAAAATTATATACAAAATAAAGTTTAACTTGTCATTCATGTATTCTAAAGATTTGTTGTAATATCTTTTTACGCTTGTGGAATACCAGATTCTGTTATTTATCTTCTTACTACATTCAACGTCATTTATGAAAGAGCAAATTCAATAGTTGGATCCATTTGTAAGTAAAATGTTTATATATATATATGATACATGATTTATTTTTACCGTTTCGACGAGAAGGAAAATGTCCGGCTTGGCCAGGTGGTTAAGGCACTCGAATCGTAACTCGAGTTGCGATTTCGAATTCCTATCACACCAACCATGCTCGCCCTTTCAGCCGGGGGAACGTTTTATTATGACGGTCAATCTCGCAAACCAGAGGGAAAATTATTTCTTTTAAGATAATGTAATAGCATTTTTCAAGAGCATGGCTACCAGGTTTATCAACGCATCTGTTTTATTAATACTCCACATTACCAATAATTTATTAATTTCATGTTTTGTTGTTGTTTCTGCGGTGGCGAGTCGGAGCTATATGATAACATAGGTAAAGATTTAATGGGTGGATTAATTATAATTACATGAGCTAAATTTTCAGATATGATTTTCACGTCCACTTACAATAATTCACAATCGCCATTCTAAACGTTTACCATTTTAATTTGGGGTTCAAAGAAACTGACAATTTGATTTACTCAGTGCAAGAAAACCCCCATTGGATGAACTGTTTACTGTTTGAAACCGCTTTAGCTTGTCTTTATTAGAGTGGTACATCTGTAAAAGAATCAAATTAGCTTATTTCACATGAACATTAGTTTAAAAGGGTTTTTGTGTGTCGAATAACAAACATTTCAACGTTCATAACTTCGACTTGAATACACTAGATACACATACCAGTTTAGAACACGCCTGTATACACCTACAGAAATAAATGAAAACTATAGAATAACATGAACACCAGGGGAGTCACCTATTAAAAATAACTTTAATGTGTTGCAAATTATCATTATTTTGAAAAATGAATAATAAATGTTTATTTTCTGTAAGCACTGTTAGTCAACCCAGTTAAACACTAAAATAGTGTAAGACATGAAATGTTAGGTTTTGTGACGTTCACACATAATATGCGTTATTTAAAAGCGTGTATCACGAGACCATTTGCAACCAATGATAAACCATGTCAAATAAACAGCTTAAAAAGGTACAACAATGTGGTTTACCGTTGTGGTGATTAAACGAAATGTCAACGGGCGTCACATTGATTTTCTAAGTTTTCATAGCTGGTAATTATAAATTTCAGATTCATCTCCTTAGGAATTAGTTTAAAATATTTACTAGTGATAACATTTAAAAATACTTTCATTTCTGAAGTTGGTCTTTAGTTTATCAGTATTGCGAGATCATATTTTAAATAACTGCACCATTAAACTTGTATAACTTTTATTTTTTTAATGCTTCGTGTTTTTAAGGCTGTTATAACGTGTGAATCGTCATAAGCGCATGCATCCAATAAGATAAATACATAGATGTGACACAATAGTTTAAAATGAATGTATAACAGAATATATTTTAGTGGCTAATGTTTAGACATTCTTTTTTTTTTCGTATTCATATTTGTTAATGCGTCAACCCTCTGATTTTATTAATATGTTGTTCAGGTTTTATACACAGCATTAAGTTAAACAAAAGTTTGATTTTTCTCTGTTTTTGAATTTCGCGCAAAGTTACACGAGTGCCACCTATGATAGCCATCCATAATTTAGCGGGAAGAGACTAGACGGAAGATAATTATTCATCACCACTAACCATCCAACTCTTGGGCTACTCTTTTACCAACAAATAGTAGGATTGACTGTCACATTATAACTCCCTTACTGTTAAAATCACGAACGTGTTTGGTGAAACAGTGATTCAAACCCATGACCTTCAGATTGCACTTCGAGCGCTGTAACCACCTGGCCATGATAGGCTGTATATATATATATCTTTAGCAACAGTGTTTTTCTAAAATTAATACACATGTCTGAGGCTTTGTTATCGAGTGTGAACAAACACTTCTTCTTTTCTTGTTTATTGTACAAGTAAGGTCTTTATAGCTGATACTCTGAGCTATAACGTTAATGCTCTTGCAAGAAATTACAAAAATATTGCAATTATACAGGCATATACTTATCTTTGTTGAAAGCGAACTGGAGTTTATTATGAGACATTTCTTCGAAAGTAAATGAAATCACGACCTATTTTTCCAGAATGTAAAATTATTACCTCAATATTTCGCAATTACAGCTTCATCGGAAGCTATCGATATCATACAAGTTTCCTAATCGGGCTTTCTGGAAACATACGTCGTGATTTTATTTACGTTTATAAAGGTGTGTGACTTATATATTTGTTTGTCGTGTTTTGACCTCTTATTTCCGTAAGTCACAAGTTGTAATTTTTTTTCCTTTGTCTGGAAGGAGGAAAACAGGGAAATAAAACTGTATATGAATAACAAAAATGAAGTCGTACATAAATATCCATGAATGTCAATAGCAAAGAATCGACTTATTGTATTTTAAGACCTTCATACTTAAATTGTAAATATCCATTTTCTTTAGAATTGCAGCTAAGTTCTAGTTGATTTAATAGGTTGTGTTACCAGTTCAGATTTCTTCAGTTAAAGTTGAACTATTAGTTTACTCTCAAGTCTGCTTTTGTGAAAGGATTTCTTAAATTAATATCCTGAACTTAAACTGAATATCCATTGGCTATACACGAGCAATGAATTAACTAGCTCGAATATAACAAGTATATTAGCTTACCTCTAGAAGAAATCTAGAAGAGGAAACTTGTTGCTGTACTGAAATAGAATCTGAGTTTCAAGATGATCAGGAGACGAGGTCCAAGCTGGAGTTCTTCAAGTTGCCAGCTGTCTCCAAGCTTCAGCGCGCTGAAGCCTTTGAAGGATGGTTGAACTGTACGTAGGCGGGAAGGTTGATCACGATTGGCTAGAACTGTGAGAAGTTTAATCACCAACTTTCTATAGTCACGTGATATTTCTGAGCTCCTTTATTGGCTAACCACCACGAAAATCGAGTTCTCAAGATTAAGATTGAATATGTCTACTCTCAAACGTTAGATTTACACATTTAGAAAAGAAGGAGAGACTTGCTGGTGTTTGGGAGAAGAACTGTGTTTTGGAAAATTTCACAACGTGATTTGTTTTACTTAAAATTAATCCGATAAATTTACATTTTTGATTGATAAACTTACAATAGATGTTACTTATTTCTTTGCCAATAGATGACTCTGCTGTGAAGCTAGACTGTGGGATTAATTTAAATAGTTTAGACTTACATCTTGTTTTGTTTGAAATCTGGACTATTTTACTGAAAAGTTTAAAGGTATATAATTAATACGTTTGAAACACATATTTTTAACCAAAAAATGCAAAAATTTTCTGTATGGCGTGAAAGTGGACTCTCAGATAACTCATACTAATGCACACAGAATTGATAATAACTTATTATAATCAACAGTTTTATTTATAAAAGGTTCAAGTCTATCTTCGAAAGTAATTTCTGATATGAAATGTTCAAAAAATATAAAATAATATATCTTTAAGAAAGAACATTAGGCGCTTAAGTTCAAGTGCTATCTGACAGTATCATCAATAAAGTATACTAATATTATACGTTAACAACAACATTTTGGGACTTATCAAATAACGTACGATAATTAAAAGATAGTTAAATTAATTAAACAATTTACCATACACTCTTTGACATAAAAGAAGGGTAACTAATAGTGTAAAGCGGGTAAAAGCTTAAGCCTTTTTCTAATTAAGTTTTACTAAAAGCTAATGAGTCTTGCTCCATATTTATTTTACATAGAAGGAACAAATAAACATGTATGAAGAACAATAAACAATATAAAGTTGAAATGATTCTGGCTCCTTTAATTAAATATATATTTACACACACTATTTTAAAGTATGAAACGAGTTATGTATTCGGTTAACATTTATCGAGACAAATCAACATTTACGTTATTTTCGTCATATAACCGAGTGAGAGTGTTCTTGAAGAGTGAGGGCGTTGTAAAATTAATCTGTGACATGTTTCTGAAAGTATTTAATATTTTATATTATAAGTTGAAGTGATATGGGCTAAACAACACAATAATAAGTATCTTTAGTAATTTTGGTAAATAAAAGCAACACGGTAAAGTTTTAACTTAGAGTTTTGTGAGTTATATTTGACTATTATGTTAACCTAGGCTTAGTAAATGTAAAAGCTAAAGTAAGGTATTCCATTCCCCTCGATGAGCTCAGCAGATAGCCCAATGTGGCTTTACTATTAAAAAAACACCTAAAAATTATTAAGTTCTGTTTAATTAAAGATACGATTTTAGTTTGGAAACAACATAGTGTTAAACAATAATGTTAATGGTTCTTAAACGTCAGGCTTTAACAATAGGCTACTCGTATTTGGTATCAAGTATTTATTTTCAGGCAATAAGTATAAATACAATACCTAAGACTAATATGGGAGTTAAGCGTTCATAGTTTGTTAAATGTAATGGATGAATAAGTGGATTTTATTTGGGAAGTCGAGACTCGAATGTATTTTCAAGATAACTTGTAATAAAGATGTGCAATTTGAATGTAGAGTTTCTAGTCTGGAGGAGAAGGTTGAGGCAATATATAAAAAGAAATGTATACTGTGGAAATGGTAACAGGATTTTAGGAGGAGCTTACGTTTTTATATGCAAGGAATACATAACTTAACAGGACGTTAGAAAGAGTACCATTAGAGTAAAAAATAATGAATTGAATTGTAACGAGCCTATTCTGTTGAGTAACAAATTTTAGCACTTGGCTTCTGTAGATGAGGAACTATTGGAGGAAAGAAAATCAAAGGGTTAAAGATGGATGTGGATCATAATAAAGTAAAAGTTATAGGTAATTCTTTGACAAAGCATGTGAACAGAACAGTCTGCGGAGTAAATTGGGAGAAAATAATCAGATTATGTTACTCATGGACAGAAGTAGGTGTTATAAATGACAGAGTGGGAAATATAAAACATGGAGCTAACAGAGATGCTGTTTTCGTGCTACATGTAGAGAATAATGATGTAAGGAAAGGTAGGTCAGAAGAGCTAATTAGCACTACAAATGGTTCATAAAGGCATTTAAAGAAAAAGGTATAACTCATTATTGTCAGGGATACTGCCAAGAATTAAATGTGAAGATGAGGTTATAAGTAGGTTACTTTGATTACATTCTAGGATTTATTTAGTAAGTAAGGTTGAGGACAGGCTGGTTGGACTTGAGGGACCGGTTTAGTGCAAAAAAGGATATTTTTGGTATCAATGATTTACATGTAAATAGAGTGGAAGCTGACTTGTTTGCTGAAACTATAAGTGAAGTTTTAAACTAGGACAAGACAGTGGTGGTGGTCGTGAAAAACTGAATGCAAACGGAATAAAAGACAGCAAGAAGTTTGGCATAGAAAATTAGTGTAAAAGTAGTTGTTATAATAGTCTTAATTGTTACTACTGTGATGTTAGAAGTTTAAGAAATAAAATAGATGATTTAAGAGTATTAGTAGGGATGAAGGGTGTTGATATAATGAGAATAACTGAAACATAGTTAAAATTAGATGATTTTGATAACAAATGTTTCTTTTAAATACAGATGTATAAGGTATTTAAAAAGAATATATTATTAAAGAGTGAGGAGAAATGACTTTGTATGTAAAATTTGATTTATGCCTTGTTGAAGTTTAAGATATTAAAGATAACAGCAAAGAGACTGGATCCATTTGGGATTTAATTAGTAGACATAAAGGTAAAATTATTTTATTAGGTCATCAAATGATATTGATGAAATTAATGAGAAACGATACAATGAGATTAAGATTTCAGCTTTCAATGAAGTTATAATTGTAGGCAACTTTAACTTCAGTCAGTCAGATTGTGAAATGCTAGAATCAAACCATGAAGAAGAAAGGTTTTGGAAACTGTTCAGAATGACCCTCTTTATCTGTTAATCAGCGAATCTACGAGAAACATTTTGGGCGAATCATAATTTAGCTTCTATTTAAATTTTATTGGGCGAAATGACTGAAAATATGCATATAAACCAAAATTCAATACATTAAAGCATTTTCTTTCAAAAAGTCATCATAATGAGTTGTCCAGTGGCTCAGTGGTAAAAATCGGAGTCCAACAGCCGCTTGGACAAAACACAGGTAGTTCTTGCATGGCTACGTGTTTAATAACAAACAGATATTGTAATCTTCAACTGAGAATGTCTTCTACTATTACTCTGAATAAATTTTGAATTTCTACAAAACAAAAATATTTCTCGGAAACAAATTCTCCTAACTTTTTCTCTCTCTTTTCTTTATCATTAACTCTCTAATACTTTAAACAATTTTAGGAAGCATTCATTGGGCGAGGATGCTCATTAAAACATATACAGTGTTGTGAAACTTTAAGAGAATACCTCATTGTACCTATAGAATTGGTTATTTGTTCCTGTGAAGAAAAACTATTGTAAGTTAAAATGTTATAAATAAAGTATGATAATAAAAATAGGTAAACTGCAGGTATTCCCACTTTATGTATGATATTTTAATATGATATACACTTAATTATTTTTAATATTGAAGAGAAGGACAACACAAAGGCACAAGTGATTTAGTGCGATAGATTTTTTAAGTTGTTCACGATATTCACAAAGCGCTACAACGTTGTCATGTATCATTGACTTTAGTTTCTGAAGCAGCCATTATTAAAAAATAACGCTGAGATTTTCATATTCTGAGTTTTTCTTGCAGGTATGTAATGGATGATTTGTTTCTAGAAACACTATTCAGTGCAACTAACAAAATAAGATATTGCCATTAACATGAAACATCCGTAATACTGTTGGAGTATAAGAAACTTGTAAAAGGATGTTCGCCAGGTGTTGTGAATTACTTATTGAACATATATTTACGACAGAAAGTGTTCGTACCCCTGCGACGTGACTAGTTTTTTTCTCATAACTTAAAAAGTATCACGTTTAGAATAATGAAAGTAGGGTATATTATAAATATTATATTAACACATATTTACGTAAGTTTTTAGGTAAATTAAACGACATATAACTGTTTATAAACAAATAACCAAACATGGGAGGGGCAGAAAGTGTTTGTGCGTCTACTTTAATGGTCAGTTGTGAAACCTTTCAGGTGAATTACTTGGCGCAATCTCTCCTTATCTCTCATGATCGTTTCACAGTACTTGACTGATATTTTCTTCCATTCTTCTTTACAGAAGGCCTTCAACTCTTAGAAGTTTTTCGTATGACACTGATGAACCCTGGTCTTGAACTCATGTCAAACGTTTTCAATTGTGTTGAGATCGGGTGACTGCGATGGCCATCCAGAACGCTTATATGATTCCTCTGCAACCAGCATTGCACATATTTCGATGTGTGCTTAGGGTCATTGTCGTGCTGGGAGATCCAACGATGCCCAAGTCACAAGTTCCGAGCATCATTCTTGATATAAGTGCCTAATATATCAACGTACTCTTCTTTTTTTCATGATTCTGTTGACGCGGTGAAGGCTGTCTACATCAGAAGAGCTGAAGGAACCCCATAGCATGATCGAGCCACCTTCGTGTTTAACTGTAGGGATGGTGTTCTTTGGAAGATTTCGTTCCCCCTACTTACGCTCTTCTGGGTTCAAAGCATGCAACATGTTTGTAACTGTAGAGGTGCTTACTTCAACCCCAGTTTCCCTCACCAGTTTCTGTATGTCATTACGTGTTGAGCGAAGGTTTTTATTAGCTTCTCTGAGAACCTTCTTCTTGGTTTTCTCTGGAATTTTGGTGGGGCGTCCGGGATGAGGGAGGTTAGCAGTTGATTTTGTAAGCTTAAACTTGGCAATTATGCTTTAAACAGTAGATTTCAGCACATTCAGCTGAGTAGCAATACCGAAAAGAAAAACACAAGACTTGTATTTTACAATAGCTCATTGTTTTAAATCACTGGACAGTTGTTTCCTGTTCGCCATGATGACCAAGCATATAATGACGGAGACGGCGCTAAATTGCCGGAAGTATATTTTTGCTGGCTAAATTCCAATAATTATGAACCCAGTGTCTAGTTCTGGAATGGTATAATGTAGTTTATTTGTCAAACTGAACATTTTTTATGGGAATATCAGTTTTTTCACATGTTCTGAAATGTACGAACACTTTCTGCTCCTCCTGTTTTTGGTTATTTGTTTATAAACAGTTTATTTGTCGTTTAATTTATATAAAAACTTATGTAGATATGTGTTTTTTTAATAGTTATGACACATTTTACTTCTATTAGCCTAATCATGATACTTTTTAAGTTATGAGCAAAAAACATTCGGGACGCAGGGGTACAAACACTTTCTGTTGTAACTGTATATATATATATACGAGGGCTGTTCAAAAAAATACGTGGACTGACGTAATAAAACAAAATGTACTTTATTTCAAAGTTATCGGTCTGGGACCCCTTCAAAGTACTCTCCTCCCCAACGCACACACTTATCCCAACGGTGTTTCCACTTGTTGAAACAGTCCTGGTACGCTTCTTTTGTAATGTCCTCGAGCTCCTTCGTCGCATTTGCCTTAATCTCAAGAATCGTCTCAAATCTTCTTCCTTTCAAGAGTCTTTTGAGTTTGGGGGATAAGAAAAAATCGCAAGGAGCAAGATCAGGTGAGTAGGAGGGTGGGGATGAACAGTGATTGAGTGTTTGGCCAAAAACTCACGAGTTCTGAGGCACAAATTTCGCAGCAACGTGGTGCATCTTCAATTTTTCGGTCAAAATCTCCTAACAAGATCCTACTGATATCCCACACTCTTCAGCAAGCTTCCTGACAGTCAGATGTCGATTTGCCTGCACCACGGTGTTGATTTTGTCGACGTGGAAGGACGTCCAGGACGCTCATCATCTTCAATGGACTGTCGACCATCCTTAAAACGTTTATGCTACTTAAAACATGCCGTACGCTTCATAGCAATATCATTGTAAGCCGTGTTAAGAATAGCAAAAGTTTTAGTCGCAGATTTTCCAAGTTTAACACAAAATTTCACATCAATTCGTTGATCCATCAGGTCATTCATTCTGTAATCCGCCAAACGAAAAAATCGCACTTCACTTAAAACCGTGTAGCTAATACATAAATAAAAATATAATCAAGAATTGGCGTCGTAATCAGCTGATTTGTGCAAACATAGCAACACCAAGCGGATTCCCCTGGAACCAACTGGAGCGGCGCAATTCAAACAGTTTGCATATTTTTTGAACAGACCTCGTATATATAAGAAATTCAGTCCTAGAGCATCAGACAATACAGATAACGTAATAAAAGGCTCACTGAAAGAAATGTTAAGTACCTAAATGTCAATTTTCTAAGAAACCAAAGAAAAACTTTTAAAAAATTGTTTTTGACATTATCATGTCAAGGACAGATAAAGTTTCAGGAAGCACAGTTACAAAACACAACATACTGTATCAGTAAGAAAGTCATTGGTGCTCAAATAGAATATAGCCAATACACTAGCTTTTTCAATAGAAACTGTGCTCTTGTTCATACAAAATAGCACAAAATAATTTGGACAAATGAGTCCAAACTGAATTATTTCTTTTCAATAGGTGTATTTATGCTCATCGAAGAGTTAATGAGAGGTTGTAAAGGAATGTCCTTACAACAGCTACTAATTATATACAGAATATTGTACAAATGATCCAACTGAATTGTTTGGTTTCACTAGGGTTATGTATACTAGTGTTTGTTTTTTGGAATTTTGCATAAAGCTACTTGAGGGCTATCTGTGCTCGCCGTCCCTAATTTAGCAATGTAAGACACAGCCGATTCTTGGACTACTCTTTTTCAAAAGATAGTCGGATTGACCGTCACATTATAACGCCCACGGCTGAAAGGGCGAGCATGTTTGGCGCGACGGGGGTGCAAACCCGCGACCCTCAGATTACGAGTCGCACGCCTTAACACGCTTGACCATGCCGGGCCATATACTATTGAGAGGTTGTAGAAGGAGTGTCTAATAACAACTATGAAGTATATACGGAATATGGTATGATGGGGGTGCAATATTTATGAATGGTGTTGGCCGCCTTCACAAAAATTAATGAGCTTGTGGATCAACTTAAGTACCACAGAATATTAAGTTCATTAGTTTAGGGAAAAAGCTGATTAAATTTCAAGAAACGTCGCGCATATTTGACAAATAAAGAAAGCTAAGAAATTATTTAACGAATGGAATGACCGCTATAAAGTCCAAATCTAATCTCATGAAACAAATTTATTATTATTTTGCTACATTCTCGGTCAAAGTACCAACCGTGTTTTAAATGCCTCAGCTTCGAGAAATATAGAATCACTTCATACCAGATACATTTAAAAAATTAAATAGACACAATGACACAAAGATGACAAGCTATTAAGGATGTCTATCCTTAATAATAATGTCTACTTAATAATAAACGTAAAGACATTATTCGTATACAAATTTGATAATAGTTTCTAGTAACGTTACATTTTAGTAATTACAAGCTAATTTTTACAAGACATTTATCATTATCTCTATGTAGAGCTAATAAAGATAAATACTCTATGTTCTTCTACTATACACATTAAGAAAGTATTGGGCATTGATTTTAAGATGTGTCTAGTGTTAAATATGTGTAATAAATAACCAGAAATTTCTGATTCAATAAATAACTAGCAATGCTGTATCTACAGAAATGTTTAGGAGTGCAAAACTAATTATTTTAAAACTTCGCTGAAATATCATATTCTTAAGTTGGAAAGTTTGGTATTTCACATTACGTCTTTTGAGTGTCACTTAGGAACAAGCGTTTCGGTGAAGTACAGTGCAATTTTACCCATTACGAGAAAAACGTTATAGAACACAATGGATAAAGTGGGTAAATAGGATAAGCGTTTTTCCCAATTTAAGATGAGAGAAACCATCTGAAACTCTTGAATTATATCTTCTAGGTGGACTCAACCTTCTTGGACACACAGTATCGTTTCTAGTCTCGAGTCAGCTGTAGAACTGACAGTATTATAAAAGATAGTATAAATCTAATCATGGAAAATTAACACAGACGCTGTATTGCACAATGAAAGCCAATGCGCAGTTTGAACCTCTATAAATTTAATTAGCATATATTTATTTTATAGGAAAGCAAAGAGTAATATTGAATACTGAATTTTATTCTAACCAAGCAAGAGACTTGCAAAGAAACGCCTTCACTAATACCACATAGAACACTAATATATATTAGATATATATATATCTACGTATTGAGCAGGTGTGGAAGTTCGTAGCATAAGAGTATTCTCTTGTGCTACACAACTCCTAGTATGTTAATTAACAAGGAACTTTATAACTTCCCTAAGCAGACAAATAATTGAAATAATTTGATTAATATTGGCGTTATAGTTGATCACATTAGCTCAGGAAAACACTTTCAGGACTGTTACATTGCAGGACTGTATTCTTACGTATTACAATTAAAGTAGTCTGAAACTGAGTTGAATGATAATTATAATTCAGAATAAGTATCGATACTTATTCAACTTATGATACTTTACAACAAGACTGACACACAGTTTTCTTTATATTTTTAAAAGAGATGTATTTTAATATACTAACAATAATACAATTGATAATAACGATTATTACTAATGATTTCCTATATACAAAAGTTTTGCAAGCTTATAAACAGTATTAAATTTTCTCTCTGATCTGGAACTTTCTTGATATCTTATCGAGGGTTCGCGATGAGCAAATTAATTCTGAGTTGATATTGGTACAACTCATTTAACCGGGAGCTAGATAACTGTTAATTGGTCACACACGAGTTTTCACAGCTGAAACAATACAGTGTATTCGAGAAAATACTGATGTCCGATGTGAATCCCGCTGAAGTTGATTGGTTTGTATTGTGTGAAATATACAAACGTTCCTGGTCAAATATCTGAAGTTTATGATAAATAAGCATTAATCACAGTTGTAACTTCCTAGGTTTAAAGTATATTAATTATAGCAAACCAATAATACATACTGTATCTTGGCACGTCATGTTGATTACGATTATAGGTGTGAGGAGAGTTTCTAGAAACAGCAGCTTGCATAACAATATTGATGATACGCCAGTGTTTACGTACACACATACATTGTTGATTCTTGGTTTGTTTGTTTGTTTTGAAATTTCGCACAAAGCTACTCGAGGGCTATCTGTGCTAGCCATCCCTAATTTAGCAGTGTAAGACTAGAGGGAAGGCAGCTAGTCATCACCATCCACCGCCAACTCTTGGGCTACTTTTTCACCAACAAATAGTGGGATTGACCATCACATTATACACCCCTACGGCTGGGAGGGCGGGCGCGAACCCGCGACCCTCGGATTACAAGTCACACGCCTTACGCGCTCGGCCATGCCAGGCCGTTGATTCTTGAACTCGAAAATATTCTACAACTTTAGTGAATAGGCTAGAATTTCGCAACACATTAATTTAACAGTATAAGTTATATACATTTCTTAATATAAATTCAACTTAAACAAATACCAATAATAAAATAGATATATAATATTAAATCCGTTACAGTATTGATCGAATGGCGCAAGCAAATCAGTCGCTAAAGTTTCAAAATGTAAATGAGTAACTCATTTACTAGTCTTCACGTGACTTAGCGCCTTCTCTACGTAACGTTTCAATAATAAACAATTTATTCATAAAACGTAAGGGTGTTTTCTGGATTAATAAACAATAACGGTATTAAAAAGCAGAATTTCAAGGATAATGTCATTAACCTCTAGATAAAAAATAAACAAATTTCCAAATTTTCTTTAAAAAATTAATTCACTTGTTCTTACATCAAAAATCGATATAGCTACTGAGTTACAATAAGTAAACAAGCAATTTAGTTACAACACTAGTGCCATTGAAATTATAGTTGATGAAAAACGTAAACACTTATTTTCTATTACAGTCCATGAAATCCTATAGTTTATTTGTGAGAAGTTAAGCACAAATCTGCACAAAGGGCTATTTGTGCTTTGTCCATAATAAGTATCGAAACTCGGTTTCTAGGTCGTAATCCGAAGATATTTCGTTTTGCCAATGGTGATAATATTTTATAGACAAACAAAAGTTATAGTAACACGTCGAAAGTCTCTACTACAACCAATGTCTTCAGTATCTTGTCATTTAGAACACGGCTCTAAGTAATTAACAAAATCTAGGGAATTATTGCAGCAAAGCTCTTTTTTTGCGTAACAGGCAAAGCAAAAACAAAATAATTTTTCTACTTTGTTCCTTTACACTCATCTCAATATTAAGTTAAGCCCAAATTTACTTTTTCAAGAAACAAATATCTTATAAGATAATGTTTCCTCGATAGGTTAGTGGTAAAGTGGTATTATTTTACAATGTTCCCTCGATAGATTAGTGGTAAATTGGTACTATTTTACAATGTTCCCTCGATAGATTAGTGGTAAATTGATACTATTTTACAATGTTCCCTCGATAGATTAGTGGTAAATTGGTACTATTTTACAATGTTAACATTCAGAGTTCGATTTTACGCATTGAACAGAACCCGAGCAGCTGATGTGTAATTTTTTGTTAACAAAATAAACAAAGTTATAAGATGCAGATATCTATTATATTAAACGTAACTCATTTTATAATCTCGAACCGTGTAATGTTTTTGTTTTGTTTGTTGTAAAGCAAAAAGTTATACAATGGGCTATTTCTGAGGTGCCTAGTGCCTACCATCACCATCGAAATCCAGTTGATAGAGTTATAAGTCTTTAGGCTTACCGCTGAGCCACTGAATGGAACACCCGTAATGAGAAACTCTCTTAATTGGCTTTCACCCTATTGAAGACTACTTAATTCTTTTCGGCTATAAATTATCAACGTTTAGATAAAAAAAATCACATACAATTGACGATAAGTTACAACGTATAGACCATAAATTAAATATAAGTGAAGATAATGTAGCAATGTTTAAACAGTACAATACATGGAACTAAGGATGATTTAACAATGTTTAAGCAATAAAATGCATAGAACTGGGGATAAATTATAATGTTTAGATAATAAAACACAGAACTGAGGATAAATTACAAAGTTTAGATAATAAAACACAGAACTGAGGATAAACTACAATGTTTAGATAAAACACAGAACTGAGGATAAATTACAACGTTTAGATTGTAAAACACAGAATTGAGGATAAATTACAACGTTTATATAACACTGGGGAACACTTTTTCAGTAACTTTGAGTTGCATTGGATATTTTAACTGATTCTGAAGGTGTTTTAGGCGCTGATTTCAAATCTGAAATTAGTTTTTCTCTACAAGCTTTAGTTTGTATGCAATTTGAGGTTAATGAAATTGTACAAATGTGAACTTGCGTAAACCATGTATAAGCATTTTCACGTCCATACATATAGATAGCTTCTAATATTTTGATCATTCTTCTTTTGTTTCAGATCAAACATGGCTTCCAAAAATAGATATCATTGCAGAAACAAGCCTGATGCCTTCTGCTACATATGTGGATGCTACACACTCATTCGTCAGAGACGTAACATATCCTCGTTCGTCAAGCGTGCCTACAAGGCATATTTAAAGTTCATCTTGGTGATCAAGACAAGCAATGGGCTCCTCATGTTGTGTGCCACAATTGTGAGGAAATGCTTCGAGACTGGACCAAAGGAAAACACAATGGTCTGCCTTTTGGTGTTCCAATGATTTGGCGCGAACCCACCAACCATGTAACTGACTGTTATTTCTGCATGGTAAACATAACGGGTGTTGGGAAGAACAATCCCTCAGCTATTCGGCCTGCTCCGCACTCTGAAGAAGTTCCTGTTCCAGTTTTCAAAGGCTTGCCTTCATTGGACGATAAAGACATTGGACATGATACAAGCGAACAAGACAGTTGTGACAGTGAATTGTCAGAAAAGTGTACACAATCGGAGAACTGTTCTTCAGACACTGAGCCTTTCCCCGTCCCCAAGCCTCTTCC
The DNA here is from genome assembly GCA_011833715.1 of Carcinoscorpius rotundicauda. NCBI lineage: Eukaryota > Metazoa > Arthropoda > Merostomata > Xiphosura > Limulidae > Carcinoscorpius > Carcinoscorpius rotundicauda. The sequence continues at coordinate 56,709,770 of CM022391.1, read as the reverse complement.
CCAGGCTGAACTGAATGATTTAGTGCGGGATTTAGGTCTTTGAAAGAAAGCAGCAGAGCTTTTGGCATCAAGATTACAAGGCAGAAATCTTCTTGATCACTCTGTTAAAGTATCATATTTCAGAAAGCGTGACCAGCTTTTTGTGGCCTTCTTTTCAGAAGACAGACAGTTTGTTTACTGCCATGACATCCAAGGGCTTCTCAAAGAACTGGGTGTACCTTACTATAGTCCTGCTGAATGGAGACTCTTTTTAGACAGTTCCAAACGCAGTCTAAAGTGTGTTCTTTTACATAATGGGAATGTTTATGGAGCAGTACCTGTCGGTCACTCAGTGCATTTGCGGAAGACTATGATGATATGAGAATGGTCATGGACTTATTAAAATATCATGAGCACAATTGGATCATTTGTGTAGACTTAAAGATGGTCAACTTTCTTCTTGGACAACAGAAAGGTTTCACCAAGTTTCCATGTTTCCTCTGTATGTGGGACAGCCGAGCACGAGACAGACATTGGATCCAGAAGGACTGGCCTATTCGTGACACCCTTGAAGCAGGCATGATTATACAAGACCCAATTGTAAGCAGAGATAAGATCATCTTTCCTCCTCTTCACATCAAATTAGGTTTGATGAAGCAATTTGTCAAGGTGAATGTTTCAAACACATCATCACAGCTTTACCAGGGTTATCATTTGAGAAGATCAAAGCAGGCGTGTTTGATAGCCCACAGATTCGAACCCTAATTCGTGATCATCAGTTTGTTGCTAAGATGACCGCTTTAGAAAAGGCAGCATGGTTATCTTTTGTGGCAGTCGTTCAGAACTTCCTTGGAAACAATAAGGCGGACAACTACAGTGAACTTGTGTGCAACATGAGCATCAAGCTTCATTTTTTGAACAGCCACCTTGATAAGTTCCCTGACAACCTGGGGACTGTGAGTGACGAACAAGGAGAATGATTCCACCAAGACCTAAAGGTGATGGAAAAACGCTACCAAGGGCGCTGGGACAAAAGTATGATGGCTGACTATTGCTGGAGCATTAAACAAGATTGTCCAGATGAAGTGTACAAACGCAAATTCCTACCTGAATAAAATACACAAACAAATTGATAAGCTATTCCTATAATTTCCTATAATAACGAAAAATTAAAAATTAAATAAAAATGTCAAATTGCATAAAATCTGTAGCTTGCAGACAAAAACCGACTTCAGATTTAAAATCAACACACTCAAATTGACTATAGAAAGATCTTTTTTTAAATGCAACAAAATGAGTGTTCCCCAGTGTAATAAAACACAGAACTGAGGATAAATTACAACGTTTAGATAATAAAATACAAAACTGAGAAAAAATGAGTAACGTTTAGATAAAAAAAATATAATTGATGAAGTAGACACCGTTGAAAAAAGAATATTAAAACCCGAGTTTATCCATGAGGTCGATAAGACAAAGTTCACTGGTTGTTGTGAATTTTGAAGACAACATGACGAGATGTCAAAAGTGTAAACTTTTGAAAAGATAGGCTCAACTCTACTTAAGACATATATGTGCAAAAACGTATTATTTCTCTATAAGTGGGTTTTCTCGACATCACTGATTATTATTTCTCTACTTAAGAAGTTTTATGTTTTATAAAAGAAGCAATTACCTTATTTGATTTGTTGTTGTCAAGAGCGACACCTTACAATAATTTAAGTGTTATTGATAATTTCTTGAAAATCAAACGTATAGTTTAATTTGCTCTTTCTTATGTGTAGAAACAGCCTCTTGTAAAGAATCATATAGCATCTTGCAACAAAAATAGAAACTGGTTCCTACTCGTCCTATTGTTTTATTACTTCAGCAGACAGTAATCTGAATCTTTTGTTTATCTCGTCCTATTGTCTTATTAAATTGTCTTCTGTTCTACTAACATCTCGGATAATTTTGAAAACTTCGATAGGATTTTCTCTCTCTCCCCAAAACAAGTTAAGAAATCTTGACATCTATCCATAAAACGTACCTTTTATTACTAAAATCATCCCATAATCTCGCCCATGAATCTTTCCAATATGTTAGTATATTTTTTCAAATATAAGTTGACTGTTCATTTCTTTCTTCTTTTCCATAGATGTATCCTGCTCTACCCCACTTCAAAGTGTGAATATAAACTTTGTAATAAAAATTAATAATTCTTTAAAGAACCGATTTTATATTTTTGGTAGAGTGCAAAAACGACAGAAATGGGTTCCTCATAAAATAATGTCAGTACTCAACTTTTTAACCCATCATACCATTTGTAAGAAACTATGCTTTTTGATCTTCTCAGTTGTTTCTGACTTTGTTTTCGTTATAAACCCATTGTTTGTAGTTATAAAAGATTAAATACGTTTTTCATAGTTCACAATATAGAATTATTTGTATATTGGTTTGAAGAAAATATTCAAGCTCACTTCCACTAGAAGCGCCACGAAAGACTGGTGAACAATATTTAAAAGCATGGTCATCCTTTTAAAATGTGAGTCACAAGTAACTAAGCGGTAGTATACAAATGGCTGGTGAAACACTTAAGAAAAGTTTTAAGAAGATTAACCAATAGTATTTAAGAGAATCGTCATAAAAATGATCAACATATTTAAGAATCTAGTCACTAATGTCTGGAAAACAACATAAAAATGTCTCTTTAACCTATTTAAGAAAATATTCACAACTAACTGGTCAACAATATTTAAGCAAAGGATCATAAAACTGATTAGCAGTACTTAAGAAAAAACTTCTCGACAACGGCATTTAAAAGAAGAGTCATTAATGACTGGTCAACAGTATTTGAAAAAAAGAAGTGTGATAAATAAATGGTCAAAAGTATGGCGTAAAATGTGTTGAAAATAATTGGTCAGCAATAATTTAGAAAGGCATCCGAAATGACTGGTCTACCAATACCTAAGAAAAGTGTCAACAAGGTCTGATCAACAGTATTTGAGTCATCAGTGATGTCGAGAAAACCCCCTTGTAGAGAAATATATATGCAAAAACTGGTAACTGAAAGAGGTTACCTCTTTCTTTCTTTGTGAACCTGACGATGACCGAAGAAGGGCGAAACGTTGTTCGCTCTTCTACGTAAAATATTTTCGCAACCCAAACGAGCCGTTTTTGCATAAGTATTTGAGTCATATTTGCTGAGTTCAGAGATATTACAATTCCACTGTTACGCAGAAATTTAAAACAAAATATCTTGGATGTATATATGATTTTTATCATATAAAAATATTCAAAAGAAAATTTTTTATCTAAATTTATTTATTTAGTTTTGAACAAAAATTGAGTATCAGAAACTCATGATATAGCAATTTGTCTTCAGAACCTATGTACTTTAATATCACTTCATATTATTGGGAATTTTATGGTAATATTATGACATATCACTTCAGAAGCATAACGACATTTACAATAGTCTGATGTTCAAAGGGATTATTTGGCAGCCAAATTGAAGATTTAATAACGTTTAATTATAAAAGTCTGCGGAAGCTTTCAGTTCGAAGGAGCTATTTCTGTATCTCCATACAAAGTAATTTGAAACTCATATATTTGAGAAAATGCTGCTTTGCTCTAGCTACATACGCCAAATAACGATAAGGATAGACTAATGATAATAAATATTTGCTCAGCGGCGTTGTGTATAAAAAGGTTGTTTGGGTTATCTTACTTCATATCATCGTTTCGGACTGAAAGAAAATTCTTGAGGGTATTTGTCACACACCATAGTTAAGATGACTTAATGAAACTAGTACGATTCGTCAAGGTTGATTTATCAAACTAAGCCTCTTATTGTTGTTGATATTGTAGAAGTTCGGCATACTCATATGTTTAAAGATGTAATAAATGTCTTTTATCGCTAGTAGCGCAGCCTTGTCGCTCGCGATTCAGAGTCATACGTTCGAACTGCATTCCGTTTCTTGACAATGTCTAATCGTGAAATGCGTCTCGAATTAGTAGACGGTTCCATATACATTACCGAGAACAAACAGCCTCGTTTAAACTTTATTTCAATTAAGTAGTTGGAAAAATGTTTCAAATACGTGATCAGTTGAGATGAGTTTACCCCTTGGCTCATGAAAGTTTACCCCTTTCGCGTTCAAAATATTTCATTTCAATCGAAAATTCCTATATATTCATAATTACTGCAACATTAAATGAAGGTTTATGAATGCTATTAAATTACAGGACAACGGTTAATAGTGAGTTTGAGCAGCCAGTAAAACGAGACATCGTCAACACTTACGAAAGATGAAGTTTCTTCGTCTATTTGGTTTCTACTAATTGACTTTACTATCAAGTTAATTCCACACACAGTAATATTAGACTTCTAGGCATGTTATTAAAAGTTTTAAACAATGTAATGCATTTGATTTCAGCACTTTGAAATAAAGTAAAGAGACGGTTGATAAATAAAACCCATGAACCTTCTATTATATTAAAACCAGAATCATATATCATCTAGTAGTTTTAAAGAAAATGATACATTTGTCCTCAGAATCGTTTTAAAATAATATACAGAGAAACGTAACCATGTCCTTATAGATTATATTATTTTAAAATTAAAACAACTAGTTATGTGATAGTTTTTAATAAAGCAAAACACTGGGTTTCACTAATTTATTTAAAATAATATATAAAAATTAACTGACGTTAAAGCGTATTTTAAATTGTAAGATCTGGTGCTAGTAGTTTCAAAATATTAGAAAGTAATGTTGTTGTTGTTTTGAATTAAGCACAAAGCTACACAATGGGCTCTCTGTGCTCTGCCCACCACGGGTATCGAAACCCGGATTTTAGCGTGTAAGTCCGCAGACATACCGCTGAGCCACTGGGGGGCAAGTAATGTTGCAATGACGTTAGAGTTAAATATATCCATTAAAACAACACCTGTGACTTTACACTACACAGTTTAAAACCTGATCCGATATATATACATATCCTGATCCTGAGAGTGTTCCTAACATGTGAACGTTTTGTTAAATTCCAGGTTGATATTTGTAATCAAAATCAACTAAAACACTTTTAAATAAATAAAGACTTGTTTGTTTTAGAGAAAAGCAGCACTGATCTGTTTGTTATGCTTACTCCGAGGAATCGAACTACAAATTTTAGCAAACAATGCGTATATGTACTTCATATCTTCATGTTTTTGAGAAAGAGCACTTCTGTTAAAGCGCCTATAAGCAGTTCATGTGTACCTGAAATAGCTTCCTGCAACGGCAAGGCTCTTTTTTTTAAAATACAATATACTTAATATACATAGAATAAAATAATAGTACACCAATTGTACGATATAATCTCATAAAAAAAACGTATCCTGGTAGGACAGCGATACGTTTACGAACTTACTGCACTGAAATCCAGGGTGTGATTCTCTGAGGTGGACATAACAGATAGGTCAATGTGGCTTTGCTCTACAAACACACAAAATACCTGACTAAACTAATATTTCCGTAGCTTTACCTTGAACAGTCTCACAAAGCTTGCATTGTCATTTCATTTGGGTTAATAATAATTTTCGTACAGTTGTTTGTAAATCAGGGTAAACTAAGAAAGTTGTGTAAAAAATATGCAGAAAGAGGTAACTATTTATAATAAAAACACAGATAAAAATAAAGATTGGTAATAAACATACAGAAAGAAGTAAAGATTAGTAATAAACATACAAGAAGAAGTAACGATTAGTAATAAACTTACAGATAGAAGTATCGATTTGTTTGAACTTTCATATTTATCGATTTTAGTTTTAAAATGAATGCAGTTTTCAAAGAATATCAGTTTTTAGTCTGATAATTTCTTCTCTATCTACTGTATAAGTATAGAATCGTGTAATTTCTTTTTTTGTCGTATCTATTTAATAGAGTTTCGCTTCACAAAATATTTCAGGTATTCTTTATCGTACTATAATATAGCTAGTCTTATATCATTATATCATGCTGACGTTCTTACAGAGTCTGACTTCTGGATTGGTAAAAAGAACTCTTCTAGAATCCTCTATAAATAGTAAATAACAGTGATGCCATGTACCAGACAAAATAAAAAACAAACCCTTATATCAATACTGCTGAACCAGGCTAGCATATTGCTACAGTCGATTCATGACCTGAAGCAATAACCAACACATTTAATATGAAAACGAATCATATAATTCACTAAGAGAAGATCTATTCAAAAATACTGTTAACATATGGATCAGTGCATGAATGAATGCAGTCATTACAATAATATGACGTATTGCAGCTAGTACAAAGTGAACAATGCTCGTCTATCGTCTGAAATGTGAGGTTTCTAACGTTATGTTTCATTTTTTCGGAACGACTTGATGAGCCACGTGAATTTCAACTAAGCCTTTTCATTATTCTAAAGAAGATACTGTTAACATTATCTTCTGAGTACTTTTCCTTTCAAAGACAAAAATAGAAACGTAGTGCGGATACAGAGCAAGTCAAGTGAGTCCACCTAGCTACTTCTAAAAAATATATGAATGGAAGCTCGTTGCTTTCAAATAAAAGTGTAACGAAAGTTTCGAAGTGTTTTAACATGCCTACATTACTGTTTGCAAACCTTAAGTAGCAGAAGTGGCATATATTATGCGTACTCCATCTCCTCTGGGCTTTTATCCAGCTTATGTATTGGCATTCATTTCTTGTATACTTGAAATTAGTACTTACGTATTTCGCAGCTAATTTTTTTCACGAACGTGTGTAAAACCCTTTTTCCCTTTATCTAGTTTGAATATTTTTCTTTCAAGCCTGCCTGGTAGTTTACTGTATGGTTTTAGCTGTTTTATACTGAACTTCAAAAAGACATATTCTTATTGTATGTCTGTGTATTTTCGTTTAAGAAATAGAATGGTGACAGTATAGAGGACGTAAAGTGTAGGTTGACACTTAATGTGCTATTCACTTTAACAGTTGCGACCTGATTCACTTTCATTGTGCCTCAAAGAATTAACAGTTATAGCTTTATATGAACTATCTAAATGTCAAACATTAGTAATAGATTAAAAAAAAGATCTCAATGAATTCTTCACACATAAGTATTTATCAGAATTCTTAAAAGAAAATTTGTAAAAATCGGTCTCAAAAGCAACTCATAAGCACGTGGAGCAACACGACAGATCCCTAGAGTAATAGTTCGAAATGTCAGCTAAAAATCACATAATAGCTTTTTGTTTGTTTGTTTTTGAATTTCGCACAAAGCAACTGCAGGGCTATCTGTGCTAGTCGTCCCTAATTTACCAATGTAAGACTAGAGGGAAGGCAGGTAGTCATCACCGCCCACCGCCAACTCTTGAGCTACTCTTTTACCAACGAATAGTGGGATTAACCGCCACTTTATAACGCCCCCACGGCTGGGAGGGCGTGCATGTTTGGCACGACTCGGGCGCGAACCCGCGACCCTCGGATTACGAAGCACACGCCTCAACGCGCTTGGCCATGCCGGGCCACATAATAGCTACAGTGCCTTTAACTGACATTTGCTATCGAATTAACAAACACCTGGCTAGTGTAATTTTAATAGCATTACAAAGTTGCGTGTAATATAACATTACTTGACTGATGTCAATTTGCAATTAACATATTTTAGCTGGACTGATTTGGTTGAAGCTTTTATTACGGATTTACCTATAAACTGATCAACCTTCGATGAAATTAAATAAAACTTATGGTGAAGTACACTGCATGTAATTAGCACTGTTAAGTACTTAGGAGAGTCAATTAGCCAAGATTATAACAACATAAAGAGTGTGCATAAAAAATAAATTCATTACTTCTGTTCACATTTAAAAAACAACACGTTTCTTACTTTCAGTGCCTTAGAAAAACGAGAGCGTAATATAATTACACATCTGTATTAGATAATGTATTTATTTTTCATTTATTATTATTGTAACTGAAATTCTTGATTATTATCATCCTTGGTAATACAAACACTAAACATTCTATCAACACTTGCTCTCATTGTAACTGTTTTAACCACAAAGTTTACAAATAGATTATTGTTGTTCTTCCTATAAGTGTAAATTATTCACCAAATTCTGTTAATTTGTATACATATATTTTATTAAACACTAAGTTGAGAAAAAAGCATAATTCAATTTATGTTTATTGAAATTAACGTATCGATGACACTAAATAAGTTTGAAAAAGGCGTAATCCTTGGGTTTTTTTAATCTGTTGTCAACAAACTCGTACACCTCTAATAGAAGTTTATATGAAATTATCACATGTTAATGTGTGTTAATTATGCGTAACATGTATAAATAATGATTAATTTTACTTCTCATGATAGCGTAGCTAGCAGGAATTTTAAACACAAATATGTAAGCACACCCTCTATTGTTGTTTTTTTCCTGGCCGTTCAACACAAAAATATCAACAACAAACCTAGCCTTTGTTATTTAAATATCATGGACAAAATATTGCACTACAATGTCAAATGCATCACTATCATTTATTATTATTGTTTCTATTAACAAATAGTAAAGTTTGTCATTGTGCTTTACAGAAGCTATCGCACAGTTTTAAAATATGAATTGTACGTCTCTCAGGGATCTTGTTTTCAGTTATGCCTCTTTGGTTTTGTTGTTCATTCACGTTTGATTGTTTATTTTTTATTCAGCACTGGAACTTTGTTTACTGTCGTCAGTTTGTTGTTTCTGTATTATTTCAGATATAATAGTAATAATACTAAGGGAGTTATATTTCATTAGTCAGGTGAAAGTAATTTATTAAAAACAACTTTTGATAATGTAATTATTTCTAAATGTTAATTAATGAAAGTTTCATCAGCTCATTGTTGTATTATACATTGATAGCATTGTGGTATAGCTGAAATAATTCACTGAATACGAAACTAATATGAATTAATCTGAAGGAACGATTTGATCGGTTGTTCTGTTATTATTTAACCTATAAAGACCAAGTCATAACTTATTTATAAGCACTGCTCAACCCTTATAAATAATTTATCAATTCGTTCTGGCTTTCCACCTGTAAATCTACAGTGTATGATTAAATGTTGTTATTTAACTCCTTAAACCCTTAAGTTTTTGCGCGTTCTGCTGGAATTACTTTCATGATTTCCCAATCTTATGAGACTGTCGTGTAAGGAGAGGCTGAAAATGTCAAACGGTTGTTTTGAGATGAGTTGGGAAGACCTGATTGAGGTGTTTAGTAAAATTGTGAAGGAAACGGGTAGTTTTGGTGCATTACTGTTTCATATTTAACTGTGAATATGGTAAGATTAGAGGACACAGATATAAATTTCGATAGGGTAGGAGTCATCTTCAGCTAAGTCAGTTTTATTTTTGTAACAGGATAGTCGGTCTCTGGAATGGGTTGCTTTTAGATGGTTAGAGACAATTAATTTAATTATTTGCATTGTATTTAAACTTGATAAATTTACGAATGATAAGGGTTGACTTTAAGTTTTCTTTAAAGCTAATTTTGTTTCAAATGTGGAAAAACTGGGATAGACAAATAGGTCCGATGTTGCTCCGAAACGTTATGTTACATCAGTACAAGGTTTTGTAAAGATTTATATGCCGTGAATGGCTTATGTTAATACAAGGTGTATTCAAGTTTTACATGCCGTAAATGACCTATATCAATATAAGGATTTATTAAACTTTACATGCCGTAAATGGTTGTTTGTTTGTTTTAAATTTCGCGCAAAGACACACGAGGGCTATCTGCACTAGTTGTCTATAATTTAGCAATGTAAGACTAAAGGGAAGACAAAGAGTCATTACTACCCACCGCCAATTCTTGGACTACTATTTTACCAACGAATAGTGAAATTGACCGTCATATTGTAAATTCCGCACGGTTGAAAGAGCAAGCATATTGGGTATGACGGGGATTCGAACCTTCGATCCTCAGATTAGGAATTGAGAGCCTTAAAAACTTGGCCGTGCCGAGCTACTGAATGGCCTATGTCAGTACAATGTTAGCGGAATATGTGGATCATCAACTCTACAATATTCACTTTCTTGACATATATGTATACTTCTCGATTCATACTTGTAAGATTTACTTGGCAGATTATACGACATTAAAAAATAAATCTATAATTTTTAACTTAGGACTAATGTAAACTTTAGTAGTTCAATATTATAGAGAAAACTATAGACCACTTGAGTTTTTGATGTCATTAGAAAACTTTTAAAGACGCTGAACTGCCAAATCTTATCATTTTGTCCGAAATGTGTTTGCATCTGATGCAAAACATATTAAACGTTCTTTAATATAAAATAATAGACTAGACCTACATCAATTTTTATAAGTATAAAATATGTACTAGCCGTCCCTAATTTAGCAGTGTAAGATTAGAGGGAAGGCAGCTAATCATCACCACCCACCACCAACTCTTGGAGTACTTTTTTACCAACGAATAGTGGGATTGACCATCACATTATATAACGCCCCTACGGCTGAGAGGGCGAGCATATTTAGGGCGACGGGGATTTAAACTTGCGGCCTTCTGATTACGAATCGAGCCCCTCAACCCACCTGGCAATGGTGGGCCAGGTATAAGCTAACGTTTCACGTGCTGCTATATAGAAAATACTTTTAACACAGCTCACCAACTGAGTTATATATCTTTCTGATTATTTTTTGTTGTTTTTGACAGTTGAGAAATATAATTCAATCAAGCTACTTACTTTACTTGACGAATTAGTTTTGATCATATAAAAACGACGATAGGTACATATGAATATCTGGGGAAGCACTATTACAGTGTCAGTGTTTCCGTTTGTTTTTTTATCTTATAATAAACAGTGGAACCTAGCCCTAGATATTTTGAGAAGAAAAAAAACCCAAAAGTGATGAACCGTTTGCTGCACAAATTTTACAGTAGAAGAAAGAAAATAATAAGTAACTCTCATCACAGCTTATTGAAGACCAAGTGGTTAAACAACTCTGTTCACTTTAAACTAAAAAGCTTAGATAGGGATCTGAAGTGAGTTTACGAGAAGCTGTGCACTTTGCTGCTATTTAAAGTTATTTTGAACTCTCAGGAGAGTGGATTAAAGGAGATATAAAAGGCAATTCGATATAGATATGTTTGCTTTAAAACATAAAATAAAATGTGGAACCTTACTGTTCAGTCTCTGGCTTCATAACGAAATCTAGTTAATGCATAAGCTACTTCCTCTTTTTATTTTTGAATATGTATAATGTTTCATCGTAATTACTGCAGTATTTATGGTAAGAATGAGCCACCATATCTGTTATATGTGCAATGCAAATTAAAATTTCAAATTGTGTGTAAACAACATGTGAACAAAACTTTATAGACAGTTCGTTGAGTAATAAACAAACTGTAGAATAACAAGCCACCAAAACAGTTGAGAATGACGGTAGAGTAAAAAAAAATGTCAATCTGATTATCTGACTGAAAGACTGACTAACGTTATCAGAAATGCATAGCTCTCCTTCTTCACCATATCTAAATGTAAATAAGTTGATTATGCTCTCTTGGCAGAAAGAATTTCCCTTTGTTTCACTTATATCTTTGAAAATAATAAGTAATAACAATAAACGTTTTTCAAGCCATATTCCATGATTACGAGCACGTTCTGTGAGCTGCCAAGTAACAATAAACTCTCACATCATGTGAGGGTGCACGATTCCTTATGCGTATGCACTGTGGGATCATATAAAACTTGGCCTACTTAGATTCTCTAAATCAAGGTTCTAACTGCAATTTAACTTTATTTCTCTGCACCTGACTCTAGAATCCTGTGTTGAAGAAGAAGTAGGTGCCTAAAACATAAGTTTCCTGAGTGAAGAAGAGCTTTGCCAATGACGAAGCTAACAAGGCTTTGTTTTAGCGTTCTGAACTGAAAACAAAAATAATAAATGTGTGTGATATTTTGACATCTAAGGTTGTACTTGAAAAAATGCGGTTTTTAAAATATGCTTTTAAAGAAAACAAAGCAAGAAAAAAGGATAAAATCTTATTTGATAACTTGAAAAGTGTTTGTCCCAGCGATAAGATCATTATTGCAGAAATAGAGATATGTTTAGAAACAATGTCCCAAATTATCCTTTAGCCATTATCTCAGAAAACAAAAACAACAACACACACAAAGAATACCACCTTGATTAGATACGATAAAAATTATAGGAAAAATATGAAGAAAAGCCACGAATTTCAAAAAATAACTAGACGAAAATCTACGAGAAAGATAGGCTATTACTTCAGTCACTCTAAATATTTCGTACCAGAAGAAAAGCTACAAGACAAGTAGGAAACATTTTTAAATAAAAATTAGGAATATGAATGGGACCATAAAAAATAGGTAAACAGGGTAAAAATGGGCGAGAAAACATTAGAAAACCGTACAATACTTGAGTTTTGAAATGGTACAATCTCAAAGTGAGTGTGACCATCGTTCTGCCTATTCCTATTTTGTGTTTTACTTTGAACACAATTATTACAGTTGAATTGAGTTTTAATGGCAGCTAATACTTTATAAAATTTCCAAAATTTATAAATTTTAAAAATCAGCAGTTTCGATTTGGGGCCTATTTCTTACCAGTCAGACAATTATATTGTCTTCCATAAGTAACATATAACTATTGGAGCTTTCTCTCTCGCTTCCGACATCAACCATTTTTCTTATGATGCTATAAATTTGGTTAAGACCAGGTAAGTTGAGTAAATACATGTAACTTTACTCAACTTATTTTCTAGCCACATTTGTTTACAGTGGGTGTCCGAACTATCACTTTTATCTTGGAGTTTATGGCTTCAGTTTCTTGACTTTTAATATATTTTACAGTTAATATATTTTACACGAAGGATCTCTACCCTAGTCGTTTTTAATTTATCAGTGAAAGACTATAGGGAGGGCAGCTAATCATTATCACACATCGCCAATTCTTGGGCTACTTTCTTGTTTGTGTTTCCTTTGCAGCAAATTCACATTGGGCTATCTTCTATGTCCACTGAGGGAAACAGAACCGTTTTAGCGTTCTAAATTCGAAGACTTATCGCTGTCCCACTTGGGAATGGCTACTCTTTTACCAATGAATAGTGGGTTGACCATTATGTTATAACATCAGCAGGATGAAACGGCAAGCGTGTTTGATAGGGTGGATAATCGCATATTAGTTATAAACTTTAATGTTTCCACAACCTATAAATAGTCTAATCAAACTTACTTAAATACAAATTGACTGTGTTCATTTTTTCCCAATAACATAAAATCGTTTAGTTTGATCTCGTACATAATATTTTAAAGTGTTTTTTTCTTCTTTCAGTATTTGTCCGTCGGGCTATTTTTCTTTCTCAGGTGTCGTTTAGTCTGTCCAGTCCAACCATTTAATCTACCGGTATATGCGCTTTGTAAGAGGCAAACAACCTGAATGAACATAGATAGTATTCTAAAGACAGACTGGTTCTCTCATTGTGTGACGTAAATACCAGGGCAAAGCTAAAATGAAACCATTTTACAAAAGAAAAAATATGGAATTCTACGCCACTTTTTGTGTAAGATAAGTCTATTTCCTCACTTGGTTAAGAATCAAATATTTACAAACTCCTAAAGTGTGTTTGCAACGCATTTTGGAAAACTTCCTTTTAACTTATTTCTGTCCTTGTGTAGCAGTATGCTTACCTTACACACAAGCCATCCAGAATTTTTATATATTTCACATCTTGACAGATAGTTTCCTTCACTTCCATGGATCTTTTCGTTTTTTAGTCTACAATACAGTTCTTGATATTTTGAACGTATTACGTTAGTAACTGTATTTGTTTGCTAAAAAATACCTTTAGTTACTGTATTTGTCGTGATCAAAAATACTTTATGAAGTTAGAACGAGGAATCTAATAGTTCTGACTCTAATATAAAATAACACTATACGCACTTATCATAGACTGTTTGAGATAAACTCTTTGCACTCCTATCACAACTAATATAATAAAAACACCCTGTACTCTCATCACAACTAGTCTGATAAAAACACTATGCACTCTCATTACAACTAGTATGATAAAACACTCTGTACTCTCATCACAACTAGTCTGATAAAAACACTATGCACTCTCATCACAACTAGTATGATAAAACACTATGCACCTCCTCACAACAAGTTGGATAAAACACTATGCACCTCCTCACAACAAGTTGGATAAAACACTGTGCAATCTTATCACAATTAGTCTGAAAAAATACACTTTCATCAAAATTAGTGTGATAAAAACACTAAGTTACCTCATCACATCTCGTCAACAGAGCATACTATCTCGTTGTGTAGCTTTGCCTTGAACACAATAACAACAACAAAAAATCAAATTTATATTATTAAAGCTATTATGATATTCAAGTGAAACATCTTGTTTATATTATCAATGAGGCACTTTCACCTCACCTTACAATCTGTACTGACCAAATAAAAAACCGCACGTAATCGTATTGTTTAAATCTCGTGCTATACATTACGTTTATATATAGAAAAGTAGTAAACGTGTATTTTTAGGTCAAAGCTCGAAGCTTAATCTATTTCTACTCTCCAGAAATAAACCTTGTACGTCATATTTACAATAGAGACAGCCTATGTTCTTTAATGCATACAACTAAAAACATATTTAATTTCTCATTTCTAAAGTTTGGTCCTTTCACTTATAGCTGCAACTTATACTGATAAAAGTGTGTTAACACACGGATTTCTTATATACGTTTCAAACGATGCCATTCAGTGTGAACAAACATAACTTGAACATCACCAAAAGTTGTTTTAAGTAACTTGAGCAAAATTCTGAATGAAATTTTCTTCCATTTAAAGTAAACTATGAAGACACACTTTCAAAGAAAAGGTAAAGGTTTGGATGTAAATGTATGTTCTGAGTTTAATGTAATCTGTAATATCTTATGTTGTTAATCACAAAACTACACACACGGTTTCCAGCAGTATAAGTCAGCTGACGTATTAACATTGATTAATGTAAATTTGGGTTATTGAAATAATTTATGTTTCCATCTTTTTCGTACATGAATAATAAAAACTTATGGGCTAAGAAATTTATTTGAAATTTGAAATATGTTCAAATTGAGCGTTTATTATATGTAAGTACACTCGTTACGTTCTTTTCCATATCGTTCTATGTGTGTCAGGCCAAGTGTTTAGAAGACAAACGTTATTTAATTTGGCATAAATAATGATAATAAAGATCATGTGCTCAACAGAAAGTAGTTTGAAAATTTAATGAGAAATAAATTTCTAAATTTTAATCAGAGGGTTACAACACATGGGGTAAAACCACATGCCAGTCTAAAGATATTGGACTGAACAGTTCCTGATATTCTGCAAATTATTCGTATCTAAATTTCAACATATTTCTGGTAGAATATTCATATTTGCATCTAAGCTGGAGAAGGTTTCTGCAAGAATGGTTCTTGGTTCTCCAACTAGTTTTAGAAAGTTCACTCAGTCAATGACAAATGTACGGCTATGTCAAACCATATCAGATTACATTATGTAGTACAGATTTTGTTCCTGGATATTATGAGTTATTTCTTAATTGCATGTGTTGTAAAAGTTCAGACATTGGCCATTATTCCCTTCAAACTTTGCTTTTGTGACCTGAATAATGAAATTTAGAAATTAACCTATTTTATATGTAAAAACGGGCAAATCTTCACATTTTCATATACTCAAGGTTTGAATAAAAAGACATATGAATCAAGATTTACATGTATTTATATTAAAATTATACAAAAATATTTATAAGTGAGTAGTTTTCAAGATTTGCGACTGTAATGTAAATCACTTTCACGTATCAGCCTCCAAATATATTCTCCCATCATGAATTCGTTATTCGATCCCAGGTCACAAAAGCGAAGTTTGAAGAGAAAAACTGGTCTTTTCCTTTACTTTAGGCATAAGCAATTGGGAAATAACACTTTCTGCCCAGGAACAAGAAAAAGTAAAGATTTGATTTCATAGTGTTATTAAATCATTCAGAGACGTTTCATTTAAAACCAACAGTGTGCTGCATGTTTTTCGCGACGTGATTCATTGTTCTGTGTTATGCTGCTATTACACGTTGGATGGAATAAAGCAGGCAGGTGATCCTAGGTCCATAGTCGGTTAAATTAGTTTACACCATTCTGCAACATCTGATCAATATACAATCTGTATTCCACAACATATTGATCAATATACAATTTGTATTCCACAACATATTGATCAGTATACAATCTGTATTCCACAACATATTGATCAGTATACAATCTGAATTCCACAACATATTGATCAGTATACAATCTGAATTCCACAACATATTGATCAGTATACGATTGGTACTCTACAACATATCTGATCAGTATACAATCCGTATTCCATTATTACATCTTTACGGGTCATGTACAGTTTAAGTATCCAACTTTTCGTAAATTACTCATTTTTACAAATAGCACACTACTCGGCATCGTACATAAATATGTACACAGACTCTTTAGATTTAACTACGATGGATACAACAAGCTCACCGTGTACTCAGTTCATATACTGTGGTGCACAAACTTTTTGAGTCAGGGTTCATAAAAAAGTGAAGGTTAAAATCGTCCCACAGTTGTTTCACACAAAATGGACATCACATTTAAGAATCCACAAATAACGATTACATCAAAGAGTTTGCACATTATTCCAAGAAATGTTATGATATGTCAACTGTCACAAAGTCAGTGCGATGGATGGTGCTGCATGTCATCTACAAGCTTAGAAATATCCGGTTTGTTGTTTGACGTTGAAAGACGCAAGACTGCTTCCAGATGATCATCAGTAAGTTGATTGCGAGTGTTGTTTCTGTTCAGTTTCATATGCGAGAAAGCCTGTTCGCAACAATATTTAAACTTTATAATTACAACCAAGTTTAATTTTGCATTTAATAAAGGATGCATGACTGTTTGTATGACTTATTCAGTGAATTATAACATGATAAATAATCATAAATTGAAAACAAACTTTCTAGTACAGTGAGTTCACTCATTTAAATACTAAATTACGCTTGAAAGAAATAACTCTAAAGGTTGTACTATTTTTGTGTTTGGAAACACGTTTTGGTAAAGCATAATTTTGTATTAAATTATTAGAAAATTTAATTTTTGTGTTAATACACTCTGTTTTGGTTTTGTAAAAAATGCTCACAGAAAATGGCTTGCAATCCATATATTATTGGAATTAAGTGCATTATAAAAAACAACTTTGAAACCTCACACGCCCCCTAGTGGCATAGCTGTATGTCTGCGAATCTACAACGCTATAAATCTGGTTTTGATATTCGTGGTAGGCAGAACACAAATATCCCATTGTGTAGTTTTATACTTAACTACAAGCAAACAAACGTCATTTGTCGTTACAGTTTATGTTGCTAAGTCACGTAATGCTTTATCCGACGAGTTTACAACTTAGTGATAGCTCTGCAGTGCAATTTTTATTTCAAAAGGCGACTTGATTGGTATGTCTTTAGGTAGAAAAGCGTCAATGTCAGTTTCATTTTCCATTTTACTGATATATATGATGACAGATGAACTGATATGGTGTGGAAGTAACTTCCGTTCACATAGTGAAATCCTTCTAGGTCATATTTGGTGCTGTTGCCAAAGCACTTGAACAAAAGTACTGTTGCCTAGAACACGTGAACAACTTTTTCTTCTGATTGTTATGTTATAAAACATCACACTTTGCCTACCACGTCTTAAGTAGACTTGTTGCGAATGTCTTGTTAAATAGTTCATCGTTACATAGTTGATCAATTTTCTTTATTTTTCCAATTAGAAACAGTAAATTTTTGATCTAATTACATCTCTATGCCATGAATGTACAATTGCTGTGCGTTGCAAAAAGGCATACACCCCTTCCTAAAAGCATTACTCAAATTAAATAAGGACAAAGAATCTCGAAATCTAGGCCTGATACAATCCGTTCCACCATGACTTTATGTCAATCGATGTCGTCATGCGTCTTGATAATATGCAAATTCAAAATCATTTTAATACAACATGCTCAATCATGTGTATGTTGTAGAGAACCTGAGAGTTTGAGAATGAAAATCATTGTTCTTTTTGCATTGTATCTCATATATGATATAAAAATATTTGACAACTATTATCTACTTCTTATTTTAGTGCTGTTAGTGTTTGCTTAGTAATTAGTAAATAAGTCGGTTATGTTAAAGCTTGAGAGTGATGGATAATGTCTCGGATGATAAGTAGTTACGTTTTAGCTGTATTTCACAAAACAAATGTCGTGTTTAACATTAACGTGTTATCCAGAAGAGCCGTGTGGTTTTAAGGTATTAAGTTCATACAGAAAGCTTCGTAACTAATCTTATCTTCTTCTGATAAATAAACAGCTCTTTTAGGTAAGTAATTCTATTAACTTATCTATTTCAGTGTTAGCTAGTTAAGGCTTTTTATATAATAACGAAATGTTCTCCATGTGAGGATTGATTGAAAGATACTTACAATGAAAAGGAAGCAAAATGACTACGTGTTATGGATATAAGCTTCCAACACTTTCACTTACGCCTGTTTCTATATTATTTACTAAGTAAAATTAACTACATAACAGTTGTTTTTTTTACTCTATGAAATACATCTATGTTTAAACCTAGGAATGTAATTTTAAGGTGTACAGCACAATTAAACATATTACAACACAACTCAAATTATATATGTTTTAATCACAACCCGAAACAACACATCTTCCATAACTTACCATAAAGTCAAACAAGATATAAATCTTTTATATTTTTGTTAACTTCAAAGTTTATTTAATTATGATGTGGAAAAGATTGAATCATATCTGAAATACGTAAGAACACGCATTTTATAAAGGTTTGACAAAACGTTCCATATTGCTCAGGAATTTCTAAACTTTAAAACTTCCAGGATTGGACAAAAAAAAACAATACCTAGTGCGATGTTTTAAACAAATATGCTCTAGTAACTCAGCGGTAAGTCTGAAGACTTATTAGGCTGGAAGCCAGGTTTCAATACCCCTGGGTACGGTGCATAGCCAGGTTGTTAAGGCGCTCGACACGTAATCTAAGGGTCGCGGGTTCGAATCCCCGTCATACCAAACATGCTTGCCCTTTCAGTCGTAAGGGCGTTATAATATGCAGTCAATCCCACTATTCGTTGGTAAAAGAGTAGCTCAAGAGTTGGCGGTGAGTGGTGATGACTAGCTACCTCCTCTCTATTCTTACTTTGCTAAATTAGGAATGGATAGCGCAGACAGTCATTGTGTAGTTTGCATGAAATTAAAAAACAACAACTCAATACCCGTGATGGTATGAATAGCTCATTGTGTATCTTTGACCTTAACAACAAGCAAAGAAATACAGTGCAGATAAAAATAATTATCTATGAATAAATAATATTTTAATATCTATAAGAATGTTTCAATCAGCTGTTAGTGACGTGGATTTTGTATATATTTTATCTGGTTTTGCTATGAGAAGAAAAAGAGAACTTTTTTTTTCTTTCTTAAATCTTGCTTCATACAAAACACCGTATAAATAAACCTGGCGGAGAAAAAATTTCAAAATATAGTAAGCATTGTATACAATATATATATATATATAACCTATAAATTTATTTTCAGTTGAAAAAATACTCTCTGGAAACAAAACACTAAATTACAGTCTTGTTAGGCCACGTGAAACATGTACATTCTCAAGAATATCACATCTCAATCCCAGAACCCTTAGATTCTCATTTTCATACTAAGTACCAGAACATTCTCGACTCAACTAGTTCACAAAACAGAAATTCAAGCAACGTGTGGTAAATTCAGTTTTTAATTTATTTTTACTTTAGCAAAGTCATTAAGGCAGAGAAGAAATGTGAATAAAAATGATTCTTTTAGCTCTATGTAGATCTAATGTGTATCAAGAAAACGAAATAACCAAAGTCTCGTGAACTCTAATGGTGCATTGAGATTTGTGACCCAAAATCATCATGTTTGTTATTATCTACTTGTTAGGCAAAATGAAGTTTAATGTTTGCGCTGAATATTCTTTGAACGTCATTTTGTTAAATACTATCTGTTATCTGTGGTGATAAGTAGAGCTTTTTTCGTCTTAACGCATTTATTACTCACTGGATTTAGAGCTTGCTTGTTATCCAGTTTTGTGCTATGTATTCATACGTTTAGTTGAAAATGTTATAACTTTCATCGGTATGTACAGATAAATATATGACTTCCAGTTATTATAATTTATATCTAAATGACTATTATACGTAGTTCAAATGCTTCTCAGATTCTAGGGATCTCTTAAAAGGTTCGGCTGTTTATGTCTATCGTTATATGTCTTAACGACAAACTGAGCGCATTGATAAAGCTATCAATAAAGTTCAAGTAGTTTGGTCATTAGTGTTCTATTCAGAGTAGTTTTACACTTATTACTTGATTCGTTTTATCGGATACTTTATGTTCTCAGGTAAAGTTTAGTGTCAAGTGTAATAAATATCAGTATACTCTCTCTCTCAACATAAAATTAACTCATTAATTTCATAACAAGTAAGACGACCACAGCTTTGAATGTCTAGTCTACTCTTGGATATCTCAGTAACCCGAATACGAATAGTAGAAATTACACTTTTATTAGCAATTTAATAACTAAACTAAAAAAAAAGGTAGTATGTATGTGTGTGTATTAATACCTTGATGATAACTTTACTCATTATTGGATATGTTTAAATATGTTAAATACACTTAAATGTATAAGTTCCACTCTGCTGTGGACCCCAACATTCGTGATCCATTTGATCCAAATTCATATTAACATGTATAACAAAGTTAAACAATTACAAATGCGACAGCGAAACATATTGATTTTGGAAAAGACTATAAATGCTTTATTTGCAAGTTTACAATAACCTGAACGCACACACCCTGAAGGTACCATGCGAGATTTAGATTTCTTAAACAACTTCTTCTTTAATAACTTTGTTTTATTGTTTACTGATACAACTCATCACATTGTTTCCTTGGTATAACCACGAAGCTACACAATGTGTTATTTGTGCTCTGCCCACTAAGTGATATCGAAACCCTGTTTCCAGCGTTGTAAGTCCGCACACACAGACCGCTGTGTAACTGGAGGGTATTATTGCATTGATAATAAATAGAGAGATGCAGACCATTTTTGGTTGATCGAATATTAAGTTTAAAAGTTAGAGAGAAAGATGTTTGTCTCAGAGCAAAGTCACATTTTGTTATCTTTTGGGTCCACCGCGGAGAATCGAATCTCGAACTTTATCAGTGTAAGCCCGGAAAACTCATCGCTGACCCAAACCGGGGCAAGAGAGAAAGTATGTTTGTTATAAGTGCTCAGCTTTTCACCAGCTTCGAAACTTTTTGTTTTTTTTTCGAACCTTCAGTTTTGTGTTACCGTAATTTTATAATACTTTCCCTAGGGCTGACTCATAAAACAAATTACAGGTTTGAACATGACATTTATATATATATATATACATATATAAACACGAAAGAAAATGTAATAAAATATTCATAAGTTTTCATTTTTAACTTCCTAGTTTTTGTTATTCAGAAATAAATCACGTAAATTTTCGATAAAAGCAGTTTTTGTTTTGTCTCTCGTAGCTATAGAAAAGATGAAAAGTGTCTAGTTAATGCTAATGTATCAGTTTATAAAAGAGAACAAAGCAACATCGAGGATTTTTTACAATATTTGACTTTTATTTTGATGCACAATTAGATCACGTAAGTTCTCGCTAGAAGCAGTTTTTGTTCTATCTCGTACGTTTTAAATAACGTTATAAGTAAACAGCTAGTATTAATTTGTTAGTATATAGTAGAACAAAGCAACACTAAGGATTTTTTTTATGAATTTCATTTTACTTTTTGGAAACATTTTGTAAGGTAGATATACAATGTCAATCTTTAAATTTTTAAACATAGTGAGTTTTAGTTCAGTAATATAAATTGTCTTCAAAATCGACTGGTTCAATATATTTTAATTGGTATAGAAGATAATAATGACCATTTGTAAAAGTTAACCAGAACCGTAACAGTTACTTTTTAGAAAATGTTTATCCAACAAAGAAACAAGATGATACATGTTTTTATACTTAAAAACCTATGGCTATGTTGATGAGGCATCTTTATATGTACGTTATTAATGTTGAGTTGTTGTTTTTTCCAAAAGAACACATACGTGGGATGAAGAAAATATACTGGAAAGATGATGAAATTTGCCAATATTCTATCATTTTTTTAACAACGTGGTAACAGTTGATAAAGGGATTGTTAATAACGCAAATTTTAGTAGCTACTTGGTTCTCATGAAGAGTGAATGTTTATACAAGGTAAGCACTCCGGGGCACAGATACTGTTTGGAACAATACAGAAACATTTCTTTCGTGTAGAATAGAACTGTTTTGTCTTCTATAAACATAGCTTCAAAACATACATTTTATGTCATTAATATACATTGTTCTTGGAATGTGAGGTTACTTTGTTTAACTATATTCAAACTAAGGAAAGTTTATGTTTTTCTTTTCCCAAATATAGCTGCAGTACATAACGTACTCTGTATACTGTAAGAACTCTAAACGTACAGTCTTCCCGCAAGCCAGTATTATCAATAATTCTTATTAATAAATGTTAATTAAAGATATGTTGTCACAGTAATAATAGCACGATGCCTATCACACTGAACCGTGTAGCTTTACGAAATTTAAAACAAACCCAACCCACTTACAATATAGTTAGAGATTACATTTCTTTATTACTGATAATGAGCTCGCATTTTGAAATGTGTTCGTGGCCACGTGAATGACTTATCTCCTCAGGTATTACGAGAGAGCTGGAATTGCCAATAGCTTTTGATATTGGAATATATATTAATCAGGTGTTAGTTAAAACATCTGACAAGCATGTAAATATTTCTGAAAAGTAATGAGGTTTACAGGGATTACATCTGGCGAACTAGTGAACAACCTACTGACACCAAAAGTAATGAGGTTTACAGGGATTACATCTGGCGAACTAGTGAACAACGTATTGACACCAAAAGTAATGAGGTTTACAGGGATTACATCTGGCGAACTAGTGAACAACCTATTGACACCAAAAGTAATGAGGTTTACAGGGATTACATCTGGCGAACTAGTGAACAACCTACTTATCGTTTTTTTTATATTTTCTTCTATCTGTCTGATATTTATTTATCTTTCTGTCTGTTCATCAATTTATCTATTTGCCCTTTCCTTCGATAAATCACACCGGTATAAGGGTATTGTTTACTTGAACAAAAATGCCAGCTTTTAAATTGACCTTTTTTACGTCTACCCATAGTAGGTATTTTCCGCTGTAACATACTAGGATTATAACTTTTTCAAAGCTTATGAATACGAAATCTAAAGCGAGTAAGATTTCTTATGTAGTTTAAAGAAATATGTTTTAATGTTTCAAGCATAAGCATATGTAAAGAAAAACGCTATAAACTAAAAGTACATTACAATGTTCTATATCATGTTTGATTTTGGTTTTGAATTTTACGTAAAGCTGCATGAGGACCATCTGTGCTAGCCGTCCCTAACTTAACAGTGTAAGACTAGAGAGAAGGCAGCTAGTCATCACCACCCACCACCAATTCTTGTGCTACTCTTTTACTAACGAATAGTGGAATTGGCCGTAACATTATAACGTTCTCACGGCTGAAAGGGCGACCATGTTTGGTGCGACGGGGATTCGAACCATCGACCCTCAGGTTACGAGTCGAGCATCGTAACTACCTGGTCATGCTGTGGCAAGTGGTTTGGAAAGTCTTTATTGTTCCAATTCCATTATCAACGTGTGTTTCACTTATTAATATTTTCTAAATTATAATAGCTCTTCTCATCTATATGATTTATACGAAATTTTTTAACCTTGATAAGAAATTAAACATTTCAGAAAATTTAGTGGTCGTTCATATTCAAGTATAGTATATAAACATCAGACGTCCCACCGGGTTTTGTTGATCTTAAATTAATATGGCAATTTTCAGGATAATCTCTTCTAATAGATATACTTCTGCTTGTTTGGAAAATGTATTATTTTTCTTGCTGATACGCAGATTCTTGTTCGAATTTGTTTCTACCAAATGAGATACATGTCACTCAGTGTCTACTGTTTTATTTTCTCTTTTTTAACGCATGAGTATATGAGCGCTTGCTGACTTATTATTCCTCTTGAGTTTCTTTAGAGTAGACAACACGGTATTAAAATGTTTTGCTAAGAAGATTAAGTTATTGTTAACAGTCCATTAATAACCCTATAAGATTAAGTTATTATTAACCGTCTATTAAGCCATAATCATGCTACTGTATAAAATCGCGATATGACTTTCCATTCAAAGTGTTCTCGTTTCCTCACCGTAATCGATAAGAGGCATAAAGCTCTTCTACACGATCTTGGCACGGCCTCATGGTTATAACACTCAACTCGCAATTGTGTATCGCAAATTCAAATCCCCATTACCGAACACACTCGTTCTCTCAAATAATATGGATATCTTTCGATCTGGTAGCTTTGCGCGAAATTTAACGTTATCATTGAACAACGAATTGTAATAACCTAAAACTTTATGTGAAATGCAAAATGTACCGTTGTTTGTGGTCATTTTTGTAGGAACTTAAACCAACAGAAAGAATTATTTTCGTTGAAAAGGAAGATTTACTGTTATTTATATGTTATGTATTTAACAGTTCAGATTCGTTTTCCATCAGTTGTTGCGTGTCCGTACCTCATTTTATGGTTGTTTATAAATGGCTATATATCTGATTATGGATTTAAATGTATGTACCTATCTCTTGGTCAGAGTTTGTTCTTGTATTTTAGCCATTCAGTACGTGTGATTGTTTAGATTGATGTACATAAACTACTGCAAAAATTATTTGTTTTCAAGCAAACATAGTTGTTTTGTAAACGTTACTGTAAAAATAGAAGCTATATTTATTAGTACAGCAGAAATTGTTTCCCAATTTCCTTCTTCTCTAGTATCTTTAAAGATAGATATAATTAAAATTCAAAATGCCAAGTCATCTCGATGTTATAATTTCGATAGACCTAATCCATAAAATAAAAAGACAGATACTCTCTATACAAACTTAGCCAAATGTATAATATACCGACAGACAAAGACGTTATACAAACTAAGCTAGGCTTCACAAATTCAAGTGAACATTTTTGTACGAGCGGTAAGAAATTCCAGGATTAGGCAAAGACTAGGAAGATTTTGGAGACCTGAATCATTGTAAATATATTCAGTTCTACACAAACAAAAGCAGTTTATTACATTTGCAATCTACAAAAAATGAACCAAGGCACTGGTTTGCTTCGTACAACAACAAAGCTTCCACTTTTTGATGACGAGAAACCAACTTCAAAACACACAAACTTTTGTTAACCTGAAGATGACCAAGGAAGGTCGAAACGTTGTTCTATGCTTATCAATAAAAGTGCTAATACCCACACCAGCCATTCTGAAATACAATAGTTTCCACCTTCTAATTAAAGATAATGAAGTTGAAGTACTCATTAGTCTTTTTTTCCAATGTCTGCCTCTAGAAGACAAATACAAATGGGCAAAAGACATACCATTCTCTTCAACCCTGCAGGAGTCAGATGGTGTAACAGCTTTGAAATCTGATGGAATTTGCAGATCTCTTACAGTAGAGAAAAGAGACATATGCTACATACGTACAAAGTCTTCTAAAGATTTTACTTCTTCTAGTAACAGTTGTGAAATGAAGAGTAAACTTGAGGATCAATATGATGTGACTGAGAAAATCAAACATCATTGTGAGATATCGTTAGCCAGAGATTGAAAAGCATATCCTGAGAGCTGTTCAGGAGCTTAATGATGTCTTGGAAGAACATATGAGGCCACTTTTTGAGGACTACCATCAAATGGGCCTTGGAAAATCATCTGTTTACAATACTGGAACAACTGATAGATGTAGAGTTGCTGTTTATGAACATTCAAACAAAATGCGAGGACAATGAGAATTTTCAGTTGCATGTATACATTGAAATGTTCCAATTCTTCATCATCAACAACAGAGCCATCATGCATAGTTAGTTATCCTTCACATCATTGAACAAATCCAACACATCCACGATACTTTTCAAAATGACTAGTTATCAGTAGTTAGAAACCAGAAAGTTTGAAGGATGTATGGTCTGATATGGTAAGAGAAAAAAACCCAGCATCAAAGATTCCAAAAAAACAAAATTGGAGTTACATGTTTAACAATAAATAACTCATCTGTTGCTTTAGCAAGATTCTGAGATGATGTAACAGTAGAAAAGATTATGAGTCACCAGGTAGAGCCAGTACCACCACTATTATTCAGTCAAGACAGAACCTTGTGAAAATCAATAAAGGATGTGCTGGGCCAGAAGCACCAAAACTTATGGAGATGCTCACTCGGGAAAAGTACTCTTCAATGTATATTTATGATGTTATGGTTGTTGTACAAATAATATGTGGTTAATAGTATCACACGTTTAGAAAATTACCATTGGATACATGAGCTACCTATTTGAAAGACTTGCCAATGATGGTAGAGTGAATGAGGTTTGTTACAGACATGACAGTAATAACTGAATCAAAAGTAGTGAAAGAGACCACAGAAATATTGACCAAAACCATGACGAGTAGTTCTTACATGAAATACATTTGTGATGTGTGTGTCAGAAAACGAGCAGAATGTGGTTAACCTTCTAAATATTTCTATAGTTCATAATGGTCATTTTAAGCTGGCTGATCAGCGTGAGAAGAGGCTTTGTCTTGTAAGTGATATCAATAATTATAACGATTGCAAATGTGTCACATTAAAGTGTAAATACCCGTACTTGTTGCCAGTTCTAGAGCGAGCATATTTGTTGGAACAGGGATTCCAACCCTCGACTCTCAAATTGTGAGGCAAGCGCTTTAACCATCTGGTTGTGCTAGATCAAGTTGTCATGGATTAATACTACTATACTTTGACGGAGTCATGGTCTCTGAACTCCGAAAATTTCTGTTATATGCGTATTTCATGACCAACACATACCTTGTACTGGGCTGTGTATTCGTCAGGGTACAGGAAACTTTGACAAATGTTTACCCATACCACAGACCTGGATTATTAAATCTGTTATCATTAATGTTATTACTCATTGCCATTTTTATTAACGTCTACAAGCCGACTGCCATATTTCTTGGAAGTTTGATACAATGGACTTTTCAGGAATAAGTTAAGCACTCTTCTAAATAGTTTAACGTACAGCTTCCTACATTGTACAAAATATTTTATGTCTTGTGTAAAATTGTAAAAAAGACTTAAAATATAAAAGTAGATATTTTCTACTGCTTAATTTGTAGCTATTGATAAACGAATGCCTATTTGTGCAAAATTTCATACATCTGTCTCGGTTCTAAAATGAATGCCTTCAGTAAAATGCATGCTAACCATATAAAATTTGTGTTTGATTAACGCAACTTCCCATTGGTGTGGTTTGGGTTTGTTTTGAATTTTGCGCAAAACTATACGAGGGGTATCTGCGCAAGTCGTCCCTAATTTAGCAGTGTCAGACTAGAGGGAAAGCAACTAGTCATCACCACCCACCACCAACTCTTGAGCTACTCTTTTAACAACGAATAGTGGGATTGACCGTACCATTATAGCTCTTCACGGCTAAAAATGTGAGCATGTTTGGTGTGACTGGGATTCGAATCCGCGACCCTTTGATAACGAGTTGAGTGCCTTAACAATGCCGGACCCGCCCATTGTTGTGTCATAATATTGAGTGAACAACACCTTAATAATGTTTTCCACCATCAAACAAAAAAGATGAAAAAACAAGAGATGGAAACCGCTAACAATTCTAATTAAATAAATGTGTAGGTATTTAGCTGAGATATCATTATTCGAAAACCTAACAAAGTTTTAAAATGTCTTAAAAGTATGAGGAAGGATTTCTTGACAATAGCTAAAACTTTACTTGGTTCCATGAGTGTTTCTTTCTAAACTTCAAAATATGTAATTTTTAACCCAAGCAAGCACTTGCGAAGTGCAGTATTCTGCAATAAGCTCACAGAATGGATGATGTTTGGTGTTCCAGAATCGCAAGTAATCCAGGTCTCTAGAAAAAAAAGTCAGTTTTTAGGTACAGTAAAGACAGAGAAAAAATTCCAGACATTTAAGGGAATTGAAAATTGCCATACTTACCAAGTATACTAAAAGGTGTTGTTTTCAAAACGGCACTGAGCTCTACAAGATGTCTAATATTAAATAAAGTAAATACCGTTTTAAAAGTGGTTTATGTTGTAGATATGGACAACAAGGAGGCATTAATATGACATCTTCTTGGAATATGCTGCTCATAAGAGGTGAACAAATTATTGTCTTATCTCATTACAGCTCATTTTAAACTTCAAAACTTTTGTTTGTTAAAGAGCGTTACATATTTATGTCTTTCTGTCTCCTGCATTTCACGACATCTTTAGGTTTCAGATAATTAATTGTACTGTTAATACAATTCCAATCTAAAGAAAGTGGAGATAACCCATTTTACATCTTTTAAATAACTCTTTCCTGTATCTGTAATGTATGTGCTCTTTTCTCGTCATAGGTCCATTACTGTATGTTGCGAACAAACAAATTGAGATCTACAGTACACGCCATTTTGGACCTAAGATAATCTTATGTATTACTTGATTAAAATAACGTGCGTTACAAGTTACTCTTTCTATAATCCAGTTGTGTCAGTTTATTATCTTGTACATTCTTAGAGGCAAGCGAAATTAGAGTTGACCCGGTACTTGATTTCTTTGTTATTTGCACTATTTCTTTCTCTATAGTTACCACTTTAAACATTACATGGAGAGTTGTATGACAGAATATAATGCCTATCGTGTATCTAACAGTTACTAAAGAGCAAAATTGCGCTTCTTAAATCAGTTTCCCAGTGTTTGTTTAAAGACTATGGTCACACAGAAATCAACAGGTGCAGCTTCTAAGTATTATCTGTAGTCTTCGTATATCTACTCGCGGTGACTGAGCTGTACGTTGCGGAAACAATTTCTATCCATGCAACTTCTTTCACTTTACAAGATGGAGATCCTTCACGGCCTGGCATGGCGAAGCGCGTAAAGCGTGCGACTCGTAATCCGAGGGTCGCGCGTTCGCGCCCGCGTCGCGCTAAACATGCTCGCCCTCCCAGCCGTGGTGGCGTATAATGTGACGGTCAATCCCACTATTCGTTGGTAAAAGAGTAGCCGAAGAATGGGCGGTGATGACTAGCTGTTTTCCCTCTAGTCTTACACTGCTAAATTAGGGACGGCTAGCACAGATAGTCCTCGAGTAGCTTTGTGCGAAATTCCAAAACAAACAAACAAACAGATCCTTCACTTTATAAGATGGAGATCCTTTACTTTACAAGATGGAGATCCTTCACTTTATAAGATGGAGATTCTTCACTTTACGAGATGGAGATCCTTCACTTTAAAAGATGGAGATTCATCACTTTACGAGATGGAGATCCTTCACTTTATAAGCTGGAGATCCTTCACTTTATAAGATGGAGATTGTTCACTTTACAAGATGGAGATCCTTTACTTTACAAGATGGAGATTTTTCACTTTATAAGCTGGAGATCCTTCACTTTATAAGATGGAGATTCTTCACTTTACGAGATGGAGATCCTTCACTTTAAAAGATGGAGATTCTTCACTTTACGAGCTGGAGATCCTTCACTTTATAAGCTGGAGATCCTTCACTTTATAAGATGGAGATTGTTCACTTTACAAGATGGAGATCCTTTACTTTACAAGATGGAGATTTTTCACTTTACAAGATGGAGATCCTTCTTTGCAATTTTGTTGAATCCGAAGATAGCGTTTACCACTAACCTTTGTGTTTGTGTTAATTACTCTATTGCGAAGAGTATTATTTCTATTGGTGATAAGGCGCATCAATAATTTGTGTCTGGTAACGAGAAGTCAAGTATGCAAAACAAACAACCATGTTGAGAACAAAGAATTAGCGCATAAAGTATAGAAATAAAAGTGTATAATTTATATCTTTTGGTTTGGTGGTCTTTAAGCAAACCAAATCGGTATTTTCCCACGTGGACGTCTTCGTCATTACATATTCAATGTAGGTAAAGACACTTTGTCAGGGGTTGCTATGAAGCTAGATCAATGAGATCACGGCTTTCACATCAACAGATAGTCCTCATTACATACAAGAAATAACGTAGGAATTCGCTCTATCACACTATTTCGCTAACTAACAGAACAATCCTACCCAGTCAACAATTTTGAGTGTGTTTGCAGAAATTCTTAATGTAAAAGATGGAGCGTTGTCGTTTAATAGAATGAAACATAAAACTTCACTAAAGCTGACACTACGTTCTTGGTTTATTAGTTTCTACATCCATTTTCTGATTATTTTTTAATTTCAAAATACTTTTTGAAAATTCTTTACATTTATAGATGGAAAGTGATAATTCAGGATACTCAACTTTGGAAAAAAACTGGTTTTATCAAAATGTTCTCTAATAAACAACAATCTCAACTCAAAACTCACAATGGCGACAACAACAAAGGAAATCCATTATCAATGTATTATCTTCCAATGGTCACTATTATTTGCACTAATCAACTACGGCAAAATTTGCTACTTAATTTTCTGGGAACTAAGAACATCTTATAGTTGAGTTGTTACAACCAATGTTTAGTAATATAGCATTCCATAACCTAAAAAATTACTAGAGATATAGAACCGTCACTTAACGAGATTGCAATCGACAGTGGTATTTAATTACAAACAAATCTGAAAATTAATACATTGTGTACATTTTATATATATAATTAGTAATTATTAAAAACTAATACAAAAACTCGCCAAAACATAAATAATTTAGTTATATAGACAGAAAAAGTAAAAGTATCTGAATATAAATTATAATTCACAAATGAGGTAAAACGAATCTGAATTATACAGCTTTAATTTCTCAGTCGGTTTTTTATAATTTCAATCATATTCAAATATGTTTCCTAGTGCTTCAGTGGCTCAACAGTAATGTTGAAAACTTACAACTCTAAAAACCGGGCTCAGATACCTGTACTGGGCACAACATAGATAACACCACTATGTAGCTTAGCAACAAAGAAATGAACAAAATTCTATAATGCATTTATAGTTTCTCGCCGTCTGTGTAGACAATACAAATATAAAGTTAATATAGATAGATAACAAAATATATATAATACATTATTATAATATGTGTTTCTCTTATAGAAAAACCACGTCAGGCTACCTGCGGTGTCCAACGAGGGGATTTGAAAACCCGAATTTAGCGTTGCAAATCCAAAGACCGCTGTCTTAGCGGGAGACCTTCATTATAATATGTAAATCTTCAGTATAAGCAGCCCATAACAGTTTTACCAAACTGCTAATCCTGTAATCCTCAGAACATTTGAAGCCCGTACTCAGAACATTTGAAACAAATTTTAAATTTGAATAAAAAAACAGTTTTATGAGATTAAATGTGGAAGTCATTTTGCAAAAAAAGGTAGCTTAAACAATTCCATGGTTGCTCACTTATTATCCACAAAGACCCAATGAACAGTCAACAAATCATTTTGTTATAACACTGTATGTAGACCTATATTTAAATTAACATAACCATGTATATTTTATTATAGTAAAGTACTGTAATATCTGTATGTACAGTAGCTATTAGTTATTAAGTTATATTACTAATTTAAACAACTCTGTACAACAATATATTAGCTATTTCAATCATTGGCTGTAATACATGCATATGTTTGCACAACTGAGATAGCATGTTAACATGCTCCGTTCTTCTGGGATGCTTTTCTACAACTAACTTATGCAGTTTCAGTGTTGATAGAATCTTCATAACGGATAGGAATTAAAATTATAACACTCAGACTTTCTTCGGTTTGTGTCTAATAGTAAATATCCATAACAGTAAGTTTATTCAACCCGCCGACAGCATGTGCAGAGCGTTCACATGGACACAATCTTAGTGCTAGTGTGACAAACAGTTTCAGTAACGAAGATATTTAGTATACTAAAGCACGTTTTCTAAGCAGTTAGCCGGTCCTACAGAGGAATAGAAAGCCATCTTACCTTCCATCGATGCATTATTCACAAAAAAATTACGATTTGGCAAATATTCCTCGTAAAAAAGTCTGTACGACTTCGTGCTACCAATTGCAAAGCGTCACCAGAAGCCATTGCACGCGACTTTTTCAACCAATGAAATCCTAGCTCTTCATCGGAAAAAACCGATTGATTGTTTGGAATTAAACACGATGGAATATCTGTACTCTGCCTATCACAGGTATCGAAGTACCTAAAACTGAACTTCCTTATCACATATTCATATGAAAAATATTAATATACAACAAATGTGATAGAGGTCACTATGTTCTATTTGTCGTAAGTAGATATGTGGTTTACTGGAGGAGTTAATCTGCAACAGATGTTAGATATATTCAACAGTTCAAAAACTAGTGATTATAAACTCGTGTCCCAACTTGTGTACGTAAATTAAATATAAGTTTTTCTCTATTAGTCTTTAAGCCTTACAGAGAAGTTTAGTTTGTTCTGAATTTCGCGAAAAGCTACACGAGGGCTAACTGCGCTATGGGTCCCTAATTTAACTGTGAAAGACCAGAAAGAAGACAGCTAGTCACCTCTACTCAGTGCCAACTCTTGAGTTACGCTTTTACCAACGAATAGTAGGATTGACTGTGACGTTATAACGACCATACGGCTGAAAGGGCGATCATGTTTGGTGGAACGAAGATTAAAACCCGCAACCTTTAGATTGCAAGTCGAGTGCCATACCTAAATCACACACGTTCAATACAATAAGAATAATACACTTGATTTTCGATTTTAGTGCTTAATATATTGCCTATTTTAATGACTGCTTACGTCATTTGAGCATTTAAAAATAATCATATTTTAGTTTATGACGACGCAGTATCAACTATTTTATTAACAACAACATGAACTATGCAACTGAAGTGCTAATTCATTAACAGTTTAGAATCGCAAGGTTTCCTAAACCTTTATGACTTGTCAACCCCTATGAAGAACTTGTAAAGTTCTGATGGTCTCAGAGAATTCTTAGAATATAAAATATAAATGAAACTTCATAATCAGAAAACTTTAATATATAATTAATTTTTATTCATCATAATACTGTCATTACGAAGCATAAAATGTAAATAAACAAAAATGATGTTTTACTTTTCTCCAATGAGGTGGTTGTACCTGATGGACTATAACAACCGTATGAATATTGGACTGAAGGTTTGTGTGTTTCAGTCTCGAGTGTCCGCGTCTGTCGTATTTGAGTATATTTCTCTGTTTGCTCAAAAGACCATTTACATGGTAAAATCCAGCTTCGACTATGAACGAATTTAAAAAGACATAAAATGGTTAGTTTCCATTTTTGACCCCTAGGTCATTATTCACCCCTTCTACAGTCTCAATGACTGGGTTTGGTATCGACCACTTTGAGAAACCCTGGTTTGGTTAATAAAGAAGTACATTAAAAGAATAGTTTTTTTAAAAGATGGTTCTTTATTAATATATTAGTTATCAAGTTGACTTTTATTAACAGAAAGGTGATTATTTATCAACAAACTAGATAGTGTTTGGTTTTTTTTGGAATTTCGCGCAAAGCTATTCGAGGGCTACCTGTGCTAGCCGTCCCTAATTTAGCAGTGTAAGACTAGAGGGAAGGCAGCTAGTCATCACCACCCACCGCCAACTCTTGGGCTACTCTTTTACCAACGAATAGTGGGATTGACCGTCACATTATACACCCCCACTGCTGGGAGGGCGAGCATGTTTAGCGCGAACCCGCGACCCTCGGATTACGAGCGCACGCCTTAACGCGCTCGGCCATGGCAGGCCTCCTAGATAGTGAGGTTTTTGTTTGTTAATGAACTAGTTAATGAGTTAATCCTTTATAGATGGAGTACAAGGTAAAGTTCAGTTTCTTTTTTAAGAGATTAGAGAAAAACAATATTTATCCTTTTTACTTTACTTTTGGAATTTGGGTTACATTAAACACTGAACTCAACGAGCTTTTAATATCGTAGTTTTACTTATTTACGAACTTACAGGTTTAAAAGAAACTCAAGATCCTTTTATTGTAACGTCACCATCTTTTTCTTTTAAAATATGTTAGTAATTAAGTTTGCAACATTAGTAACTATTGACTGATGTACCCAACTATGGATCTGCTGGTTTATTGTTTGCTTCTCGTTTCTTACAGCAAAAAACAATAAATGAACAAAATATATATCGTCCTTTTCAATTTTTTAATTAGGGGGACCCTTATAAAGGATGGTTGTCAAATGGTACAATTCCAACACGTAAAAGAAGTCCAGAAATTAGTAAACGGTGATGTTGGCTAGCTGTCGTCCTTTAAGTCAATCAGTTTAAAATGACAGATAACCCTAAACATCATCTGTAAACACCCAAAATCAAAGAATCGTACGAGAAAATCCTTTTATTTTTTTCTTAGTTTTCTCAAGCGATGGCTGACTTTATCAAACCGCTTTAAAGCACATGAGATTAAGACTTTTTCCGTATTTCCTGCAAGCTTGTAAGAATAAAGCTTATTTTATTAAAAAGCAACAACATTGTAAGACAGCCACGAAA
Organism: Carcinoscorpius rotundicauda; assembly: GCA_011833715.1. Lineage (NCBI taxonomy): Eukaryota > Metazoa > Arthropoda > Merostomata > Xiphosura > Limulidae > Carcinoscorpius > Carcinoscorpius rotundicauda. Next base: position 56,675,011 of record CM022391.1, on the reverse strand, counting down.
GCGGAGATACAGTGAATTTAATAATGCTCATTAAAAGGGTTTTTTCATTGCCAGTAGCTTCTGGTGATATTTTATTCACTACATTTGAATATCAGTTTGAAGTTGATCTGCAACTACTGTGACTGTTACCAGTGTAGCACCTATAGACCAGTGTAGCAGTCAGAGACACTCGTTATTGAAAAAGTAAACCATGAAAAAATTATTTTAACGTTTTTGAAGTAGCTTTCAGACGCGCCAATAGGAAGGAACATTCTTCCGATAGTGGAATCAACAACAGAGCGAGAAACAACTTTAAACAACCAAGGAAAAAGCAAATTAAATCTTTGATCATTACAGTAAGATTGGGTGATTGATTATTTAAAATTAAACATAAAGCTACACAAAGGAATATTTGTGCTCTGCCTATCACGTGTATTAAAACTCGGTTTCTCGCAGTATGAGTCTTCAGATACTCCACTGTGCCACTGAGGTGCTTTCGGTAGGATAAAACAAAATCTACGGTAGTAGCAGAAGAGCTACGTGCTAAAATACACGAAGTAAAATACTTCAACAATAACACATTTCATGTTCATATCACAGGAATGTTGATGGTAGAAAAAGCACTGAGAAACAGTGGTTTGATTGAGAAAGGAAATTATGATTGAGAAAAATGATTATTGTTTATAACCGGTTCAGATATGCCAACAAAAGAAAATATAAAATACATAGCGACGTAAAGGGAAATCATGTTCGTTGATTTAATAAAATAGGTTTGTTTGAAGTTAACTACAAAACTACAGAATGTGCTATGTGTGCTCTTCCCAAAACGAGTACCGAAACCCGATTTCTAATGTTGTAAGTCCTCAGACATACCGCTGTGTCATTGGAGGACGAACAAATAAATAGGAAGAAATATACTAAATGAACAATGATGACTGATTGACATCAAAGGTCGATGTCATAACTAGCTCCATTGTAACCGTTGTTAGTCGTATAACTGAAAACGATCACCTAAACTTGGTCAACGTTAACACTGTCTAACTCTTCACTGATCCTTGTTGGTCGTACGACTGATAACCATTTAGTTCAATTTTGATACTGTTTATCTTTTCAACCTTAATGCCAACTGTATCTGTATGATCAACTGATCATACTCTAACTATTTTTGTAATTTTTCCAGACTTTCCAGGAAAACCACTTGGTGAGCTGGAGTAATTTTCTGAAGTTAATTCAGAAACATTTTGTAGAACTAAACTTTTTTATTTATTTTTAACGAATCTATTAAACACATTTAGAACTTCTGTATACAGTTGACGAAGCCTACAGAATTATTAAGCAACTTGTAGTGAACTCAGAAGAAAAACAGACAAATATGTGATAATTTTATGGTTAGCATGTTTCTTAGGTCCGGCATGGTCAGGTAGGTTAAGGCATTCGACTCATAATTCTAAGGGTCGTTTGTTCAAATCTCTGTCACGCCAAACATACTCGCCCTTTTAACCGTGGAGGCGTTATAATGTCACGGCCAATTCTCCTATTCGTTGGTAAAGGAGTAATCCAAGAGTTGGCGGTGGGGGTGATGACTAGTTGTCTTCCCTCTAGTCTTACACTGCTAAATTTGGGACGGCTAGAGCAGATAGCCCTCGTAGAGCTTAGCGCAATATTCAAAACACAAACAAGGAAACAAACATGCTGCCTCTTGACACATTGTTCCAATAAACACTAAGCGTTAAAGTATTTCGAATATTTATACTTCAATGAATAGAAGATAAAGTATTTTCCAGACTTTCGAGATTAATACGTTATTCGTAAGAGGTTGGATATAAAAATGTAGTTTCAAAACATTCATTGAAAGTACATCACTCATCCTCTATACTTTAGCACTTTTGAGAACGTAAGACCAATAGTTAAGATTTTATCTTAGCCTTGAACGAAAATTATAAAATATCAATGGCGAACTGGATTCTTCAAGCTTAACAGCGCCCTAAATGCACGTCATTTAAACATTCAAACTAGAAATTTTCAGGATTCTCGTATCGCCAACTCTAAGTTTGAACTACTAACTAAATGGAAGGCAGCAGTGTCCACACACACAATGACTGGTTGTTACTTTTATAACGTGCTTACAATTAAAACTATGGAACATAGAAAGTGGGATCACGTCTCGAATTGTAGACTTTTCAAATCGCAATGAGACATGTTAGTAACTAGTTTGTGACTTATTAATAAATTCTCAACCAGCTAGTTAGGTCATATCGCTCGTACACACAAGTGTGCTTACGTACATCTAAAATACAAATGAACAATAAATAGTTGTTACGTAAAGCATATAATATTTTGTTGTTCACAAATATAGCAAATAACACATTTAACTGATACAGAAAACAAGCTGCAGTCCCACTACTACTGATTATGTGGTTAACCAAAGAAATTAAGATACATTAAAAACAAGGAAAAGTGTCATTCTATTTGTGTTAACAACGTAGATTATGTGGACAAAGTTACTATTATTATTCTGCAAAATCTGACTTTGACTGATTCTATAGACAACTTGGCGTTTTGGAGACATTTTGAAACTTAAATTCAAAAAATATTATTCCACAGTGCCATCTTTAGGTTTTAATTAAAACTAAACTGTACAAATTCCTGGCTTAGATGGCAGCACGCAATTGGTACGACTTTATATCTATATCTATATATATATATATGTGTGTGTGTGTGTGTGTGTGTGAGTGAGTGAGAGACAGAGAGAGAGAGAGTGTGCATGTGTGTGTGTGAGTGAGAGAGAGAGAGTGTGTGTGTGCGCGTGTGTGTTTATGTATGTGTATTTCAACGTAAAATCAATTCTGAACTTGCATATTCGTCTGGATACAATAATTTCAATAGCTTATTGATTTAAAGGTTAAAATTACTTTGACGATAGGTTAATAGCACAAATATGATTATAAAGAGTTAAGCATAATTTTATTAAACTGAGAGCTGCTGAAACGTTTGTTGTTTTCTGTTTCTTTTGAATTTCCTCTAAACACAGTCTTCCTTCCGCACCCTCAAAATCATTTGATAAGTAAGAACAGTTTGTTTAAACTAGCAACGAAATTTGTATTTATTGTTTCGGTATTCTAGCACCGCAAACTCTTGTAATACCAAACTCGCTTTATTGTGTATCACATGGAGCCCTCTTGTGGCAAAGTGGTATGTCTGCAGACTCACCGGGTTTTGATTTCCGTGGTGGACAGAGCACAAATAGCCCAGTGTGTAGCTTTGTGCTTAATTCAAAAATAGAATATCAGAGGGAAATAGCTTTACACTTACGTGAGATAAACTGTTAAGGTTTTTCAGAGAAAAAATGTATAAAAATCTTAAGAAAACTTCACGACTACAACCTTGTTTTTCGAGTATAAGAAAAAAAAATGTTTTATTATCTTTCCTATAAATTTAAAATTTATGATAACAGGAACAAAAGGACTAATGAAATTAAAAATTAAATATTTCCTGAGATGCAAAAGGTCGAATTGAAAGAAGCATTTTATTATGTATTTTAGGAGAAAAAAGAAACTGTTATATACAGCGTAAAAGGCTAATCTAGTGTAATATAACTCAGATTTTAACTTATAGTTAGAGAATGAATTTGCTCATGCATTTAGGTATGAGTCGGTCGTAGTGCTCTATTTGTGTAGTTTCTGTTTTATTTAATGTTAATGAAAAGTATACGTTATGAGCACCCCACAGTTATGCTGAAGGTGTTTTGATCGGTTCTCATATTGATTATTACATTATGGAATTAATGAAAACACACACAACAATATAACAGCAGTTATTTTACAGACTGAAACAAACAACTTTCAAAAAGAAAATCAACTAAGAAATACCCTGAGGTATGCAGTTTCAAGCTAAGACAGATGCATGCCATTTTACATACATTAGAATTGGCATTCATTTATCAATAGCTACAAATTACGCATTAATAAACACCTACTTTTATAATTTAGGTTGTTGTACGGTCTTTCACATGACATATGGAAGTTTTGTACAGCATAGAAAACTATACATTAAGCTACTTAAAATAGCATATATCTCATTCCTGAAAAGTTCATTGTATCAAACTTTCAATGAAATAGGAGTCAACTTATAGACATTGATAAAAATAGCACTCACTAATAACATTCATAATAACAGATTTAATACTTCAAGTCAATGGTGTGGGTAAAAATGTTTTTAATGTCTCTTGCACCTTGACATATACATAGTTTAGTACAAGGTACGCATTGGTCATAAAATACACATATAACAGAAACTTTAGTGGATCAAATTGTCAATGTAAAGATCGAGGATTCGATTCCCCGTCGCACCAAATATACTCAGATCTTCATCCATGGAAGCATTATAATGTGACGTTCAATCCCACTATTCTTTTATAAAAATGTATCTCAAAAGTTGGTGGTGGGTGATAAGAAACATTAGGTTCTTATTAACTCTACTTATGCCAAAATAAGCTACATAAATAAAGTTAAATATGGCTAGAATAGTTTTAAAAGTGGGGTTGAGACACTTACATATAAATACATTCATTGAGTATTATTATGTTGATAGAAATATTTATAATCTAATACCCTGACAGTGAATCTGATCAATATTTCTTCCCTCTTCATAATAACCCAAACATTTCCTCTTTAATGACTTCATTGTGATAAAGGAAATATTTTTGTCCTTAAAATTTTGATTCAGGTTTATAACTTTTCAGTTTATATTCATTCCAAAACATCGATTATTTTTAATTCTTGTAAATATGTTTATAAAGAAGCGTCATGTTAAATAATGATTTGAGATAATTAAAGGGTAGATCAATTTACTCTTTAGCAAGACAACTAGCACTGAATACTACGCACGTCCATTATTCTGTATCATAAGACTAGCTCAACTAGCACTGAATATTACACGCGTCCATTATTCTGTACCAGTGCTACCTCAACTAGCACTGAATATTACATGCGTCCATTATTCTGTATCATAAGACTAGCTCAACTAGCACTGAATATTACACACGTCCAATATTCTGCACCACGTTTCCATACAATAAGTTATTAAGCTACGATCTTTACCACAGCACTTCACCTGGAATTGTGTTTTCAGTCCTATGTGGAGTATTCTGTTTGGTAATAGACGGTCAGTTACTCTACTTTTCGTCCTCAGTATTTTTGCACACTTGACTAACTTGGGTCTTGGAACTGAACGACTTTCCTGCGTCTAGTATTCGGCCCATTCCTCCATAGCACGTTACCATTCCCAAGCGAGATTATTCTTTGAGTCGCCCGAAGAAGTTGGATACTCCAGACTGGAGTTACCGTCTTCGCTTAACCGAACATTTCTCAAGCTATCCTTCCCTACCTATTTAATTGTTCGAAATCAGGTGACTTTGTGAGCTTTGCCATGGTTTATCATGCCTCGGTTGTTGCTCACAGATTCCCCTTTACAGTTTCTGTGTTCACCGCCGAATTGCATAATCACGTGGTTGCTAAAATGTGCCCTAATTGTTTACACAAGCTCTTTAAGTTCTACGGGCCCTGGAATCACTTAAAGTGACATCTTACCCTGTTCTCCTTAAGATTTTCAACCAACTGGACTAATTTTCTCTGGCATCTATCAATACTCAATTTTTCTGGAAAATGGTCATGTCGGTATTCAGAAGGAAAGAGTTTGCTGACACACCGACAACCTCTATCTCTTCTGATGGCATTACGGCTGGGTCTGTTCCATATATAGATTACGGTCCCAGGTTCCAGGCTCGGTTTTGCGCTAGTTGACAGTTGGAGTGACGAACATTCCGACAAGCTTTTCCAGATCAAACCTGCTTTTTGTCCATTTAGTTCCTGCAATGATAATAGGGAAGATGTTGTCCTGATGAGGTTCCTCATTGGTCACAGCTTTTTAACTTTGTTTTTTTCTTTTATCCGGCGCGTATGCACAAATCTATGTCCTTTGTAACACTCAAGTCACATTAGCACACATTTCACTCTAATGTCATCCTTACGACCCTAAGTAACGGCACCATTTCCATAAGAATTTATCATTAACCTTGGTTAGTGTAATTGTTGACATTGAAACTATCCGAATTGAGTGTGTTTTAACTTACAGGGTAATCTGCCCTTTTATTTCTATCCAGGTTTTACCCTTTTGTATCTCAGATTTCAAAAAACAACAATAAAAAAAAATCCTGTGTTTTACCAATTTTCGATTTTGATTTGTATCTTGTCTTCTATTGAATATTTAGTATGTTGATTTTATCTGTTTTACGTTTTATAATTTTTATATTTTTTTACTTTTTACGGGAAGTTTTGATAAAACAATATTTACTTCTTTATTTTTGCATTGGTTTGCCTTTTTTTTACCGGCTGTTTGGGCCTCGCATGGCCAGATGGTTAATTATGGCACTCTATTCATAATCCGAGAATCGCAAGTTTGGATCTTTATCACACCAAACATGCTCGTCCCTTCAGCAATGGGGGCGTTATAATGTGACAATCAATCATACTATTCGGCGGTAAAGTTGTTTTTGTTTGTTTGTTTTTGAAATTTCGCACAAAGCTACTCGAGGGCTATCTGTGCTAGCCCTCCCTAATTTAGTAGTGTAAGACTAGAGGGAAGGCAGCTAGTCATCACCAGCCACCGCCAACTCTTGGTCTACTCTTTTGCCAACGAAAAGTGAGATTGACCGTCACATTATAACGCCCCCACGGCTGGGAGGGTGAGCATGTTTGGCGCGACTTGGGTGCGAACCCGCGATCCTCAGATTACAAAGCGCACGCCTTAAAGTGCTAGGCCATGCCAGGCCTTTCTTTGGTAAAAGAGTAGTCCAAGAGTTGGCGGTGGGTGGTGATAACTAACTACCTTTTTCTAGTATTACACTGCTAAGTTAGGGATGGCTAGCGCAGATAGCCCTCGTGTAGCTTTGCACAACAATCCAGAACAAACAAACAAACCGCCTGTTTGGAGCAGATACCATAGCTGCATAGCACCAATAAACACCAAACAAGCAAACTGTACCATAATGATGGCTCAACTAACTCACAATATTACACACGCTCATAATGATGTGCCACATATAAATAAACTGCAAGTGTGCCTCACTTACCTGAGTTTGTACAATATAAATTAAATGCAGCCACACAGTTTGAAATTTAATTATATCGATAGATTAAACGTAATTAAACAGAGGTAATAAATAAAGTATAAAATAACATATATTAGATGGTTAATTCTTTAGGGACTATCTATTGCAAATTTTGGTCATGGAACTTCTCTTTACCGGCGATGCTGCCCTTGCTACCAACGAACATAAAACTCACACGTGTTCAAGAAGTTTTCTCTCACCATCAGTTGTACGAAGACTGTTATGTTAGGACAAGAAGTTTGATCCAGGCGACACCTCTAGAAATGTAGTCAAGAATTTCAATTACACTGGATTAACAGTGTTTTATAGGTTTAAAAAAACATAAGCATTGAAAAGGCAACTACCATCTTCATCAGACCACCAAAACGAGCCTGAAGCGAGTCGAAACTTGCCAACAAAAATCTATACGTTTGTAAATAAAGCCGGTGTGTTCAGAATCCACAGAGAAAGCAGAGAAACAGAGACAACATGACAAGAAGACCAACAACATCCTCCTACGCTGCCTACGTCACATCAAGTAGCAAAACAAAGTGACATCCATAGAGGTGCTTCACAAAAGATGACTACCGTTCGTGACAGTAGTTTTCAGAAAGAGAGACCTCCATTCTGATTGAGAAATAACAGAAAATGGACGAATTTTCAAGGACTTAATGTGTGGGGAACTAACAGAAGATAGAAAACAAGTCGAGCGCTTAAAGTCCCTCTTCAAGGTTACGTGAAAAAAGGCATGAAATGTCTTTGGAATTGACCCAAGATATCTGGAGACCTCAGCGGGTGACAGAAAGAAGAGATTCACTCTTATTCATCATGTTTGTTATGAAGAGACACGACAAGAAGTGGAAACACATTAATTTAGACCCATTCCCTGGCATCACATACAAGTGTAACAACTGTTACATAATCTACAAGTACACTATTAGTTTCTTTAGGTTACGTGAGAAGTAGCATCCATGCAACATCTATAAACTTCACTCTTCATCATTTTGTTCTCAGATAAACGGATTCCGACAGCAATATACATTGCAACTAATTAGTGTTTGAAAAAAGTTAAGAGACTTAACTTTTGTTAGATTTTCACATTAGGATTTCACGGATGAAAAACAAACTTTGTTGCAATAGTAATAATTATTCTATGTCTAGAAGTAAAAAAAAATCGCACTTGTCCACCTTAAGATCTTGGAAGCAACGAAATAAAGAGAAATGGAAAGTAAAATTTCCGATCAACTTAAGAACACATCGATGGTACAGGTCTGAAAACCCGGGAGGTCAGAGTGCTCCACTCGGGGGATTGAGGGTTCGAATTCCTGTAATAGCAAACATGTTAACCCTTTCAGCACTGAGGGAGGGAGCTATAATATGACGATTACTCCCAATATTCGTTGGTAATTTAGTAGCTAAATACCAGAGAGAAGGCAGCTAGTCATCATTACCCATCGTCAAGTCTTGGGCTACTATTTTACCAACGAATAGTTGGATTAATCGTAACATTATAGTTTTCTACCTCACGGCTGAAAGGACGAACATGCTTGATATTACAGGAATTCAAACCCTCAATCCTTCGCAAATAGCTCTCGTGTAGCTTTAGGCGAGCCCTTTCAGTGGCTCAGCGGTATGTCTGCGGACTTACAACGTTAAAAACCGGTGAAGTACAGATAGTCCATTGTGTAGCTTTGTGCTTAATTCAAAACAAACAATTCTAACATGCAATTAAAAAAGAAATTAACGCTTATTGTTTATTCTGAGAATTTTTAGAGGCAACCTACTGCCTACAGGATAATCATAAATTTGCTTATCTGTTTACTAAAAGTCCTAAGTATTTTTAAAATATGTTAAAAAATAATACAGAAAGACAATAGTATTTTATGCGCAAACATTTGAGTTAAAACACACATTTAATATCTAGATGTACGGATAGGACTTGACATTTTTAACCTGAAAGCGTCTTATGCGACACATTTGCTAAATAGTGAAATAAAAAAAAAACATTATATTTCATGCATGGCCGTCTTTAAATTAGAAATGCTGACCATAGGAATGATAACCAATCAGCATAGCACGCCACCTACAAAGTTGCTTTTCACTGAACAGCAGGTTTAATTCTCACAGCTGAAAGTTCTGATCTGCTGCATATTTTTAGCTGGAATCTCAGACCTTCTAGTCTTCAGCCTACCATGCTGATCATTATAAATCACAACCGTCTCAAAATTAAAAGTACAAAAGGAGGTAAAAATATGATAGATAAGGGGGACATGCTAATTTTAGACCATTTTGTAAGTTTGTTTATACTTAAACACAAAGTGACGCAATATACGATCTGTGTTCTGCTCAGTCGGGCATCGAAACCTGTAAGTTGTAAGTCCGCAAACATATCATTGGGCTACTGGGGATCGAATTAAACGTTGATGACGAAACATGGTTTTGGAGAGATATGAAAAGAAATTCGAAATGTGATTTGACATCAGAGGGCTTGAAAAAAAATTCAAGTAATTTATTTACTTCGTATTAAAATTATAAAAGAGCATTTGAAAGAACAACCAGATTTACCCGTAAAACAAAAAAAATATATCAAATAATTAATGGTATTTGGAAACGTAATGCAATTGTGGAATTAATGTTTTACCAGTTATGAATATAAATTATTTTTCATATTTTTGTCCTGAATACACTACTAATGATTAAAAGTTTCTATGTTTTTTAATTTCACGCATGGCTACTCAAGGGCTATCTGCGGTAGCCGACCCTAATTTAGAAGTATAAGACAAGAGGGAAGGTAGCTAGTCATCACCACCCACCGCCAACTTTTGAGCTTCTCTTTTATCAACGAATTGTCCTTGGCCGAAAGGACAAGCAGGTTTGATGTGACGGGGACTCGAACCCGCGACCATCAGATTACGAGTCTGATTGAGAGTACTTAGACTGTATGTATATGTCATGCAATGAAAGAAGAAACTTAAGAAATCCCATCACTACTTCTACTGGCCACCCCCAGTGACTGATCTATATTCATTACTACTTCTACCGGCCATCCCCTGTGACTGATCTATATTTAGTCGACACTGGAGTCATTAAATGTTGCGTTTCAAAACAAAAATAACTATTTATTTGATGAAACTACACTCTTAAAAAAACACGCAAATTTGTTTTATTTTAAAGAGAAATATATGTAATAACGTTACAAACTCAGAGTATGTGATGTTACACGTGTTAAAGCAATGATTGTCAGACCAAATAACAGTAAAAGTTGTGAACTTTGAAAACGGAGGAAAACATCTGATTTTTCGCCAAAACGCATTCCTGTCCAATAAATTTGTTTGAGAGATCTGCATGTTATGCAAGTGAAACATGTGCAAAAATCCTTATAAAAGTGACGGGTTCTCGCTTTCCATAGCTCAGTGTTAAGCCAAGACTGACAGAAGCACAACGCAACAACGCCATTGGTCACTTGGAAGGAGGTGAATCTCGATTAGATGTTGCCACAGCTGTGAATGTCCACCCAAGCACCATCACAAGGCTATGAAATCGTCAACAACAACATGGATCAACTCGCGACCGTCCACGATCTGGCAGACCACGCCCGCACAATATCGCTATATCCGGTCACGTCACTTTCGGGATAGGACACCCACTGCGACGTCTACTGCCTCAACCATACCAGGGCTGCGTAGAATTACCGATCAGACCGTACGCAACCGTCTACGAGATGCAGGATTCTGACCTCGACGTCCAGCTAGAGGCGTCATCCTCACCCAGCAACATCGTCAAGCACGGCTGCAGTGGACTCGGGCACATCGTGTATGGCCTCATCGACGATGGAGGCATGTTTGGTTTAGCGATGAATCACGTTTTATGCTTCGTAGGCAGGATGGAAAAACCCGTGTTTACTGTCGCCAAGGTGAACGTTTTGCAGCAAACTGTGTGCAGGAAGTTAACATATTTGGTGGTGGCAGCTTCATGATGTGGGCTGCCATCGCCTACAATGCCAGAACAGACCTTTTTCACATTCGAGGGAATCTTACGGTTCAACGATACGTCAACGAGATTCTTAGGCCCCATGTGCAACCCATCATGGTAAACGTCAACGACGTTTTTCAATATGACAACGCCCGTCCTCACACAGCCCGACTCACCACTGTCTTCTTGAGACACCACAACATCAACGTTCTTCCCTGGCCCTCCAGATCACCAGATTTAAATCCCATTGAACATCTTTGGAACGAGTTGGAACGACGTCTGCGACGGCGACAGCCTCAACCGCAGACTTTACCTCAGCTTGCAGCAGCTTTGCAGGCTGAGTGGACAGCCATTTCACAGGATGTGATTCATTATCTCATCGCTTCCATGGTCAGGAGATGCCAAGCAGTTATTGATGCTCACAGGGGGTATATTCGTTTTTGACGTTGAGTGACGTTAAACTTCAACTAGTGAGCGTGCGTGGACTTCGCTTTGGATGTTCAGCAGTGAATGTACAAAGTTTTACACATGTCGTACAAAACTACCCGGAATAAACTTGTTAACAATATGTCTCAAATTTTGCCTTTTGCATTTCTTTTTTAGAAGAGTACATGTATGATAGGTACAAATGCAAAATTCTAGGTGGAGTTAGAAGAAAAGAAACAAAGGAATGTCTTTCAGGTTATTAGTAGGGTGATCAAAACTCGATCTGTGAGTCCAGTTGTCAGACTGTTATATTTATCTGGCTGACAATTATCAACTGTCCTGCTCTGCTCTAAACAGTTATTTCATACAAAATATTAAAAACCTTTCTGAGAAACATCACAACTGTAACCACGGAAATTGCGAACATATAATACACTATCTTCTCTCACATGGCACTTCAGACGTGTTAAACGTTACTGCGAATATAATCACTTGATGGCGACACTTGTCGTGATATAAACCAGTGATTCCCAGCCTTTTTTAAAATTGTTCACCCCTTAAGTTCGAAAAAAAAGATAAAAAGTATTAAATTAAATTGTAATTTTTATGACTTAAATATACATCAAACTACAGCTAGAGTTAATAGAAAATAAAATAAATAAATTTACCAAACAACAAGTAGAATACATAGTAATAATTAATTACTTTTTCTCTCTAAAAAGGGCCCGGCATGGCCAAGCGTGTTAAGGCGTGCGACTCGTGATCTGAGGGTCACGGGTTCGCATCTCGGTCGGGCCAAACATGCTCGCCCTTTCAGCCCTAGGGGCGTTATAATGTGACGGTCAATCTCACTATTCGTTGGTGAAAGAGTAGCCCAAGAGTTGGCGGTGGGTGGTGATGACTAGCTATCTTCACTCTAATCTTACACTGCTAAATTAGGAACTGCTAGCATAGATAGCCCTCGAGTCTCTTTGTGCGAAATACAAAAAAACTTTCTTTAATTTGTTATGTAAATTATAATTTACATTCACACTAACATTCAGATTTCAGTAATTTCCGAGTGAAACACTTACTCATTTGTGAAGCATTGTTTTAGGTCACAGATCTGCATATATTTTATTTTATTTGTTTTTTTTTCAATTTTAATCGCAAAATGACACAGTGGTAACCTGATACGGATATTGAAATCAGAGTTTTAGCGTTATAAGCCTTCAGACTTACTGTTTAGCCACAGAGACTGTATCAAATATAGATCGGGATTTTAAAATCTTGGACTTCATTGGACTTTCAACACATTTGCAAACTAATTCCAGCTAACTAGCAGAAAACAAGTATTAATATCTGAAATCATTTAAGATCGTATGTAATGATGGAAAACTGTATTGAAGTGCATGATGGAATTAAAACAGTTTTTTATAAACAAATTGTGTAAAAAACAAATAATTTTGAGGTGTTTTAAAGATACATCACTCTGAACAAATCTTTGTTTAATTCAATTCCAAAGAAGCACAATGGGTTATAGCACTATGACTCCTGCAGAGATCTAAACCAGAAGTTAAATATTATAAACACTTGAGCATATGTTGAGCCACCTGGTGCATGACTTGGAGTGAGATGAGTAAAATGGGAAAAATACAAAAAGTAAACAACGTTTCTTTAATGTTCAAGAACTGAAAGAAGACTTTGTTCTCTCTAGAAGACCTACCACCCTGATGCAGTTTAATACGAAACAAATAGAAGATCCATTTTCTAGGTATAACAGACCCTCTCTCCAAGTAATACAGCGATATGTCTGGAACTTACAACGCTGTAAACGGGGGTTCGTAACCAGTGAGGAACGAGCACAAATAACCCATTGTTTAGCCTTGCACTTGACTACAAACAAACCAGGTATGACACACACATTTATATATATAAATACAGGGATAGACAAAAAAAAAGTGATTTCCTTTAAAATTGTTGTTAATTTGTTATATATTTCATTAGATGGCAGAAAAAATATATAAACTATGCGTTTTTAGAACGCATTCAGCAAGATCAGTTTAAATGTGATCTCAAATCCCAGTGTTAACATTGGCTTTTATATATATCTGAACTTTTTGTACTTTGTGTTACAAAAAAATGTATTGTGCACGTGGTTTAGTTTCTCAGATCTTCTTGTTCCAAGTAGCCCACAAAATAATTTTGTTGATTTTGTTACATTTCGTAATATAATAAAAAAACAAAACAAGTAAGTATCTAAATGCAAAAAAGGAGGAAAATATACCAGAAGAATAACCTTTAAAATACCTTACATCTGCTTTGCTCTTACGGCGTTTCTTGAACTCGCTATTTTCACACGTTCTTACACTGTCACGCTTTATCGTTTTAGTAGCATTAATTGTCACTAGATGTCCGTAGTGAAGCTTTAAATTTCAGACCGATTTACATCGAGGAAAATGTATTTCGCTGTGGTGAAACTACACATACACGCTTTATATATTTTAAGTGTAACGGTAATTTTTTTAGAAAAATAAATGTAAATGTCAGTAAAATTAAGGGTATTTTTCTTAAGACTCATTTTCTTAGAAATCTATAGATACATCGAAGATCATGTTAGTTCGAAAATTTTTGAAAGATCTTAACCGAAGATGGCGATTTAGACAACGGATTTATGCTCTTATTATCTAAGACTATTCTCACAGCATGTTTTAAAACATACTATTGATGAGTGAGGAGGAAGAACAACAATTATTGATTATTCTTATCGTTTTTAATTAAACATAGAGCGACACAAAAAGATATCGGTTCTCTACCCATCATGGGTAACGAAACTCGATTTCTTGTGTTCGAAGTCCGCAAAAATACCGCTGTGCCACTGGGATGCTAATTACTACCAATAAAAGACCTCTTTTACTTGTTGCCATTGGCGACAATCATTTAATTAATTTAAAAACCATAAGCCCCCACTGTGTTTAATTACAAGCAAACAAACAAATTGAAACCATAAAAGACTTTAATTAAAACTTCTATGTATGTATATGTATTTAAATCAAGGAGCAAACATACGACAAGTACATAATAAGTGAGACGTTGTTAATGTTTCAGGCTGTTTTGTCTATATAAGTGTATAGAGTCGCCATCTAGACTGACAACTGTGGACGTCGCTGTAATCCGTTAAAAAACGCAGTAAATAAGATATGAAAGAAGACAAGAAGAAAAACAAAGTCCGTGTCCTTTGGAACATATTAATTTCCGAAAGAGTTTTTTTTTCTTTGGTTTGTTTTGAATTTCGTGCAAAGCTACACGAGGGCTATCTGCCGTCCCTCATTTAGTAATGTAAGAGAAGAAGGAAGGCAGCTGGTTATCATCACCCACCGCCAACTCCTGGGCTACTTTTTTATCAACGAATAGTGGGATTGATCGCTCAGCTGATAGTCCAATGTGGTTCTGTTCACAAAAACAACCAAGACCAAAATAATAAAATAAAATAATGCTTTGTTAAAAGATGAAATTATACATTCTATTTATTACGTTTGAATGAAACAAATGTTTCTTTTTCACTTTCGAACATCAGCAAAACTTTAATTCATCAAAACGTAATACAAACATTTTACATACCCGTTTGTGAAAACAAACAAACAAAACTATTTATAGAATTTCCAAAATTTTAAGGCGAAAGCTCGTGTTCTGAATAAGGTTAATACTGAAAAATATTTCATAGTAAAAGGACAAAGTGTACTTCGTATCAAATCAAAAGGGGAAAAATTGCTGGTTTTATATATATATATATTTATATATTATGTACAAGTGATACTGTAAGAACACGACAAAAGTTGTCAAAGGTAATTGTATTATATTGTTAATTTAATACAATATACGAAAAACTCCAGTTTCTAGCATCTTAAAAATACATTGTTTTGTACTTACATCAAAAGCAAAGTTAAAAATATAGGAAGAAGGAAATCATTTCCCATTATTGACAAGAAATTCCTCAAAAATAGTTATATTTCTTAAGTACGTTTCTTAAAACGTAATGAAATAGTTGAAACATCCAAAACGACAGAAAGGAACATTTTGATATCAATTTCAAGAATAATTGAAATGTCTCTAAGCTATTACTTCATCCAATAATGTAATACTAACAATAAATAACAATTCCAAATATTTTATTGAAACACGTCATTTACGTGTTGAAATTATAAAATTATGATTATTATTAGAAATGTAATTTAATTTTCATTGTGTTGAATGTGTCACAACTGAACTCGTTATTAAGTTTACAATATTTCATAACAACTGTAGCTCTGCTCATTTAATATTAAATATGTTTGATGGTTAAAATACGGTTTCTTCAGCCATCGTTGTTATTCGTGTTGCTTCTTCTGTTTGATTATTGTCTGACGTCGACGATTTTTCGATCACACTATAGGAATGGTCAAGTTTTGTTGTCTTTGGTGTAAAAAGCAGATTACAGTTTGTGCAGTCCACACATCCTGGATCAGTGACTGACAGCTTTGATAGTTGAGGTCGGATTGCATTGTCCAATTCTTCTGCAAGCTCGTCCTCCTGTGGGTCATCCTTGTTGTCATTATCATTTTTATCCTGTTCGAACCGTATCCTAGTTTGGAAGTTGGGTTCACTTGCTGTTCTTGGGGTATGTAAAACGGGAATGGCAAGAGCGCATTCATCCGTCTTCTGTTGTCTTCCTCCCCCTTTGACACGAACATGTTCATATTTGGGGTTCTTAATCCACTTTATTGGCCCTGAAAGCGGAAAAGCATCAGAACTGTTGGTCATCCCCAGATTTCGAAGGCGAGGCCACGATGTATTACGACTTAGTCGGAGACTATTTGATGAATGGTTCCTGTACAAACGGATAGATCCCTGTGAACTAGAGTTTTTGTAACTAACAGCTCGCTGAGAGCGTTTATCCTTGCCATCTTGCCAAACGCAACAACATGAAAAACAAAAGCAGTAGATACTGGGAGATCCTGTACACAGTTTCTCCCTGAAGGCCACCCGAAAACGATTGGACATAACGCTGTATAGGATCGGGTTGATGGTTGAGTTGAAATAATAAAAACAACCTAAAGAAACGATAAGAACATTCAAAGTATATTGAAATATTTTTGGCTCTATTATCATACTGTTTGAAAATGAATAAAATCCTGAGCTCTGTCGAAAAGTGGATCTTTTTTTCTTTATGGGCAAACTGGTAGTCCTTGTAGAAGAAAGATCCACCTTTCGAAAGAGTTACAGGGATTTTATTCATTCTGGAAAAAGACTTCTTGAGCTTAAGTGTTTTTCCAACATTATATTGTTTCGATGGTATATTAGATATTAAATAAATAATTACTTATATAAATACCAAAAACAAACAATTTTGTTTAAAATTCATTGTTTATATTTTGAAATATCCACTTAATTAGTTGAAGAAAGTATACTATTGAAGACTATCCAATGTTTTTTTATTATTAAACAAATAAATTATTGTGTTAAAGGATTGATACCATCCAAGTAATTTCATTATTAAATAAAGACAATATCACGTAGATAAAAAAAAATCATTTCCCAGTTATTTTCCTTACTATCCATATTGAAGTTTTGTTAATATATTGTATGTTGTGTATTATTTACAAATATGGAATGTTTTTATTCCCTTAAAGAAATATTCTTCATAAAACATTGTGATTTTTCTGATTCAGGAACTTTCCTTAATAGAATCTTCGGATTAACTTCCATATTCATAAAGATATAAAAGCCACAAAAATCAGAAGAAAAAATGGTCCATACCTTTCATTGCATCCTTTAGAATATTTCATTACTTTCTGATTTGTGTAACCTGAGAAGTTTTCATTTTAACAGCTGCTAATATCTACCATTGGTAATACACTTTGCATTAATTATTATATACAATGTTCAGCTTGTTTGTTTCGGGTATTCACATACACAAAAAACTACTCAAGGGCTACCTGCGCTAGTCGTACTTAATTTTGAAATAATAGACAAGATGGATGTTAACCAGCAAACACTATACTCACTAACTCTTGACTAGCCGAATATTGGAATTTGATTGCTGTAATAAACCATGGTTCCAAACTGTGGAGGGCAATTTTGCTACAACGTTTTAAAAACTAATGATCATCGTTTAGCCGTGTTCAAATCTGAATACATCATTTCTTACACTGCTCGCCAAATGTATTATAGAAAACAATGATTTTACCTCCTTAAGAAAGAACATTTTGGTTCATCTCTCCACAGCAGCTGTACATTCCAAAGAACACACTTTTTATTATAAAAGTATGACATCTATACATAAACAACGTAACTTACTAATGATAAAGAGAAAAAACATAATGTGTTGTACTTTTAATTTCAGACTCAGCATGGCCAGATGGGTTAAGGCGTTCAACTCGTAATCTGAGGGTCGCGGGTTCGAATCCCCCTTGCACCAAACATACTCGCCCTTTCACCCGTAGGGGCGTTATAATTAACGCTCAATTCCGCTATTTGTTGGATAGCCCTCGTGTGGCTTTGCGCGAAATTCAAAATAAACCAATGAAATTGAGAACAAGAGATACACACGTCTAAACTCCTAATCAGAACACACATAAATAATTTGATACTACGGATATTTTGAATCGCAATGCTATACGTTATTTCCGAGAGCAATAATGTTTGTAGCGTCACACGATTTACTTAATACCAACAATGACAAAACATAGTTCTAATATGTGTCGTTCCACCATGACTTTATATTGGTTGTGGTTTTCTCGTGACTTGTTAATCTACGTATTTATTTATTTTTTATTGTTACATATTTTACTGTCTGTATATCTTAACTGTCTTAAATGTCTCGAGTTTGTTCTTAGTTTTATGATAAAGCTCACGTCTTTCTTTTGAACTCAAACTTTTTACTGGTTGTGAGGAAGATGTGTCGTGTCGTATGTCTCTTTTATGTGAATATCTATGGATTAGTTTAGAGTTGGTTAGCTTATTTGCTTGAGATGATTACTGGTAGTATGTGAAGACATCAAATAAACCTGTGATTGTTTTAATGGGTAACATGAAACTGGTGTGATTACTTGTGTTTAAACTGATTGATTGATAACTTATTAGGTCATCTAGATAAAAACTAATAAAGTTTTATTTCAATCGAACAAGACCTATCAGCACACGTGCTCATGATTTTAAATTACTGATTTCTCTATATGAAGTGGATTGCACACTGGCTATTCTTGCCGTATTGACACGTGACGTCAGCGGTATCCATATTGTCGGTCCCAACATTGTCGAGTTTAATTGTGTTAATTGTAAGGATATCCAAATGAAAACTGGATGTTTCGTAATAATGTTACTCTTTTAAATTTAATTATATCAGTTTTTACGATATTTTTGTAACTTCACTCGGCACAACTTAATATACTTACATATCTTATTTGTTTTAGTGTTTATAGCAACTATAACAAAGAAATGGCTATATGAATCACAAAAATTTGTTTATACAATTGTTATTGCAAAAATAACGAGAACAATAACTGACAATATTGTATTAATCAACATTTATTTTATTTTTATCTGCTATATTATTAATAGAGTTAGAATCCTCGTCACACCAAACGCGCTCGCCCTTTCAGCTATGGGAGCGTTATAATGTTACTTTCAATCCCACTATTCGTTGGTTAAAGAGTAGCTTAAGAGTTGGCGGTGGGTGGTGATGACTAGCTGCTTTCCCATTTGTTTTACACTGCTAAATTAGGGACGGTTAGCGCAGATAGTTTTGCACGAAATTAAAAATTAAATAAATAAACAAACTTTATTAATAAGAAAGTAACGAATAAGTTTGTGGTAAAGTAGAAAGTACTGTACAAATAACATCAATTATTGATATTAAAATAGAACAAAACATATAAGTACACTAATAAAATACGGATACTAATAAATTAGGTTAAGTTACTCTCCAATGTGTATATGAATTTTGTAAAAATTAAACGTAACAACTTATACTGGACAGTACAGTTTTCTGCTGCTTTTATTTAATGACTCATGAGCAACATTTTATATGTAGCTTTGAACTGTTGAAGAGTTGGGTTGACATTACAACTGAAAGATGACCTAAGCAGTATCGTGACTAATGAGAGTGAAGCTGATAACATTACATATAACTGTTAGGCACAACTGATTGTAGTTAGAAACCCAATAAGTGATGATTTATTTGAGGTTCTAAACATTCTCTGGCTTGTGATGTCTTTTAAATGTAAAACACGTTTCTTTTCTCTTTCCACTAGAAAATGTTTCCCAAACAACTTGTCGGAACTTTTTAGCCAATGGATTTTTGGAGTTGGACAAATCAAAGAGTCTTAAATTTCTTTTTATAAGTTTAACTGTAGGCTCACGTTCCTTAACCTCCATCACTACACGTTAAAATATGACACTTTCAGTACAACGGGGGTTCATATGGACCCCGCATACATTTAATGATCATAATGTTGAAGCTATGATTTAGATGTTGAAAAGTTAACATACTGGCTTCTCATAGCATTGTGTGGATAAACTGTAAGAAAAACTTAGTACCACAAGTATATAATATGTGATTTATTAATTTAAAATATGAAATTTATTTATATCCATTTTCTCATATTTAGACAAAATATTGTCATCATTGACATATATTTTGATAATATAGGACCACTTCTTCTGTAATTGACATCTCATTATTAATATTATGTAAAATATTGAATGAAGAAACAGATATCTCATATATGTAACAAAAAACACCAAATAGTACGAAAATGTGCTTGGGGTCCGAATAAACTCAAGGGGGTCGAACTATATCAAACTTTGTTTCAGAGCTAAACTATTGCCAAACATTGGACAACATGTAAGCAAAACCTATTCTGAGCGAACATAAAGTGTTTGTCATATTTTTTTAACAGTCATTTCACAAACACTCATACACTGTACACTATGTGTGGAGTGATCAGTGCAGACATGGTTTCCACGTGCTGTACAGAATTGACAGACTTTCCTGTCTGCGATTGTTGCTGGAACACCTTGACCAGCAAGCTGTCTGGTGTCAAGCAATCCTAGCTCTACAAAGGCAGATTTGACGTCTTTCTGCATTGCACGGGGATTCCGGATACGTCTCTGAAGTACGTTCTACTCATTATTTCACTAAATAGAGAGAGATATCTAAATACGTAATCATTGTTCATTACAATGGATAACGTCTGTGAATCCATACACACAATGCCTGACGAAGACACAGAGCTCCACATCTGTATATTACTTGGGATCTCTACGGACCCTATGCAACTTTTTATTCACATAAATTATTGAACTGCAAAACATCTAAAGTTTTACTATTAATGTATCAGAGGATGATAGTGTGACAGTTACATAAAGATATAACTGGTCAATAAAAATATATTAACAAATATTTATTATTGGGATCCATATGGACCCCAGGTGTACTGATGAAGGTTAAAAATACGTAAGGTAGAATTTTTTTTATAAAGTTCTATGGCAAAGTAGTGCAAATTTTTCCTTTTTTCATTGAATATAGCTTTATCGTAATTTATTTTCTAGGTGTAAACTTTTCTATTCTTGCAATTTCTGCAAAGCGGAAATGAACTGTTATTTAATGAGTTCACATTTTAAAGCGTTTAAAATGACACTTAGTAAGTGTCATATATCAAAACATCACATACTTTTGCATTTGTTATTACCAGAGTGAAAACGCCATATCTGTAAGTTTTTTGACGTTATACTGACATTTAGGTTTTTCAACATAAAGTAGTGGCAACATGGACCATTACAAACAAGCACCACAGTTGTGATTGTGACATCTGACGGCTTCTGTTGGTGCATTCTCACCAAGTTTGTTTGTTCTTGTGCTGTCATGTCATTAATAAAAAAAATAGACAACAGACACATTCTGGTTATGCTTTATATAAATAAAACAACCGTAACAATCAATATATCGTCTTCTATATCTGCCCTAACCTCAATATAACCATCAGATTTCTTTTTTACCACTTCATCTGTTTCATTATCAGATCTCCATCTAACATTAAAGCCTAAATAACTTTACTTGTTCACTTATTTCCTTTTTCCTACTTGTAACGTGTTGAATGCTTTTGTGTGAAGCCTGGAACCTTTTGAAGTATACAGGACTGTAGCAGAGTTAGATCGAAAGTCTTACAGAGCTGTAGAACTTGGTGCAGTAAAACTGCAGTGTTAAAGGAAAAGATATAACGTGAAGGGTATGCTTTGCCAGTCAACTTTTTCTTCGGTTAGTAATAACTACTTTTTAAACACTTCTTGAGAATAATAATAAAAATTGATACTTAGCACATTAAACTTTTTGGTGGATATTAAATTTACTATTTTTACAAAGTTTGCATAATCAATTTTAAAGAACTAGTTGTTAGTTTCAAACGCTTTTGTTGTGAAAACTTTCCTTTTTTCTAGCTATATGATCAACCGTTTTATCTATATTTCTTTTTATAGTCGCTCTCACATGGGAGATATTATCTATATTATCTATATATTATATATAGGTACATGATCTGTGCACATGTTGTGCTTATGGTAGCTGGGTTAGAAGCGGTATTGTCAGATGTACTTGGATCGATGTCTTTTTGTTCCGATATCCTCTTTTTGTTTCACAAGCTACAAATAAATCACAAAATATAATTAACTTACAAATTGCTATAACATTCACAATATTTCCTTTAACTTTAACTTAACTTCGTTAAGTGTGCAATCTGCTTTATTGTTTGACTATTGTAATTATTATCATGTTTAATATTTACTATTATCTTCTATAGAAATACTATTGTAATGTTCAACATGAAAATTATAGTCCACGTATGTAAACAAACGTAGCACGAGCGTCATTACACACAGAAATGAATATCCTTCAAAACAACAATTGAACCATAACTGATTAGTAAAAACAACAATTGTACCATAACTGATTAGTAAAAAAAACAATTGTCCCACAACTGATCAGTAAATTTTAAATTCTCACTGATGTTATGTTTTTAATCAGATTACTGTGAGTATATAACTTTAAGTATACTAAATTTTTAGTTTATTGACAGTACAATAGTCCTATATGTGGCAGCAGTTTATTTCATATACTTACTTGATCTTCTTAAAATAAACATTATTCAGCAAAATATCTTAACAACTAAAATAACTAAAAACTTTATATAATAAAAAAAAAATTACACAGCTGAATATCAACTGAAGGTTTCACTTAACCAGATTTTAACACTTAAACATACTTGAATCATTATCACACTCTTCTAGAAAGTTATAATGATACTATATCTTTTGTAGATGTTCGGGAAATTCATGTATATGAGGAAAGTATTGTCTATTAGGCAAACGCCCTCTTCTGTTCTAACTAAATATTCTTCTGCTGGCTTTCTGAGTATTTACAATCTATTTTTAAACACTATGGGTCGTGGCCACAGAAAGTTGTATGACATCTGAAAATATATGAAATCAGTTGAGTTACAACTACTGCATCTTAATCATACCAAAGAAAGTTATATGTGTTCAAAAGTCAATATCAGTTATAGTTAAGTATTTTTAATGCCATTAAGCCTTAAGTTACTATATCTAGCAGTTAAATAGCATTAGTGCTGTTAAGGCTTAAGTTACTATATCTAAGATATAAATAAATATACTGTCACTTAGCGTTATTATTACATCTAGTAATTAACTAGCTTTACCGTCATAAAGTCTTGAATTAATATATTTAACAATTAAATATAGTACCCTTAACTTTAATTACTATATTAAATAAAGTTACTACTATTAACCTTGATTACTATATTAAATAAAGTTTCAATCATAAAGCCTTAAGTTACTATATGTAATTACGTAATATCTAATCAGTTTATATTAGTTTATTTATCCGAAAGAAAGAGGAAAAAACTTACCAGTGAAACGATTCAGGAACAGCTCGTGGTCTATTTCATAATTCCAAGTAACACACACTGACAAGTTCACTTTAGTTACGGGTTACACTCCAAGCTTTAGCAACCGAAAAAACGCTTAGGGACAAACAAAATGGCCACTTCCGGTGGTTTTATGTGGAAGGATCAATGTTCAGTTATGTTCATTATAGATTTTTGTATCTTAGATCTCTTTAAACTTCTATATGTGTTTGTTTGTTTCTTTTAAAAAATAAAGCTATAAATAAAATTTATTAATTAAAAAGATATTTTAAAGCAATTGACTTTTATAAAGTAGTTTCTAAGCGACAAACATATAATTTAAGACAGTTGATTTTATATTGTCTTTCGATTGTTAATAACTAACAGTATCATTGTCTGTTTTCTAACAACTGTTTTATCGTGGTAGAATTGAATTAGAATCGAAGTCTCTGAGCATGAGCGCAAACATTCTTTTTGCTTCTGTTTGAAGTAATAAAAATACTAACTGTTGCCTAATAACCTCTCAAAATGATTGAAGGTTTTTATACGTTACGTAATTTTGAATTCAAAATTTTCCAGTGAGACGATTTCAATAAAAGAAATTAAAGGTAAATATTATATTAACTCAAAATAAATTTGAGGAACTCTAGTTTGTTTGTTTTTATAATTTAGATGAAATTAGCTAAGTGGGATACATATAGCAAAATCAAACAGTTTTAAGACAATGTAAATCACTTGCAGAATTAACTAAAAAATTGTCATTGGTTACAAAGACCACTTTGGTGGAGTAAAAACTATATGCTTAGTTTGCAGATTGGTAACAACGTATGATATCATGTATTTAGTGTGAACTTGGGTGACACAGGCGGACCATGTGTTTAACTGGTATTGGGTAACAAAGTAGGTCCACGTGTTCAGTGGCTAAACAGGAACGTCTGTTTAGTGTAGAATGTTAACAAATGAGGCTCACAGTCAGGCGTGAAGTCAGGTTACACACAAGAACAATGGTTTTAGTGTGGGTTTGGGTAATAAAGTAGGATTTTGCAGGATATATGGAGTTTTTGTAAGATAATTGAATATCATGTGTTTCGTGTAGATATTTTATATCAAAAGAGAATACCACGTGTTTCACGTTGAGTTTTGTAACGAAGTAGAGCACGCGTTTACTTTGGATTTTTGTTTTAAAGTATAAAAACACGTGGTACGGTTTTGTAACGAAGTAAAGTATCATGTGCGGAACACAATAAGTTTGGTTTAAATATGGGTAACAAAATAGTACACAGAGTGTTTACAATGGGATTTTTGTAAATAGTATAACACTATTTTGTTTATAACGTAGTTTTGCAACAGACTATAACGACCTTAGTGAGGAGTATGGTATAAAACAATATATTTACTGTAGGGATGTATATTAAGGTAATATACTATGTGTCTGGTTGTGGAGTTTTTGTGACAAATTACGATATGTAATTCATGTAAAGCGATGAATCTACTGTTTAATTTTGTGTCAAAGTAAACTAATATGTATCTACTGACTAATTTCATATCAAAATAGAATAATGTGCGTTTACTGTATAAATTTATATCAAGATAAAATACAGTGTGTCTAGATATAGAATTTTAGTAACAACTTTAAATGCCATGTGATTAGTAAGGGAATTCTTGGTTTGGTTTGTTTTGAATTTCGTGCAAAGCTACACAAGAGTTACCCGCGTTAGTTGGCTCTAATATAGCAGTGTAAGACCAGAGAGAAGTAATCACCACCCACCGCCAACGCTTGGGCAACTCTTTTACCAATGAATAGTGGAATTGAACGTAAAGTCGTTCTAACGCCCCCACAGCTGAAAGGGCAAGCATGTTTGATGTCACGGGGATTCGAGCCATCTGGCCATGTCGGGCCGGAAAGTTTTATAAACAAAATTGGACACAACATGCTTAATGCGATATTGGATAACAAACTAAGGTATAATATCACTTATTAGTGTAGATTTGACTAATAGATATGTACTTTAAGTAACACACGAAAAAGATTGAACAGCGAAGTGTAATAACTTGTTCAAAATTGAAGTGTAAGTGACAGTTAGCTGGAATTATTTCTTCTTTAGCCGACGAGGATATAACTCTTTCTTCTAGTGGACTTTGTGTTATGGTTGATCTTCTTTAAAGATAATTTTGTACATACCTTTAGAACCGTTTTATTGTGTTAAAATCATGTTGCGTAAATAAAACTCAAGTAACCTTAGACTCAACATAATGATTGAGTATATTATATTAAAAACAAAATTCGACGTTTCGTATCACCACATTCGATCATACTCTATGTATTGGACTACAGTACATCTTGACAATAGTCCGTTGCAAATGGTTTCGAACAAAGACTGTTATGCGTAAAAACACCCCTCTGTCCTTGTAGGCTTTCCATGAGCAATCTAGTGTACGATAACGACGCTTTGATGTGTATGTTTTCTTACGGAATAAAATTAATACCAGTTTCATATGCATATACAGTATTATCGATACAACGTTTTGGACAATTTTCTACTTCAGGTATCACTAACTTAACAATAAATTTCTTTTATCTCTTTCAGTAACCACTACGCGTAATTTCCTACACATATATTTTAGACAGTATAGGAGTGCTATTACTGGTATGTTACAGTCGATTATTGGATATGTAAACGTACACTACTTGATTTATAAACAATTACGGTTTTTACAGGAATAGAATGCAGGGCATGTTGGGATGAGCTGTTGGGTCTGTAAGAATTGATTGTTAGGAAATTGTGGTGGAGTAAAATCGGGCGAGCACGTGCAGGGTTGGTTGTAAGTGAAAGATATAAGATATAAGCACATAGATGCATAAATAAGAATCTGTTGAGAAAATGTTGAATAAGTGGACGAAGACAAAACTGATTGAAAGGAAACATCAACAGCTGTGGAATATTGAAGAATGCTAAATGATTAGAGAAAAATTTTTTGTTGTTTATGGAATTTCGTGCAAGGCTACTCGAGGGCTATCTCTGCCAGCTGTCCCTAATTTAGCAGTGTAAGACTAGTCATCACCACCCACCGCCAACTTTTGGGCTACTATTTTACCAACGAATAGTGGGATTGACCGTAACGTTATAACGTCCCCACAACTGAAAGGGCGAGCATGTTTGGTGCGACCCTTGGATTACGAGTCGAACGTCTTAACACACTTGGTCATGCTAGGCCTGATTAGAGAAAATGGTAAAAGAATAAAAAAGGAAAAAATGTATAGCGTGGATTGCACGTAAGCACGTAGAGACAAAACTGATATTATTGCATATTATAAAGGAATATTATTTCTCTTGACATTAGCATGATAAATCATGTTTAATAATAATATTTACGTCGATCTTAGCATAATGATAAAAGTATTTTTAGATACGTGTATGAATATTAGCATGCTAAACTATACGGTGATAATTTTCTATGTGTTAGTCTCTTCTCATATTTTCGAACGTATATTCAATCATTTTTTGTTTTGTTTTTAAATTTCGCGCAAAGCTACTCGAGGGCTATCTGCACCAGCCCTTCCTAATTTAACAGTGTAAAGCTAGAGGAAAAGCAGCTAGTCCTCACCACCCACCCCCAACTCTTGGGCTACTCTATTACCAACGAATAGTGGGATTGACCGTAACATTATAACGCACACACGGCTGAAAGAGCGAGCATGTTTTAGTGCGACCGGGATTCAAACCCGCGACCCTCAAATTACGAGTCGAACGCCTTAACCCACCTGGCCATGCTGGGTCCCTATATTCAATTATAATTATTCATTTGATTTTTCAAAAGTTATTTTCCTTATAGGACACACCATTAACTGGTAAAATATTAAATATTTTTATTTAAATAAAGGAAGAATAGAAACAAAAAATCAGCGATTATATCGGAACATAATTATATTTATTTTACTCTCTACTCATTTATAAAAAACTGTAGCTGACAGAAAACATATAGAACAGTAATTCCTTTATGATCCCCAGTGGAAATCTAATTTTGTTCCTTGCTCAGAAGATGCTTTTTTTCTGAGTAAAGAACATTACTTACATTGAGTTTCATTAAAATGAAGTGAATTAATTTAGACGCGCCGTTCTTATCTGTTTATAAAACTCAGCTAATACTTGAATAAGAATCTGTTTATAGCACGAAAATACATTTTATAAACAGAGAAATGGTGGAAGACCGTATAATGTTGTGATAGTTCTAAACTTTATGGTGTACTTGCACACTTCAGTATTTTTAAAACGTGCAGTTAAACTAGATTTAAATGTATTTGTCGGTTGAACACTGTTATTTAAGGTATATTTAAATGTTTTTTTTGTTTTTTTGAATTTCGCGCAAAGCTACTCGAGGGCTATCCGCGCCAGCCCTTCTTAATTTTGCAGCGTAAGACTAGAGGGAAGGCAGCTAGTCATCACCATACACCGCCAACCCTTGGGCTACTTTTTTACCAGCTAATTGTGGGATTGATCGTCACATTATAACGCTCCCACGGCTGAAACGGCGAGTTTATTTGGTGTGACGGAAATTACGAGTCGAATGCCTTAACCACCTGGTCAGACCAGGCCAAGTAGAATTTAATAACCTCGCCATTTCATAATCATCAGATACAAACATTCTTCTACCAGCACTTAAGCGTTTTATCCCCATCATAACTCTCTGTTTATCTGTTTCAGTAAATATTTTTCATACATTCTTTTCAATCTCCTAATTTCCTGTTTGACCAACTCTCTAAGCCTTCTATAATTTTCTAAATCTTCAATAATACCACTCAATTTAAATGTTTTAAACTTGTAATACTTTTCTATGATTTTATCTCTTACACCCTTTGTGAGCCAACCCGGTTCTCTTGCAGCTGCTCTTCTCTTTCTGTAAGAAATATATTTGTTTTTAATATGGAAATATTTTTCTTTAAAAAAGCTTCTACATTTATTCAGCGTCTCCAAATAACTCACTTGCTCAAGTTTTAAACAGACAATTATTATTGTATCGTTTCAATTTTTTTTCAAATTTAGAATCAAAATATCATTATTTTCGATTTTCACATGGAATAAAACATCAAACCTAATGCAGTAGTAATAACTTGTATCTAGGTGTTCCCCAATCTCCATCCTCTCAACAATATTCGTATTCAAAGTTAATAAATGTAAAATAGCATTATTTCAAGAAGGTTCCTTGAAAAGTTGGTGAAGAAAATCGTTTTATACAGTTTCCAAAAACATTTTTTCCTCATGGTTTGACTCTAGTAATTCCCAATCTATGCGTCAGAAATAAAAATCAACAATATATATGACTTCATTAACAGCTGAAATCTGACTCCCATTGTAAAGTTTTTTACTATTTTCATCAGTTTCATCTGGTGGCTTGTAACAAATTCCTGTTAAGAACTTTTTCCTTGGTATCCACTTAGGTTTCTGTTACCTTTAATATTCTCAACGTCAACAGGATGTAACTCACACTTTACATACAAGGCAATTCTCTTTAATAATCTGTCCCTATTAAATAACCTATAACCACGTATTTCAAAGAAATATTTGTCATCAAAATCATTTACATTTAACCACGTTTCAGTTATTTCCATTATATCAAAATTCTTTGTTCCTACCAGTGCCCTAAAGTCATCTACTTTATTTCTTATATTTCTAGCATTACGATAGTAACAATTATTACTATTCTTTTAATTATTTTTATGCTGATTTTGTTTAACTTTTCTCTACATCTCAATTTTTTCATGTAATTTATTATTGCCTTCACCTAAAACTTCTCTTACAAATGGGTTAATAGCCCTTACAAGCATACCAAACTCTTTTCTACTTAACTGTAAACCAGTGATTACAAAAAGTTCCCTCCTTTAACGGAATTGGTCCCAGAAGTCTACCAGCTAACCTGCTTAACTTCACATATTAGTTTCAGTGTACCGTTTAGCCCGAGTGACCTTCTCAAAATTTCATCTCCACAATTAATTCTTGGCAGTATCTCTGACACAATTAATAAATTACCTTTATTTTTAAATGATGTTATCAACCCACAGTAATTATTAATAAGGTGCTCTAACATTCTTTTCCTTATATTATTAGCCCTTTCGTGCGCAATAAAAAACTGTACCGTTGCCCGTCCTCTTCATTATATCTCTTGTTTTGTCAGTTATTTCGTCCATCAATTAGGTAACATAATCTAACTCTTTTCTCCTACCCCACAGACTATTCTATCCACATGCTGTGTCAAGGAATCACTTTTAACTATAACCTCTTTGAGTTCATAATTGACATCCTTTTCTATTTCTTTTGCTTTTCCTCCTTCTAATAGTTTCTTGTCTGCATAAGACAAGGACTGAAATCTGTTGCTCAATAGAACAATTAAGTTCAAAAGTTTTAACCCTAATAACTTTCTGCATGTTATGGTTAATCTTAGCTGATGCCTTCCTTGCATGTTAAAATAACATCGGATGTATTCCATCATCGAACCTTAAAATATTTAACTTTCGTTTTTACTGACAGTTAGACTGACTTAAATATGTATGAAAAATTCAAACTAAACTGAAGTTTCACGTGCAATGCACGTGTAAGAGAATTCAACTACGTTTTAAAGTAACGTGGCTGAAAATAATCACATAGAATGTAAATTTTAATTGTGTTACCTGCGAGAGAGAACAGGTAGTGGTTCACTGTCCGTAACTGGGTCGTCCATCTTGAATAAAGAGTTACATAGAGAAACAGCAGACGTTGTGAATGGAATGGGGCCCAACACACGAAGAAAGCAATAACAACAGCACCTAGAAAGAAAGGAAAATATGGGGTGGAAAGTTTGGAGCACCATTAATTTTCAAACAGCTATATAATGGTTTACTGGACAAATTTGATTAAACATTTTTACTATTTCTTATCTTTTACAATATTAATACCAACCGGTGTTTTTTTAAATCCAAGGTATTTTATTACATGTAGATTGTTGACATACTCAGGAAACATATATGAAGAAAATAATTTCGTGAAAGGGATTCGCATTCCACACCCTTAAATTGAGAGTTAAGCGTCCTAACTACTGGGTCATGACAGGTCAATTTAAGAATTAGCTAACTTTAGAAAATAAGAAAAAAACACAAGATTAAATAAAACGGTAATGTGAGATAAAATATACATTATTACTTTTATTTAGCAAAACTAAATAAAAAAAACACTCAACATTCCAATTATTACAATTTTCACGTTAAGTTTTGTTGTTATGGGGGGCCTGGCATGGCCGAGCGCATTAAGACGTGCACTGGTAATCCGAGGGTCGCGGGTTCGCGCCGCGTCGTGCTAAACATGCTCTCCCTCCCAGCCGTGGGGGCGTATAATGTGACGGTCAATCCCACTATTCGTTGGTAAAAGAGTAGCCCAAGAGTTGGCGGTGGGTGATGATGACTAGCTGCCTTCCCTCTAGTCTTACACTGCAAAATTAGGGACGGCTAGCACAGATAGCCCTCGAGTAGCTTTGTGCGAATTTCCAAAAAACAAACAAACATTGTTGTTATGGTGAAATTCTGAAATATTTTGGTAAATTAATTCTATTTATATATATATAAATTTTAGAAATGAAAGTTATTTTGTACTTAATAATATCCTGGATATTATTATCACGACAAACTTTTCATGTCTTACTATCATTTAAGGCGTTAATAAAGCTATTTAAAAGATAATATGACGCTGCCTTACTTAACATGCGCACCACGATTCGTCGTGATTGTATCTTTGATCGTTCTCTGTCTCCTCGATAGGTAGCGCTCCCTTCGGACGTACATCTGCGGAGGTTTTTGGATTGGTGTAACGCCATGGCTATTCTTACATACAAAGCTATTATGACAGTCATTGGAACAACAAAAAAGAGAAACGTGGAACACAACATTAAAGTCTCCCAGCTTCTATCTGGTTTGTTGAAAGGAAAACCACACCAAGCTGAAGATACGAGTGTGATGCCTTTATCATCTGTTAGGTAATTCACTCGGGTAAATACTCCATAGGGCGTTGCTCCAACAAATGATAAAATCCATATTACAACAATATTTCGCACTGCACGGGAGAGCTTTGATTTGGTCTGGTGACGTATAGGATGACATATAGCTATGTAACGTTCAGTACTAAACGTTACTATAGTTAGAATGGATGCGTAGGCGGTGGTTTCAGGAATGATAGCACGAAGCTCACAAATCAAACTTCCCAATTCCCAAGGATACTGCTGCCACATTGTATAGAGCTCTAGCGGCATGGCTGAAAGGAGAAAAACAAAATAACGTTAGTCAATGAAAACAAAATCATCACGAAATGTTATCGCGCGGATTGATACAAAATTGTTTTGTATAAAACAATAAAAAAATATAGAAATATGAAAGTACACATTCTAACAGCCTGAAACTAAAATAAATTCAATATTTGCTATGTAACTTAAAACCAGAAGATCCTATTTCGCTAAGATGGTCCACTCAATCCCAAAACTATTTTGGCTAACCGCAACGCTCCAAGCGATAGTTTCATGGAAAGCAAATGTGGTAACGATGGATACTGCTCAGACAGACCGACGCATAAAAAGCTTGTTGGTATTAGCTACATAACACCTGTCTTCTCTGTTTAGCATGGGGAATTCGATTCATTAATTTAAAGTAGTTTAGATCTACGAAGGTATCCATATAAACGTACATATATGTTCAGAAACTCAGTATTTACATGAACAATAACTAACTGAATGAGAAACTTAATTTCCAGTTTTTATTTAATTATTTAGTAAACGTACTTAATTAGTGACTGCAGAAGGTTATTTTGTTTAAAACATTAGCCTTTGTTTCATACCACTATTTTTTATATCTCGCAATTTCTCTTACAAACTTTAATTTTCCAACAGATCACAATTTCAACTCAACATTTGCCCAAGAGTCAGAAAGATAATTCGATTTTAACCTCATAAAATCATCAGATACATGGAATGCAACTTTCACAATCATCTTTCTCGTTGTCGAAAATGCAAGCACTGTTCTACCAGCACCCGTATTTCACGTGCGTGAGGAGTGTCGAAAATTAGCCACGTGTAGTAGAGACGAATGAAGTATGTTGGCCCCCGCCAACTCTTATTACAACTCACAGTTTTGTCAAATAAAACTTCTACAATTAAATATGATCACTACTTAAGAATTTGAACTAATACACACCAAAACATGAAGCACACAAATATTTTATTAGTTCATCCGTTCATATCGAGTCACAGCAAAAAAAGAATAACATTCTTTATTATAAACTAAAAACTTTCGAAACTATAATAAAATGTGCAATTGAATGGGTAGTTTAAAGAAACAGCTAACATGTATTTCAAGTTTCATTACAATACTATGAATTCCGTCACACCAAACATGTTTGCTCTTTCAGCCGTGGTGCGTTATAATGTGCGGTCAATCCCACTATTCGTTGGTAAAACAGTTGCCCAAGAGTTGGGGTGGGTGGTGATGACTAGCTGCCTTCTCTCTCGTCTTGTACTGCTAAATTAGAGACGGCTAACGCAGATAGCCCTCGAGTAGCTTTGTGCGAAATTCAAAAGAAACCGAACCAAATTCTATGAACAGGAAGACGCAATGTTAGCTTTATATGTCTTTTGACATTTAAATAGGCAACTTAAAATATCTGCCACACATGTACTATAAAGCCTCGTACATTAACTTAAACATGCATTACACTGTCTGAAAACACCCTTAGTTAAAAAAATATTCTACATGACCAAAAACTACGCTAAGCAAGTAGCACTACATTACTAAAAGTAAAGTTCTTTCAGATGGAAATTCTAGCGTTGCTACGACATGTTTTAGATATTTGAGTCTATAGATTAGTCATTGCATATCTTTTCCGTTAACAAATATTATTGTCAAAAACTACACTTTAGTTTTACATATCGTAACAATAATAATATATGGATGTATTGGGCTAAGATTTCTTCCATAATGAGTGTCAGTGATTTGTTGGCTATAAATTCAACAATAAACGAACAGAACGCACTCCACTTATTTTTAAGATAATATATATTTTCGAATCAAGTTAAATGTATGTACAAAAGTTATTTACAGTATGAAGAGCATAGTCCAATCTTGAACATTATATAGTTCTGTTATCTTTGTCAAAAGATCCCTTAAACCAATTCTATTACTTTAAAATTCAGTTGACAAGCTAAACTATTTTTCTCTATTTTTATCACAATAGTATCTATGTATAATTCACTTACGATGTTGTGTTAGTTACCGCAGTCGTATCCTGAACTTCCATTAGTCGCCTGCTTTTTGTCTAAGTCTACACAAGCGGGTTCATTTAGTTTTAAACACACTTTGACAAAACAAATTATTCTCCTATATCTTTAAAACTGATAATTTTACTCAAGTATTTCAACCACCTGACCATTTACTCCCACGACGATTAACTTTACGTTTTCTAACTTTTCTATGACAGAACTTTTTTTTCATATGACTTTACTTTTAGTCTATTTTCACTCACCTAGTCTAACTGTTTATACATCTGTATCTCAAGACGGCTGGTATGTGTATTAAAACATTTTAATAAAATAAAGTAGAGAACAACGTTTTGACCTTCTTAGGTCATCTTCAGATTAACCAAAAGAGAGTTTGCAACTGACCGTTGATGAACACGTGTCTTAGGAATGAGAGTGGAAACGGGTACGGGATTGAAGAGGATATTGCAGTATATATTAGATTAGTAATTAGTGTACATATAAAAAAGATGTTCCTTTATATTGGTTTAAATTTAGTTTAAGTTGTTGCCTAAGTAGGGTTTCTTTGATTTTGTGTTTGTTTGTGTTTATTTCCCTACTTAGTATGTGGGTGTTTTCTATGGTTATGTTGTGTTTATTTGATTTGCAGTGTTCAAAAATGTGTGAAGTGTTTTCTGTATTTTTTGAATATGGTTTCCTTTTTTTTTCGTTTCTCCGATATAAATGTTATGATAGTTTTTGCGTTGTATTTTATAAATTATGTTGGTGTTGTGTTTGTCACTGTAGTTTTTACATAGTATGGACTTCAGTTTTGTGCCTGGTTTTTGAATGAATTTAGAGTTTACTGGAATGTTGTGTTTTGTTATAACTTTTTTCAAATGTTGGTTATTTTTTGCCAATGTTGGGAATATATGGTACACAGCAATGTAAAGTTTTGTGGTTTGTTGTGTCTTGTTATTTATTATTGTTTGTTTGTTGTTGACAGTTGCAGATCTAGGTGTGTGTGTGTGATTGCGTATAAATTTTTTCAAAATTTTTTTGGAGGAAATTTGTCGATGTTGATGAAGTGTTGTTTTATTTTACATCTCAGTGAAGATGCTAATTATATTTTAATGGAAGTGATTAACGTTTAATTAGAATTAGTGTCACGTTTAACCGGAAGTAAGAACAAGTTTGCTTTAACTGTAGATGTAGTTGTTATATAAATAAGGCAACAGTTTTAAATATTACTTTTAGAAATACCGACTGATGAGACAAGCAAGCTTAAATTGCATTAAAACCCTCAATGCCAGCGAGATAAGTAGGGGGTTTTGTTTGTATTTACAATAAATCTTAAGTCTGAAGAAATTTCTTCCAATCGTTTGTTTTATTTAATTTCGCACAAAGCTTCTCGAGAGCTATCTGCACTAGCCGTCCCTAATTTAGCAGTGTAAGACTAGAGGGAAGGCAGCTAGTCATCATCATCTACCTCCAACCCTTGAGCTACTCTTTTACTAACGAATAGTGGGATTGGCAGTAACATTATAACGCTCCCACGGCTGGGAGGGCGAGCATGTTTAGCGCGATGCGGGCGCGAACCCGCGACTCTCGGATTACGAGTCGAACGCCTTACGCGCTTGGCCATGCCGGGCCTATTAACAATAATACTTACTGCTGTTAAAATATGCAACCTTTAGTGATTAAAAATAACATTATGTAACATAAATTTTGTTCCTGGATAGTATGTGTTATTTCTTCTTAATTGCTTATGTCATAAAAGTACATAAAATGGCCATTATTCCATTCAAACTTTGCTTTTGTGACCTGGATAATGAAATTAAAAATTAACCTATTTTCTATGTAAAATTGGACAAGGGCGAGCACGTTTAGTGCGACAGAAATGCGAGCCTGCGACCCTCAGATTACGAGTCGCACGCCTGAACACGCTAAGCAATGCTGGGTCGTTATTCCAATTACTTACGTGTTTTATTGGACTTGACTCCAACGTGCATTTACTTTTGTAGTAGAATTCCTGTTTGAGTAAGGATTAATAAAGAGTCACAAAGGAACTGCCGGATTCCTAAGGAACCTTACAAGCTAATCGCCAAATATGTCACTTACCTAATAGGAATAACTGAATGAAACCACTTGTAAAGGGCCGAAATATTTATATTATCTATTTAATTTGCAAGTCGTGAAATATGTTTGTGTGTATGTGTATGTATGAATAACCGTTAGGAATATAATTGGAAATTTATTGAAATTAGGTTTCCCTTAAACATCTAGATTAATATTTGGTTCTCACACTGAAATCAATGTTGGAAATTTAAAAAAAAAATCTAATTAAAGTTAAGGCAGTAAGATTAAATATCTCTTTAATTAAAGTTCGACATAAACATGCCTATCAAAAACAAGTGACACGAAAATAAATGACTGCACTAGGGAAGCTATGTTAAACTGGCCACCTCATATAATAGATCGTTAAAGCGAAGTAGTAGTGACAAATAGCTGTAGCCATATGACATTGACAGTGGAGATAAAATAGATGAATTTGGTCTTCAGATACATTACAGTTTCCTAATATAAAAAATCGGTTATGGATTAAATATGAAGGTGCTTGCTGAATTATTACATCATCAAGTATTAAAAATATTAGAAGTATTAGAAGAGATATTAGTTTACAAGGAATAAACAATTCTTTTTTTCATGGTAGTTTTTTTTATCAAACTTTCAGTGCCCTTTTTGGTTCATCAGTAAGGCTGCAAAGGTTACGATATCCGTGATGAACAGAGCTAAAATAGCCTATCATGTAGCTTTGTGCTTACCAACTGCCAAACCAAAGCACTTTTTTGTATACCACTCACTAGATATAGAAAGTTGTATTACGCGTGAACTAATGGCATAACGACCTCAAAATAACTAATCATTCTATGTAAAAAAAAATCCCTACTTATAATTGATTGGTCGAAAAACAACAAACAGAGAAATGCCAAGTAATAGTGACAGGTTAAGTATTCTACCATGAAATTGAAATCATTGTTTTGGGCAATTCATAAAATCTGACTCATGAAAAGTTACTTAAAGTTACTTAAAAAAAATTCATGAAGTGAAAAAATTTCCTTCCCAGAAGAAACTTAATTTGTAATGGTTTCTCAAAGAGAACAATTCTTGATACGGATATATCTAAAAGTGTAGGTTTTTAATTCATTGTACTTATGTTTCAAAACACTCTTTACATTATTTAATGATAATCCAAATATCAAATGAATTGAAACTTTCAATATGTTTTTCACTGTTATAATAACTTTGACACAAACAGCATATATGTTTGTAAGTTAAAAAAACTTAAATGCCTTAAAATTACTCGTCGTGGATTTTAAAATAATTCACGATATTAGGAGATCCTCCAATTCCAAAAACACTAAAAATTATTAAAAACAAGGTAATACCAAAACATGTTTATTATGAAAGTTTAAAACTTCCTTAAATTCTATCATTAGCGTTAATATCTCAGAAACGTTAGTTCATAATATTTGAACTACAAAAACAATATTGAGCAAGTTCCGTATTTAATCAGAGATTTATGAAAAAACAGATTTAAACATTATGGGCGGAGGTGTCAGTATTCAGTCCTTATTTACTGAAATCCCACTTGAGGAAACAAAGTCCTTAGTAAAATATTATTCTCATCTAAAAATTCTCTACACTCAAAGAAAAAATCAAACAGCTTCATAAGCTGGCCCTCAGAGTTAATCACGAGGTGTTTATGGGATCATCTCTAGTTCAGTTTTGCAGATATTGTTTTCTGCGATTAGGAATGTCATTGGTTGGATATTTACAATCTTTATTACAAGTCCACCGCTGGGACAGTGGTACGTATATGGATTTACAAAGCTGAAATAAAGGATTCGATTCCCCTCGGTAGATATAGCAGATAGCCCAATGTCACTTTGCTACAAGAAAATACTCATACACACTTTATTATAAACCGGTATTATATAGAAGATACTTTAATGGCATGTTTCTACTCTTTCACAACACTGACCATGCCAAGAAGTTTTCAAAATATCTAAACTCAAAATATCCGTATAAACTTCACATGTGAGATGAAAGAAAACAATAAATTAGCTTTTTTTTTCAGAAATCCAGCTAAAAAACATCAGCAAACTCTTCTGTTTACTGTAAGAAAAAAATTACTATCTTGTAGATTCTTCTCACCAGTTTCACACTTCACTCCTTCAAACATAACATTGTTCTAAACAAATCACATAATATATGATCTGACTACTTCTGTCTTCAGACAGAAATTTCAAAATCTGTAAAATATCATAAAGCAAGGGTTATTTATTTATGTTCTTACATTCTATCGAACAAAAATTTCTGAAAAATAAATAGGGAACTACCAAAAAGCCACACGCCGTCTGAAAATACCCAATAGTTCTTATAGTTCTTATCAATCTTTCCATTGGCAAACAAAGTTTTAAACTCAGACATGAAATTCAGAAAATGATCGAAACATATTACTCACAAATTAAGCTACGTTTCTTAACTACGTCAGCATTTAGAATATAAAAAAATCGTTTAAAACCAAAGGCGTTCTACCCATTCCTATGCGGTCGTGGGTCGTGTATAAATATACTTCTGGTAGATGTAAAGCTACTTATATTGGTAAAACTACACGTCATCTACAAATACGTGCACTCGAGCACATGGAAAGATCAGCAAGAAATGGATAGAAACTAACTAATCCACTAGAGACTTGCATCCGACTGCACAGTGAGAATAACAAACACATCATACTTCCAGAAAACTTTAAAATTTTCGACTACGAAACTAGAGATTACGAACTCTTTTAGTAAACAAATTTTCTTTGTTTTCAATAATAACCAACTAAATAATAACATTAACTTCTCCCTGTCGTCATTAATGTAATAAAGTACGGACTATCAGTGTTTTAATTTGATATTTATCATTATTTTAAAGAAATAGTGTTTATACTTTTACCTAAGCCTTTCTCTGTAATAGTTTTCCTCAATGTTATTTATCAAAGATATGTATGCTGCACGTATTGTTGTGCATACTGCTACATTATTCCCGTTTAAATCGTTTCTTTATAAACTTCTGATTTAAAACTAAGCTCACTCATTACTAATTTTGTTGTCGTTATTTCTTGCAGTTCGAACATCACGAACTAATTTTTTTTAGATGTTAAAGTGATGACGGAATTTAAGGTATTAAAAATGGTATTACTGTGTTTTTAATATTTATTACAATACTTTCATTTCACCTGATAAATCAGTTGCAAAAATGTTAATATTTAATTTTTCATATTGCGTGTATAATCTGTTGTGTTGTAGCTTAGTTATAATCAAACAAATCTAGTAAAAAAATTGTTACCGAGTCATCACGAATCTAAAAGTGTATTACTCACTTGTTTAGTCATGCGTGCTTTTCATGTTTTATGAATGTAGTACTTAATGTATATATGTTCCGATTAGTACACGAGGTCAACTAAATATGTTTCTTGTAACTTGCCCATCTGAATGCCACCTCGGAAGTCAGTATGCCATTTTTTAACGATATCGTATCATTGCTTGGGCCCCGCATGGCCAGGAGGGTCAAGGCGTGCGATCCGTACTCTGTATGTCGCAAGTTCGAATCCCTGTCACACCAAACATGCTCGCCCTTTCAGCCGTGGAGACGTTATTATGTTACGGCTAATCCTACTATTCGTTGGTAAAAGAGTAGCCCAAGAGTTGGCGGTGGGTGGTGATGACTAGCTGCCTTTCCCTAATCTTACACTGCTAAATTAAGGAAAACTAGCTGAGATAGCCCTCGTGTAGCTTTGAGCGAAATTCAAAAACAAACAAACAACCATTGCTTGGGCTATGACATAAGCAGTCAAATTCTATATCTACTGAAATATTTACTATTTTTGAGACAGGGAACAGTAACTGTTTTTATACATTTTAGTATCACACAACGTGATCAACCATACAGACTTGGGTACTACTTGTTAGTTGTTTGCTGCTTCTGTAGACTAGTATCTCACGAATGTTCATGTGTCAGTAGCAGTAAGACTTCTTTAGTTTGTTGTAAATGACAGTTATTTTTATTGATACAAGTGAAACCACCTCATTACTCTTTATCAGTACCCAGATGATCACTTGTTTTAGACTTTGCAGGACCTGGTGTAACGGATTTTCTATTATATGCTTATTATTTGAAAAACTACAGATATTTGACTAGGAAACTTTATAGATTTCGAACATTAACTTCATATGTTAGCATTTCTATGAAAACATTGTATAAGTTCGGCTGTGAACTCACGTAAATCCATTTAGGAATCGAGTCTGCCAGCTTTCTCCTCAAATTAATTTTACATTTTTATAAACATAGAATTAATTAGTGAACTGTTAATAAAGTATTCAGTTCCAGACCAGACAGAGGACTGTGTATTGTTTGTAAGTTTGTAAAACTGTTGTATGTAAACCAATATTTGCAAAAACCATTATTAAAATATAATTCTTTTAAAAACGAAAACTTTTGTATATCAATCTTGTTGGCAACTATCATAAATTTCGTACATATTGACATTATATTCAGTTCCAAATTAAAACTAAAATTTCCAGCTACTTGAACGTATGTGACATAATAAATCGGATGCTTATCCGGAATTCATTATAATGTGTAGCAGTGGTTGTTAGAACATTTGATTCGCAATTACAAAGTTGTGGGTTCCAATCTCCTTCACTGATCATGCTCTCCCTTTAGGCCGTGGTGTTGTAAAGTGATGATCAATCCCACTATTCTTTACTAAAATGTTGAGTGATGTTGACCACCAGTCTTCTCTCTAGCATTTCACTGCTAAATTAGGGACGTTTAACGAAAATGGCTCTCAGATAGTTTTGCACGAAACTCAAAACAAACTAATTATTTAGCCCTAAATCAACCTGTTGTATATTTTCCGTAAAACAAAATTTTGCGTTATTTTAAGTTGTTTTTTTCCTAAGATCGACATAGTGTTCTAAATGTGTCAAAATTAATTCCCGTGAGCACCATATAAGGGGCAAGGTATATTTTAGTTACTTTAGGGTGTAATACCTTAAACTTGTACGAGTAGAAGGTGCATTTAATGATGTTACACTATGTAAGACACTAAAATCAAAGAATAAGTATTTTCAGACAACAGTAATAAGAAAAAATTACCAAAAAAAAAGAATTTAGCAGACTTTATCGAAAGAGAACCAGAATGTGAAAATGGTTAAATTAACTGTCCGGTCATTTGTGTGGTGTGAACCAGAATATGACAAAAACATTCAGAAATGAACAAATTAAAATACAAAATTAAAAATACATTTCAAGAGTCAACTTATAATTTAAAAATAGTGGTAGAAATTTGGTTTAACTGTAAGCGTTTTGACATTTTTGTTAACATTAAAGCTTCACCAACTAAAACGCCTACAGGAATAACTTCAATTTAGATGATTTGTCTGTTTGTTAGCGATTAAGCACAAAGCTATACAATACAATACAATAGGCTATCAGTGCTGTGTCATCCACGGTTGTTGAAAACCGGTTTCTGACATTTTTAGTCTACAGACATATCATTGTGCTAATTGGAAGAATATACAGGGAAGAAGTGTTTGTTGGTAAACTATAAACACTTTCAATGTCACAATTTCCATTCATCTACACTTTCTAATCAAGTAGTTATTTGGCCCATATTGTAAATTCAAGGGTTTGTGGCTCGTGTCTTGCTGCCACAAAACTCCGCTCCACACATTGGTCCACTATAAATGTATCATTGGTACACTATAAGACTGAAGATCTAATATTTGGTCAGATGACAGTTCTTCAAAGGTTGGTGGATGATGATGCTAACTAGGTGTCTTCCAACCATTCATCAGTTCAATAGATAATAGATTTATACGAAAATAACCCTTCTGTAGTTTTTGCACAAATATTCTAGAACAAAGAAACAGCTAAAAGTTAAAATATCAAGCAATGTTGAAAGGAGAAAATATTTTTTGGATTTTACGTCAAAAAGGTTTGAAAAGCTTTCTCATACAAAGGTTCAACTTAACACCCCTTAAAACTATTGTTGAAGTTTAGCCTTATAACGCAGGAAGTCCTTTAAGTGGACCTGACAAGACATGCATGTCACAAAAACCAGATATAAAACTAATCAAATAGATATGCATACAAATTCCTAATTTTTAGGTATAATATCCTTGACTTCGAGAATTAAAAATATACGTTGTCCGGAAATGAATATACCAAAAATAAAGTTGAATAACTTTAATATTATTTGAGGTAACAACAAACAATAAATACAAATATAAGTAGCAGATTTCTAAGTTTTATTGCACTAGTTTCTTTTTTCTATTATGAACAAACTGTTACTGGAAATTTGTATCCAAACATGTAACAAGGGTTCTTTGTTCTATAACTTTGAGAAATACCTGGCTTCTTACAAAGAATTATCTTCCAACATGATGGAGCACCACCTCACTTCAGTCGAATTGTGTTTTTAAACCAAACTTTTCCAGAACGTTGGCTGGTAAGGTAGAACCTATCAAATGGCTCCATCGTGCGCCTGATTGAACCCCTTTAGAATTTCACTTCTATGGCTTTTAAACACGAGAGTCTACTATAACAAATCAAAAGATTTTGGAGAACTGAAACACTGGATTTGTGATGCTATCTTATTCGTCCCTACTGATGTGTTGGAAAATACTATCTCCGAATTTGGATGCAGAATTAGATTAATTATAGTGAATGATAGAAGAAACGTAGAACTCAATTAATTATCAACCTTACAAGCTTACAAACCTACCACTTGTATTTATATTAATTTTTTGTGATTATCTCAAATAAAAATAGTGTTATTCAATTTTATTTTTGATATATTCATTTTCGGACACTGTATATATACATACTTTGTAGTTTTGATGCGTACAAGTAACAAAGGAAATAGCTGTAACTGCATTACTGATAGATATATGACCACCTCTCGTACATTACTATCCATTATTACTAGTTTAAACTAATGGAACACCACTGATTATTCTAGCCCCTGCATGGCCAGGTGGTTGTAGTGCTCGACTCGTAATCTGAGGGGTGCGAATTCAAATCCCCGTCACACTAAACATGCTTTCCCATTTAACCCTGAGAGGGGTTATAATGTAACGTTCAATCCCAAGACTAACCTCAGAGTTGACGGTTGGATGGTGATGACTAGCTGCCTTCCCTGTATTACACTGCTAAATTAGGGACGGCTTGCTCAGACAGCCCTCGAGTAGCTTTGCGCGAAATTAAAAATAAGCAAAATCGATAACACTGAATTAACGTTAATGCACTGAACATTTTCAAAATTCGAAATATTTGATAAAACATTACTTCAACTTAAAAAATGGATCTATGTCGTCATTGCAAGTTTGTAAATATGATTATTATGGATTTATTTGTAGTATCTATGCTTTTGTCTATTTAATTGTTATTTATTTTCTATTCGGGTAATATATTTTAAAACCCGCTAAATTAAAAAAAGCACAAAATGATCGCCTCATTTGTCTATTGTATGTATAAGGTAGAATGGTATGTTTATTATGTGATAACCACAAATATTTAAACCTCTGTTTTCAACGTTGTTTGTTTTTAAATTTGCTACACGAGGGATATTTACGCTAG
This sequence comes from Carcinoscorpius rotundicauda, assembly GCA_011833715.1. NCBI lineage: Eukaryota > Metazoa > Arthropoda > Merostomata > Xiphosura > Limulidae > Carcinoscorpius > Carcinoscorpius rotundicauda. The sequence goes on along the minus strand of CM022391.1, from coordinate 56,631,616 downwards.
CCCTCCTTAATTTATTAATGAAATACTGGAGGGAAGAGAGCTAGTCATTATCACCCACCGTCAACACTTGTACTATTCGTTTTATAAAAAAATTAGTGGGATTGACGATAACTTATAATACCCCAACAACTGAAAGGACGAGCAGGTTTAGTAAGACAGGATTCGAAGTCGCGACCTTTAGTTTGAGGGTCAAGCGTTCTAACCAACTAGGCATGTCGGGATTTTAAAGTTATAAGCCTTTAATTTTACTACTAAGCCTCTTTGACCTAATATTTTAATAATAAGAAGGACTTTTAGTCGTTATTAACAATATTATTGCGATCTATAATGTGTCCAGTTAAAAATAAAACTATAATAGGTCTTGGTGTACTATGAGAACAAGGTGAAAGGAAATTTTTAAATAAACAATTTAGATATTAAAAACTGGAAAATATTCTAACCCTTTATTTGTCATAGTTTTAAATCCCCTATTATGTGTTTGATAGTTGTGGATTTCGTGCAAAGCTACATGAGTACTATCTGCTCTAGCCGTCCATAATTTAGCAGTGTAAGGTTTGAGCAAAGGCAGTTAGTCATCACTACCTACCAACAACTCTTGTGCTACTCTTTTATCAACTAATAGTAGGGTTGACAATCACATTATAACGCCCCCACGGCTGAAAGTGGAACATGTTTGGATTGACGAAGATTCGACCCAACGATTTTCATATTACGAGTCGAGCGCCCTAATCATCTGCTCATGCCGGACCAATCCTCTATTATAATTACCATAAAGTTCAATTGGATAAATTATTTATTATTTTTTTAGATAATTCGTTTATACTGACATTTTACCCCTGATATTTTAAAGCACAAGTTCGTAGTTTAGTTTTGGTCCCTAAGAATAACATCATTTGGTCAAATCTCTCTCATCTGGAACAATCAGATAAGAATGGCAAAGCAAGTTCAATCGTAGATTAATTCCCAACTTTTTAACAGTACTCATCATACAACTAGATGAACTCAAATAAATAGGGTCAAGTTATGACAAAAAAGCAAGATGTGATCCCGATTCGAACTTAAAACCATCTGACTTACGAGTTCAAACCGTGAAATAACTGAACCCGGCTGCGTCAGAACACCATCAGTTAGTTTTAAATACCTGATAAAGGCTACAGTGCTTGAGTATTTATCTCAGTAATTTTCTTCAAGTCCACGTTTCTGCGTTTAAGTCAAATATATAACTATAAGGTTCGATGTTAAAGACAGAATTATGGCTTCTTAACTTCATCTTCGTAGAGATACAGAGTAAGCAAAATAATAATTAAAATATTTACAGTCTCCAAAAAATGTGCAAGGAAAAAGAAATTAGTTTCAACTCATAATCTTATTATTTCTTCTACAAGTAATGCATAATGATTTAGTTATTTGAAATCTGGGGTTTTTACCAGTGGTATATCAATACGCTCACGACGCTAAAAATAAGGTTCCGATACCTGTGGTAGGCAACTTGCAGAAAAAGAGCTTTTGCGTAGCTTTGCGTTTAACAACAACCAAACGTGTTTTATAACAAATGCCTTAAGGGCAATTCTGTTTAAAATCACTATTGAATTAGCAGAATGTTTATAAAGTGTGTTTTCAGATACATTCTCTCTGAGTTATTTGGTATGAACTAAATTTATTTTGTTTAGCACGTCTCAATCAGTAATGAAATCACTGTAATTTCCTAAATGGGTCATGAGCAAATACTGTGTGTATTACAATAGCTTTGAAAATCCAAAGCCATTCAGACAGCACAAGCCTTCAAAGCATAGACATAGTTAGTTGAGGTTACTCTCGTGGCACTTAGTATATGAAATATCGTGGGCATGAAACCAATATGGCCCTAATTAAAATTTCGTAAGTTTTTCACTATGCTTAGATGAACAATATATAGCACGCCCAACCACATAACTTGGATCACGATCAGCTAAAAAAAACAATGTAACGAAACTCACATTAAAAGCTAATAATAAACTTTACAGGCGGAATAGAAAGATATAAGGAAGCTGTAAAAAAGCGATCCGTACAGCTGACCTTTAGAACTTAATGGTATTTCATTAAGTACAACTCCCATAGGTATGCATAGATTCACTTATTTATACAGTTTCATTAATGGCTTCGAAGTCACGACTTCCCCTTCAGCTTCCAAGTAATTAATTAAATAGAACTTCGCGGTAATTAATTAACCAAGGAATAACATTTACAAAGAACACGTTTTTGCTTTAACAGCACGTCTCAATCTTTTTGCAAGAAGAGGGGACTAAAGAACTAACTAAGTTAAGATGATAACAACCCAAACTTTCATATTTCGTCAGTTGTTCAAAAACTAATTTTCAAATCACTTTGGACAGAATATAAATGTTCATTTTTCATTCAGATACCACTAGACTGGGATTTTTTTTATTTTGTTCTCTTTTTTCAAATGGATAAAATAAGAAAATGTCTTCGTTTAGTATAACTCATATATTTAAGTGTTAGAATAACAAGAAAATATCTTCGCTAACTGAAACTGAGTTTAACATTTCAGTATACATCTAGCAGAGAGAACAAAACCGAAGAGTTAAACATTTCAGTATACATCTAGCAGAGAGAACAAAACCGAAGAATTAAACATTTCAGTATACATCTAGCAGAGAGAACAAAACCAAAGAGTTAAACACTTTAGTATACATCTAGCAGAGAGAACAAAACCAAAGAGTTTAACATTTCAGTATACATCTAGTAGAAAGAACAAACCAGAGTTAAACATTTCAGTATACATCTAGTAGAAAGAACAAACCAAAGAGTTAAACATTTCAGTATACATCTAGCAGAGAGAACAAAATCAAAGAGTTAAACATTTCAGTATATATCCAGCAGAAATAACAAAACAAAAGGGTTAATTCTAGTTGAAAACACGGATATTTAAAACATTCTTCCACAGTAACAGTTTTAAAAGTGTGTGTGCAATAAATTTCTATGCAAGCAACTAAAAAGCTTGTATAGATAATACCCTATTTTATTCACTTGAGCCAATATGATCTGAGATATCCTGAAGCTGTCATTAAATACAAACAGTTATATTTCGAATACATTATTTCAAGTAAGTTTTCACATTCAGTTTTATTAGAGTGTTCTACATTGTTCATGTTTCATATTACTTACAGCAGCACAAACAAATAATATTTATTACCGTAAAGTATTATATTATTGTGACCATAATTTTGTGGACAGAGGAAAGTAATAACTATGTTATTGACAGAGAAATCGCTGGTGAGAGGGAGCAGAAGGTTGTTATAAATGAACTTCAGTCAAACTAGATTAACATTAAATATTGGGTACCTCAGGACTCTGTGGTAGAATCTTTGCTTTCTTTATATAAATGAAGGAATAATCAATAAACTTGTGAAGTTTGCTGATGGTATTAACATTTGGTAGTTACAGACTATGAGGAAGAAGTTACAAAAGGATATCGATTATTCCGTGAGTTGGACGAATAACTGCGTGTGGGATATCATAATTTGATTTATTAGTATAATTGTGAGGTGAATATCCTTAACAGCGTTGTTTGTTTGTTTGGAATTTCGCGCAACTCTACTCAAGGCCTATCTGTGCTAGCTGTACCTAGTTTAGCAATGTAAGACTATAGGGAAAGCAAGTAGTCATCACCACCTATCGCTAACTCTTGGGCTACTCTTTTACCAACGAATAGTGGGATTGACCGTCACATTATAATGCACCTACGGCGAAAAGGTCGAGCATGTTCGGTGTGACGGGGATCTGAACCCGCGACCCTCGGATTACGAGTCGAACGTCTTAACACACTTGGCCATGTCGGGCCTTAACAGCGTTGTGGAAACGAAAAAGGTCTTAATATTCTGATTGATAAATATTTTAAGCCATCCAAAAATGCAATGTTGCTACTGGCAAGAAAAACTAGAATTTTAGGTTGTATCTTAAGGAAGGCATGTAGTAATTATCATTCTCCGCCAACTCTTGAGCCACTCTTTTTATCAATAGATAGTGGAAAGGACCGTGACGTTATAACGACCTCCGGCCGACAAAAAGAGCATGTTTGGAGGGAGGGGTATTTGAAGCTGCGAGTCTCGCGCCCTCACATTGCCCGCGTTAAAGGCATAAAGGAACTTTCCTAAATCCGTCAGTTAATCACTGCAGATAAATAAACTAATATTACCTTCATGGGTTGATACCTAATACTGACCAAACCCCCAGTGGTAAGTTTGAGAGCTTACAATTAGACTTCGATATCTACTTTGAGCAGTGCACGGTAAAGACCATTATGTAGCTATGTGTCTAATAACAAACACACGAGGAAAATATATTAATTGGTACTATGTTTATCACATGCGTTATTGGTTTTTACTTCTTTAGTTTTATAAGCAGAAAACGTAAAACCACATAAAATCATCATACTGGTTTTCATGGACCTTAAGGGTTACATCAGTTCGACGTTTACAGAATTCACAACTATTCTTCTATAACATTTGTTGCCAAAATATCTTAACATACGAGTGTTCAGATGTTCCTTTGCAGTAGAAATTTTGATTACATAGCCAGAAAATTTTGTTTGCTCGAGTTAAACCAACTTAAATTACAACATACGATTGTGCATGACAATACTGTTATGCAAGATGGATAGCTGTTTTCGAATAACTTCTTAGAGGTAACTTAGCTCTTTTTATAGAAAATGAATCCTCTGCTTAAAATAACTTTGAGTGGTAAATAACGCAAGTTTATCGTTGCTTTGGGAACTTCAAATTATCGTATTTTATTTTAATAACTTACATTATTTAAGAAAATTCCATATAGAAAACTGTAAAACCGCTGATACTTCACAAATACGTGACTTCAGGAAAGGTTTATTTCAAACGATGTGAAAAATAAAGCTCAACTTCATGTATTCAACCTGTATATATTTAGAGTATTTCTTGCAGAGGTGGGATAAACGTCCAGGTTAAAGACCGTATATAATTGTATCTTTGGAACTGTATATTAGAACACGCCAACCATCATACTGCTATTACGACTTAACCCTAACGTGGAATTAGCTGCAAGTGACTCAAACCTTGGACTTTATAATTTGCAACTTAACACGCTACCCACTATTTTATGTCCAGCACAGATGTGTATGAACGTACTAATAAACTCTTAGATCTACTTTATACAGCTATTATAATAGTATATATGTACAAAAACAAACATCGAAGTTCCTTCTAACATAAGGAACAAAAATACAAAAATGATAAATTAAAGGTGAGAAAGCTAGAAATATTGAATGCTTTCATGTTGGGTTTTTCTTTATTTCTAGTTTAAATATCTCTCCTACAATATTTAAAAGCAGCCTATGCACGTGATTATTTTATAAGAATAAACTTGTGTATTAGATATTCAAAATTTTAATTCTTAAAATTTGCAGAGGTATTAATAAAAAGTGTAGATTTTCATGTCTAATTTCAAGTTTAGGTAACAGGTAGATACAAATTAACACAGGCCTGAAACGGTAAAAATTTGACACCTTTAACTGCATTTTAGTGCGTAATAGTAGATATCTATTACATAGTTATAATATAGTGTGTGCTCGAGTCAAGTGAAATCAAATTACAACACGTTTCTGCATGACAACTTTTACCTTACCTTAAAAATATTAATACGTGATAATAAAAATTGATGAAAAAATAATCACTGTTCGAATTTACGCCCTTAAGTTCTCCCCCTGTAAAAATTTATTCATATGTTAATGATGCAAAGTGCAATAAAAATATTATTTTACCGTTGCGGTTGTAGCTATCGTTAAATGTATTTCAGCAATTACTGAATAATAGCGAATGTGTTTTATTTATTTGAATGCATACAAAACACCTTTGTCTACTGATAGTCATAAGTCAAAGTAAAAACTAATTCTTCTTGCTTTGTGATTTTTCTCGTAGATACAGTAGTTTCTTGTATCTCAATATCTTCTTGGAAATGCAAACTGAACTTCTTCGCTGGAGGTTCGTCCGAATCGACCGAGTTTGTGACCCCATAAAGACCATCATAGTTGTGATGTTATAAAATTTTATATGTTTTGTGTATTGTCACGACATTTGATAACTTTTTGGAAAACCTTTTTAAGGTTTTGTATCCAAAAAGACAGATTTGCTAATTAGGTATTTCTACTTAAAGAATTACCCGTGAATATAGAGCGCCAGATTGTTGAATGTTCTGAGCTCAAAATGACTTTCATGTTGAGATTAAAAACATGTTTCTTCATCTTATAATTGTGAAATTTCATTTGGGTAATTCCTAAAACATCTTTAATAAGTATCAAATATTTTTAAATGAAAACTATAATTTTTCTGTAATTTTTTTATACCTTAACTCTATACAGTTCTGATTAATTTGACCGACTTTATATCCACCATGAAAAATACAAAATAAATCTAAAATGTCCTTTTTTTCTATCCAGAATTACTGAAAATTATAACACGAAACTACAATTGATTATTCTAAGTAGATTAAAACTAATAGTACCTGTGATTTTACATACATGTTATTGCTCTTTGAACAATCTCTCCACAGTAGTGCAGCGGAATATCCACACACTTACAACGTTAGAATCCGATTTTCGATACTTGTGGTGGGCAGAGTACAGGTAGTTCTTGGTGTAGCTTTATGCTTAGTTACAAACAAAGCCTTTTGAACCATCCTTAAATAATAATTCCACGCACAACATTAAACCACTCTTCGAACCTGAATCTCACGATACTGTGTCTAATCGTGTTATACACAAGTTGCTCGCAAGCAAACCTCGTAAAAAAACTTTTATTATTTTTTTATCATCTTTTCTAAATTTAATCTTATACAACCTAATACGTTCCTAAGTTTTTACCTTTCAGTTACTTTTACATAGTAAATTAAAAATACACAAGAAAAAATAGATATGATACTTACTTCGGTATTCTTGTTTTTTGTTATAATATTTGTCTATTTGTTGTACTACTACATAAAATATTTTTTATTGAAATAAATGATGTACCTAAGAACACAGGATAGTAAGATACGCAAAGCCTTTAATGTCCTATAATCATTAAAATTTATCTGGCTTTCTTGTTTGTTTGGTTACTCGAGGGCTATCTGCGCTAGCCGTCCCTAATTTAGCAGAGGAAAGACAACTCGTTATCACCACCTTGCGCCAGCTTTTGCGATACTCTTTTACCAACGAATAATGGGATTGACCGTTACATTATAATGCTCCAAAGACTGAAAAGGCGAGTATGTTTGGTGTGACAGAGATTTAAACCCGCGACCCTCGGATTACGAGTCGAGTACATAAACCACCCGGCCATGCCGGGCCCATCTGGCGTTCTAAGTACATGAAAAGAGCCTTTAATAATTCAGCTCAGATTATCGATGAATTTCCTGTTTCTCCTTCGCACCAAACGCTCACCCTTTCAGCTGTAGAGGCGTCGTAATGTGACGATCAATCCCACTATTCGTTGGAAAAAAGAGTAGCCGAAGAGTCAGCGATGGGTGGTGATAACTAGCTACCTTCCCTCTAGCCTTAACTGCTAAATTAGTGACGGCTAGCGCAGGTAGCCATCTTGTAGGTTTGCGTGAAATTCAAAAACAAACAAACAAACGAGTTTCCTGTTAGGATAAGGTTTCGAACTGAGTGTGATATAGACAATGTTCTAGACAGAAACAATGTTATATGATATGTCTTTTTATATGTTAAAATGTTGGATTTGTTTTGATTATAAATAATATGGTATAAAACTTCGGAGAAAACTAGTAACGAGTAATTTTTAGACGTTTTTGATGATTTGTGAATCATAAGATATGATATATGGGCGTGGCAAGTGGTCTGATTTTCTAATTTATGGTTCCCTATATAAATATGACTAAAAATTGTAAAAATCATAGTTTGTCTGAGTAATATCTATATGACAACAGCAGGAGTCAGCATTATTTTTGTTGTTGTTTTTAAACAGAAAGTACCAGTTTTAGTTGCTATCTTATGAATGTTTATAACTATGTTTATAAGACGAGTGAGTATTATACAACCTTGTGCAAATTAATTGAAACCAATGGTCATTTTACAATATTTTCAACATGGCGACCAGTGTAGTCTAACTGAACCCGCTGATTTCCTTTAATAGTCATTTCTTCACACAGACGGCGTTATTAGCTGTGTTTTGCAGTACGGTTGATCTATTTCTGAGGAATATTACGTCATCCAAAATTGCGTTAGAAGGGCAAGGAGACCAATCGAAAAACAACTTTTTACCAACTTAATGAAATGAAGAGAAAACGGTTTCAATGGGGTCTAAAATATAAGAACTGGACGCAAGAACAATGGAGAAAGGTTTTATTCAGTGACGAGACTCATTTCTTCGTACAGGGTCAAAGAAGTCTGCATGTTTGCAGATCTCCACGTGAGAAACTTTTGGAATCTCTTAAAGAAGAAGCTTTGGGGCTGTTTCAGCTACCATGGCGTCGGAGGCTTACATATCGTAGAAGGTATGATGCGAGGATTGCAGCACATCAACGTTTTTCAGAGAAGAGCCATTCCAGAACTGAAAAAGAGATTTTCAGATGGATCTGGCATTTTTCAGCAAGATCTGGCTCCGTGCCACACATCGACACTTGTGAAGAATTTTATAACTACAAGATGAATAAAGGTACTGAAATGGCCTGGAAACTCTCCGGACTTAAATCCTATAAAAATCTTTGGCCGATTTGTAAAGAAAGACTTTGGGGAAAGACTGTACTACGAAAGATAAGTTAATTGAGGCCATATTTGGGGAGTGGTACCGCGATCCAAAAATTAGTAAAGATTGCAGTCAACTTGTGGACTCGATGCTAAAGCGGATTAATGATTTTTTGAAAAATAAAGGCGGTCATATCAAGTATTAATTTGTGAGTAATTTTTGGATTCTCAGAAATAAAACGCAAAAAATTGAAAGAAATCGTAATTCTCCGTATTTTTTCAATTAATTTGCACAAGGGTGTATACTGTTAGTTATATGTTTTAAACACAATAAATATTACAGTATGTAAGAAAATTTTTACTGTTTTTTGTTTCTGGGCAGAAAGTGTTATTTCTTAATTGCTTATGCTTAAAATAAATGGAAAAGACCTGTTTTTCTCTTCTAACTGAGTAATGAAATTTTCAAATTTAGCCATTTTCTAGAACATTCCAAGTCAAACAAAGTCGAATGCCGAGCTTTTGACCTCTAGACTCAAGGAGTGGGATTTGTTAGATGAAAGTTTGCAAGTCGCAAGTCAGTGGAAGCGTCACCGACAATTTTCAAGCTTCTTCTCTCGATATGATGGGCCCTGCTTCTGCGGCAATGTATCCAGTCTGTGCGAGGCAATTGGAATTGCTTGTAACCTTAACGAGTGGCGTCTCGTCATTGATAGCTCATCCAGAAGCCTCAAAACATTTTAACAGGAAGAAGTACCTGTCTCTTCAACTGATTCACTCAGTGCACCTCAAAGAAGAATACAACAACGTCAAGACCTTGCTAGAAGCCTTGAAGTATGATGAGTATAGCTGGGAGGTTATTGGTGTATTCAAAATGGTGGCATTCCTGATGGGTCTCCGAGGAAGCTTTACTAAGTTTCCTTGTTATCTTTGTCTTTGGGAGAGCAAGAACACTGCAGTGCACTGGAACAGGAAGCACTGGCCACAATGGACAGAGTTCTCTGTGGGGAGACACAATGTCAAGTGTGAGCCACTAGTAGACATCCAGAAGGTGTTGTTCCCACAATTGCACATAAAATTGGGTCTTATGAAACAATTTGTCACAGCTTTTGATAAGGAGCCTGCAGCCTTCGAGTACCTTCAAGATTTTTTCTCTAAGCTGTCTGAGGCAAAGATGAAAGCTGGTGTATTTGTTGGGTCACAAATAAAAAAGATCTTGGAGTGCACAGAATTCCCCAAGAAGCTCAGTGTGAAGTAAATAAAGCCTATGAGCAGTTTTATCGCAGTGGTTCGGGGCTTCTTGGGCAATCATAAGGCCGAAAATTATATGGAACTGGTTGAGGCTCTAGTAAAGAACTACGACAAAATGGGCTTCAGGATGTCCCTGAAAGTCCATGTCCTTAACGCTCATCTTGATAAATTCAAGGAGAACATGGGAGCATACTCAGAGGAGCAAGGCGAGCGCTTCCACCGAAATATACTGGACTTTGAACGCAGCTACCAAAGAGCGTATAATGAAAACATGATGGGAGACTATGTTTGGGGGCTGATACGTGAAAGTTATTTACATTACAAACGCAAAATTCCAAAAACTATTCACTTTTAAACATTTTTGTTCATTTATATAACTTTAGTATAAATACATGTATATTATGAGTCATATGTTGTTTAATTCAGACCTTATGTAAGTGAAAATGTGCAAATTTGTCCGATTTTACATAGAAAATAGGTTAATTTTTAATTTCATTATCCAGGTCACAAAAGCAAAGTTTGAATGGAATAATGGCCATTTTATGTACTTTTATGACATAAGCAATTAAGAAGAAATAACACATACTATCCAGGAACAAAATTTATGTTACATAATGTTATTTTTAATCACTAAAGGTTGCATATTTTAACAGCAGTAAGTATTATTGTTAATAGGCCGGGCATGGCCAAGCGCGTAAAGCGTTCGACTCGTAATCCGAGAGTCGCGAGTTCGCGCCCGCATCGCGCTAAACATGCTCGCCCTCCCAGCCGTTGGGGCGTATAATGTGACGGTCAATCCCACTATTCATTGGTAAAAGAGTAGCCCTAGAGTTAACGGTGAGTGGTGATGACTAGCTGCCTTCCCTCTAGTCTTACACTGCTAAATTAGGGACGGCGAGCACAGATAGCCCTCGAGTTGCTTTGTGCGAAATTCCAAAACAAACAAACAATTATTGTTAATTACTATCAGATACGTATTTTAAAAGCAATAAGTATTAATGTTTGTTGCTATCAGGGAAATATCACTGAGTGAAAAGCGATAGTTTTAGCTGCTATGATGTGCATGTTTTGACAGCAGTATTATATCATCAAATACAGGAAAATATGGAGTTATTTCAATACGTATCGTTCAAGCAGATAAGAAAATGAAACGACAATGTTTTTATTTGCTTTTTCTTGCTGATGTATCTTACAATGATGGAGAAAGATTTCGTCAAACTCTTGAAAGTGTAGGTCCTTTTATTGATGTGGTATAAAGTGTATATTATACATTAGCGTAATGTGATGTATTTCCATAAAAGACGAATGAAATGTTAGCTTGATACAATACGATGCGTTTGTCTGGGGATTTCCAAAAAACGAACCAAGAATTTGTATTGAATAGATTACGTTCATTGGCGACATGTTTTAAAGATAGGTGTTTAGTGCTGTTTGCAAATTATACATTTCTTAAGTAATAACAAATCAATTTTTAATATAAATTATTTTTTATAATTTTAAATATTATGGTAGTTATTGGTTGAATATACTACATTTTTATATATTTATTCATGGATGCAATATAAAGATCCCCACTTTTATAATTATTGTAATTAGAAAAACTACTTGTTTTTCAGGGTGATTAATTTTCACTCGAAGCACGCTGATAATAGGTTAAATTAACCAGAAAAGATACCCTGAGAATAAACTAAATCTTCCAGTAAAGAAACATTGAAAATAACCTAAATTAACAAGAAAAGATACACTGTGAATGAACTGAATTGTCCAGAAAAATGCACAATGAAAATAAAATAAATTAATATGTAAAGTCATACTGAGAATAAATTAAATTATCCAGAAAAGGTAGACTGATAATAAATTAACTTATCCAGAACAGGTGCATTGAGATTAAACTAAATCATTCAGTGAAGTCACACTGAGAATAAATTAAATTATTCAGTAGAGGCACTTTGAGAATAAATTTAATCATTCACTAAAGATACAATGAGAATAAACCAAATCATCCATTAAAGCCACACTGAGAAAAATTAAATTATCCAGTAAAGGCACACTGAAAATAAACTAAATCCTTTATCAAAGACACAATGAGAATAAAATAAATCATCCAGTAAATTCATACTGAGAATATGATACTGGAAATAAATTAAATAAATCAGAGAAGATAAACTGAATTATCCAGAAAAGATACACCGAGAATAAACTAAATTATTCAGAAAAGTATGAAAGTGTTACAAAAATTTTGAAAAAAACCGTCATAGAAAATGTTTGATATCCTTTCTGTTATTCTTTAAGCCTATCCTTACACAAAAATACTGCGACCATCATCTGTTCTAGACAGTATTCATTGATCCCTGCAACCATGTAGTATCCTGAGCACTGACACGCACTTCATTCTAATCACCAGTTTCGTATTTTTCAAAGAGACAGTAAGAAAAGAAAAAGACGCTATTCCGCAAGAAAATCGATTTTGGTTCACTATATAATGTGGCTTCCAAACATTCTGCTCGATTTCCAAATCTTCCTGAATAAAAAACATTATATTTTAGGTGATTCAGATTAAGTGTTTTTTCAAGACATAATCGTTTTAAATATAATTATCTTGTAAAAAACATCCTGTATTTTGTGATAGACATTAGCCACATGTGTATACATTATGAATCAACGTGTTATACTTTTTTAGGCGTCTTTCTTTGAGAAACTTCTATGTTTAGACATAAAATAATCTACATATCTGTTGTAAGCAACTCAGAGTCAACTTCTGGAAATGGAAGGAAAACACACGCAGTAGGAGCCATAAACAGTTATAGATTATAGTATATTTAGGATGATAAAATTACGTCTAAAAGATCTTTTATCAAAAAGATTATTTTAAGACACGGAAGAAAATGAAAAGAATGCGTGTTCCTGACTTCCTCTGAAAAGCTGTACAGAACCCAACCTGCTACGAGGGAGAAGGAAACACTGATGAGTTAAAGTGTTTAACATCATCATCAGAACACTGTGAAGATAATAACAAATCCGACGAATTTAGTATTCTTAAATATCAATTTAATGCATTTCTATCACAGATGTAAAACATTTAATTGTGTTTATTGAAAAATAAGTAGAAACGAAAAGATAAAAAAATGTAAAATTGTAAGTCTTCTAGTTAATGGAAGATCTGTGAGTTAACTTTACTTCATATAAAACTAGTACTACTACCAATATTAATGTAACTAGTACTATTACGAATATTAGTGTAACTAGTACTACTAACAATATTAATGTAACTAATACTACTAGCAATATTAATGTAACTAGTACAACTGTCGATATAATTGTAACTACTACAACTTCCAATTTTAATGTAACAAATACTACTACCAATATTAATGTAACTAGTACCACTACGAATATTAGTGTAACTAGTACTACTACCAGTATTAATGTAACTAGTATTACTGCGAATATTAGTGTACCTAGTTCTACTACCAATATTAATGTAACTAACACTACTAGCAATATTAATGTAACTAGTACTTCTACGAATATTAGTGTAACTAGTAATACAACCAATATTAATGTAACTAGTACTATCAATATTAATGTAACTAGTACTACTACGAATATTAGTGTAACTAGTAATACAACCAATATTAATGTAACTAGTACTATCAATATTAATGTAACTGGTACTACTAACAATGTTAATATAACTAGTACTACTGCAAATATTATTGTAACTACTACTATTACTAATATAAGTATAACTAGTACTACTACCAATATTAATGTAAGTAGTACTACTATCGATATTAATATAACTAGTACTACTACTAATATTAATGTAACTAGTATTATTACGAATATTAATGTAGGTAGTACTACTACCAATATTAATGTAACTGCTGCTACTACCATTCTTAATATAACTTGTACTACTACCAATATCAATGTAACTAGTACTACTACCAATATTAATGTAACTAGTACTACTACCATTATTAATGTAACTAGTACAACTATCGATATTAATGTAACTAGTACTACTACGAATATTAGTGTCACTAGTTCTACTACCAATATTAATGTAACTGCTGCTACTACCATTCTTAATATAACTTGTACTACTACCAATATCAATGTAACTAGTACTACTACCAATATTAATGTAACTAGTACTACTACCATTATTAATGTAACTAGTACAACTATCGATATTAATGTAACCAGTACTACTACGAATATTAGTGTAACAAGTACTACTACCAATATTAGTATAGCTGGTACAACAACGAATATTAGTGTAACTAGCACTACTACCAATATTAATGTAACTTGCACTACTATGAATATTAATATAACTAGTATTATTACGAATATTAATGTAGGTAGTACTACTACCAATATTAATGTAACTGCTGCTACTACCATTCTTAATATAACTTGTACTACTACCAATATTAATGTAACTAGTACTACTACCATTATTAATGTAACTAGTACAACTATCGATATTAATGTAACTAGTACTACTACGAATATTAGTGTCACTAGTTCTACTACCAATATTAATGTAAATAATACTACAAGCAATATTAATGTAACCAGTACTACTACGAATATTAGTGTAACAAGTACAAATATCAATATTAATATAACTAGTACTGCTACAAATATCAGTGTAGTTACTACTACTACCAAAATTAGTGTAATTAGTACTACTACCAATATTAATGTAACTAATACTACTACCAATATTAATGTAACTAGTACTAATACGAATATTAGTGTAACTAGTACTACTACCAATATTAATGTAACTAGTATTACTACGAATATTAGTGTAACTACTACTACTACCAATATTAATGTAACTACTACTATTACAAATATAAGTATAACTAGTACTACTACCAATATTAATGTTACTAGTGCTACTACCAATATTAATATAACTTGTACTACTAACAATATCAATGTAACTAGTACTAATACCAATATTTATGTATCTGGTACTACTACCATTATTAATGTAACGAGTACTACTATCGATATTAGTGTAACTAGCACTATTGTTAATATTAATATAACTAGTACTACCACCAATATTAGTGTAACTAGTACTACTATAGATATAAATGTAACTAGTAATACTACCAATATTAGTATAACTACTACCACTTCCAATATTAATGTAACTACTACTACTCCGAATATTAATGTATCTAGTATTACTACCAATATTAGTGCAACTAGTTCTACTACCCATATTAATGTAACTGGTACTACTACGAATATTAGTGTAACTAGTACATTTACCAATATCAATATAACTAGTACTACGAACAATATTAATATAACTAGTACTACTGCAAATATTAGTGTAGCTACTACAACTACCAATATTAGTGTAACTAGTACCTCTACCAATATTAATGTAGCTAATACTACTACCAATATTAATGTAACTAGTACTACTACGAATATTAGTGTAACTAGTACTACTACGAATATTGATGTAACTAATACTACTACTAACATTAATATAACTAGTACTACTACGAATATTAGTGTAAGTAATACTACTACCAATATTAATGTACCTAGCACAATTATCAATATTAATATAACTAGTATTACTACCAGTATTAATATAACTAGCAGGACTACTCTATTTGTATGATTATTAAGGCTACCAATATTAATATAACCAGTACAACTGTTAATAATGTAACTGGTTAGACTGTTAATGATAATATTACTAGTACGACTATCACTGCTAGTATAACCATTACAAATGTCAGTATTAATGTAACTAATGTTTTTACCAATAATAATATAATTTGTATGAAAATCAATAATAATATAACTATTATGAGTGCCGATAATAATATATTTCGTAAGGATTCAATGATAATATAACCAGTACAACTAGTACTATTCGTATAGCTAGTACGATTTTCAATATTAATATAACCAGTTTGTCCGCCAATATTAATATAGCTAGTTGAACTATCAATATTAATATAACTAATATGACTGGCAAGAATAATATATTTAGTACGACTATCTATATTAATATCAGTAGTATTTGTGTGAATACTAATGTAACCAGTATGACTGCGAAGAATAATATATTTAGTATGACTATCTATATTAATATCAGTAGTATTTGTGTGAATACTAATATAACCAGTGTGACTGTCAGTAATAATATAATTATTACTGTCACAGTTTTGGAGTAAACAGGTTATTGTCACATTTTTTATTTAAAAACAAAAACATTATCATGAACCAGAATTTTGTTTCTGATGATATTTGACTTTTCTAACAATAGCAAGTCACTGTAAGTTTACCACAACAATGATAATTCAAACTAGTATGACGCAAGCGGAGGTTACAATGAATGTACCAAAGAAAACCATTTTAATCTGTCATTATAAGGCGCAAACACAACTTATGATGAAAACTTGGTTATGAAGCAGGTCTGAAAGAGCTAATGATACACAGCAATCTTTGAAACATAAAATTCTTCCCGTTTTTTATTACTATTTAATATTATAAAACTATTCACGTTCAAAAATATAATTCACAAATGGTCCATATCTGTGTAATGATCTAAGTAAGCCTTTGCTTTGAGAACATAACAGCTTTTACCAAAGATACTTGACACTGTAATAGTACTATTTGACTGACAGATCCTTGATAAGCAGTAGTTTTATCGTTATATGAAGCAGTGACACCAGCCGCATAGTTAAGAAGATCGGACTTACACGCTAAAATCCGGGTTTCGATACCCGTGGTGGGCAGAGCACAGATAGCCCATTGTGTAGCTTTGTGCTTAATGCAAAACAACAACAACGTCTTGAATAACTCCATCTATCGTTCAGATAGATAGACAAGCTGTTCGATGAAAATAACTTGAAAACAGAAATTGATATGACTACTTATAGACCACGTTTTTAGGCTTAATCTAACAAAAGGTAGAGATTAGATAAGCAGAGAAACAAACGAACAAATAGTTAGATATTCTATTATCTTCGTTAGAGATCCATCTTTAAAGTAATAAATAGACGAACTGTTTTAAAGAAAAGAAACGGTAAAGATACATTAAGTAAGAAAGTGTTAACAAAAACAAAATAGCTGATATTGAGTTTAAGATATCACGATTAGGAACAAATACAACATAAATGAAGTTATGGCAAAATAATGACTTTAATGATACTTTATAAAGTTACATAATGATTCTAACAGCTGTTTCCGCTATATTGTAGCGTTTCCAACACTTGACAACGTTTTCTTACACATTGTATCGACTCATCTACACACACACTTGCTGGAATTCATGAGGGTCTGAAAGAAAACGAATTTCACGTCCCGTCACCGTAAATAGATTTGACATTTACTCAAGAACTTCGCAACCTAGTACACTTTTAATCCTGTATCTAAAAGTGTCATTATGCCACCCATTTAACATCAGACTACGAACACTCAGGGTTAAGTTGCACATTTAGATTAAAGTAATTAAGTATAACTTCAATACTTTTGTTTTAAGCATTCTCCCAATTAACCCGCTTCATAAGCTGAATGTTCTATTTTTACCAATATTTCTACTTAAAGTGGACGCTTTACCTTTGTTAATAAAGACATGAACACGATAAAAAAATCAGTAGGAAATAGATATTAAATTGAAGTGAATTTATTTTCAAATATGTTCCTCAGTTTTACACCACGACCCTGACTCCACCAGTGGCACAGCGGGAACGTCTGCAAACTTAGAATGCAAGAAACAGAGTTTTACTCCCTGTGGTGGGCAGATCACTGGTAGTCCTGTGTTTACTTAACCACAAATAATTCTCAGTTTTATCATTTAAAATATGTCTCAAATATTAATAGATAATCGTTTGGTATAGAAGTAGAGACCTCTGACCTCTGCCATTAAGGACTGGTGAACTAATTGATGTAAATGTTGTTTAGTTTCAGATAAAAATGTAAAAAAATAACTTATTTTCAAGTATTTTCCAGTTGTGTTAGCGCTCTATTTACGGGCTTGCCATCATAAAATCTGGGGTTCACACCTCACACTAGACAGATCTCAAACAACTTGTGTGTATCTTTGTGCTAAAACGAGAACAGCATTGTTTTCCAATTTTGTAATAACAAATTAAAATTGCACTGAAAGGTAAATTTCCACAAAGTTTCTAGGACTATTTACTAAATACCTCTTGGTTAAATAAACGAATATATTAATAAATTAACACTACAGATACGTTTCAACTAAAGTACTTTAAGATTCCACTGTTGTGTCACAAAACAAGGTAGTTAAAAGATATATATTTTATTTAGACTGGTTTGAAATACGTCACCTATAGGTTTAAATACACTTATTATAACTGTTATTAAATTCCAAAAAAATATATTATTTTAAAACATTATTCTTAAACAGTTTCTTTTTTATTTTAGCGTAATGCTACACGAGGGCTATCTGCGCTAGCTATCCCTAATTTTGCAGTGTAAGAATAGATGGAAGGCAGCTAGTCGTCATCACCAACCATTAACTCTTAGGCTACTCTTTTATCAACAAATAGTGAGTGGGTTGTTCGTCACAAAAGAACTCCCTCATGGCTTGCATGTTTGGTGCGACAGGGATTCGAACCCATGACTCTCAGCTTGCAAACTCATCGTTCTATCCATCTAATTATGTCATAAATTATTGTTAAAAATCTTCAAATAACAAATCAACAATTACTCACGAGCAATATTTTTCTAAAATAACGTTTTCGTTGTAAAATACGCCGAATATCGAGTAATCGTAATTTAAAAGAGATGTATTGATACCACGGTATTCAATATTACTGTTTAGAAATTGTTTCTGGTGAAGCAATAATCACTCTTCCTGACCTTTTCTTCTACACCCGTTTTAAACTGTGATATAAAGTTGTCTGATGTCAAGGATGTTAACTAATCGGATAAAATAGGTTTATTAAATAAAACAAACTCATATCACAGATTAATTGATAATTAAAAATACAATAACAAACTTCATGATAAATGAATGATTTCTGTTGTTGTTTCAAAATTACTCGAATTTGTCGGTTTTGTGACTTTGAGATACAATCAAAACACGTTTTTGAAACAAGAGATTATAAAACAGAAAACAATCAATATCTTATATCTAGCAGCTGATAATTATATCATATACGTGAATGATACGGCATTTTAACAATGTAATATGTTTTATGAACTAATAGATTATTGAACTAAAGAATTTTTTGTGTATAGTTGAAGCTTAGGTATTAATTTAATTTTAAAAAAATAAAATAGTTTATTGTACTTTCTAAACAGTTTATGAAATGAAATTTTTACACAACTCAGTCTGGAAAACATTTTAGATATGCAAAAAAAACATAATAACTGAATATTTGTCAAATGGTTGAGATTATATTTGGGTCTTTCAAGCTTTCTGCTGTGTCAAAAAGTATGACTAAGGTAAACCGTAAATAGCTGATTTGTTATACAAATTTCCTCCAAGTGTTAGGTGAATGTATCCCAGTTTCCCTTATTCATATTTTAATTCTACTTTTAATTTTAAACAAATTACCCGTTGT
Organism: Carcinoscorpius rotundicauda; assembly: GCA_011833715.1. Lineage (NCBI taxonomy): Eukaryota > Metazoa > Arthropoda > Merostomata > Xiphosura > Limulidae > Carcinoscorpius > Carcinoscorpius rotundicauda. The sequence goes on along the minus strand of CM022391.1, from coordinate 56,612,068 downwards.
AAGTCAGGAAAAATAATAGTCTACAGATCTTTGAATAGTGTAATGGTTCTGCTTTGAATCAAGTTCGTCTAATTTAAGAAAAACAAACCACTCAAACTTAGCTTAATTTTTATAAACAAACACAATTCCTACCACACAATAAGGTCAACATGTCTGCAATTGCAAGGTTGAAGAGGTAGCAGTTGGTGGCAGTCTGCATGTATTGGTTGCGGGCTATGACGATACACGTGCATGTATTCCCCACTATCCCGGTCAGAAAGATCACAGCATATATTGTTGTTAAAGGGATCAACCAGCGAAGAGTGAGCCGTTTTGGGCCAAGAACTGATGCAATATAATCCTCTATAGATGCGGATGTTAACAGATTCGAAGCCAACAGGGATTCCGTCACATTGAACGGCGAAACTCCTGTACTATTGATATTTTCTGTTGGTGACCGTGTGGCTAGCACCAGGGCCATATTCACAATAATTAGCATCCATAGGTAAATCACCATTCAAATTCACATTATTTTCGCACAACTTTCTTTACTCAATCTCTAAAACATTGCCAAAGCTGCAAAAAGTGATCAATTGTAACCCATGTTTGATTCGGTTGGAACCATTTAAAGAAAAAAAGATAAACGTCACACAAAGGAGATTACAGCACATTAACTTAGTAAAAGCACAAACACTGTATGTATTAATAGAACATGGATGTTTTTGTTTTTGGAACATGCCCAAATTCACCTTGTGTTTATTTTTTCTCTCTGAGTCTTATCTCATGCAATTGTAGCATTCCGATAGGTGCAGAAGTTTTTAGGTTTAACCCTCTCCATGTAATTCTCGGTTGAGCAAAGCTTTACTCTTTCTCGGATTATCTACAGGCCTGAAGAACTGGAGTGAATATTTCAGTTAAGAACAAAAGCAGCTTCAGCGCAGAGATAAGACATATCTACCACTCTCTTCAGCAGCGAGCACGTAAAACAAATCACTCCCTAACTGTTACTTCTGTTTATAATATGTTACAGTACATTGACAGCCACTATAAGTTATGTTGATTTAAAAATAAATGAAATATTAAATATCTCTTCTTAATCTCTCAGCTTCGAAGATTCACCCAACACGAATTGTCTCTATTTTATTCACTAGTCTCCAAGGTGGCGTGACTGTTAGTTTGCTTACGTCACACCTCGTAGTTGCGTGAATGCATCACGACGCCTCATTGCCCAGCTGGTAGAATTTTTTTTAACGTTTTAGCCTCATATGTGCGGACGTATTTTATATTCATTTCTGACTGAAGTTGTCCAAGAAAACTCTGTAATATGTAAGAACAATCGGTTGTGGTGAAATGTTTATAAAGAAATAATAATACAAGTTTCAAACATTGTATTTTATAATACTAGAACATCAGAAATTAATAATAATAACAAATCATTATTATTCTTTCACATTCATCATTAACAATGATTACATTATTATTAAACTTATAGTAGAAAGTCATAACATGAATTTCATTATTTAAGAATACAGTGAATTTTCATTTCTCATTTAATAATGTGCTATTTTGATATTTAAAGTATATTTGTTACACATAAGTATTCTACTTAAATCATACTGCATCTTGGATCATATAAATTTATTTCTTTAGTTCTATTTGAAAACGCCCTCAATGGCACAACGATATGTCTGCTGACTCACGCCCCCCAGTGGCTCAGCGCTAAAGTCCGGGTTTCGATACCCGTGGTGGTCAGAGCACAGATAGCCCATTGTGTAGCTTTGTGCTTAATTCAAAAACACAAAAAACACACTGCCGACTCACACTGCTATAACCCAAGTTTTGATACCTGTGGTGGGCAGAGCACAGATAGCCCATTGTGTAGCTTTGTGCTTAATTCCAATCGACCCATCGACTGTTTGAAGATAAAAAAAAATAATTAGAATAACGTGATTTCTTGCCCACTTGGCAGGCTTACAAAGCTAATATTCTGGTTTCGATTTTCGCTGTGGACAGAACGTAGATATTCCACTGTGCAGCTTTGAGTTTAGCAAAAACCAGACCAGAACTTCTACTCAACTAATAATTAACTAAAAAGCACAATCACAGAGTTAGTGATAGTGATTTTGACTTAAATGAACCGTAGACTAAAAAAATACTTGAAATGATGTCCTAACTGACAGAAGGAGGAACAGTTAATGGTTGTGATGTACTACTTATCTTAAAGGTATGTGAACGGTGCTACAGGTAATGATGTGCTACAGAGTTGCTCATAATGATATACTATTTTCCTGAAATTAGGATAACAAAGATAATGATAGTGGAATAACATTTAACTGCAAGTAAGGTAATAGAGGTATCAGTAGTAATATACTACTTAAATTAAAGATGACAACATTTAATGGTAAATACATGTCTCCGCCTTGCAATCAGAACATGGCCAGTTTTGACACCAGAAAAATCGTCAGAAACACAGAAAAACCAAAAGCTCTATATATCAATGCTTTGGACCTGCAATAAAGTATATTTTTACCAAACAAGCCTCATACGACTTGGTTTGTATAGTTCACGAAAACTCCAAATTGTACTTTTCTCCCTCAGAAATTTCAAAATTGTCTGTACCTTTTTTTTAGATACTGTAAATAATGTTAATCTTATTATTCGTTGGTAAAATAATAGCCCAAGAATTGGCGGCGTGTGGTGATGATTAGTTGGCTTTCCTCTAGTCTTATACTGCTAAATTAGTGACGCTGGACCAAATATTCTTCGCCTAACTTTACACAAAGTTAAAAAAACATACAAATGTCTCTTCTTGGAGACATAATTAAAATTATGGTAAAAGAGCTATTGACAGTGGTCAACTACTTAACGTCTGGCATGATCAGGTAGTTAAAGGTCTGAAATTAAATATTTTATCAACGGTTTGCGATAAGCAAATTAGTATCGAGTATCATTACAGATCCTTTAACGTGTAGTTAGCTAGCTGTCTTTCTTGGCTAGTCTCACGCCGTTTACAAGCTGAATTTTCACTTATAAAAATATCTAATGTCCTCGTATAAATACTAACGTCTGAAGTTAAACGGATTATAATGTTCGAAATATATAAACATTCCGGGTCAAATATCTGAAGTTCCTGATTGATAAGCGTTAATCACAATGATAGCTTCCAAAGTTTATAGTATATCAACTGTAGCAAATCAGTAGTATATACTGTCACTTGGTACCTTGCTTTGGTTACATTTACAGGCTCGAAAGAAGTTTCTAAAAATGTCAGCCTGGAAAACAATACACCTACATACACATATACGTTGTTGACATTTACACTCGAGAAGCTTCTACAATTTCAGTGAATAGATGAGAAATTCGCAATGCGGATTTAACAATGTAAGTTACATTCATTGCTAAATATACATTTAACTGAAACAAGAGTCCATGTTACAATAGATACATAATAGTAAATCCATCAGCACATTATGTACCACTGTTAAAAATTATTATTATAATGCTGAATGATTTATATCTGTTTTTCCTAACTGTCTATTTTAATACACCATGGGATGTTCCCCCCCACATTTTATTCAAGTATGCAACATCTGTATAACCTGAAGCATATGTGCTTAAAATTATTTCTTCTATATTCAGAGCAAGTTAAAATTGGTGCATTCAATAGTGATTATCTTGTTTTCTCTCATGTGTCTATTGAAAGACCCGAATAAAATTGTATTAATCTTTCATAACTTGTTTGCATAACCTCTAGAATCTCCTACATGAATATCACCGATTTGTTGAGGTAAAATTTATATTTTGTTTGATATTTTTGTTATCTAAGACTAAGTATAGCTGAATTATCAATAAAGTTTAGAAATTTAAGAAATAAAATGAATGTACCTCTCTTTTACTTTCTTCAATATATACACTGTTCCAAGTCCTGAGTTGATGTCGAATTCTAACTGTTTATCTTTTCAGATATAGTTCATATTTAATTTTATTTGTTATTTGTATTATTTTTCTTGATTAATATAAAATTTATTCATACGTGAAAAACAAAATATCACAATGGGAACACAACAAAGGGTTTGTGTAATCTGCTATTAAAGTTTTTCTAACTTCTTTTCCTAAAACATCGCTTACCTCTCAGATATACACGATAATACACGATACACTGAAATAAGATAGCTAAAACAGCTGTATTTTAACTGTCTTTCTAACTGAAATACAATTAGGCTAAACAAATTGCTTATGCTATAAGAATCAATTTTGCTTAGCAACAAATACATTACAAAACCGAGACATTTAGTCTTAGATTTTTGTAAATTGGGAAACGACCATTTATGTACGAAACTTAAAGCAATATATTTTCGTTTGTTATAAACATATATGTTCAGTAACATTAATGTGGTTTTGAGAAGTGTTTTAGTGAAGTAGGATATTGAAATTCCACACTTGATCTTGTGCATCATCTATATACTGTGTCTAGATAACACAGAAGGTGTGCTATAGAGATGTAGAAGTTACACAAAACAAAAAAGAGCAAACTTACAGTGTTCGTACGTCACTCTGAAAATTCATCATTTCTTTGAAATTACAAATTAAAACTTAGACACTATCATAATTTGAATCATATTTAATGCTAATTATATTAGCATACGTTAACAATAAAAGTTATTGAATTTAGTGTTGTAAATAACACTGTGTAAGATGTTATAACACAGGAGAGTGAAGCTAAATAAATATGGTTAAATATTCCATTTCAAACGTAAGAAATTCTAATTTATTTAATGTATAAATTTGACACACGAACAGTATTTTAATGCCAAATTTATTAATATAAGTTGAAGATAAAATAACGTTTATTTTAAATTTTAAATATAATTCTGTGAAAAAAAGCTATGGCAAACAAACTTTGAACTTCCATATTTGTAAGGTTAAACTTATGTTTGTCCTCAAGTCAGGTAATATATATTTAGGTATATATTATACTTTTTCTTGCTCTTCACTTGCCAACAACTGTTTTGTGAGTCCGCAAAGGACAAACACTATGTTATAAACTACGTAAGGTTTCATGTGGGTTTGGTAATGGGCTAGTGTACTTGGCAGTGATGTGAAGGTTTAATCTTCTAAAATCTGTTTGTTAACGCAAGTTTACTGTCTTTCTTAACTTTTTTACTACTTTTCTTAGTTGCTGATTGCTTTTAATTGAAAACAGATATAGAGCTCCTGCTTTTTATGTGACGTAAGAGTGGTCAGATATATTCAAAAATGTAACATTAGGGATATTTGAGAATTTGTAGCAGTTGTGGCAATACTCCAGATTTGTTCAACTGCTCAGCAGTATATTACCTCTTTCTAAGTTGTTTGAGTTATTATTACTTTGCCTCCAAGATAAGTCAATGTTTATCATTCGCGTAGTGGTTTGGCCCGACATGGCCAAACTGTTAAGGCACTCCACTTGCACTACGAGGTTCGCGGGTTCGAAACCCCGTCATACCAAAAATGCTGGTCCTTTCAACCGTGGGGACATTATAATGTGACGGTCAATCCCACTATTCGTTCGTAAAAGAGTAGCCTAAGAGTTGGCAGTGTATGATGATGACTAGCTGCATTCCCTCCAGTCTTACACTGCTAAATTAGAAACGGATAGCTACCTGTTTATTTGACAGAGGTAAGTAACTGCTTTTTAACTTACCACATAAAGAGTGGAAGACCCAGTCCAGGAGATGAATTTGTATTTATTATAACAATTAGTAGTCTTTTGTTAACCGTTAGTATCAAAAATATATTAGTGAAACATAATTTACGATCACCTTTCCACAACTGGTTGGAGACAATGAAGAGGATTATAGACAGGACGTCGTGAGTTTGAGTACCCATATTTGATCTGTAGTGTAGTCTTTGTTTGTGTAGTCTCTTTTGGAAAGAGATGCTGCTTGTAACTTATTTACAGGACCGATCTGAAAGACGACTCATCTCTACTTTTCAACAGAACTACCTCAGCAGACACCTTTGGCTACAAGGCAGATTTGTTAGATTCTTGAAGTAGAATTGTCTCCTGGATTATTATTATGAATTCATAGCTAAATTTATTTTTTTATTTATTCTTTGTTTGTTATGATAGTTTACTCTTTTATGCTGGCTAGTAAACACATAATATTAAAATTTCATAAAAACGTAATAGCTGTTAAATGTACCTTCAAGTTTTGATTTACACATTTTTTCCGAACTGGTGTTGGCTCTTTATTATATTATATCACATATATATGCTATGAAACTATAGATTAAATAAAGGTAGAAACAAAATCAGACAGAAGTTGACAAACTGAACTGCCAGTCATAATATTTATAAATGCTGACAGCGAGCTGTCTTATAAATGCCTTATTCAATTTACTAAAGTATTGTTTAACTAACAAGTCATATCCAGGAAGGGAGAGTCAGTGCTCCTCATCTAGTTTATTTTGTTTGCTGCCCATCTCAATTTCAGAGCTTGAAATCCAATTTTCCTTCCGTGCCTTCACATCGTGCTTAAGAATTGGATTTCCAACTGTAGATCTATCTTAGGATCAGTAGTGTCGCATTTTATTCCTAGACAAACAGTTTACTGCATCAACTCTAAGTTGTTTTTATCGACAATAGCGTCAAACTTAGATAGACTAATTCTAGTCTTCCTCTGGCCTCTAATTTTTTATTTTATTATTCTACCTTCATAGTGTAATAGTTCCTGAATTCAGATATTCAAAGCCATGTTTGTTTTCCAAAATAAAGACATAAGATTAATATAATTACCTTAGCTTCTCTTTGTATTAAAATAAAAATCTGATTACTTCAGCCAGTTGGTTGAGATTTGTAGATGTGAGATGTTTCAATTTGTCTTTCCATTCTCTACACATATCTATTCTGTTGATGTAAGCATCTCAGATTCAAATTCATCCACAATCTGTTGAAGGATTTACTTGAACGTGAAGATGATTCTTCTAATCGTATACGCATATTTTATGTTACAAGATCTGTCGTATTCAACCCATGAATTTTTATTTGTGAAAACTGCCATTGATAAAAAACGTTATTCCACAGAAAATGTATATATTTTGAGCATTTTAAAATACTTATATTTCGCTTGTAGTATATAGAAGTTACACGGAAAAGGGTTTCGAACATAAACTTCAAGTATTTAAAACAAATACACATGAAACAGACATACATTACGAACATTTTAGGTTAAAATTTTCTTAAAACACAATTTCTTTTACAGACCATAGAGTCTAAGAAAATAAAAAATAACTCTGGAGGAACTTATGTACATTAAATTTTCATATCCGTGGTTGTTAACGTTTTATTCAACACATTTATGTATATGTAGATAGATAGATATATTAAGAACAAAAAACTAATGTTAGATGTTTATTTTTCAGCAACATAGTTATAGTTTTTAAACGTCATTTAGGGTTAGGTCAGACATCTACTTAGTAATCATCGTGTCAATTGGTGTATCGAAAGACCCAAGGCTCGAGCCCGGGGAATACTGTTAAACATGCTTTATATTTTGAAGGATAAACATGTTATAACGAATCCCAATATTCTTTTAAGAATACTCTAACAGATGGCATATATTTCTAATTAGTTATTATTTCTTTGATCAGCAACTTAAAATTAGGGATATCTGTACTTTGGCTTTGAAAGTCTGGCTTGAACACTCAGCAATATATTACATAAGATGTCATAAAGATTGAAAACACCAATTATTCTACGTGTGTAAGCTTAAAATGCTAAAAATTGGTTTTCAATACCCGTGCTGGGCACAGCAGAGATAACCCACTGTGTTGCTTTATGCTTAAAACAAATAAAAGCAACAAATGTTATTAAATCTGCTGCTCTCAAACTAGTTTACTCTACATATGAATGTGTCTCAGATACCAGTGCGTTAAAAAGTAAACAAACATTATTTATTTTACTCCATTAACTTAAGTCACATGAAAAAAAAATTGTTATTTGTTATTTTTGAATTTCGCGCAAAGCTACTCAAGGGATGTCTGCGCTAGCCGTCCCTAATTTTAGAGGGAAGGCAGCTAGTCATCGCCACCCACCACCAACTCTTAGGCTACTCTTTTACCAACAAATAATGGGATTGACCGTCACATTATAATGCCCCCACGGCTGGGAGGGCGAGCATGTTTGGTGCGACCGGGATTCGAACCCATGTCCCTCGCATTAAGGGTCAAATGCTTTATCCCACCTGGACATGGCGGGTCTAAAAGAATCTGTAATGTACAAGAAGCGCTTTGCATTTCACACTTTCAAGCTAATAAATTAATTAAAAAATCTGATAATCTGTTCTTTACTTCCAATTAAAATAAATCTTTTATATTGAATCACTGAAAGAAGTATATTATAAGAGATAATAACTGTATTCCTCATAGAACATTACTAGAACAAATGGGCGTATTCTGGGTTTTCGGGCTCATTGACAAGGTCTTGTTGCTAACTTTGGTTTTATCCAAATACCTGTAGCATCAGAGTAAATGAAATCACGAAATGGTTGTGTCTTTGACACCAAAATATATATGGGAAAAATGAGTCATCCATTTTAGTTGATATAAATATTAGTGTCTGAATATTTAAAAAGGAAACATTTTTACGACCAAGCTTAGTTTTAGTTATATTTGTATGTAAGCTAGGAATGAGTCAACAATGAGTAGGTCGGAATGCGAAGCGAAAGTTTTGGATTTCGCGATTTAACGCTACTGTGCACGCTCAGTTGTGGGAGCGTTATAAAAGTAACAGTAAATCGAGTTATTCGGCTTAAACCACCAGTCAAACTCTTGTGGAAACGGTAGCTGTCTGGCTAGTTACCTTCCCTCTAGTCATTGATTCATACATAATAAGGGACAGCCGTATATGAACCGTAGAGGTTTCTGGATTCATACATAATTAGAAACAGCTGTACTTAAACCGTAGAGGTTTCTGGATTCATACATAATTAGAAAGAGCCATACCTGAACTGCAGGAGTTTCTGGTCTGGCTATTTAGTGCATGTATTGTATAAGATCCTATTCTTCAGATAAGATATTCTAATTCTTCAAAGATCTCCACAAAATAATGTTCATGTTGAAATGAATTTATTTTTCATTTAACTTTAATCCACTCAAAATTAACGAAGTACCTAGACTCATGGATCAGACCGATAATATAAATATGTTTTACAGCAGTTTTGAAATATTATGGTTCTTGAAACTTCATTGGAAGTCTGTTGATTCTAGAAGAGTTTGTTTGGTTTTTTTTATCTTATTGTCAAATTAAAATTGCGGGTGATGTACAAATTGATTCCTTGAAATGTATCTTTTCATCAATCATTTTGCAAATAAACTTTTATTTGCGGTGCCACGTTAATTTATGTTTTCTTCTGGATTAAAGTATGTTTTGTTAGAGTTATCTGAGGCGTCCTATAGTGGCACAGCGGCATGTTCGAGTTCTCTGTGTGGGTACCCAAGGAGGGTCAGGTACCTTAGACCTCTTCCTCCCTCCCGAACGTTTATAGCGTCTGTCTTTAGGGATGATTTTTTTTTAAGCTTAGGACCTGAGCAAAAGTATAACATCGTACTCAGGCCCATTTCAGGGCACAGTCCATGTATGGACGCACAAGTTTTTTGTTTTTTTTCCCTATTTTAACTATTTTTTTTTGTAATTTTTTCTTTATATATTTATGTATATATATTTGTATTTTCATATACGTTTTTCTTGTACTTTTCTCCTTTTTTCTTCTTATATTGTTTTTCTCCATGGATAAAAACGAAAAAACTACTACTTCTTGTAGTAACAATATAAAAATAAAAATAATAATAATAAATAATCATTAAAAATGATAAAAAATAATAATAATAATTATTATTATTATTAATTCTCTAGTGAAAGATGGTCAGCTTGTGTTACATTTCTTAAATACAAGTTAAAAGGGGAGAGGTATTTAGGACTATTTACATCATGTACGTGGTATCTGTCGAAATCACACATTAAGTAATTCTTATTGAAATATTTTAGAGTATTATGCAAGAGTCTTTCAGATATTGTGTCTATGTTTGCATATTTGTGCATGAAAGTGGATGATATGCTTCGTGGTACTTTACATGCCGCGGCTAGAACTGAATTTTGTCTTTCAGGTAAAAATCAAGGAACATCTCCAGGCAATACACTCAAAATCAACAAAACGTACATAAGACCCGTAATAGAATATGCATCACCTGCCTGGATTAACATATCACCCACACACTTGCAGAAACTTCAACGAATACAAAATTCAGTTCTAACAGCGGCATGTCTAAGGACTCACTGTTTGTTTTTGAATTTCGCGCAAAGCTACTCGAGGGCTATCTGCGCTAGCCATCCCTAATTTAACAGTGTGAGACTAGAAGGAAGGCAGCTAGTCATCACCACCTACCGCCAACTCTTGGGCTACTCTTTTACCAATGAATAGTCGAATTGACCGTCACATTATAACGACCCCACGGTTGGGAGGGCGAGCATGTTTGGTGCCATCGGAATTCGAATTCACGACCCTCGGATTATGAGTAGAACCTCTTAACAAGCTTGGCCATGCCGGCCTCTAACACTGTTAAAAAACCGGGTTTCAATACTCTTATTGGGCAAAGCACAGATAGTCCATTGTGTAGCTTCGCGCTCAACTACAATCATCTGAGGTTTAATATGATTATAGGTTTCATAAGGATTAACTGAGAATTACGTGTACTTAGCTACGGTTTGTTACGGTTATACGTTTCTTCACGATTTATTAAGAAGCTTTTTGTTAAACTTACTTCAGAAAGTATTTTTAAGCGTTACTTGAAATAAGCTTTGTTAGGTTTTCTTAAATTATGTTTATTTAGCGCTACTTAGTACATTTTGGCAGCGTTACATGTATTGTCAAGGTTATTTGAAAAACGCTTTGTTAGATTTCCTTGAAGTATATTTTGTTAGGATGAGTTGAGGTATGTTATTGAGGGTTAATTTAGATATATTTTGTCATGGTTCATTAAAGTATGTTTTGTCAGGTTTACTTAATATACGGTTGTTTTTCTTCGAATTTTAGGATTATTTGAATTGCGTTTTATCAAGGTTACTTAAGTTAGATTTTGTTAAGGTTAATGACGTACGTTGTATAAGAATAGGTTTAGGTACGTTTTGGCAGGGTTAGGTGAAGTAAGTTCTGTCAACTCTTCTTGATTTTTGTTTATTTAGGGCTACTTCGTATATATTTTATCGCTGTTACTTGAGGTAGATTATTTGGGACTAATTGAGGTATATGTGTTTTCAGGATTATTAACTTTGACATCACATTTCAATCATATATATATATTGTTTTCTATTTGGTTAGAGTTTTGGTTTTCATGAGTATAGTTATTTGTAAAATTATGTTTGTCGTTGGTTTGAATAAACACGTATACTACTTCACAAGAACTCACTTTTAAGGTCAGGTGGTTTGTTGCCTAACTAAAATTTATTTTTTTTGCTGAGTTCTCTTTTTACGTCTCACTTTTTTTTCTTTTAGATGCACCAAGTTTCTTCTCATGCTGAAAATAAGTATTCCAAATTTAAAAGTAACTGATAAAACATACAAAAAGACTACAGTTAGAAAAGATACAGAAATAAAATCTTTAACTGTGCCAGAAGCGATAGTAAAGAAAATCTTTTGAATAAAATAAAGTAGTTCATTTTAATCTGAAGGTAAAAAATTACAATCTGAAACGGTTATTGTATTTATAAGTATGTTTTATTAATAACAATTTAGTTTTTAGGGTTTTTAAGTTAATAATAATAACATCAAAACCAACTTCAAGATTTCGTTAGTCCTAATGTTGAGTGACATAAGTTCATGCTTACATTAAAGAAAATAAAAGTCTCGGCATGACCAGGCGGTTAAGGCACTCGACTCGTAATCTGAAGGTCACAGGTTCGAATCCTCGTCACACCAAACAAGCTAGCCCTTTCAGCCGTAGAGGCGTTATAATGCGACCGTTAATCCCATTATTCGTTGGTAAAAAAGAAGCCCAAGAGTTGAAGGTTGGTGGTGATGACTAGCTGCCTTCCCTATAGTCCTACACTGCCAAATTATGGGCGGCTAGCGTAGATAGCCCTCGAATAGCTTTGGGCGTAATTCAAAACAAACTAAACCGTTTGTGAAAATACGAATATGTATATTTCCACTCAGTCTCAAGGATTGTACTGTAGTTAGGTTGTTTAAATTAGTTGTCTATACTTGAAAGCATGGAAAGTTTATTTATATAGTACATGTGAACATGTCATCAACTTATGGTTTCAGTGTTCTTATTGCTGAGAAACATATGATATGATAAACATACGTCAGAAACGTTATGGCATATTGTTGTCTCAAGGGTGGTTTAGGTAGTATAGATTATTTCTGCCTGTTTTGAGAGATGGACGATCTGACGAAGATAAAATTCGAAACTTTTCAATTTCAGAAAAAGGCAAAGTCCATCAAAATATATTGTTTTTAAACAATCCACGTGATTTACAATTGTATATATTTTGTTTTTTCTGTTCATAAAGAGAATATTTTATTTTACCATCGTTAAAAAAATAAAAATCTATGTGAAAAAAGCAAAAAAACTTTCCAGCATGGTAACTTATATAAGACGAAAAACATTCATTAATGCAACCGTTTGTAGGATTGTTTGTAGAATATGAATCCAGTGGAAGGCATAACTGTTTGAGATTTTGTACGTTTCTTGTGATGTTAGGTTATATAAATAATTACGAGTGACTGAGTGTTGGGAATTAAACACAAAGTTACACAATGAATTATATCGGAGACCGATTCCTAGATGTGTGACTACGCAAATAAAAAAGAAATATAATGAAAGAAAACTATAAAGATTCCAGTAAATTGAGTTAAAATATGCTAAAATGTAAAAAGCTAGCACAAATTATAAAAATCAATAAAGTTAAAAATTGATATTTCATTAGTGTTCACTTGACATTATTAATGTGACGTTAAAATATTGTTATTTTATTTTTTAACTTCGTTTGTATGTTTTACTTCTTTTTATATTGAATACACGTTTTCAAAATAATGTAATTTAAGCGCTTACACATTGTTTCAACGATAAAATTATTTTAAAAAATCTTTAATCTATTATATTCGGTAATTAGAGTTATTCAGGTAAGTTAATCTTAAGAATAGTTAGCGAACGAACTGCGATTATTATACTCTGAACTGGCGAAGTGTACTTTTAAGTGACTTAATGGTATATTCTGTATAAGCGCATAAATGCGAATACAGCAGAAGAAATTAAACAAATTCACCATGTTTGACTGTTCATAATTTCTTATAATAAATTTTATGATACAATATTAGACAAAAGTGTAGGTAAACTTAATGTTATGAACAAAACAGTGACCTATCACGACTGTGAAATGAAAAGTCAGAAATAATATTTGAATCACATTCACAAAGACTCATGCATTTAGTATGACCACATGTGAAGTCCGAGTACCTTGTTTCCCATGTTAATGCAGGTGCTATGGTATCAGGGGCTCAAAACTTCGTGTTATGTTCGTCATCATTTGATGTTGACCACTATTTGTAAACGTTGTGAAATGATAAATGCTGTTTATCTAGATTTCGGAGTGATGTTCAAATATAGGTCTGGAGACAGCAATTTAAAACAGCATTTGTAATTACGTTGTTCTAATGAGAAGAATTTTGGGAGGGTTTTACAACATGGACTGTAGCTTGCAATATGCGAAACATGCCAGACATTTATTTTACATTTAGCTTAAAAAAATAAAAATATAATAATGCAGTTTTGATCACCAGTGATGCTGCAGATAAAAGTGGAAATGATATAAAGATGTCTGTTTAATAAACAGAGATACGGTTGAGTCTGTTTTGTAAATTGTGTGTGATATTACTGTGACAATCAGCAATATGTATATCCGGAGCTAAATGTCACTTATTTTATTCGTGAGTTGAAAATAAAACCAAGGAATTCGAGTTCATTGCTTTCCGAGAGGAATTATGAAAAACAAAATATGTAGTTACAATATCAATACATAATGTTTTCTAAACATTCTTCATTGTGTATTCTTCTCGGTATGACAGAGCGAACAATATTTTTAAAAAAACAACAACATTTGATGCGGATAGTTAAGTGATGCATAAGCATTAAATTATAAAAAAATAGCTTTCAGATTGACATTTAACGATTTATTTCTTTGTTTTGAATTTCGCACAAAAACAACTCGAGGATTATTTTCTCTAGCCATCCATAATTTGCCAATAATAGCCTACAGTAAAGGTAGTTAATTAACCACACTCACCGCCAACTCTTGGATCACTCTTTTACCAGTTAATAGTGGGATTGTTCGTCACATTATATCATCCACATGGCGAGTATATTCGAGCACTTTACTACCAGACCATGCTAGGCCTAGTATTTAACCAATTACAAACGGGAAGGACTGTGTACTATCTATTTCTATTTTATAACCTATAAAAATATAACATTAGTATGATTATATTTCATGTTACTACTAGCTGTAGTAGTTTAAACAAATTAGTATTGTTAATGAAACATCTAGCACAATCAATAAAACTACTATGTTACACAATGAAATAATTATTTTAAAATACTCGCAAATCTAACATACCATCCTAATGAATACACACAGTTTCTTCGATAAGTGAAGCTCTTCTCGCTACGTTTTCCATGCGAGAAATTTAAGCGTTCCATAATATTTCAATATAGTCTTGAGTGCGCTCTAAGAAAAGGATTGTAAACTTGCATATCACCAGCTCACTTGACAAATACAGCTCGTATAAGTCGTGGGAGAATAGAATGTATCAGAGCTACATTTTGACATTGGTGTTTCAAGGGTAGTGTATTATCAGTGGTCGCATTTGAGAAGATCTGTGAAAACTGTTTCCGACGCAAAAACATTCATACCTTCGGATTACAAAAGTGTTTTTAGATTGGATGTTTTGAATTTATAAGACGAAAGACTTATACAGGACATTAAGAAAGAAAGGGAAATGTCGATTAGTTTGGAAAAGGCCTCTTTTGTAGTAGTTCTTTTAAAAAAATGTTATATATACTCACATATAAAATGTTTCTAAATGGGAAATATATATAATTTGTTATTAAACCAGAGATATTCCTTGTAATTAATGACATTAAGGAAATTAATTTATATCAGCATCAATATATAAAAGATTTTCATCAAAACAAACACATCAACTTTCCTTCTTTGATATCCTGGTACACAACAAGAAAGGGTTGGTTTGAATATGAACTGTATCGTTTGAAAAAAACAACACATGTTTTAACGGTTGGATTCCAAAGTTATAACAAGTTAAGATATCAGTTCGTTGTGCTCATAAAATAACCAGTTCATTTTTGGAGGAAACAAATGTCATTAAGGTAGTAATTGTATAACTTATAGACGGTTAACAGTATCAAACAAATAACATTTAGTATTCCAAAACAAAATATATCTTTCGTATTATTACGTAGAAGTTATCTGCGCCGAAGCCTAAGAAAATACTAAAAAACAACAACATCTAAACTGATATGTAATTTTGCTCCCTGCTAGCTCGTTGGTAAGCCTAAAGATTTATAACATTAATAAAATGTTTTCCCATCCGCGATGAGAACAACACAAACAGTTCAGATGTTATGCCAGTTCGATCACTAAGTAGATAAAAGCATAAGTAAACAAAAATACGAATTTAGTGATGAGCAATAAATCAAACATAAGTGATCACGTGCTTGGTGAACGTGTTCAATACAGTCACACGTCACTAAAGAACGTGACGAGAGCTTGATTATATGTACTAGATATATACATATAGAAAATTAATATTTAGAGTAAAGTACAATAAAACAAAATCAAAATCAAGGATTGCGTTGAGGGCTGATGCAAAAATTAATATTTAATGAATTTATTAAAGAAACACTAAATAGAATTATTAAAATATTCTGTAATAAATACAATAATTTATTGAATAAAAATAAATAAAAATGAAGGAAATGTGTGTTTCTCTTATAGCAAAGCCATATCGGTCTATCTGCTGAGCCCACTCGAATGGAATCAAACCCCTTATTTTAACGTTGTAATTGCGTAGACTTACCGCTGTACTCATGGAGAGCATTAGGAAATAAAAAGTGACATTGAATTGAGTAATTAGCGGTAAGTTTGCCGACTTACGAAACTAAAACATGGGGGTTCGATTCTGCGCGGTGGACAGAACACAGATAGTCCAAAGTGTGCTTTTGCGCGAATAACATAAATGTTGAAATATAAATGATTACACGTAGAGATATTTGAGGTGATGTTGAAACACGTAACGACTACTTAGCTGTTGCTGCTGGTGTATTTTATAAAGAATCAAAAGTAAGTTTGTTTAGTAACAACTACATTGTGTTTCGTTGTGACGAAACTAAAAACCCATTAAATTTAATAAATACAAGGATTTTGACTATAAATGATATTAAAACCTGCAGCTTTCCAATGGCGACGTAAATCGTTCAACTGACAAACTTTTCTGCACGGGCCAGACTCTGTTTTTCCACATTCACAATCACATCCTAAGTTTCTGTTAAGATCACAAACTTGAATACATTTTCTTCGACAACCTTTCCTGCATCTTTCGCGACAAAGGTGTTTTTCCAATCCACTGGGTAGGTTTTGACAGAATCGGTGACAACGGTTCTCGCACAGTTCATTGCACCTTCTGGTGCACCGTTGTTTAGTAAAAGGCTTAGAATCCCGCTCAGCAACATTATTCTCACAATTTTCTTTGCACTTGTCTATACATCTATCACCGGTACTAGGAGAGCAGTCTTGTTTGCACTTTCTGTTTTCATCAGAATCTTCAAACTTCTTATTGCAATGTTTCTTACAGTCACCTTCGCAATTGTTATCACATCGTTTCTTACAATATCTTTCGCTTCCATCGTCCCAGTATGAGAAATTGTTACTTCTACCTTCTAAAACAGTTTCGTGTTGGAACACGATAGATTTTTCACTCTCCAAATCCTCGAGTAAATCGTCTGTTTCATCATAAACATTAGAATTATAGTAATTATCTTGAACATAAAACTCACTGTATCGAAACTCAAAAATATACTTTTCTATGTGATATTCCAGTAAGACGTCCATCTCTGGGGAGTTACTGAAATCATTCAAATCTTGGACTCCTGTTGATATGTCTTCATGGGTCATAGTGTTAATATTTTTTGAAAACGGAAATGTCATCTGCTGTGATGGTGACCGACGGTCTCGCACTGAATCGTCATGTGAACTTTGAAAATTTAAAACGAGTTTACCAGTTGTTCCATTTGCAAATCCTGCCATCTGGCGACCAGCTGCGAAACGAGTATAAATAACATCACTCCGGGGCCCGACACCGCTCTCATCTAGTAAATCATTACTTATAAATGATAAAGTAAACGGAGAAATTGTGGCTAAAAAAGAAAAAAAAACAATATTGATTCATATTTTAACTAGTTATTTCGAATGTTATTCAATATAGCAGTCAAAATCTAACTACTTTTCCAAATAAAATAAAATGTATACTGGTAAATAATCAATTATTATAATATGATATACAAAGTGCGATGTAACTAGTCGTCATACATGTGCAGACAAATATTCAAATTGTCTTTTGTTCTTATTCATTAACTTCAAGATTTAATTTGATTGAAACATAAAAGGTACATGACTCACATGTTACCACTCCAGTAGAAGATAACCCTACGCCACAGAATCGATCACCAACGTTTCCTAAGCTTTTTCTTCCCACTGACCCGGTAGGGATAAGTAGATATGCTAATGTGCAACACTGGGCACCAACAGCTGGCTTCTTACCTGGACCAATATCAAAATCCTTACGACTTTCCCCTCTGTACTGGAAAAAAATAATATTTTAAAAGAATAATGATCGTTATCATAATTATAAAATAATAATGATCAATAACTTTTATTTCTGATTGTTTAGCCCCCCAGTGGTGCAGTGGTAGGTGTGTGGCCTTATACTACTAAAAACTGGTATTCAGCTGTTTCTAAAATCGTATTAATACTTATTCTCACTATAATTTGGATTATGTTGAACTGTCAGCGCCATCTACTCATTAACTTTTTTTTTCGTATAACACACGTAACATCAAAATACCAAAATTATTTTTCTATCAATTTCATCTTATTTTTCTACAGTACTTGCTCTACGTTTACTAAACATGCGCCATCTGTAGGTACGACATTTTCAGCACCCTAGTTATTTTCTCGCTGGTCTGGTTAGTCAGTATATATTCTATCGCAATAACTGAGCAAAATAATGAGTTTATTAGTGTTTCTTTACACAGAAGAAAAAAAATGATTACAAGATGGCATTAAAGTTTCACCACGTAGATAAACATACTTACAGTAATGGAACAAAAACCCAACTCGCGTCGAACACACATTGTGTAGGATATGTCATTCAGGAAATGGACACCATTCGGTTGTGGGTTGTAATTAAAACTCGTTATTCTATTAGTTGTACCTGTGTAGTACTGCAAACATCCAACAGGTGCTGCAAACAGAGAAAACAGCACAGCTATAATTGATTACTTCCATTACAGATTCGAATTTCTTTTTCGCGCTTACTTAAAATCACAACTAAAGTTAACTTGAACTAGATAACCAATGATATAAGCTCACATCACAACTCATTGTAGCACATGAACAAATATTAATAATAAACGTTAATGCATCTCATTTTATTGTTTTATTTAGATAATTGATCAGATTAGTTTAATCCTGGGAATTCGTTTGTATTTGTTAATGACTTTTGTGTTTGGTGTTGGCATAAATCTACAGGAATTGAACCCCGGGTTTTAATTTTATAATCAGTAAATTTGCTGTTGGTCAGCAAGGATGACTTTATTTGTTCAGTCTATGTTGCAGTCTAAACTATTATTTGTGTGAATTTGTTTAATGACGATATTACAACAACCGAACTAGAAGGGTAAACTTCCTGTGTACATTGTTCATACAACCATGCGTGTCGACTACTTTTGTTTACACTTTCTCTGTTTGTTTTCTTTTTATTTGGCGCAAAGCAGCTCGAGGTATATTCGCACTAAATGGTTAGGGCGTTCCATTCGTAATCTGAGGGTCGTGGATTCAAATCTCTATCACACCAAACGTGCTCGCTCTTTCAGACATGGAGGTGTAATAATGTGACAGTAAATCCCACTACTCGTTGGTAAAAAGTAGCCGCAGAGTTGGCGGTTGGTGGTAATGACTACCTACCTTCTCTCTAATCTTTCACTACTAAATTAGGCAAACTAGCGCAGATAGTCCTCGTGTAGCTTTGCAAATAATTAAGAACAAACAAATAATATTATTAGTAATATTAATATCACCTCCTTAAAATATTGCCACACTTTCGTAACTTCCAGTTCTAAAGTTTTTCTTAAACTTCAGTTAAACCTGATTTGAAAACCCAAGTTCTTTGTTGTCATTACATTCTAAGACACACTATTGAGTGGTAAGTGGAACTTCAAATTGAAGGTTATATAATCTGATTTATTGGTATATATTTCAGCGTGTCACATTGGTCGACAGCTATATATATATATATATATATATATATACCATTTGACGTAACTAAACGACTGTAAATTAAGTGGGCAGTTCATACTTTTCGTTGTACAGAAAGAAATGGTTGAAACGAATGAGAAATTGAATTCAGTGTCGCTCAGAACTAAGTAAAATATAACTTGTAGAAATACCATTACAAGAAAGAATGACTAACAACGTGTAACGCTAGGGTGAGGATATATTTCTTTAGCACTTTAGTTATTTCATGGAATCGTAATTTAACAGTTGCACAAGGGTTCGCAATCGAATTTTAAAATGTGAAACGTTTAACATTTGTGATAATGTCACTACAGATTAAAATCATGGATGAAAAAATATCTAGAGAAAAAAAGAGCAGAGAACATAAATAGAAAAAAAAGAGACGAAACTATATTTGTTTTTTGTTTTTTTTTGCAAAACAACGAGTTATCGTAATCTAAAAAGTAAGACGGATTTCAGAGCAAAGTCCACTGGAGTAAATTAAAATGTGCTCAATTTATTTGTTTTTAAGTTCGCCCAAAGCTACACAAGAGCTATCTCTGCTAACCGGCCCTAATATAGCAGTGAAAGACGAGAAGGAAGGAAGCTACTCAACACCACTTACCATCAAGTTTTGGGTTATTCTTTTATCAACGAATAGTGGGATTTACCATCACTATATAACGTCCCTATGGCTAAAAGGGCGAGCATATTTGATGTGACGGGGATACGAAACCTCGACCCTCATATTGCGAGTAGAGCGCCCTAAATACCTATCTCATCATGCCAGGCCCAGGCCTTCTTAGTATGATTTGAACTGCCTTTTTTATAGTTAAGCAGAAATATACACAATGAGCTATATGTATTATGCCCACCAGAGGTATGGAAACTCTGTTTCTAGCGTTGTAAGTTTGCACACATAACGCTGTACCATTGATATGCCTTAACAGTTTTATTGGGAAATGTTTGATTTAATAAATATTGAGAAAAAATATTTTCCTGCAGTTTCAGACACAGCAATAAAGTGATGAGCCTAAAACATCTTGATTTATACGGTATGTTTTACTGTTGTAGTGTCTACTCCTAAGAACTTCCTAGTAGTTCCCTGGTTTCAGTCATTTTACAGTTGTTCTTTTAGTATGTCCAAGCAACTTTAAAAATATCGTTATGTCTAAAATTAATTTTTACCACGTGCTGGAGAATCACAGGGAATCTGTAAAACCTGGATCGCCCACTTTCGAGAGAACGATTCCGGAGAAACCCGAATATTAAGAATTGCCTGCTGACTGAGAGTTACGTCCACGAACACTGTTGATAAAAAAAAAACATAAGACGTGAAATTAGCACTGTTTATCTTTATCAAATATTTCGAGTTTTTCAAGGAAGTAAAAATTTATGACAGAAACATTGAGCAAACCACAACTGATAAACTTTAACACATTCTACCTGTACACTAGTTTACACTAGCCTAAGATATTCAATGTAGGCAATTAAAAATTGTATCTACATATACTAAATAGAGAAACAATCTCTAAACAACGTCACCTGACTGAACAGAATTTTTTAGTCTTGTTATGAAGAATTCTTATCCGTCGTGACTAGACTGGAAACTTTTACGAAATCATAGAAAAAGTTAATGATGTTTCTCACAAAAACGTAAGAAAAACCCCACTTTATGCAAAAACGTGAAAACATATGACGTAGATAAATAAAAAATAAAAGTTCGCAATCAAGTTTTAAAATGCGAAGCTGACATCATCTGTGATAATACAAATTTGACACCATGAACTTCAATAAAACCATTACAGTTCAGAAACAAGGAAGAAAAATGTATCATTAAAAGCACGTAGATCATAAAAAAAATATAAACAACGAGGGAAACCGGAACTACATTTCTTTCAGCAACAAAACGAGCTGGAGCATTCCTACTGAAAAGTAAGTTTAAACCTGTTTGTGATCTCTTAATGTTAATTCTATTTTTGCGTAGTCACCAAGAACAGCACCATTCTCTCTCTATATATAAATATATCATTATTATTATAGAAGGCTAGATGCTATTACCTTTCGGAACTTGATATGACCCGGTATTGAACTTGCCAGGACTAGTTTTATAACATTCCGTTGCCATAAAACTTATCTTTGAATTTTGGAGCCGTCAATGCGGTGTAAGAGTGACGGTTTGTTTGGTTTTTTTGTTGTTGAACTTCGAACAAAGCTAGATGATGGCTACCTACGCTAGACGTCCCTAATTTAGAAGTGTAAGACTAGAGGGAAGGCAGTTAGTCACCACCACCCACCGCCAACTTTTACACTACTCTTTTACCATCGTGGAATTTACCGTGACTTTATAACGCCTCCATGGCTGAAAGGGGCGAGCATGTTTGGTGCAACGGGGATTCAAACCTACACCTCTCTGATTACAAGTTGAACGCCTCAACCATCTGGTCACGCTAGGTCAAGAGTAAGGGACAAATTGCACTGAGCCGTGAGGTAATGGAAGTGCAAGAATTGATGTGGATGCTGCAAACTAGGTGTCTTTTATTAGCCTATCAGTTCAAAATCAGAGACGATCATATGCAAACAGCTCTATTTGTAGTTTTGCTTGAAAATCCTGAAATTACTTCTTTGCTTTCTGGCGGCAAGTAATCCAGGAAGTAACTATATTATGTTGCCTATTTTCATACTATTGTGGAAATGCAAATTTAATTTTCTTTGTAAAGAAACTTGAATTGTCATAACATGTAAAATGATTAAGTTTTGAGGCTTGGGGAACTAGTATTAAACTTAACTAAAAGCGCATAGTACAATAACAATAATAGATCATCTGAACACTCACCATGTTGTCCAGAGTTGTCTCCACAGAGCGAGGGAACCTTGCTTCCTCCTCTGTCAACATTCACAGTAAACACATCGTCTAAACACTTGCCACTGCTTGGTCTTTTAGTTCTAGGTGGTGTCAAGGAGAAATGGAAGAAGTCAAGACGGAGTTGGCAGACATTTGAGTCAACATCAACAACCGTTTGGCAAGATTCTGGTCCCAAAAAACCTTGCGGAAAATGTGGGTTTCTGAATATTGTGCCATTGTAAGTTATTACATCTCCACAGGTTGCGCTAACTGAATATAACACATATTTATAAAATGAATTAGTAATGGAAATAAATTATCTTTTTCTTTGCTTTTTAAAACATATATAATACAGTGATTCAAATATAATGATTACTTTTATAACCAGAATTAGTTAGATTAATATATATTAAGGACAATAGATTCCTAAAGCTGTTGAAGATTCACATAAAACTTTTAACCATAAATAAAAAACATAAGTTTATTGAACAAGAGATCAGCACTCAAAACTGGACACTATTGTACTAAAGACGAAGTTTATTGAACAAGAGATCATCACTCCAAACTGAACACTAGTGTACTAAAGACGACACTAAGTTCTGCTCTTTATAATGAGTAAGTTTACAGTTGATGTTTTCTTTTGTGTTCCTTATTTTTCGCGTGTGTTTTCAACCTCAACAATAACTGTTTTGAGTTCGATCAGCTTTTCTTTGTTTTTTTAGAAATAGGTTACTGAGTCAAGACTTGCAGTGAAGTCTCTCAGACGTCTTTTCTCCAATGCTGAACTTGTTGACCGTGTATGTTAATATAACCTTAAATATAGATCATATTAGATGTTCTTTATTTAACTACGTTTTCCTTTGGCCCAGCATAGCCAAGTTTAACCACCTAGCACACGACTCATAATCTGAGGGTCGCAAGTTTAATCCTCGTCACACCAAACATGCTCGACTTTTCAGCTCTGGGTAGAGTAGCTCAAGAGTGGGTGGTGGATGGTGATGACTAGCTGCCTTTTCTCTAGTCTAACACTGCTAAATTTGGAACGGCTATTGCAGATAGCCTTCGTGTAGCTTTGCGCAACATTCAAACCAAACCAATCGTTTTCATTTCTTCTTTTTTAATTCAGTTTCCTCAATTTATCTTAATTTTAGTTTCTAATTCAACAATGCATTAGTCTTTATTCCTTTGTTTGACTTCAGTAAAATAATGTTCGGTTTTTGTTTTAACTTTTAGCTGTGTATTGTTCCTTTTTCTCCATCTACAAAAAATCTTTGCAACACACTTTCTGCATGATAAGTTCACAAAATTCAGATAACTGTGTGACATATATAAATATATATTATTAGTCAAATCTTTAAAATTAATTGAGTGGCACTTAACTTACTTAAAATGATGTTGGACTAAATATTTCTATTGAAAAATAGATAAAAGAAGGAAAAACCGAAACATCATTATTATTACGTATTCCTCCGCATTGTTTACACATTTATTGGACCTAACTACATAAGAAGCATACAGAGCGTATAGCAGATGGCGCCAACGTATACATAATTAACCGGACCATCTTCCTCAGACATCAATGAAAAACAAAACAGAAAACAAACATAATTCAACTTAAAGTAAAATCTAACAAACACACTAGTTCTAAGTACTTAGACAAGTGACGCCGAGTAGTACTGACAATCAGCAGTTTGCATTCTTTCAGTAACGTATAACGCCACTAAAAACTAGATACTGTGTGATTTTCTGAACTGTCGAGATCCATAAAGGATTGCAAATTTTATATGTAAGTAAACAACTTTAAATATGTTAGGCTTAGTCGTTTCTTAAACTTCATGTTGTTATTTATACCTTACTTTAAGTTGGGCAATGATTTATTTCTATTCATTTGAACTATCGAAGCTGGAATACACGTCATGAAATAAGTTTTTATATAATGTATGGTTATCTGGTGTAACTGCATAAAGCAGCAATCAATTACGTAGAAATTACTCCAAGGAGTCCACTGAAAACAATTATTAACGAGCTATTATTGTCTTAAATATGATTACACCTAACTCTGAGCTCAGCTGTATTGTGTTACTTTCACTCAAGTAAACGAAGCTTCAGACTCAAACTCTGATGAACTCTGGCTACTGAATGTGTGAAAAATTCTGAGAAAATAGTCACTACATGAAACCTATGGAAAGAACTATGATAAGTCGCACAACTGTTTAAACACCGAGTGATTAATTATCCAAAAATATACTGAAGTTATTCTTCTGTAGAATTTTAATTTTGTTTCATTCAGCACACAAAACATTATGTTTCGAATAAGGTATTTTCATTGATACCTGAAGAGTGATTGAAATCTGTGTTGTGTTGTCGTTTTTTTTTTCAAGATAGTAAAGCGTTTCGATATAGCAAGAAACAACGGTTTGTAAAAAATGATTAGCTGGCAAAAATAGCATCACATGAAAATTTCCTCTTCAACACACAAGAAATATACATGATATTTTGAAGCATTATGTCTTGCTGATCATTGCATTACGTTACTTATAGTACAGTAAGTGGCATTTGTTCTAACAGTATATATTTTGCTGTAAACCTTAGTTTCACTATGAATAACTTATTAAGCACATGCACCTCGCTGATGCAGCGGTAAGTCTACAGATTTACAACGCTAAAATCAAAGGTTCGATTTCTCAAGATGGACTCAGTAGATAGCCCGCTGTGGCTTTACTATAATATAACACACATTAAGTACATGTGCATATTGAAGGCAAATTCTCAGTCATTCAACAGTGCAATTTTGCTCGTTAGGTTCATGACTGGACAGTATCATAAAGTGATTTTTTTTAAAACAGTTAAGCTAAATAATATTTTATTTTGAAGAATATGGATTTTTAAGTTCTCTGCATAATATGAACCGTAATTGTAAAATACTGATACAAAAGAGAACTTTGCAAACAAAAACGTTATTGTGATATAGCTGAAAACGACAAATGACACCATTAACAAAGATGATAAACGAAGATTCATAGTTTACG
The DNA here is from genome assembly GCA_011833715.1 of Carcinoscorpius rotundicauda. Taxonomy (NCBI): domain Eukaryota; kingdom Metazoa; phylum Arthropoda; class Merostomata; order Xiphosura; family Limulidae; genus Carcinoscorpius; species Carcinoscorpius rotundicauda. The sequence goes on along the minus strand of CM022391.1, from coordinate 56,586,609 downwards.
AAGCCCAGAAGTTCACAAATTTTAAAACCGACTGTTGTTTCTATGAAAAAGATTTACGAATAATCCGAAACTAAAGAAGATTCATTTTACCTCACATATTCACTGAACTTTCGCGTCTTTAGCCTGTTTAAAAATATTCTTTGAATCTGATATCCGCGCACGATAGAGAGTTTCTAAATAGCTTTTCGATGTGTGTGGTATTTACCTGAGCGTCACCTACTACTAAAGTATTTTCAATGACAGCAGAGAACACAGAGCAACGTAAATTAAATAATATGATTAACCTCCGTATATATTTTGTCCTTTATTCTTTCATAGAGATGTAAGTTCTCAAGTGCCTTTCATGTGGTTTGCAATAGAAGCGTCAAATTTCATATCACATAGCTAACACGAGGACAAACGTCCTTCATTAAGTGAACACGCCTCATATAGTTATTCCATTACGGTCTAAACATTTATGGATAATGTTAGTGTTTATTGTCTTTGAACTTGAACACTGAGCCTTTGGGCATTTTATCGGTCTTACTTAAAACAAATATAGTGATTTACAATGTTTACTTACAAACACAACATTTTTTGAAATCGTGACGTTCACCACTACGTTCAGTTCTGCAGTTCCCGTTCACTTGACCACCTTGTTTAAGGCAGTAGCTGGTAGTCATACATATGCCGTGTTTGTTCAGGTTAGAAATACAGTTAAGGTTCTTCGGATTCACTATCTTCTGTGCATTTTTAAAACCCAGTACTGAAAAAGAATACAACTTATTCAGTAAAACATACATATTTATATGAACATACATGTTGCTGCATGACTTACCTTTTAAAACAAATTTGTGTTTGTTTTCTTCAGTAATACACACACACACATATATATATACTTGTAGATGAATGATTACCCTTTAAAAGGATTTTCTTACGAACGTCTGTAATTTTCTGAAAACCGTGACGCGTGTTATTCCTTTATCCACATCATATACGAAAGATTCACGTTGTTGTTTCAGTTTTTTGTCAAGCATGAAAATTGATAAATTTAAAAGTGTAAAAATCTAGATATAAATAGCAGAAGGAAATGTAAATTGTCTTATTTGTCCATTTTCTAAAGGAATGAGTCATCTATTGTTCTGACAATGAATCAAGTCTGTAAATTTTGAAGTAAAGGTTGCTTATAAGATAGACAAACATCGGACAAGCTTAAATGTTCGGAAATACACTTTAAGTATTTTTCCAGTAATTATGTGCTGATTTTCCAATACTACACTACAAATGAAATAAAAATAATAAGAAAAATGTATTAAAATGATATAATATGTCAAAGTAGGAAGAAACAATACCGGAATTAAACTGAAAATTATATTATCAAATGTGCCCATAAAATATCAAATTATATTATCAAATGTGCTCATAAAATATCAAATTATACTATCAAATGTGCCCATAAAATATCAAATTATATTATCAAATGTGTCCATGAATATCAAATTATATTATCAAATGTGGCCATTAAATATCAAATTATATTATCAAATGTTCTCATAAAATATTAAATTATATTATCAAATGTATCCATAAATATATAAGCATATTATCAAATGTGCCCATAAAATATCAAATTATATTATCAAATGTGTCTATAAAATATAAAATGAGTTCTTTTGTTTCTGAAACGATATTGTTTCTAATACTCATTAAAAATAATTGTTTAATGTAGAGAGGAATTATATTTAAAATTAAATAATTAAAAAAAACTAAAGGAAATTTGATACCATCGTTCATAAATGATTGCAACAAAGTTCCAAGTGGTTTGAACAGTTCTGAAGATTTAAATTAGGCTTAAATATATTAAGTATTACTGCCTATAAGTTTCTTTTATGGTACTCATAATTCATCAAACGTAGTAACAATTTAAAACATATATGTATTAAATACTGAGAAAATTTTATTAGATAATAAAACTAACTTAACATTTTGTTTATATTTAATTACTTACGTCGCGATAAAATTTCAAAACTTCTTCCATTTCTTCGGTTTTCATTACTTTTCTCTCTGTTCGTTGTGTCCGACAGAACATTTCTGTGTGTTTTATTGGCTGGAACCATTTGATTTTCGTTTCTGACAGATCTTTGTTTACTGTTTCTCTCCACGTCAAAAAAACTTCTTTCATCAGTGGCAACTGTAATCAGGAGAGCGGCTGTAACCACTAGCAGCACCACGCCAGAAAATATCTGAGGAAAAGAAAATCCTCAGATTTGTATCAATGTCTTTCTCCTAATACGTACAGTTAAACACGTATCGAGGACTTCTTATTACTTTGCTTTTAAAAATTCTCTTGAAAATAATAAAAGATTATAAAGACGTGTGTTGCATATATATTGTTCATTAACCTTAGAAAGAGTATACAGTGACACTGCGCCTAGTGAATGGTAAACGAATTTGCGGATACAGCGTTCGCATCCTGTTAAGGAAAAAAATCGTGCTCCGAGTTTGGGGTCGTGAGTGACTAATAAGAGTTGGCGGTGGATGCTTTTGGTTAGTTTGCTTCCTTCTAGTTTATCAGTTATTTCAATCGGTAACAATACATGGAAACTGACAATGTTTATTACTTACCGTGAATGAACGTGGCTAGTTACCAGCAGTAATAATCAATGGTCTAATTCTTAGGAAACAAATGGTAGAGGGACAGTTATTGTTGTTGTTTTGAATTAAGCACAAAGCTACTCAATGTGCTATCTGTGCTCTGCCTACAACGGGTATCGAAACCCGGTTTTAGCGTTGTAAGTCCGCAGACATACCGCTGGGAAAATGGAACTTCAACATTTAGTAAGAATTAAATAACGAACTTTGGTCATGGTATCAAAGAGTTAACACAAGAAGGGCAATGATACAGGCTAAAACTTTGCTTTATATTAAAAACGGATTTTAATCATGGTACGATTTTTCCTAATCATTCCTAATTTGGAAGAGTAATCCGACTGTCCTGAAACGACGGTCCGGCATAGTCTTAAGCTACTCTTTTAGCAACGAACAATAGGATTAACCGTCACGTCATAACGCCCCCACAGCTGAAAGAGCGAATTTGTTTGGTGCGACGGGGATTTGAACCTGCGACCTTCAGATTACAAGTCGAACGTCTTAACCCACGTGGCCATGGCGCACCAATGAGAAGTATGATTGAGAAAGTTCGCGGATATTATTCACAAAGCGAATCAGTCATAAAAGATTTGCATAATTAATTGTACATATGTTACAATCTATAATATAATGCCTGAAAAGCTAGAAAGAGACTTGGTTATTGACATGTAATGACGTCAGGTGACAGTTTCCGCGTCAATCCTCGTGTCAGGAACGTAAAGTTGCTTACGTTATTAACTATCTGTTAAAAGTTTAACAATAAACGTAATGATTTAATTAAGGCAAATTATCTGTATGTTTCATATCTAGATTGATACGAAATAACTTTTCACTATCAAAGCCCTCTATGGAATCTAACAAAAAGTGAACTACAAGAATCAAGAAAACCAATATTGTTGGGTTTTTTTAAATGTTCAATTCTATAATACAGGTATTAAAGGTTACTTACCTTTTCGTTTACATACATTATATTTACTTAATATTAGATATTTGTCCTAAACAGTTACTACCAGACCGTTTTATACAAAGCGCGATTCTGCTATTATACTAATTGCTTTATACCTTAGAAAAACCAACTGCCGATTGGCTACCAAGACATTCGTTCGTGTAGTGGTATTAATTTTTTTTTGTAGCAAGCACCGCCTTAGGTGAGTCAGTTGATCCGATATGCAATTGGTGTGTTGTTAAGTTGTTCCGTAACCTTTCAAAATACACATTTTGAGAGTCAAATATATTACTTTAAAGCTCTCCTCTCTCTCTTGACTGGATTTTATTAGTTTAAAAAAACGACAGTTTCAAATATTGGGGCCATTTTAGTTCATATGAATCGTATCTTCTATAGATATTTATGAAATAAAACTTTATTTACGATTGTCACTTTTTTAACTTGTTTACCAGTGCGTAAACAATATGGTGACATGGTAAACAACGCTGTGCGTAAAACAACATGGTAACATGGTAAACAACGCTGTTTTATTTCTCTTTTTAGTCAGTGTTTTTTACATATTTTATGTCTAATCTTGTTAGGAACGTGGCCACAAAATAACTGAGTTTCAACAACTCTACTGGTGTTCAAAATTAGGTACGTTATAAATAGTGTTACTGTATTGGGTGGAAACTTTATGGCTATCGAAATAAACATGTATTTATCAACACACAGTTACTCTGACATAGCTACAATGGCTACAGCATTGAATTAGGTAACGTTATGATCATAATCTTCTATAGATTGGTAATCAAGAATTAAATATAAAACATTTCACAAGTTAAAGTTTCTCTACAGGTTTTAACGGGTTATAGATTTAAACCTCTTATTTCAGTACAGGTTTCAATACCATCGTGTTATAGATTTAGACCTCTTGTTTCAGTACAGGTTTCAATACCATCGTGTTATAGGTTCAGACATTTTGTTTCGTTACAGGCTTGAATATCATAGTGTTATATGTTTAGACCTCCTCTTTCAAGACATATTTCAATACCATCATGTTATATGTTTAGACCTCATGTTTCAAGACAGATTTCAATACCATCATGTTATAAGTTTAGACCTCATGTTTCAAGACAGATTTCAATACCATCATATTATAAGTTTAGACCTCATGTTTCAAGACAGATTTCAATACCATCATCTTACAGATTTAGACCTTTTGTTTCAGTACAAGTCTCTAGCTTATACTTTACAGGCCGAGATCTCTCGTGCACAGGACGGGTATAATGTTATAGTTCCTGCTAACAAAACAACTGTTTGTAACTTTAGACACTGAACGTTTTTCGTTCTTGTCACATTATGCTTGCTCTGTTAGAATACAAACGGTGATGTTTTATAAACTGCTGCCAATTTCATAGCAATGCTTTATCACACAAATGACGACCAAACGTTGGGCGAAAAAAATAGAAGTATAACAATACAAAACTTCATTTGTCAATAAAGTTTTGTTAAAATTCTTTCCAGTTTTTGTGTTCGTGACACAAATGGTTTTTGGAAACAACACTAATGAACAACTTATTCTACTTAATATTGAAACTGTTCAAGTTATGTCTTAAGTATACAAGAAAAGGGAAATTCTGTAATTTTCTTCATCTTTAACTTAATTCATTCTTTTATATTTGTTTTTTCTCTTATTTTATACACTCAAAGGTCAATACCACAGGTCCAACAAAACAGAAAGTGTAATTTTATTTTTCCAAACAAAATTTACTTATTTTCCTCATATGTTTAAACAAAATTTCATTTACAAGCTATAAACAATAGTAATTTTTTTTCGAGCACCGTAATATAAAGATAATCCATTATGTGTGTGTGTGTTTAAATGTATCACCGAGAATTGGTTGGCTCGATTAATGTCAATTTCTGTATGTCATTTTAGGAATGAATTGAGTGAGTTTCAGTATCATTTTGAGGTTTTAAAACACGGTAACGTGAGCACTAGCCAGGGTTATGAAAATATAGAAATAAATACTGTCAGACACTTCCCAACATTTCTGATATTTTTCAAAGATGACAACTTATTGTTTTCTTTAAGTGCATACACAAATATCAATGTCTTTACCATTACCATTTAAATAAGTAAATTTTATTAGTAACAAATACTTCTTATATGTCTCTTGTTTTCCAAATTAAAAAGAAAAGCATTACAAAACAGATTTAGTTGTTTAACGAATCATGAAAATACTTTCAGAAGGTATGTTCTTAAACATATTTCAAAGGACCCTAAGAGGTAAAACCAAATAATGAAGACAGTTATTCTGGTTATATATGAAAAGGAAATTAGTAGAATAGATAAGACCACAGAAAATAACTGTACATTCTTTGAGTGTAGAATATATAAAAAAATTCTTCTTTGAGAGTCAACTGAAAATATGCAGTTACGAACTGACATAAGGTCTTCAACAAAGTACTGTGCAATTTCTAACAGCTTAATTTGTTGACAACACTTTAGGAAACTGAAAACTTACTAACAACAAAGGATTAAGTCCTCCTATTCTGAAGCACGTCATGAATTGTGCAGAATGAAGCTTGATGATAAATAATTGTAGCTACACGAGATACCATAAATCACAAATCATTACAAACGGGTTCAAATTAACTTCGATTAGCAACTTTTCAGATTATCCATCAGTTTTATATTGTTATCAAATCTGATGAGTGAAATATGGATAGTTTGGCCTTCAAGGCATGGCTTCAGTGAAGTCTCGAAACATATCCTTTTTTATTTCACGGTCCGACTTTCAATTTTCTTTAGCTATGTAACGTTTATCACCTACAATTTCTAAGTTAAAACAGCTTTGTACGTTCTTGTGTTAAATTACTATATACCTCGAGTCATAAACCTTGTTAAATAATTCAAATCGAACAATGAATTTTGTTGAGTGATTCGAGTCAAGCAATTAACCTCGTTGAATAATTCAGATTAAATAATTAATTTGTTGAATAATTTAGATGAAGTAATTAATTTGTTGATTAATTCAGATCATATAATGAATTTGTTGAATAATTCAGATCATGTAATGAATTTTGTTGAATAATTCAAATCAAGTAATGAATTTGTTGATCATTTTTTTTAATTATTCAAATGTGATACATTTACGAGAATAGCGTTAAAAATGTTTTATAAACCGAATTTATTTTCTAAATGTATTCTTTGGTAACTGGCTATTTTTTATAATAACAAACAATTATGATAAAATGTTGAAGTGATCCAACATAAACTATATCATCCAATGAAATTAATTACGTTTTTTTTTAAATGTTAAACATCAGTTTTAGAAGCAAAGATGACGTTGTTTAATTAACACCCAATTCAGGTCCATCTACACATAGTCTTTAGTATTAGTATTATTTTACTGTTTGAACGCCTCAAGATATTAGAGTGTTTTTAAGTAACATCTGTGCCATAGTTCTACAAACAATTTTGTTATTGTAAGATCCGATTCTAATATTTAAATTTAGTACTATCGTTTGAAATAGTTAAAACATTTATCTGAATTAATCTTTTTTATTTGAAATTACTACAGTATTGCCTTTATTGGGCTTAAAAATACTAAATTATCAAGTGAACTTAGATGTTTTGAGGCCAAACACTCTTTTTTCGACAAGCTCGTTAGAATTTTTTTATATCAAAACTGTAATGTTCTAAAAGTGCTAAGCCTCTAATTTCGGTAACTGTGTTATCAAATGAAACATTTTATTCGGCTGCTGGTTTGCGTTTTAACTTGTAACTGCTCAAAGCTATAATCCATTTTTATTAATAATTGCAAACTTTTAACTCTAGTTATAATACCTTTTTTACCACTTGAGTTAACAGATAATCTGAGATATTATAAAGAATGTTATAAGAAAGAAAGCATGTTTAAGTTTTCACACTTTTTATTTATTTTATCCTCATTTCATTCAAAATATTATTTTTATGATAAACAATCACCTTATAATAATGTACAAAATCTAAATTTGAGCGAGCTTGTTTCAACTTTTCTTCAGTAGTCATTCATTTATTTTGCAACTGTTCATATACTTTCAGTTTATACCTCAATTCTAAATTAACAAAAGAAAGATGTTCACATAATTATTTGGTAAACATTTTAAAAAGAAAGTTTCGTAGTTCGTGTCATCTATAACACTGGGGAACAGTTTTTCAGTAACTTTGAGTTGCATTGGATATTTTAACTGATTCTGAAGGAGTTTTAAGCGCTGATTTCAAATCTGAATTAGTTTTTCTCTACAAGCTCTAGTTTGTATGCAATTTGAGGTTAATGAAATTGTACAAATGTGAACTTGCGTAAACCATGTATAAGCATTTTCACGTCCATATATATAAATAGCTTCTAATATTTTGATCATTCTTCTTTTGTTTCAGATCAGACATGGCTTCCAAAAATAGATATCATTGCAGAAACAAGCCTGATGCCTTCTGCTACATATGTGGATGCTACACACTCATTCGTCAGAGACGTAACATATCCTCGTTCGTCAAGCGTGTCTACAAGGCATATTTTGAAGTTCATCTTGGTGATCAAGACAAGCAATGGGCTCCTCATATTGTGTGCCATAATTGTGAGGAAATGCTTCGAGACTGGACCAAAGGAAAACGCAATGGTCTGCCTTTTGGTGTTCCAATGATTTGGCGCGAACCCACCAACCATGTAACTGACTGTTATTTCTGCATGGTAAACACAACGGGTGTTGGGAAGAAAAACCGACATAAGATTACGTATCCGAACATTCCCTCAGCTATTCGGCCTGCTCCGCACTCTGAAGAAGTTCCTGTTCCAGTTTTCAAAGGCTTGCCTTCATTGGACGATAAAGACATTGGACATGATACAAGCGAACAAGACAGTTGTGACAGTGAATTGTCAGAAAAGTGTACACAATCGAAGAACTGTTCTTCAGACACTGAACCTTTCCCCGTCCCCAAGCCTCTTCCCCAGGCTGAACTGAATGATTTAGTGCGGGATTTAGGTCTTTGAAAGAAAGCAGCAGAGCTTTTGGCATCAAGATTACAAGGCAGAAATCTTCTTGATCACTCTGTTAAAGTATCATATTTCAGAAAGCGTGACCAGCCTTTTGTGACCTTCTTTTCAGAAGACAGACGGTTTGTTTCCTGCCATGACATCCAAGGACTTCTCAAAAAACTGGGTGTTCCTTACTGTAGTCTTGCTGAATGGAAACTCTTTTTAGACAGTTCAAAACGCAGTCTAAAGTGTGTTCTTTTACATAATGGGAATGTTTATGGAGCAGTACCTGTCGGTCACTCAGTGCATTTGCGGGAAGACTATGATGACATGAGAATGGTCATGGACTTATTACAATATCATGAGCACAATTGGATCATTTGTGTAGACTTAAAGATGGTCAACTTTCTTCTTGAACAACAGAAAGGTTTCACCAAGTTTCCATGTTTCCTCTGTATGTGGGACAGCCGAGCACGAGACAGACATTGGGTCCAGAAGGACTGGCCTATTCGTGACACCCTTGAAGCAGGCATGTCAAATATCATACAAGACCCAATTGTAAGCAGAGATAAGATCATCTTTCCTCCTCTTCACATCAAATTAGGTTTGATGAAACAATTTGTCAAGGCACTGGAAACCGAAGGTGAATGTTTCCAACACATCATCACAGCTTTACCAGGGTTTTCATTTGAGAAGATCAAAGCAGGCGTGTTTGATGGCCCACATATTCGAACCCTAATTCGTAATGATCAGTTTGTTGCTAAGATGACCGCTTTAGAAAAGGCAGCATGGTTATCCTTTGTGGCAGTCGTTCAGAACTTCCTTGGAAACAATAAGGCGGACAACTACAGTGAACTTGTGAAAAGAATAATCCTCGCTTTTCGTGATCTCGGGTGCAACATGAGCATCAAGCTTCATTTTTGAACAGCCACCTTGATAAGTTCCCTGACAACCTGGGGGCTGTGAGTGACGAACAAGGAGAACGATTCCACCAAGACCTAAAGGTCATGGAAGAACGCTACCAAGGGCGCTGGGACAAAAGTATGATGGCTGACTGCTGCTGGAGCATTAAACGAGATTGTACAGATGAAGTGTACAAACGCAAATTCCTACCTGAATAAAATACACAAACAAATTGATAAGCTATTCCTATAATTTCCTATAATAACGAAAAATTAAAAAGTAAATAAAAATGTCAAATTGCATAAAATCTTTAGCTTGCAGACAAAAACCGACATCACATTTGAAATCAACACACTCAAATTGACTATAGAAAGGTCTTTTTTTAAATGCAACAAAATGAGTGTTCCCCAGTGTAATTAAATTAAACTAGTTAGTTCTCATTATGGCGTATTTTATTGGTTACCTAAAACACGTAAATTAAATTGTTCCATTAAACCAGTTGTATAAAATATAGGTACCTTTACTTATAAGTTACCAGTTTTTGGTAGTTTTGGTTAATTTCCTGTGAGTAATAAACTTACGCTGAATAAAAGGTTTGATTTTTCTAAAGATGTATCTAAATTGGTTTTTAACGGACTGTCTACATTGCCAGGTTTTACATCAAGTTTTTATGTAAAGAAATATCGTTATATGAAGTAACTGAGTTAATTAGTCATTCAACTTTTTTAAAACTGCAATGTTTTTTAGAGGTATAACTAAACATGTAAGAATTTGTCACCAAATATTTAAAAATGTTTTTAATGATTGTCACTATTAACAACATGATGCAACAGTCTATGGGTTCAAGGGTTGCACCATGTTTGACTAATTTGTTTTAACTTGTTTGGAAAAAAGTGGTTAAACATTATTTGATACATTGTTTAGGCAGAGCAACAAGTGGGTTTCTCGACATCACTGAAAGTTAAACATTGTGTGCATTTAAGTTGTTGCGATGAAAATTATCTGGACACATTTAAACCATTATGTAAAAGAAGATGTGTTGATAATACTTTATAAGAACAAACCTAATATTCAATAATTTCAAAATTATCCAGACAATCAACATAATAATATTAGACTCACAGTTGAGGAATACACAGCTAATAACTTATCTATATTAGATACCAAGACTGGTAATTTAGGTTGAAGTTTTAACACCAGGTGCTATCACGAGCAACTTTTACAAAACAATATTTTTCTTTTTGATATTTTTTAACCTTTCAAATTAAAAAATAATATAATTCATAAATTAATTTATCAGAGTTATAACATACTTTTTTCTCTTTTTATGAAGAAATACAAAATATAAAAATTGTTTCACAAAATTAGCTCTTCTATACAATTAACTGATAGTGTGATCAGGAGTTATTTCAAAGCTAGGCATGGGTAAAGGCACTCGACTCAAAATCCGAGAGTTGCGGTTCGAAATCCCCGACACACCAAACATACTCGCTCTTTCAGCCATAGGGGCGTTAAGAAGTAACGATCAATCCCACTATTCATTGGTAAAAGAGTAGCCCAACAATTAACGGTGGGTAGTGGGGACTAGCTGCCTTTCCTCTAGTCTTACACTGATAAATTAGGGACGGCTAGCGCAGATTGTTCTCGTAGCTTTGCGCGAAATTAAAAACAAATTAAACCAATCAAAGCTTTGTTCACTGAAAAAAATTAGTAAACAGTTTGGAAGCAAAGAAATAATTTATCACATTCAAAATTTAATGGTAATAATTATACAGAATTAAGGGAACACAATTAAATATAACGTTAATAATAAAAATATTAAGTTTAGAATTGTCTTTAAGTCGAAGTTTCATTTAAGTAATTCTTTCAAACATAAAGACAAGATTCCTATAACACTTCGCTTTTACTTGATATATAAATTTATATGTCCAAAGTGTACTTCCGGCTACGTGTGGCTTTACAATACATTTTTGAGCTCACATACTTAATAGCATGCATAAATATACAGAATATAATTAATCATCCATCTTACCCCACTATTTACTGTGACACATCCTGGAGAGTTCGGAGAGTAAAAAAATGCAAAGCACTAAAGAAAATTTATGGATAAACAAGATGTGTCCTCAATTAAATGTAAATTAGATATAATTTTTCAATACACAATACTACAATCTACATATACGTGAGATCAATAATGCTATATGTGATAACAAAACTATAGAAATTTTCAGTTTTGTTTTCGTGTGTAACAATATAATCATTGTATTTTGAGTTTTAGTCAATTTGAACGATCTATAAACCTCATTCCTTTATTAAATACCAATCGGAGGTCTGTGTTAACATTCAAACTCATTATTATAATGACATTGCTACCCTTTCCTAGTCTTCTTCCTTCTGGAATTTCTAAGTGCTCATGAGTCATTTCATTTCCTTTATATTTCGTGCCTCCTGACGACACAAAGAAATATCTCACTAGTTATAAACATAAACGCTAGGTTTCTATTCACGTGGTTGGCAGAGCACAAATGGGCTATTACATAGCTTCTTGACTGCTAATAAATCAACTAAAAAATCTTTACTAAGAATCTTTTGTTTATTCTAATTTATTTTTATGCTTCTCTCCATTCAAGGCTTCAAGCAAGTCAAGTAAGCGCTTTGCCACCCAAGTTATTAGGTTATTTTTTAACGACTGCTGAGGTAACAGGTTTTCAGAACTGAAACTACGAGGTGTTCTTTCACGTGTTATTTTCTGGTGGCTGGAAGGAATGTATCTCTTGCGTGTCAAAGTTAAACTGATTACAATGCTGTTATAAGGTTTATTTTTCAGCGGTCATTACCTATTCGTAAAGAACATAATCTCCAATTGTTAAACTTTATAAAAGTAGACTTTCGGTCGTACAACTTCAAACGTAAACTGGCTAAGTATTTGAAACTTTGTCTGTAATAATAAATATAAACGTGATGAAAATCGTGAAGTCCGCAACAGCGTGTACTGAACGTGATGAAACTCGTTAGGACCGAACAGCGTGTAATGAACGTGATGAAAATAGTTAGGTCCGCGACAGCGTGTACTGAGCGTGATGAAAATCGTTAGGTCCGCGACAGCGTGTAATGAACGTGATGAAAATCGTTAGGTCTGCAACAGCGTGTACTGAACGTGATGAAAATCGTTAGGACGAACAGCGTGTAATGAACGTGATGAAAATCGTTAGGTTCGCGACAGCGTGTAATGAACGTGATGAAAATCGTTAGGTCCGCGACAGCGTATAATGAACGTGATGAAAATCGATAGGTCTGCGACAGCGTGTACTGAGCGTGATGAAAATCGTTAGGTCCGCGATAGCGTGTAATGAACGTGATGAAAATCGTTAGGTCTGCAACAACGTGTACTGAACGTGATGAAAATCGTTAGGTCCGCAACAGCGGACTGAACAATAAATATTTTAATAATTTATTTTTGCCTCTCTTTTGAATCTCTTCGGAGAATAAGAACAAAAAGAGCAGATATAGTTTTACTACCTTACAGTATGAGACTGTTTTGTAGTTAGATATTCAGTTTAAATATTAATATTTACATAAACGCATGTTGATACCTGTATCTTTAAGTTAACAGTACTTGATAGTAAAAAGTAGATCGCTTTAAACATGTGAACAAAATTAACACAAATCTTTTCTTGTTTGTACTCTTCTTTACGGTGTTTCAGAAACACGTATAAGAAACGGTTGGAATGTTTCTCTGAGGCATTTGTAATGGTGTTTAACTGGTGGTTCCAGTCAGAAAGGTTTAATTTTTTTTAAAGAAATGATGATAACTTCCCCTCCACAAAGGTGACTACTATGAAGGATATTTATATATACAGTAGCAGCAAGAATTACTAAGGCTATTGTACACGTTCGGTAGAAATATTGAAACTAGCAACTTACAAGTCGTTTATGCTGGTTTGCAAAAATAGTATTAAATAATATAATACAGACACAGACAGTTATGGCAACACGCTGACTTCTTGTTGAGTTAAACGGAGACACGTCTGTTGAAAATAAATATTTTATTTGTTTAATAAAAGTTTTGACACAGTTTTAATTATTTTGTGAGCATTATATCTGTTTGTAATTTAACTTTAAACTTACGGGTAACATTGTGAAATAGTTTGAAAATGTTAGACTTTAAATCCATTATGATAGCTGGTAAAATGTTTAATGTGAAACAAATTCCGATTCTATCTTACAAACTTTTAAAAGTAGTACTGACTCTTAAAACTGAGAAAATATAAACTTAGGAAACATGTTAAGCATTACCTATGACCCTCAAGTTGATCACAAACAAAAGTATAATGTCTCAGTACACTTCAGTCATATATGTCATATGCATTATTAATATGGCATGGATAAAGAAGTAACACAAACTGTGTTAACATCATATTTATTCAACAATGATAAATACAAGTGAAAATTGATGCACATGGTTTTTGTTGGCATCTTTATAGCTTGAATCAAAAACTTTTTACATTCTCTGTAGCGTTCACGAACTATGGGCAGTTAATTTGTATTAATCCCTTCGTTTGTGGTAATTAGAATCGTAACAAGATAACTGTTAATACATTTTTATTTTTATACAATTAAAGCTGTGGATAAATGTAATGTTAACAAGCCTGCTAAGTTTGATGCTAATAATTGCTAAAGACCGAACATAACATTAACTGGACAACACATTACATAATGATTATTTTATTTTTTATTTTGTTCTTTGTTTATTATAAAGCATTAAGTTACACAGTGCATGAGCAAAAACTTACCGCTTCTTTTCGGAGTATTTAACAGTAAAATAAAATGTAAAGATTCAGTAGTAAGAGAAAGTTATTTTAACGATAGAAAAGGACGAAAAGTAACGTCACAATAACCTGCGTAATATTTTAATAATGAAGAATGAGTGACCTTAACAGCGGAAAAGGACAAAAAGTAATGTTACAATAACCTGCGTGGTATTTTAATAACGAAGAATGAGTTATCTTAAGAACAGAAAAGAACTAAAAGTAACGTCACAATAACCTGCGTGATAATAATGAAGAATTAATAATGAATAATTAATGAAAATTAATAATGAAAAATGAGTTATCTTAACAACCGAAAAGAACGAAAAGTAATGTCACAATAATCTTAGTCGTATTCTAATAGTAAAAGAGTTATAGTAACAACGGAAAAGGACTAAAAGTAATGTCACTATAGCCTGCGTGGTATTTTATTAATGTTTGTTTGTTTTTTGAATTTCGCACAAAGCTACTAGAGGGCTATTTGTGCTAGCCGTCCCTAATTTAGTAGTGTAAGATTAGAAGGAAGGCAGCTTGTCATCACCACCCACCGCCAACTCTTGAGCTACTCGTTTACCAACGAATAGTGGGATTAAACATCACATTATAACGCCCCCACGGCTGAAAATGCGAGCATGTTTGGCGCTACAGGGATGCGAATCCGCGACCCTCAGATTACGAGTCGCACGCCTTAACACGCTTGGCCATGCCGGGCCATTTTAATAATGAAGAATGAGTTAATTAACAATAGAAAACGACGAAACGTAATGTCACAATAACCTGCTTGGTACGTTGAGGTAAATGTGGCCATAATTTAACCTAGTTTTTGTTCTGTTTGCAAAAACGCAAAAATTGGTAAATTCTGTGTTCATTATCGTGACACCAAACATGACCACTCTTTCAACCATGGGTTTGTTATAATATACGGATCAATCCTACTATTTGTAGGTAAAAGAGTAACCCAACAGTTGGCGGTGAGTGGTAATGACTAATTGCCTTCCCTCTAGGTTTGCACTGCTAAATTAAGGACGAGTAGCACAGATAGCCCTCGTTTAGCTTTGCGCAAAATTGAAAACAAACAAATCCTTTGCTGAATATTGAGTATTTCTCAAGAGTGTTAATGGTAAACATTTGTCATGCTTAAATGAATAAAATACAAGTGATTCAGTAAATTCAAAACCAATGACATTTGATCATTGATTAAACAGGATCCAAACAATAATTTTGTATTTATAACAACTGCTTACAACCTTCTGGAAAAATAAAAACACGCACGGATAGTTGATTAACTTGTTAATAACCATTGTCGTTGTCAAAACTCTTGAATTTTTCGTGATAAATGTACTTTAACGAAAATCGTTGCTACAGAACAATAATCATAATTCAAGAAAAAAGTTAAACTTCTGATAGTTCATGTTACTATCGGCTCTATTTACTACTATAACTTTGGTCAGACCATCCTCCTTAATACTCCATATATCATAATAAGATCATGTGAGTGATGTTTTCTTCCCGAACAGTAAAGGTTATGTTTATTACACATCGTAAAAATTAAAGTTTATAAAAGAGATGTAAGGATTTTTGTGCATTTAACGACAAACTGAGATTTTTGCATAAATGTCGTTTTTCTGCTTGTATAAATCGTCATAAACATCTGTAAAAACTAAGACAATAAAAGCAACAGAAAGTAATCATGTATCTAACACAGCGGTTCCCAACCTTTTTTATGCCCCGCACCCCTAAAAATTTTAATATGTTCTCGCACCCCTCACAGTAATTATTTATTTAAGAATAAAGGTGAAGGGGGGCAAAACAAATTTTTATAATTAGTTTTTAATGAAATAAAATCGAACATAATATTTGAATATATAGAACAGTACACTAAATATAAACAAAAAAAATTGAAATGTTATCTTACACCCCCTGGAACGCTATCTCACATCCCCAAGGGGTGCGAACATCCCTGGTTGGGAACCACTGGTCCAACAGCTTCCTACAGGGAGACTTTTTCAAAACCACTCAGTAATGTTATATACACAGAGCTATTTCGTTTACGAAACATAATTAGAAAATGCAAGTTTTAAGAGTTTATATAACAGTTAGAACTGAAATTCATAGAAAAAAAACTAAACCATTGAAAGTTTCGTTGATACCGATATCGTAATGGGGTTTCTTTTCTGTACATTTCCACACGTTTGGATACTGAAATTGATCTATAGGGTTCACAAACAATAGTCATAGAAGCAACAAACTCATAAAAATTTTAGTTTATTGAATAGAATCAAAGTAAGCATAACAAAAAGAAATAATTGCTGAATTTTTCGTAAGATTTAAAATGTTTTAATATCACTAAATGTGTCTCGGGTTTTACAGTGCTGAAATCACAGGCTCGATTACCTGCGATATAGCAGAAGCCCAGTGCGTCTTTGCTCTATAATAAACGCCACTTTCACACTAGAAGTGCATATTATGTTTTAAGTGTTCAAATGTTTTGAAATATGAAAAACTACTGCCAGCAAATCTTGCTTTAGTAAGCACAATATTTGAGACAGATGATGCGTATGATTCAACTTATGGATGGCCCGAGGATGTCATCTAACATGTAGAAACAGAACCTGTTTTTATTAAGAATAATGATTGATTTATCAAAGGGGAATGAACTAAAGTTTACAACCGGACGACGCCTAAAGTGACCGTAACACTTTTATTAAAAATAACTTAGTACAAGGATATTCGTGACTGCAAAAGAACTTAGGATATAAAAAGTCATTCAGTCATTTTCAGAAAAACTAGAAAATCCTTATGTTTTTTTCGAAATGTGTAGATATCTTCATTAGGACTAAAGGTCTTTGCCATTAAAAGAAAAATATTTCGATTTCTACAAATAATTTCTTTATTTTTCTCTATGTTATTATAAATATATAAATTTCACTCACTATTTACCAAGCAAATCAAGTTACTTGTGATTCAAACTTACTTAAAAGTAAAAGGCAAAAAACACAAAATATGATTCAAGGTTGAAACGACTTATCTTTAATTTACAACTTAAATTTATCTTACCTAGATAGGTTAATATGTAAATGTTTATGTAAGATAACTATCTTTAAAAAATAATTAATTTGTTTAGACTTCAATATTGAAACTAAGTTACACATCATAAATCTTTATTACTTTTTTATTCATTCATCTATTTATGTAGGTGTGGACGTAAGGCTCATGTTTTGAACTGCTTTTACCTCGCAGCTCTGGTCCTCATGAATCAGTCTGTACTGTTGTGAGTGTACTTCGTAGTTCTTCAGGGTCATCCAAATAGAGTGGAGCTGTAATCACGTCTTATTTGCTATTTATATACACATATAACATTTTCATTTTCAATGTGTCGCAGCTGTGGCGAAAAATTTTGGATACACCTTACAGAACATTGCATTTTTCTTGTTCCAGAACATTTTATTTACGTGTTTATTGTTCCAAAGAACATTGTTGAAGGTATATTTTATTATGTTGAATTTCATTTTCTGACGGACATATATCATATATCAAAGCAAAAACTGACATAGATATCACAACTTAGAAAATTCAATGTTGATATAACTAAGGAGTTTATATTTAAAACTCGTTCTTTTAGTTTATTTTAAGGGTCAATAATAAGCGAGATATGAGGCGCTTTAGGCATTCAAGTTTCTTGAGTACTGTTACATTACACTCATAAAAGTATTGATTTTACACTTTATTACTTCTTGATATGGGCCCGGCATGGCCCATAAAACAAACAAACACACAAACTTCTTGATATTTCGAAATTCAGTTTCGGTTCCGTTATGACTACTGTAATTTTGATAATAAGGACACGGTTATAAAACTCTGTAGAGAGATTGGATTTTGTTTTTCTTAGAGGTATATTGCATCTGTTAACCATTGACTTCCATGCATATCAACAAGGATATATGTGCTCTTTATATCTTACTGAGCATCTTCATAAGACTAACTTGCGAACTAAAGTAGTTTTTCGTGGTGTGTTTCTCAAAGGGTGACTAAAGGTTAAGCTTGCCCCACCTTTGGACACTTATCGAGCCATATCACTTGTGCAATACCAGCAAACTCATTCTATTAAGCGACTTAAATCTCAAATTGTGCCTATATGCCCACTTATTTTGTACTTAGTTCAGCATGTTGAAGTAAAATACAAAAACATAACACTAGTAAAATATCTGAATATATTTAGCATTACAGAGTTTTCGTACTATAACAGTGCACTGAAAACGACACGTCATTATATTTCCTCAGTATGGCGTATTAAACCTCGGTATAATATGAAATGTTATTCTATAACCCTTAAAAAATGTCTTCAAACTTATAAAAAAAATCATACAATTTACCCCAATGGGTAAATTATTTTGGGCTCGGCCTGGCCAGGTGGTTAAGGCATTCAACTCGTAATCCGAGGGTCGAAGGGGTTCGAATCCCCGTCACACCAAACATGCTCTCTTTATCAGTCTTGGGGGCATTATAATGCTAGATCAATCCCACTATTCGTTGGTAAAAGAGTAGCCGAAGAATGGGCGGTGATGACTAGCTGTTTTCCCTCTAGTCTTACACTGCTAAATCAGGGACGGCTAGCGCAAATCGCTCTCGTGTAGCTTTGCGCGAAATTCTAAACAAACCAAACTATTATTTTGTTTTATGCAAACACATAGATGAGGTTATCAGCACCTGGACAAAATGATTATCGGATGTTTACCCTATAATCCCAGCATGGTGGCTGTTGGTTAGCTTTAGGGTACTTTTCAGCATAAGAAATGTAAATTCAGCCTATGTACCATATAATCTGCATCTATCATCAAGACGTCAGAAGCTCTTTAAAACTGTTCAAAAACTGCTTCTTTTTCCTGCAGAAATAATAAGAAAGTAGTATATTCAATACTATCGTAATCAAAGCATGCTGCCGCCTGAAGGGGTGAGAAGGGTATGCTTTGAGTTTGTAAGGTCACTTGGCCTATGACGTAATAGAGATCAGACACACATAAATCAGTGCAGAAAAGACAGTTTTTTTTCTTATTTTTATATCACAATTTATACAGAAACATACAGTAGTTCCGTTTGTGGTTATAAATTCTAAGCCATTAAAATGACATGGTATAGCTTCAATAATCTAAGTAAAATTCTATTACTAACACTGAAAAAATTAAGTAGGTGGCAATCATAACTGTGATTTTCAATTGTTAATGTTAAATTAAATTTTCTTAGCAATTATTGTTCATTAGTAGTCACTGGATTAATAGTGCTGTTTGTTGTAAAAGTAAATATTGGAAGTAAAAGCATTTTCATTGAAAGTAATGAAAGATCGTTAATTACAAGTCAGTTATTAAACGAAATCATCTTTTTCAGAGGGCAGATGATGTAATAACAACGAAAGTTATTTACCCTTTGAGAAGGATATACTACAACCTTTTCTAGTATAAAATATTCATACACTCAGATCGTAAAATTTCCACGATTGGGATATTCATTATGCGCAATCACACAAGAAAACGACAGAATGTGGATCAACTTGGGGCTCCAGAACCATTTAGAAAAACGTTACTGCAACAAGTATTACCCCAGCTGTGGTACACAGAATGTAATCCAAATCATTTAGAGATTAGAGGTAAAAACCGTTCACGTGCCATAGATAAGAATACACAGCGCAATGAAGAATGATTTCATCAAGAAAAGCAAAATAAAAATCACATGAAAACAACTTGTTTTCGTGACAAATTTGGACAGCTGAAGAAGGCATACAAGTCAAGCTGCCAGATGCATTTATAAAACTGCTAAAATGAATAGCCCTCAAGAATCACAGCAGTATGTCTGCGGACTTACACTGCTACAAACCAGGTTTCAATAGCCGTGGCGGGCGGAGCACAGATATATATATTTCTCTACAAGTGGGTTTTCTCGACATCACTAGAGCACGTTTCGACCTTCTTCAGTCATCGTCAGGTTCACATAGACACATTGTTCGCTCTTCTACGTAAAATATTTTCTTAATCCAAACGAGCCGTTTTTGCATATATATTTCTGTACAAGTGGGTTTTCTCGACATCACTGGAGCACAAATAGCCAATTCCATAGCTTTGTGCATAAATACATATAGATAAACAATAAAATTAATTACACTTATCATAAGACATTTTGTTAGGCCTGCCTATTAGATTTTTAACCCCAAATTCTAGCACCTTATAACTTTTCAAGAAACATAAGATTTTACAATAATAGTATTTCAACTACACTATTTTAGTCATATCCATGCCGATATAACTGATCCATTACTGATATAATTAATTTTAATGATGTTTTCAAGCTTATAAAAGTCGTTTACACAATATCTGAAGATGGTAGTTTATATTATTATTTGTGTTCTATTGTAAATTCTCTGTTTTCATCTTTTCTACCTAAGTAATCCAAAACATTCTAGACATATGTTTATGTTTTAAAATAATGAAGGTTTCATCTACATATCTGCTGTAATGAATAAGCTTCATGTTTTCCAACGTTTTGCTTAATAGCATAGGAACAGACTATTCAGTACTGGTGCTAATCTAAATCCAATAACAACTCCAACTGTATGTTATTTTATAAAACACAAAATGTAATTGCTTTGTTGCTAAGTCTAGCATCTTTCTAAATATATTTTTAGAAGCCCCATTTTGGTTTTCAGTATTTTAAACGAGATTTAAATCAATGATGCATTATAGCTAAATGCTGTAAAGTCTATTAACAGATAGACTTAAATCAGAATTAAACGGGAAAAAAACGCGCTATAAAAATTGTTATAGATGTTTTCAACTTGTCATTTTTGTTTTGATTTATATAAATCATTTAGTGGTTGTCAGATCACATGTCATAATCTGTGAAATGTACACAATTTCAGACATTAGGTGTACAAGGGACAGTAGCAATATCATGTTTGTTGTCTTAACGTAGCAATCTCTTCAAAGCATGAGGTTTGTCCCCTTATATTGTGAAGTACACACAATTCAACACAATATGCACAAAAGAACAGTAGCAATATCATGTTTACTGTCTTGATGTAGCAATCTCTTCAAAGCATGAGGTTTGTCCCTTTACATTGTGAAGTACACACAATCCAACACAATATGCACACAAGGGAGAGTAGCAATATCATGTTTACTGTCTTAACGTAGCAATGAACTTGAACCATGAAGTTCGTTCCTCTATCTACGTATTTCGCCTATTTTATAGAAGCTGTACTTTTTACAACACAACTCATCCATTGCACTTCAAGAAGACTGTTTTAGACTCATAAGGGTCCTAGAAGTAGTCTTTTACAACAACAGGAAATTTTTAGCTCACGTAGAACGTTTTTAATTAGTAAATTTCCACCAAATTTCGATGTTCGGAAACAAATGGTTGCAAAGATAACAAAGACTGCTTCTGTACCGGCGTTTACTCACAGAATTCACCAAAAATATTCAAATATATATCTTTAGTTAAACTTAGATTATATATTACAATGCTCTCATTATCACATTATACATACTTATTTCATTTTGGTTTCTGAAGAAACCAATTCCCCAGAGACATGTTGGATGTACAGTGCTTTAATTTGGCTGACGCGTGCTAAGCTTCTGTGAACTTCACAGAAATGTTACAGTTCGTAATACATTTTCTTTGGCTGTCGTAAAACAAGATATGCTGCAGCTCAAACTTTAATTTTCTTTCTCTTGCTGTTTTTCCCCTTAGTGGACTCAGCAGATAGCTCGATGTGGCTTTGCTATAAAAAAACACACATACTCTTAGTATTTTATCACAACATCTATTTTGATACGCCTTGACCAACCTCTTGATGCACGACTTCATATACGTTAACTGTTTCAAAATGTAGTCATTCTATATATTCATATGGACAATGCACAATATCTGCATTAAATGGAGAACCCTGCATAATACCGTCTGGGAGCTGTATATTTTATATGAACGTCAAACGATTCAGAGAACAAATAAAGAATTTCTACTTAGTTGTATGATAGGCCATTAGAACACAGGATAAGCGCTCACTTCAGTCAGTTTGGTCAGAGTTAACAAGGGCATGTATAATTTTCTCAACTATTTGATAATCTAAATCGTCAGATGAGGATAATAAAATATCATAAGGAGCACATTTTTACCATATTTAACACTCAACGCAAGTCTGTGACAGTTTGTCGTTGAAATTATCTTCTTGATCTGAGTGGATTACTCCAAGTATTTCCACACACGACATATGTTTGTTTTTCACTCATCTGTGATACTGGGAACTAACATGCTAGCTATAAGATAAACTTCAGCCAACTTTGTAACGTGGTCAGTAATAACCAAGATGTACAGATTTTTATTTGAGTTTTGGGCGGAGAAGCAACTACATCCAGGACTTTCTCTCAAGATGAAAACATTCGGTCCTGTGATGGAGTTTTTCATTATGTTGAGATTTGTTCTTCTGGTTACGACGCTGTATACAATATTACCCAGCGTAGCCATAAAATATTCTTTGCACATTTACAACAGTTTCTAACGCTTCATAATGCCCTCCAGTCTTTACATTATACAAAACCTGAATTACTGCATACCTTTCAACTCTGAGGCCTAACAGTATCATCGGCTATTCATAACACTGTAGCCATAAAATATTCTTTACACATTTTAAATGGCTTCTAACGTTACGTGATGCCCTACAATTTTTACATTACACAAAGTTTGAAGAAATACATAAATTGTAACTCTAAGACCGTTAGCCTGATAACATCACAGGATGACCATCATATCTCGGTGGTTCATAATAACACTATAACCACGGTATTCTGGACTCGTAACTGACTAAACGAGTGCTAGATATTGCATACGTCAGTTCACTAGTTTTTGACACTTGCACTATACTGGACGGACATTAAATCCGATGCTATGGTCTCAGCAATCTTCGCAGGATTAGTTTTCAATAATTATCGTGACGATTACATAGGGTATTCGGAAAGTTACTGTGCACTTGTATATTTATTAACAGACATGTTTCAATATAGAATACAGGAGGTAAATATGAATGACAATTATAAACAATGTTGAAAGTGCCCCCCGTTGACATCAATACAGGTCTGGATCCTTCTTATTTTGTTTCTAAACATCGCTATCAGTTGCTGGCTTGAAATAGACTGAATGAATGCTGATTACAAAACTGCACAGTGAATTTCTGAACATCCTGTACAAAGGTTAAATGGTACCACATATAACATTTGTAAGCCATTTAAAAATGTTTTTGCTGTCAGATCCAAAACATAATTTGATTTTTATAATTTTTTACCAAAATACTTTGGAAGAGTATTTAGCATTTATTGTAATTATTATTTTATATTTCAAAATCTCACACTGGAATTGCTTTTTATCTCGCTTCCCTGTGGGTTTGTGGTTTGATTCTAGGACACAGTAATAATAATAACTAGGAAGATCTAATGCTATAATTTTATTTTTGTCTTGGATGGCTGTACACAAACGAGGCTTCACAATGTTTAATGAACATAAAATTGTTGTAGCAACTGCGCATCAAACTTTTAAGAAAATGTTTTTGTTTCTGAGTTAATCGTTTTTCTTTTCTTGTTATCAACTAATAAAATATTCTTCCTGGGTCAGAACTGGCTCTGCAGGTATGACGAGTTCGTGTGAGTGAATATAAAATGCGTGGTTAGTACATGTTATCCTTGAATTGTCTATGATCACGTGATCTGCGTTTTTCTATATCTTTGGCTCTTCCGTAAGTTACCTCTTTTATCTTCTGTTTAAAAAAAAAATCGCAATGCATCAGCGAACTTCAATTATCTTCAGATAAGTTGTACGTTGGGGATTAATGTCTACTTTATTAACACAGTAGAAGCCAGCAAGCTAGACGGTGTCGTGTTAATAAATCTTCAGTTAACTAGATTTAGCTTCAGTGAATAGTAATGTATTACAAAACTGCTAAACGTAGACTTTTGTAAATACTCTTCATTGTTTTCCAAGTCAAGTTTATCATATTTAAAATCATTAAACTTCGTTTACCTACTTTAATGCCAAGTAGTATTCAGTACATAAGAGAACGTTCTATCACTGCTATAGAAAATCTTAAGAATTAGGCTTCTTCATATCCATGTTTTAGACCAGAGAGTGTTAGGTTCTCTGAAATTGTTACTTTGTTTACGCTATTACTCAATTCTAGGTCATAACCTTTGTTACGTTATTGCGTTACTCATAGTGTGTTAAATTTTGTTCATTCTCTTCAGTTTTTAATTAAAATACTGTTTTCATACCATGTCCAATTCATGGGGTAATATTAACACGTATATTTTCACTGGTTTCATTTGTGCGTGATAGCACTTTCAGTCTGTGATACATTTCTGCTTTTACGTACAAAACCCTTTTATAATAGAGTTAAGATTTTGTTTAGGATTCACTTAGTCTCGCATTGTTTGCCCTGTGAGTTTCTTATTTATGATGTCCAGAGATGACAGGTGCATACAGCTTGGTTCATCGGTTTATTTTTCTTTATATTTTTTCTTATAATATTGTAAACGAAACAGAATAATGATGGCACATCCGAATTACCAATTAGGCTGGATATACACTAGCCAAGAGGCGTAATGAATATAGGAGTACTCGTGTTTCAATGTTTTTTGAAATACAGGCTGAACGATCATTGTTTTTTTTTGGTACAATGGAATGCAACAACTCCACCAGTAATCTCTGTTACATGGGTGACCTTGATATAGGGCAAAAGTGCTGATAAGAGTGATTGAACCTTGCCAGTGTAAGTTTACAATTACCGTTTTGTAATCGTAACTGTGCGAGTTTTCATTACGAAATTCAAGGTGGTAACGATGCTGTATTGTATCTGTTCTACTTATTGTCTACAACCTATAATAAATAATTACTCTGTTGTTTCATAAAGTATGAAAGGAATAATAACAAGTTTATCAGATTCAAATGACAAAACCTAAAAAAAAAAAATAGAAAGAAAGCAAAAACTGTTAGTTAAAGTCCTAACATTTTACCAAGTGTTTATTTTCAGTGATCAAAGTTCGACATTTATGGAGCCTAAAAATCCAACCGATCGAAATGTGATTGAAAAGCCTATTACAACTTATTATTTGTTAATTTAGCTAATATTTACCAAGGAATAGTTTGATTGACCGTTACATTATAAACCCCTTACAGCTGAAAGGACGAACATGTTTGATGTGATGGGCCTACATGATTTATTAACCGTATTGGATGCTAGTTGTATAATTAAAAATCCTCGGAATCAGAAAGCCAATCAAACCAAGTTTTTGAAACCCAAAATATCTTATGAAACTCAAAGTGTATATGCGCCAAAACGTGTTTTTACTTAAATCGCGTGAATGGAGAGTATAGCTTAGAGAACGATTATTTTATTCGAGAACTGCAATCTGTGTTTATTGTAGAGTAAGGTGTTTAAAGTTATTGGCCAATCAGTTCTCTGAATTCGGATTCAATGAACTCGTCAAAATTTTGTCTTACGTTCGAATTTTCTTTTTCTAAATAAAATTGACACAGAACGTTACAAACGGTGTTTGCTTGAATGAGACTACTAGTATACTCTGAGTCGGAAATAAAACGAGGCTTTCTTAAAAGATTACAACATTAGGTTAAGAAGACGAAATAAGCAGTTACAAGTGATTTATACAGAGACTTTCCCCACAAATGTATTTATTTTAAAAGAACCTATTACATAAAGTGATACAATAAATAATATTCCAGTTACAACAGCGCAAATACTTCTTAAATTTACCTAAAAGAAAAAGAATGAAAGTTCCAACATTTAGATATGGCACTGAGGATGTTCGTTTTCCAGTGAGATAATGGTCAACTACGGACTCAAACTGCAGACAGCCAAATGTAGCTTTGTTATAAAAATAAACATGATGTTTTGATGATTCCTAGAAATAAACTGTAGTGGACAGTGGCTATTCTCCTCACTAAAGAAAATAAAAATCGCGTGAGAAATGTTTGTTTCATGAAATATTGCCAAACGTAAGTATTTAAATTCAGTGTTGCTTACGTATATTAATTTAGTTATTCATTGAATAAAGTTTAGTTGAACAAAATTTATACCACTATCTTTCTCTCGTGTTTATCTGGTGTATACATAAAGTGAAAAAAACGACATTACAGGACTTGCTAATTTGTTAGCAAAATATAGTAGCATAGGGTAAATAATTTAATAATTTGCCACTTTTAGCATTCACAAGACAGATTTTCAAACCAGATCGTTTATGCTTAAGTCAGAAAGTTTAACTTAAGGAAATCCGATAATTATAATTAGAGCCCTTTGGAGAAAGTGCACATTTATGTTCGTTGTCATTTTTGAGAAAGAAATATTTGCTTTTTGAATTACTGGGTTTATTAGATTGTATCATATATTTATATAGAAAAAACCTTGCTTAATATAACACAAAATAAAGGGATAAAAGTACCTGTTGTACTATCCGAAATGCATTCATGTTTAGTGAGATTAACACAGATTCTGCTGTTTTAGGCCACTACCATTTTTTTTAGTTTCCTTATGTTACTATTTGTTTTTCTTTTACTTTTATACTTACAAGTCTACTGATCTCCTTTTTAAACCTTTTCGTGGTCAGGCGGTTAGTTGCTCGACTTGTAATCCGAGGGTCTCGAGTAAGAATACCCGTCACACCGAATATGCTTGCCATTCAGCCGTGAGGGCGTTATAATGTGATCGTCAATCCCACTATTCGTTAGTAAAAGAGTAGCCCAAGAGTAGGCGGTGGGTGGTGATGACTAGCTGCCTTTCCCTATAGTCTTACACTGCTATATTAGAGACAGCTAGCGGAGATAGTTCTCGAATAGCTTTGCACAAAAACTTTGTTTTTTTGTTTTGTTTCTCGTAGCACTCGTTGATCTGATGTACATTACACACTTTGGAAATTGCCATCATGCTCTGTTTTATTTCTTACTTTTTATCGTTAATATAAGTGTAAATTGTACTGCAAGTTTATGCTTTTAGTTTCCTTGCAATTTTTCTTCGGCCAAAACTTAATGCTTTTAATACTTACAAAACTACTATAGTAGATGATTCTTGTATACAACAATACTAAAAATGTTCGACGATAAACCTCTGTACGTATAAGAATACTGAAAATGTTCGACGATAAATTTCTGCAAGTACAACAATACCGAAAATATTCGATGATAAATCTCTGTCGTACAACAATACCAAAAATATTCGACAATGTATCTTTATGCTTAGATCAACATATGTTCATTGCAGGCTTCACATACCAACTATTAAAAAATATAGTTGACGTATAAACTAAATTTTATCTAAAAGTCGATATTTAGCTCATAAAAAGAAGAATTTAAATGAAGACGAAATGAAATAATCTAATTATAATAAACAAAATAGGTTTAAGATATTCAGTTGGTCGAGTGGAGTATAAAAACAACAACAATAAACTGTGCAGAATTAAATAATACTTCAAACGAAAAATTCTTTTAAACTGTCAATTTTTAACAATATACTAGAGGCAACATTTGCTACTAAACCTTTATTTAGTAAGAAATTCTTTTCAATGTCTAAATTTTGTTTTCACATACTTTTTTATAATTCAAATAATCTTTGGTGAACTGAAAAGTCGAGACAAGTATTTACTGTTGGAGGTTTATCTGTACTGTTAGGATCCCAGAAACAATTTTCGTACGTGTTCAATTATTTCTTTATATTTTAAAGTCTGATTTTTTTAAAAAATAAAATTTACCTTTGTATTTTATCTTATTTACGTGAAACGTTTTACACTATTTATGTAAATTCTGTATCAGTGCTCACTGTGTGTTCAGGTTGGGTGAACGAAAACCGTGGTTTAAGAAACAATTATAATGTATAATAATTTTTAGCTTTCAATACATTTTGATTTCGATTATATTAACTCCACAAAAAACTTTGATTCTGTCAAATTGTTGCTTCTTGTTATTGCTAGCTTATGATGACTTTGAGAAAGAACACGTGATTGCACACAAACAACAACAAAAAATTCCATATCAGATTTCTACAGCACCTTTAAAACAAAAGTGAAAAAAATACGAGGAAAAACATAAATACAAGTGGTTACGTGGCTTGACTCGTAATCTGAGGGTTGCGGATTTTAATCCCCGTCAAACCAGACATGCTCACCCTTTCAGCCGTGGAGGCGTTATAATGTGACGGTCAATCTCATTGGTAAAAGAGTAGTTGGCAGTAGGTAGTGATGACTAGCTGACTTCCTTCAAGTCTCACATTGCTAAATTAGGGACAGCTAGAGCAGATAGCCCTAATGTAGCTTTGCACGAAATTCAAATCAAACCAAACCAAAGACACATACATCTGTAAATAAGACAGAACTCCTTCGGATGATCAAAGCAGTTTAGATATTTAATTAGCAAATTACATCTTCCATTGAGATATAAATTGTACTTTACAAGGAACCTGTAGTATTTCGTAGTTTATTGTTGAATATCAGAAGTACTTCAATGCTTTATTATAAAGATTAGTAAATATCGTCCATAATTTAATCATTATCTGGACCACAAAAATTGTGATCCAGATTTGTTTGCAATGGATTTACCATTATATGTTGATTTTTAGTACCTACACTTGTTTCATTATACTTTTTTTCTTCAGCATGTAACTTATATTGTTGACTATGCATTACGCAAGTCCCACCTGTTCTCGAAATTTGTAGAAGGTTCTTGAAAGTACAGATTCGCAATAGTTGTTTCATGAAAATTCTCACAGATAGCCCATTGTGTAGTTTTGTGCTTAATTCCAAACAAACGAAAACGCGAGCGTGTTTGAATTTTGGTGAATGTTCTAGAGTCTTACGTAATTCGTATAAAAACCGAGAGACAGTGATAAAAGATTAATATTATTTTTTAGCTACAGTCAGTGTGCTGTAAGTCTCGGAAGTTTTAATTGTGATTAAAGCCTAATAATCGGAAATCTACAAAATTTGACTAGAAAAAATTATAGATTTCGAACATTACAAACCTTTCAACTTCACTGAATTACTTCGGACGTTAATATTTCTACAAAGACATTAAATATGATAATCAGTAAAAGTCAGCGGTGTGAGGCCAGTATTGAGAGATAGCTTAATCGAGATGTGACAGTATAAACTCAGAATTAATTTGCTCGCAGTGAGTCTGGACCATCGATAAAATATTCAGTTCTAGACCGGATATAAGACTTTGTAGCGTTTGTAAATTTGTATGCTGTTGCACATAAATCATCATTTGTAATAGCTATTAGTGATAACCGTTGTTATAAATTGTGTTGTTTTTAATTGTATATTGAAATATATTTGTATTAACAAAGAAAAATGTATGTATCAACCTTGTTAGCAAATAGCATAAATTCGATATATATTAATATTTAAGATTATTTCTAAATTCAAATTTCCCCTTATTTGAAATAGTAATACGTATTAGGAATATTTGTATTTAATTTATGATGTTTATGTTTCATTAAGTTAATTGAATTATTTAAAACAAGCTCTAAAACCAGTTTATGATTTTCAAATACTTATAAACTGGTTAATTTAATTAACTTCGAACTTGCTGCGGCACACTGTAGTTATTTAAAACCTTGTTGCCTCAATAAACTGGTATTCTAATAGCCAATTTAAACAGTAAGACGTCTTCGTTGTTGTCTAAAAGCATTCTTCAAAAAATCTGGACCACAGCTTAACTCTGTATAACAGTCTATTCTACTGCGTGAAGTTAATTGTGAAAAACTGAAACTTTTAAATAGTCCATCACTTCTGAACTGCGAAAACAACGTGTAAAATTTCACACCTATACCAAATGGCTACTTATAATTGTCTTATAACGGCTTGTTGTTTTGTAGTGCTGGTAGATCATTCGGTACGTGTCATCAGTTTATATTCACAAAATTTCTTAGCAGTAATAGTAACATCTGTGTTTCAGATATGCTTGTCTAAAAGATGAAAATAGTTTCGAGGCTACTGTTTGTGACTTTGTTCTATGATGCATCTGGTCCCTAAAGTTGATGTTAGAAGACGAATGTCTATCTGATATCCGTCAATTTCCTTCTTTTTATTGAATGTAATATATAAACAGTTATAGACTTAAGGAAACACTTATATAATTTTAAGTAGGCGTTCCTCATATATAATTTTCTAATTGAGCATTTCATTTCTGAAACTTGATAAGTGCTCGTTGTATGAAGGGTATTGTTATAATGAAAGTAACAACTGATCAACTAGGCCTCAGAAATAACTGCAACGGCAACAAGTGTTATTGTGATAGAGCCTATAATTATTATTAGTGTTTTAACTAGTTCCAGTCTTGTTTCATTTTTTCTAAGTAACAGCAAACAGAACTTTCTTACTGTCACTTACGGTTTGTAACACTCATAGAAAAGATGTAAAGCGAAACGTTGAGTGTTCAGTTAAACAAAAACAATAGTTTGTTGTTATACAGTCGTTTATTTTTAGTATTAAGATGTATTTTATACACCAGTGTGCACTTTGTGCACAAGAAAAAAATAACTTTTTCTTGTGAATAGATGGATTATTTTTGAGTTTTTGTACAAGCTACGCGTGACGTATCTGCGCTAGCAATTGCCAACATTCATTATGATGAACTAGAGAGTAGATAATTAGCAAACATTCTCGAGGGTTTGTTTATAATTAAGCACAAAGCTACACAATGAGCTATCTGTGTTCTGTCCACCATGGGCATCGAAATCCGGACTCTAACGTTGTAAACCCACAGATATAATGCTGTGCTTCTTGGGGAGGAACTATATTATTGTACTACATCTAATTTTATTTAAATAGATTCTTTGTGGCACAATGGATAACTAGTTGTATAGAGGACAAGTTTTATTGGGTTAGCTGCTCTCCCTCTTGCCAGTAGATCAAAATTAGGGACGGATATAACTAATTACTAGGTATTTGTAACCTTGTTCTTTATCCCGAGTTTAAACTTGAAATTCTACTTTAATTGAAAAGAAAAGTCACGTTTCATGAACTGCTACTTTATCTGTGGCTGAATTGTCCTTTTCTCTTTGTTCAAAAACCATTTAGCGTCGATACAAAACAATAAATAAGTTATACACGTCTTAAGTAACTGTTTGACATCCCATTATATTTAAAGCTTACAGACGTAAAACTCAGTAACTTTATATCCTGCACGCATGTTTTCGTTTGACTATCTGTGCTCTCACTTCCAAGGGAAACCCGGTTCCTAGCAGACATGCATCTGGGGAGCGTACACCCAACTTCCAGTGAGTTTTAAAATAAGTTTTTCTAACAGAGTGCCATCTTCAATGTATATATATATGAGACATTTTAATTATGTTAAGTAAATTTAATATATACTGATGAATTAGAAAAATGAGTTATGACAGCTGGAGTAATTTTTTCAAGCTTACGAAATGTGATTTTGAAACTGTGTGGGTTTTCTTTGATACGCAAATTTAAATTTCAAAATATTGAGACTTCAGATGTGGAATGTTGCTGGAGTATACAAAATGAATGTAGTCAGTAGGAACTTAAACTCCGATTGTGTAAATATTGAAACTTGAGATGTGGAATGTTGCTGGAGTATACAGAATAGATGTAGTCAGTGAGAACTTAAACTCTGATTCTGTAAATATTAAGACTTGAAATGTGGAATGTTGCTGGAGTATACAGAATGGACGTAGTCAGTGGGAACTTAAACTCTGATTGTGTAAATATTGAGACTTGAAATGTGGAATGTTGCTGGAGTATACAGAATAGACGTAGTGAGTAAGAACGTAAACTCTGATTGTGTAAATATTGAAACTTGAGATGTGGAATGTTGCTGGAGTATACAGAATAGACGTAGTCAGTAAGAACGTAAACTCGGATTGTGTAAACTACTCTGAATCACATAATGAGATCTCACTGTCATACTTACAACTCACTCACGGCCCTAAAATTCAAAGCTCTTCCCTTTCTTTAAGTAACGGGACACGAACAGCTGACCTACAAACTCGGCTGCGCTCGTTTATACAAAGGAATATTATATTTTTAATGGCATACAGTGCATAGAATCATGCAAAAACTAAATCTTTCGAATACAGTAATTATAGACAGTATGGAAACAGTTTAACACACAAATCTCTTCATGCAGTTAAAATGTGTGCATCCGAGGAAATAGTTTACAATGTTTAGTTTTTAAAGAAGAGAAAGACTCATTATTACTTAAAGAAAGACCCATACTTCTTCTTGAGGTCCCTAAAGACCTGAATACGGAAACACAGCGTGAACCATGAACACGGAAGGACTTTTAGAAGCTTTACAGCTAAAGTTCACTCTTCCTATATAATTTAAAATATTTTTTTTATTGCCTTTGGCCAATAAAAGATACTGGGGTGAAGTAAGATCATGCACGTCACCCACCTGTTGCCTTTTTACATTCGCGTGTCTGATAGACATCGCACGAAAACTACTTCGCCGTGAGTGGAAATGACAGCAGTGTCCCAGTAGACAACGACTCATCTCGTTATATGTGTAGCCAACCGTTAGAGCCAGCAGCAACGAGCTTCTCGGTTCCAAAGCTATTTGTTCTCGTTCTATGGCGGATGGAGTAGGGCTAGCATAGGGAGGCTAGTTATAATTACACTGATGACGAGGGCGTTCGATTCTCGATCTGTGATGCTCGATTTTTCAGCCGCAGGGACGCTGTAGTGTAAACGGATAATACCACTATTCGTTGGTAAAATAATAGTCCGAGAGATGGCATTGGATGCTGCAGACCTGTTGCTTTCCCTCTGGTTCAAGATTAGGAACAACAGCAAATAGTCTAAGTAGTTTGGTCATTAAACAGATTAACAAAAATAATCATAATTATTACACCGTTTTTACTTGTAATTACTCTTTAAAAAGAAGAAGCGAGATTTTTTTTCCTTTAACTTGATCAAACTCTATTTTAATAATAGTTTCTGAAACCAATCATTTCATTTTAATGCAATCTTACGTTTTCTTCAATAACACAGAATATTCTGGAAATCAGAAGAGACAGCTATATTAATTCGAAGATTTTCCGGCTTGTAACAAGAGTATAAAATGAATGAAAGTTAGCTGTTTATTATTTATTTTGATCATTCAAATATCAAGTACATTTAACACCGGGCATTCGGTAGCAATAACTGAGGTACTCCAGAAACACATTAGTCTGAGCTCCGAAAGACCATAGAGTAAAATCGTCCGTCAAATAACGCCGGGTACACTGTGGCGACAACTGCAGTACTCGAGGAATGCAACATTAGCCTGAGCTCTGAAAGATTACGCAGTAAAATTGCCTGTCAAAATTAGCCAGAATTTATCCATAACATTCTGTAGTCTGGAGGAAAAACGACCGTTTTGAATACATATGATATATACAGTAGTTCTTCTGTGGTTTAATTCTAGTGTCAGTGAAAAATGTAGCACATGTACTATATTTTTAAGATTTCTGTAAAGAGAAAAGACTGGTTAGTTCTCTTTCCATATAAAATGTGTTTTTTACACTTTAAAATCAGCTTGTGTTTTTAGTTTTTGTTGTTGCTTTTAGGCAATGAAAAATTTATGAATATTACTTATTTATTTTTATCATAACAAGAAGGGCCCTGCATGACCAGTTGGTTAAAACATTCGACTCGTAATCTGAGATCGTGGGTTGGAATCCCCATCACACCAAACATGTTCCTTCTTTCAGCCGTGGGGGCGTTATAAGATAACAGTCAATCCCACTATTCGTTAAAATTTCTTACATTTTTCTTTTCGCGTATATTATTTATAAGATTTATCCAAAAGGAATTTTTAAATTAATTTCTTTGCAAGAAATTGTAAACTAATCTGATTCTACGTCATTTTCCTACGTTATTGTTTGGTTTGTTCTTCTCAATTGATAAAATCGTATAAGAAAATATTTCACCCTATCTTGTTAATTATATTAAATATCATGGATCTTTTTTGTTGTTGTAGTTTAGATACTCAAATAATATTCTGTTGCCCAAAAATAAATGATAAAAATTACTTCAATGTTTGGTTTAAATTTCGCGCCAAGCTACACGAGGGCTTTCTGCGCTAGCCGTCCCTAATTTAGCAGTGTAAGATTAGAGGAAAAGCAACTAGTCATTACCACTCACCGCCAACTTTTGGAATATTCTTTTACCAATGAATACTTGGAGTGATCGTCACATTATAACGCCCTCATGACTGAAAAGGCGAGTATGTTTGGTGTGACGGGGATTCGAACCTGCAACCCTAAGATTACGAGTCGAGTGCTTCAACCACCTAGATATGCCAGGCCAATTACTTCAAGAAACCTGTCCTACGCGGAACGTTTCGAGAATAATCTAGAATATCAAAAATGATTGTTTAGTGTTTTGAATTTGCTTTCAAATTACAAAATTATCTCATTTAAATAAAAATAATTGACAATATTTGGCGTTTCTTTCTTTAATTTGTAGTTATATCTCGAACTCGAATTTTAAAACTGGTTGTAATTTTTAATCGTGATAAAAAAAAAGATAGGAATATTTTTTCGATGAAGTAGCTGTCAGCTCTATTAGCTTGAACACCTTGTTCTCTTTAAGTAAGACACTAGGACGGTGGTAAGTCTATGCATTTACAAGGCTAAAAATCAGGGATCCAATTCTCCTCTGAGAATACAGCCCGATGTGGCTTTGTTATTAGATAAAAAATACACACAAACAAAGGTGTATTTTTATAGTACGTCATTAATTACGTAAATGTGTTATTGAATGCAGATTCTGGCCGACTAACATCTGTTGACCCAAGAATGGTGAGAGAGGTCAAAGGTGTGAATCCCATGCCAAATCAGGATCGTTATAATTCGGTATTTTCTCTCACCTAATCCTATAGCATTTTTACGACTAGAAAGAAACGCGTAACCTCTAAGAACAGAGGTTTTCTAAAGCAGTATAATTAGTTCCCTACACGCAATGTGGTTTATAAAGGGTAGGTTGTTGAACACGAATTTGGTGTACCCTATGATTAGTCTTCTATTCTTGTACTTTTATAGTTGAATAGATCTCGTAGTATGTATGCCTATTACTGTGGATTAGCATGTTTTCTATGACTTTGTTGTACTCGTACGCAGAGATTGACACAGACCTTAAACTGTTGCCATCATTTCTTTTGCATTTTTATTTCTTCAGTATTTAATCGTATGGTTAATTTAAAAAAATAAACATACGAAATTAGAAATAATAGAATATGTTTGTGAGAATAGCATGTAGCTTATGACAAAGCACGTGCTCAAGTGTAAATGAAATGCAATGAAGTTCGTTATTTATAATAAGAGGCCTGGCAGGAATAATTAACAATAAAGTTCCTTATTTATAATAAGAGGTGTGGCAGGAATAATTGACAATAAATATCCTTATTTATAATAAGAAACCTGGCAGAAATAATTAACAATAAATGTCCTTATTTGTACTAAAAGGCCTGGCAGGAATAATTAATCCGTTTACCGATAGCTTTTTTTTTTTTTGCAGTAGTAATGCTTAATAATTAAATTACTATCAGTAAATGTATATTTTCATTTAGGATTCACTCTGATAAAACGGACAGTATGTGTTACACAAAGTTTTAACTTTGCACGTTATTCGAAATAACAGATGAAAGTAACATATATATTTCGGCCTATAAAATTTTCTATTTTTAAATAAATGTTACAGCTTTTTAATTAGTAATTACACAACAATCATAAGTAAAAGAAGAAGTGAAATTAATTTAGTCTTTTTTATTTGAATATTTCGCTTATTGTGAATGTAATACACATGGGTACTGCTCGTTTCCAAAACTAAAATAACAAAAGTTTTGCTTCATCCTGAATATTATGTATTTCTATTCCAGATATCCAATATAAATCTCATTCGTCAGATTTGTCTTATTATAATTTTAGGCTCACGTGCAATGTCACGAATTTTGTTTTCAAAATTTTCGGTATCCACAATGAAAACTAAAGAAGTATTGTTGTGTTTTTTTCTGGAGATATAAATGTGGAAAAAAATTAATTATGCATATCTTCGTAAAGTTTTATTGTCAAAAATGTTAAGGTATTCAAAATAACCTGTATTTTTCCAATTTTCAGCGCTAAAAAGTAAACAAACTAATTGTATCTGCGAATGCTGGACTGAACGCTTGTTACAAAAACCCCAACGTGTTTTACTTTATTTTTTCCAAATTATACAATATATGCTGATCTAACTTTATCGTCATGATGAAATTAATTCAATGTATGTCTTCTCAGCTGAGGCAGTTGTTGCGTTTATAATTAATTTCGGATGAATTTGTAATTTATTATGTTTCGTATTCGATTTCAAACACCCTGAAACTAAGTTAAATTTTAATTTTAAGTTAGAAATTAAATGTCGATATGTTTCAAATTTATTATATTTGCCAACAAAATTAATACACACGGTTTTCTGTCTTAACACAAATACATTTTAATATTGCAGCGAATTTACTAATATGTGTTTATTTTAATAATTGTTTGTTTTAGTTAAATAAATATTTAGAAATGCGTGTAACTTACAGTGTTGAATGTCTGTTGCGAAATTCCCGTTCATTTTCTAAATTTGTAAAATATTCTCGAGCGAAATATTCATCAATGCACTATGTGTATAAGTAAAATAAATATTGCCAATTGAGCTTTCGAGAATCTCGCCTAAAGTTTATAAATGGACGCGAAAAGATTTATATTGTTTTATATTGATGGTTTGCTTACCATTCTCTATTCGTTAGGTCACTCTCGTCCTCAAAGTTTATTACCCATAACTCAGCTCAAAACGAGACTGTCATCCAGTGTCATTACTGCTTTCAGCTTTTTCTCACACGTTAAGGTAACATACTTGCCATTTCCATGAGACCTACTTGGTAATGTGTGTAACATTAACTATACCCTAATCGGCAAATTACTCCCTATATAGACCCGGCATGGCCAAGCGTGTTAAGGCGTTTGACTCGTAACCTCAGGGTCGTGGGTTCGCATCCCCGTTGCGCCAACCATGCTCGTTCTTTCAGCCGTGGGGACACTATAATGTTACGGTCAATCCCACTATTCGTTGGTAAAAGAGTAGCCCAAGCGTTGGCGGTGGGTGATGATGACTAGCTGCCTTCTCTCTAGTCTTACACTGCTAAATTAGGGACGGCTAGCACAGATAGCCTTCGAGTAGCTTTGTGCGAAATTCAAAAACAGACAAACAAAACATACTCCCTGTATGAGTTGCTTCTTCTATTTAAAAATCTAATAAAATAATAATGAATCTAAGTGTCTTGGACTTAAGTGACATCCAAAAACGTTTCAGTGAAACAAAAACCTAAATTTCTGCTTCATCTCAAACAAAAAATACTCCAACACGTATCAAAACAAAGCAACTTGGCATTTCTCACACTAAATTATTTTATACGTGACTCCTAATTTAGCTGAAATTAATCATGAGTTCCATTAAACAAATTTCAATGTGGTGAATTAAAAGCTAAGTTAAATGTAAATTCTCTTTTACAGCATATGAATAAAACTATGTAATGTACTTAACGGGAAGTGACTCTAATTAGTTTTGTTTGTGAGTTACCACCTTCTTTTCTACCTAAAGTAACTCTCTGACTGTTTTTCGCTGAAAACTTTTTTGTAATAGGTACATCTATATTATAATAGGGGACTGTACACACAAAACTTTTGTCAATTTTGAAGTCAGTATCCTCACGTTTATATATATACAAGCTTAGTCACTAGAAGTCAAAATTACTATATTTAGAGTGGTTTATTTACACTGCGCTTTCTGGGACTACGCCTCTGTCTTTTGTCAAAGTATGATAACTCCGACAGTAGCACGATTTTGTTTTTTAATAGAAGATAATGTGGGATTGACTTCGAATATAATTGTGGGAGAGATAAAGATATAAGATATAGACATGTATCTAGGTTTAAAGATGAGAAGAATTATTACACCTTCTCGAAGTACATTAAAAT
The DNA here is from genome assembly GCA_011833715.1 of Carcinoscorpius rotundicauda. Lineage (NCBI taxonomy): Eukaryota > Metazoa > Arthropoda > Merostomata > Xiphosura > Limulidae > Carcinoscorpius > Carcinoscorpius rotundicauda. The sequence goes on along the minus strand of CM022391.1, from coordinate 56,548,276 downwards.
TTGATATAAAATTTCAAGTCGGTAATTCAGTACAGTTTCAAATTATTGTTATTGATATTACCTTCACTAGTAATCTATTGAACATTCTTTCTCAGTTCACACTTTATAACTACACAAGTTAATGTTAAAGAGTTTTAAATGTTCATCATTTACACCCTTCATGCAAAACGTTTTTCATGGGTCATAAGACTTCGTCTTTCTTCATTGTACTTTTGAGTGAAAAGAGACCTTTATCTCTTAATCTATCAACATAACATAGCAATAAATTCCATCGGTGCGTTGTTTTTTTTGTAAACATTGCTAATAAGAAGAGGAAAACGGTCTCATAGAATGTTATACTTTAATCCTGATTTATGGTAATTTGTGGGACATGACTATTGACGATTTCTTCTTGTTTTATTTTATGAAGCCCGTACGCGACCCTAAGACATGCGGCTGTGCCATTGGATGTACGTGTAATAAATGTCGTGATCTATTAATGATAATTTGTAATTGTAATTTGTAATAAAAACAGTAACTATTTCTTACAACAATTTACTTTACATACCAGACACGAACATGATAATCTCTTTGCATTAAACAATTTTCCTACTTAAAGGCGTGAAATGTTAATAATTTATGTTACCAAGACCAAGAAGTTCCGAAAAAATGCAAAATAACCGATAATACACTTTAACAATGGTAGAAAGAAAGACAATTTTGAAGTTCTCTTGGAAAAGACAGGATTTATAATTATTGAAGTTGTTAAGGGTAACTCCTGCATTGTACTCATCAGATGAACATCGAAAGATTGATGAATCGTGAAACATTATTTGACACGTTTCGTTAAAACATAATCCTGCTTCCAGCATTGAATAGGAGCTTAACAATTATTTCATGTAATTCATGTTAACAATAAAATCACAAAGATCTAACATCAAGATCAGAGTTCCCATAATTTTATCTCATCACAACTTTGTGGAGTATCAAACAATTACAAGTAAAATAATCCTGTAATATCTATTTTATGTTACATTTAACCTCGAACTTCCAAGCATCTCGCCAGAACTTTAAAATTTTCTCCCCAAATAACACATAACCTTAAAAACTTAATTCATTTCCTTTAGAACAATTAAACTTTAAATGCCTGTCAAAACGTTATTTTAATACGTTTCGTGGCTCTTTGATAGATTGTTTAGGCAAAGTATTCTTGATGAAACTTTGTAAAATGGACGTCAACTGCCTGTTTCGGAGACACAAGTGTTGAGAACGACGTTTAGAAAATCTTCTACACTTGTGTTTCCACAACAGGCAGTTGCCGTCCATTTTACAAAGTTTCATCACGTTTCGTCCTTGTTTCAATTTTCATAAAAATTCCTGTTCAAAAGTTTAAAGAAACATGTTTGCCATTTAGTACCACCACATCTATGGATCACTTCTTCAAATTCCTAGATATTTGTCGAATATTTGTCAAATTTCTAGATATTTTCCAGAATGCCTTATAATGTTCACACGAAATACCGTCGTTTCATCCATTATTGCAAAAATCTATACTTAACAACCAAAAGAAATGACTATATTAACATCTCTACAGTAGCTTATTGATTTTTAACATATATTTAGACTCTGTTTATATGGTTCTATTGCCTGGACAGTCTTTATGACTTACTTCGTCATCTTAACAACCAAAACCATAATAAAAAGTTCATGTCTGAATTAAAAACAACAATCAGCTATCACTCCTGAGTGCGAGTTGATCAAAATTTGATTTTATATAGAATTTACAATATCATTTTATAACAAGAATAATCATGATAACGGGTACGAACATTACATGCCAAACCACCCTATTCAAGTCAAGAAAAGATATTTTAACTAACAGATAGAATCATCAACATATCTTTAAAAGAAAACCTAATAACAGAAATTTAACTTTCTTCAAGCCTAGCTTGGCCCGATGGTTAAGGCGCTCGACTCGCAATATGCATTAAAGGATATGCTCGATATATCAATAATTATGAAACATCTTATTAAGCGGAAGTAAGAAATTTTAGAGATAACAACATCACCAATTTTATAAATAGATACTAAAATTGTAGATGGGGAACCTAACGTGAAGAAAGATATATTGCAGGAGTCATTACAATTACATAACAATAGTGTGTTATTCACTGAACATCAAGAGACCATTACAATCACAGAACAATAGTGTGTTATTTACTGAACATCAAGAGACCATTACAATCACAGAACAATAGTGCGTTATCCACTGAACATCAAGAGACCACTACAATCATAGAACAATTGTGTGTTATTCACTGAACATCAAGAGACCACTACAATCACAGAACAACTGTGTTATCCACTGAACATCAAGAGACCACGAGAATCTAAGAACAATAGTGTGTTATTCACTGAACATCAAGAGACCATTACAATCACAGAACAATAGTGTGTTATCCACTGAACATCAAGAGACCACTAGAATCTAAGAACGGCAGCAGGTTTCTCTTTAAATATCGTTCTTACTTCCTTCGTTAAAAATAACAGTGAAATGTTCAAGAGATGATTCACACACATATATATCCAGCGAACGATAAAAAATAACAGAAACAATATCTTAGCTTTTAATCGTTAAGCTGTTTAAATATTTTTCTTCCTTATTTTATGTGTGTTATTGATTGTTATTAAGCACACAGCTATACAAAGGATTTACCTGCCTACCACGTGTATGAATACGCCGTTTCTAAAGGTGTAAAACCACAGAAATATAGCTGTGCCACTAGAGGGCCATGTTTTATATATTATTATTATTATTTCAGTAGATCCACTTGGTATAAAGCATTTTCTTAGTTAGCTACATTGATCTACCTGCCACGTTTCTAATTTGCTCTGAACTACAAAAATGCGACCTTAAGATTTGTCTTAAGATCAAACTGTAAAGTTTCCATCTTTGTCTGCCAGTTCTTAACGAGTCTCAGTCATGTCTTAATCACAATTATATGTTTGTTATATCAAGTCTTTTTTTTCCAAATTGTATAATTATCAATTAATTTAATTTATCTTATTTAATCTCCTTTATTTTTTTTGCCAGTCTATGTACATGTTATTTTATACAGCAAGCAACCTGATTTCCATCGTGTTCCATGAGGTTGAATTTCCGGTATCATACTATTCCTATTGTAGACGATAACGTGGTTCGAATATCAAATAATTAAAAAAAAACTAATGGTATTGAAGCAGCAAGAAGTAGAAAAGCGCGCTTTCAGAAATCTCAAGTAAAATACAGACAATGCAACAAAAACTTATCGAAAGTGAAAAAACTTCTGCCTTTTCAATACAAGATTATTACTGTTGATATTGAAACCAACAGTGTTCTCGAAAAAGACTATTTTTTTGTTTTAATGGGGAACCATATAGCGACAACCGTATATATTAATATAGTAATTAGTTGCTGGTAGCCAATTAATGTTAATAAGGAAGAGAAACAAAGGAAGTTCCTTAACACAACTTTGACAGGATCCTGATTTTTAAGGTTATTATGGAGAAAGTCTTGCTGGTCTTGGAGTCTGTTCAAGACTAAAGCATTGACGTTGAAAACGTGCACCAAATAGACTCTTAGGCAGCTGACAAAACAACATCTGTGTAGATTGTTTTATTTTGAAAAACAATATAATTGGTATTTCAGGTACACAGTTTTCACGTTGATCGTTGGTAAGTCGAGTTGGTAAGTAAACATTTGACAAATCCCGAATTTTTAAATGAATTTTTTGTATGACTAATTTAAAGAATGTAATTTTTTACACCACGATTCTTTATAAACCGAAATGTAAAAAAAATATTTTTTGAAATTATTTTAAGTTTCTTTAATTATGAAAATTAGCTTATTAAAAGAAAACCTTAACCACGATAATAGCAATGAATTAAAATAACCTGTCGCTACAAAAGTACAATCTCAAAAAAAACTATTTTTCTCACTCGTTTTACGTGGGTAAACATGACCTGGTAAAGCACTTAAACTGGAATCTTAAAATTATAATAACTTGTAGTTTCAGGACAAAAAGGTATGATTGGTTGAGACGGTTTAAAGTTAGCAATTATAAATATTTCTCAATTTTTTTCTACTCTTTAACTCAATGCTACATTTATTATGTGCGCTTCATGTTGAGCATTCTTTAACACATGCTTACCTGAACTGTAGTTATATCTGGACATAGTAACACTCATCAGATTCATCTCATAAAGTTGAAATTATTACGTACAGTTGAGGCTGTGCATTCCTCAAAAATGGTTACTTGAACTGGGAGCCGAATAATTATTATTATAGATATGTTTTTACTTGGGTAATAAAAATAGCCAGAAATATAAAAGATATCTAGAACTATCGTATATCCAGAAAGGTTTATCATGCTAGATTTTAAATTTTTCGCATCTGATAAACATAAAGGTTTAGTTTTATGCTTAAGTCTAACCTGTCACATTTGAAGTTTTTATATGATACAAATAAAAGTTCAGTTTGATACCTGAACTCACCAAGTTTTACTTGAAGTGTTGTTATTATCAATATAAAATATCGGTTTCTAGCCAATCGTGCATGAAAAACACATTGGAGCTGATTATATCAATTTGTAAACCCATTAAGAAAGTTTCGATTTCAACTACATGTTATGTATTTCTTATATCATCTTATGGTATAATACAGTGTAAACAAAACAAATAGTAAATACACTGTGTGAAACAATTCTTAGAAAAAAGAATGAACCGCGTGTTGCTTTATCATACAGAACAACATAATAAGAATGGAATGAACAATATTACGTAAACAGAGTAAACCGTGTCTTACATTACCTATAGAACAATACAATAAAACCAGAGATAACAACATGTTACTTTATCATGCAAAGTTGTTTTTAAGTAAATCAAAAAGCTACACAATAGATTACTGAGTTCTGTCCACTCCGGTTTTCTAAAACCAGCTTCCAGCGTTGGAAGCCCCTCGGACATGCCGCTGTGCCCCTGGGGAGCTATCATACAGAATAATATTATAAAAACAGAGTGAACCACATGGTACTCTATCGTATAGAACTTTGTGCTAAAACAATGAGAACATTATACATGATTCTCCGTTCATGATAATTTATGTTTATTTTGACAAATTAATTGAAAAAAACGTTTTGCTTTTATGCAATCTCCGATCTGTTAAATAAACAAATCACGAGAGCTACAACCTGTGAGTGACTGAGATAAGTTCAGGGTCACATTTAGAGTGAAGTAACACAAACACTGAATTTAGACAGCCTCAATCATCTTATTGCTTTCTGTGCCATAGGAGCCATCATGGAAGAACCTGCAAAGAGTTTCCGCTCTTTCTTTCATCTCGAGAGATTGAATGACATATGAGACTATTATATATGACACTATTCTTAGGGTTATTCATGATGAGAGATGTAATTAGTAGGGAACATTATTTTGATTTCTTCCAATAAAGAACGTAAAAAAAAGTTACTTGTAAATACCTGTATGATCGATTAATGAAATACAACACTACACTGGTTTGTTTTCTTCAATTTCGCACAAAGCTACTCGAGGGCTATTTGTGCTAACCGTCTCTAATTTAGCAGTGTAAGACTAAAAGGAACCAGTCATCACCAGTCACCGCTAACTCTTGGGCTACTCTTTTACCAACGAATAGTGAGATTGGCCGTCACATTACAACGCCTTCACGGCTTAAAGGGCAAGCATGTTTGGTGCGACAGGGATTCGAACCCGTGACCATCAGATTACGAGTCGAACGACTTAAACCATCTGGCCGTGCCTGGTCGACGACACAAGTTAACGACCTGTTATTTTTGTTCAGTGTCTTACAAGACACATTGCCATGTGTATTGCTTCTAACAACTTCAATTCAAAGAAAAACTAATTAAAAGTTTTCTATCATGTCTAAATTCCCAGAAACGAAACACATAATTTTGTTTTTGTAAAAAGGCACTTGATTGGTTAGTTACAATTATACTGAAACATATTTACGAACAAATCAGTCTTTTGACTAACAATGTACTGTTGACATCAAAAGCAAAGTACAAACGAGGATGACCACGTCTGCTTTTACAATGTATATCGTGGTATGTAATCATGGAGAGCAAATTTATTAAGCATAACGAGCTGAAACTACAGTGTTTTCTCCTGAACACTGTGTATTCACTTAAGACAATTCACTGCCTGACAAATACTTATAAAATGTTATAAATTTGTATTGGCTATAATATGATTATACATGAATAAAGTATACTAGATAAACAATTTACCATATATTTTTTGTTTTGTTTTTTTTAATTTCGCGCAAATCTAAACAAGGGATATCTGCGCTAGCCATCCCTAATTTACTCTGAAGCGTTTCAACCTTTCATAAGCAATAATTAAAACTTATGAAAATTTCTATGGTTGGTCAACACTAAAGAAAATATTAGGACAATGCATTAAGTAAGCCAAAGATTTCTAATATTAAAGGAATGTTAAGCCCAATGTCTAAGGTTCTTGATGTCGAAGATGTTACACGTTATAATAGCTTTGTAAAGGAAGGAAAAAAAAACAGACTAAATTATGGGTACTAACATCACGTAGCCATATAAATGTCCAATCTAAGACTTTATTGTACTCAACGAACATTCCTATGCTTTAGGGTAAACCAGTTTCTGGAAGAACTTTCCTTATGGTGCGTAAAATACATTTCAGGTACTCTACGATCATCGCTGCACTTGTCTTTCAATAAATATATATATATGATTTAAAAAAATTAAAAGTGTCATCCATTTATTCACGTTATTTCACTGACTGTTTCCGAGAAAACACAAAGTTTCTTGAAGCATTTAGTTTAGCCACTAATATATCGTGGTAACAATAGCACCCCCCCCCAGTGACTCAGCGGTATTTCTGCGGACTTACAACGCTAAAAACCAGGTTTTGATTCCCGACGTGGGTAGAGTACAGATAGCGCATTGTGTAGCTTTGTATTTAATTCAAAAGAACAACAACAATAATAGCGAAGCAATATTTGTAACAGCTTTGTGAAGAGATATTTCGTGGAATTGGAGCTTAAAGCCAGGACCTGCAGCCAACATGGTCATTGTTGTGTCACTGAGTTATCCAAGAATTGAAACAATTCTCCATCTTTCTTCACAAATAAAACAGTTTTTATTACTGTGAGTGTAAACTACACGCTTCGCTGAGTAGGTCAGATATTTAGTGGATTGATTTACCACAATACAACTAAATTATACAAGTTTTCCTTTACAAAAATGTTTAAGCAAGGCGATTACCTTTAAATGTAACAGTCTCGTTGGATTAAGGCGGACCTATACATTCCTATCACACCAAACATGCTCGCCCTCTCAGCGGTAGAAGCGTTATAACGTAAAAGTCAATCCCACTATTAATGAGTAAAAATGTAGCCCAAGAGTTGGCGGTGAGTGATGATGACTAGCTGCCTTCCCTCTAGCCTTACACTGCTAAATTAAGAGGGCTAGCACAAATAGCCATCGTGTCGTTTTGCGCGAAATTAAAAACAAACAAGCAAACATATTCGTTGTATCGCCAAAAAATAAATCCAATCCTGATACACCTGAATTGTTTAATAACAAGAATTTAAAAATAAAATAAAAATAAGAACAACCTTTAACACTTCATTTTTTTCTAGTTGCAAGTCTTATTTTGTGGATAGTTTTGATACCACAGCTTAATTCACATTCTTCTGTTTACCAATGAAATTAGGCCCGGCATAGCCAGGTGGTTAAGGCACTCGACTCGTATGGGAGGGTCGCGGGTTCGCATCCCCGTCACGCCAAACATGCTCGCCCTTTCAGCCGTGGGGGCATTCTAATAGGACGGTCAATCCCACTATTCCTTAGTAAAAGAGAAGCTCAAGAGTTGGCGGTGAGTGGTGATGACTTGCTGTCTTTTCTTTTATCTTACACTACTAAGTTAGGGACGGCTGGCGCAGATAACCCTCGTGTAGCTTTGCGCGAAATTCAAAGCAAACCAAACTTACATATTTGAATACGATTGTATTATATTATTGGTTTCCTTGGATACCATAGATAATAGAAGTAAAACACAAAATTGTGTAAGATCGTTTGTTCTTATGATTTACACTTTTATCAAAATGTATATCACACTATACGCGTTAAAAGTCATCAAAGAAAATAGTTGGAACCACACTCTTATTACAAAGCTAGTGTGACATTCCACCGGTCTTCAACATTCAACAATCATCGTTGTTTATTTGCTTGTTTTTTTTAAACACGAACTTACGCCCCCAAGTGGCACAACGGTATGTCTTCGGACTCCCACCAGTAAAAACCGGGTTTCGATACCAGTGGTTGGCAGATCGCAGATAGCCCATTGTGTAGTTGTGTGCTTAATTCTAATACAAACCTGCACAACAGGCTAACTGTGCTATGTCCATTCCAAGAAGAGAATTTACAATTTTAGTGTTATTAGCTCTTATGTTTATTCGTGAGATTTTTGAGGACGAAAGGTTTTGAAACTAAATTGAACTAAAAATAAGAAGATTCGATGCTCTGAAATTTGAAAACTATTTTCATTTAACCAAGAATGACTCATTCATTGTTCCAGAAAATACTTTATATAATTTAATTAAATCATTGATCGTTTCGGTAGATACAATTGAAGAAACACTTTTCATACAACTTTTGTAACAAATAATACACAAACTTTAAAAAGAAATTTACACTTTACTTTTAAAATCCTAATAGTTATTTAGTGTGAATAGTTAATTCCATGTTTGACAGCTAGTACCGAACGTAGTAACAAAGTATTTCACTTTCATTTATACAAAGGAAAATATACAAGACAATAAACATTGTCTATGAGAGTTGAAACTTTAACGATCAAACCTGACTTTTTGGTCAGGCAAGAGTTCACACGGATGTTGTCTAATAATTACCGTCCATCTAGTGTTGTCCTCCGATGGTGCAAAAGGTAAGCCTACAGATTTACAATGTCAAAATCAGGGATTCGATTTCCCTCGGTAGATTCAAGAAATAGCCCGATGTGGCTTTTCTATAAGAAAAACACATACTTCAAAGTTAAGATGGCACTTCTGAGACTTATTGTTAACACACAAAACGTTTATAAATATTTATTATATTTATTTTTTAGTGAAAATACAAAACAAGTATATAAAGATGCTAATCAATAAAAATATTTGATTTCGAGGATTAGATAATCTTTTTATAGCTATTTAAATGTTTTATTTAAGGTTTATAAGCATTCTTTACGTTGGAAATTATTTACCATGATCGCCCACAGAAATATTTTCGAGGTAAACAAAAAGTGAAGGTAAGTCAACAGACTACATATAACGTGTTATGTGTGCTAAAAGGTAAAGAAATACTTACAGTTTTTATAAATACTTATTTTAACTACAATATTAAGATTACAATTTTTAGCGAAAATAAGGGGTCACATTATTCCCTCTTTCCATTTCCTGTGGGATCTTATGTTAATTTCATATTAATGGTATAGTTGAGGTTTTGAAACATGTAATTGTATTCTATGTATGTATTCTATCTTTTCAGATACATACATTGTTCTGTAATTTTTTGTGTACTGTATATCTGTGTTTCATTAATAAAACTTGACTGTGTACATAATACATTTGATTTGTATACTGTATATCTGTGTTTCATTAATAAAACTTGACTGTGTACATAATACATTTGATATGTGTACTGTATATCTTTGTTTTATTAATAAGACTTGACTATGTATATAATACAAACTGATCTTATTAACTTGATAGTAGAAACACAAACAAGTTCTCACAGTTGTGATGACATGTTTTTTTATCCTTCTTTCATCATGTGGATATTTTGAAGTTTAAAATTCCTCTGCATGTTGAAGAGATTTTAAATTGTCGTTTCAGTGTTTGACCTTAGATATTTCGAACAAACTAATACTTTACGACGATTAAAAGACGTTCATGAATCAATCAAAGGTAACACATAAATCGAAAACAAACATCTCAAAATGTAGTTTGGAAACGTTTTAGACAGATAATAGGTGCTCGAATGGTAATAAGTGATAGACGGTGTAGAAGCTTGGAACTATATGTTACATAACCCAAACACCTGACATAATTACACAGTGTGTCTGCAAACTGTCATTTTATTTTATATCAAGCATGTCTTAATCTATTCAAGAACTACGTGACGCTGTATTATATTGTGACATTGATTACTGACGTTTTGTTATCCTCGTATTCTGCGTCCTAACGAAGTTTTATGCTGCTCTGACATATTTGTCATGCACTGCTTTATGAAATGTTAGAATCGTTGCAAAAATATTAAAATTGTTCGACACAGAATATCAAGGAATGTAATAATTCCCAGACCGAATATCAAATCCATCTTCCAAGAAACATAACAATCTTCTCTCAGTACAAGTAATGCTTCTTCCATGTTCAGAGCATAAAGTTTACAGAAATGTATTTTAATTATGGTAATAATTTTACACCGTAACGTTTAAGTAAAATCATGTAATCTCTACGAAGTTTATGCTTGACACCTGTCGTAAGCTTTTTAAAACGTATCTGTAATGGTACTGATACTTTATGTACCGTTAAATCAAGGAAACTAAATCAGTCGTAAACAAAATCATATATCACGAAGAAAACTTAGAAAAATCATAAGGGAAATCATACGTGATAAAGAAACCCAGAAGCTTAAACCAGTCTTCAATAACATTAACAGGAGATTCGTTGTAGACTTCAATAACCTTGGAAACATTAATGGGATCCAAAGTTTTGGGTAACTTATAACCCTATTATTTGTTTGTTATCAAGCACAAAGTTACACAATGGATCATTTCGACTCTGCCAACCACGAGTATCAAACCCCCCATTTCTTGGCGCTGTAATCTGTAGACGTGCCCTTGGGGACTTGGCAACTTATTGATTTGCATATTTGTAAAGAAAATAATAGTGTTATAATACGTCTGAGGCAGAACCCAATATATATGTGATTAATACAATTAAATTATGACCTATGTAAATTATTTTTAGTATAAATATCGTTGTTTATATTTGTTTTGGTTTTATACATAAAATATTTTAATAAAAATGTGGAAGAATTGCGTATCCAGATTGCATCAGTAATTTCTAAGTTTATTTGAAACAAATTTATTGATGTTATGTTTACGTGAACTATGAAATCCCCGAGCCATTAGAACAACATTGAATGATACGTTACTATGGTTACAGATAATGCCAATTTTACTGCTGGAATGAGTAAACAACAAATTTCACCATCTCTTTCTAAACACCTGTTTAAATTTATTAAAATTTTCCAAATACGACTTTGTGAGTTGAGCTGGATCGAACATCTTGTAAAGAGCACATGTCAGTAGCACGTTGTGCGGCACTTCGAAATTAAGAAAGAAAGTAATTTATTTTCCTATTTATTTATCTGCAGATTTACAACTCTAAAATAAGGGGTTCGATTCCTCTCGGTGGACTCAGCTTATAGCCCGTTGTGGCTTTGCTATGAGAAAACACACATTTATTTAGCATTAAAAAATCACGATAATTTCAATGGTTTCGGAAATCTGTTGATGAAGTTTCATTCTCTTAACTGTAAAGACTATGGTATTTACTGAGGTTATCTGGTAAATTAGGGAAAAAAGTTTCAATAAAGAGGTTAATGACAAAATTTCCTTTAATTCAGATCGAACTTAACATCCATCCTTGTACCACTCAATGACAACAAATTTCTCCCTGAATTTTCTAAGTTTGAAAATTTAATTGCATAAATTAATTTCTGCATAATGAGTTATGTAGACATTTTATACACGTTATAGCTACAGAAAATAAACATTAAACTGTCGAAGTTAACAAGATGTAATTTAGTTTAAATACGAAAGAAAAATACATATATAAACATTTAAAGCACAATTTGTGAAGCAATATTTTGTTTTCACGTGAAAGGTGAATAAAACGCTTTATTTTTTGTTAAAAAACGTTCCACTAAACTGTACAAGGCACATAGGTTTGAAGTGAGAAACTAGAGCAGTGTTTCCCAACCATTTTAAATCCCGCACCCCTAAAAAAATTTAATATGTTCTCACACCTCTCATAGTAATTTTTTATTCAAGAATAAAGATGAAGGTGGCCAAAACAAATTTTTATAACTAGTTTTTAATTATATATAAACAAAAACGAAACATTTGGAAAATAAAAAAATATTACAACAAACTAAAAGTTGAATAAACCCTACATGGCCCACAAAAAGTAAATTTTCATCCATGCATGACATGAAATCTCGCAACTCCTGAAACGCTATCTCGCACCCGTTGGGGGTGCGAGCACCCCTGGTTGGGAACCACTGGACTAGAGGGAAAACAGCGTATCAGTACCATATAACGCTAACTTTTTTTACCTAATACTGGGATTTTGACGTTAATTATTACCTACTCACTGCTCTTAAAGTTCAAAGCGCGTGATCATGGCGAGTAACTGGCTACAAACTGTGCGTAACTGGCTACAAACTGTGAGCAACTGGCTACAAACTATGAACAACTGACTACAAACTGTGAGCAACTGGCTATAAACTGTGAAAAACTGGCTGCAAACTATGAGCCCCCTTACTCACGATCTGAACAGAACAGTTTCAAGTTCAAGCGTTTGCATTTTAACTGTGCTTATTTTATACGGAAACTTCTTTTTACAGTAAGAATATCATAAAATATATACTTAATATATATATGTATATATATATATAAATATGTATGTATATATATATTTATATGTTTATTACAGGATAGTTGTAGGTTGGATCATATAAACCTTTCTTTGTATGTATGTGTGTTTTGGTGAGCAAGAAAGATTCCTGCTTGAAATAAGGTCTTCTTACAGATAGAAAAAGGTATACTTGAAGGGTCTTTGTGATGGTCCCCGGACTGATGCTGTCAGCTGGCGATGTCTTTCAAAGAAAACATATAATTGTGAGGTTAGAAATGCTTATAAAATAAGTTGTGACTGAGTTATTTATTAAGAAAGCTGTTTCCAACCCTCTGATGGATTTTGTAATTATATTGTGTTCTAAAATATATATTTTTTCACACTTAGAGGCTTCTGTTGCCAATAAGGAAGGCGGCAGTTTTCACAGTAGAAGTATACACTATTTTGTTGTTCTAATGCTAGTATCATGTATAGATTCAACCAAAACAATCTTTATTCAAAAAAGATTAATGGAACGTAAGTTTGAGAGATGTGAAATATGTTGACATGTCATAAAATTATTAAATAACCTCCAGATGGTTTGGAATATCTTTTTTAACATACCGTTCCACACATTACACTTAAAAAGACATTACGATTCGAGGCCATTCTAGTCTCTGTTGTTGTGCCGTTTCCTTGAATAAAACTTATTTTGAACAAAAAACAACCACTTGGTTCTCTTTTATTGTTCAGTTTGGATCTGACTAGTTTTTTAAAAAAACATTTCCAAGAGAGTGCAAGTTTTCACCACATGACACAATTCTCTTATATTAAAGCATGAAACGCTCAATAGGGCAGAAAAGGATATTTGATAGAAAAAAGGCTATCTTGCTACTAATATTATTGGTCGTGATCTAAAAGTGGATGGTACTTTTAATGAAAGTTGGTAGTCAAGGTGAGCTGTTTTATGTTATAATCAGGGTCGGTTTAAATGTTTCCTGTTGGTAAAATAAAGCTATCAAAAATATTAAATTTACCGAGACATTTGTTTGGGTGAGAAAGTCAGAAGTGTTAGGCTTACAGAGACGATTTGGGTAAGAGCGTTTATAGTATCATAATCAATACTTTATCTTTGGTACGTGTTATTTAATCCTTTTTGGTTGTTTTTTGTCAGTACTCGTAGCAACTCAGATATAAGATCTGTTTAATCTGGATTATACGAGTTATTATTATCCAATTAAAAGTAATGTCATTCCTTTTATCATCCTTCATCCTTCATTTCCTTATTTATACGTGTGTTTAATTAAACCATTTTATCAGAGTTCTTGTACACTTCGATTTTCTTCAAAGCGTTTCCTTTTATTCCATTTTAACATCGTTATTTCTTCCACATTATACCATGTTTGTTCACATCCTATTATTGTGTCCATGTTTTTTTCACAATTTCTCAGCAATGTAACTTTTCACACTCCCCAACAATACAAGTGGAACATAGCAAACTTTGGCTATGGTTTAGTTTACTAGTCTCTCCCATCCCATACTGATTCTTTTCCTGAGTGGAAAAAAAAATATTGTAATTTTTATAACCCACTTTGTTCTGGGTAAAACAGTGATTGCTATTCGATCTCAAATTGTTTAAATATTTTTATTAATTTCCTTTATAATTACATTCTTACATGAATAACTCAAATATTATCCTTTTTAAACTGTACAACTCAAGATCGGTAAAAAAAGTTTATTTCTTATTGGAACTGACATAATTTAAATTACTTTTAGAATCTCTATCTTAAATGCTGTTTTAATAGTTTACTACGGAATGTTTTTACGTTTCGTTTCATAAAATGCTAATCTCTTGTTTTAAGCGCAGAGCTACGCAATGTATTATTTGTGCTCTGTTCACTTCGATGTATCGAGTTCAGGATTTTAGCAAGTCCATAAACTTACCGCTGACTTATCAGAGGACTTTTTAATAATAAATTACATATTTAAGTAAAGAACTTTCAAAAATGAAGATTGTTAGTTTGTTGTTTAAAAACAAGGAGTCGAACGCAATGGATAACGAATCTGTGAATCCATCGTTCGCGATCTGCACAAGAAATGGTGGTGGTGCTTTTGAATAGCTCCCTCTAGTCCCTCAGCTCAAAACTAGCGAAGGCTTGGACAGATTGTTTTAATTTGAATATTCCAGAGAAAGAACGAATCAGAAGCAAGGGTTCTGGCTATAATAAATGTTGAAACCAGCAGCTTTCCAGTGGTGTCGTAAGTTCTTCAACTGACAGATGTGCCTGCATAGGCCAGTCGTTATTTCACCACATTCACAGTCACACCCTAAATCTTCATCCATGTCACATACGCGAAAGCATTTTCTAGGGCAACTGTTTTTACATTTTTTTCGACAAAGCATTTTTTCAATTTTATAGGGAAGATCACTGCAAAAGTTATTGCAGCGACCCCTGCAAAGAGTTTCACAGTTCAGCACACAGAATCTTTTCGTCACGGGTCTCGAACGTATCTCCAAATTCTCGGCATTATTTTTTTTGACATCGTCATCACCATCTTCCACGCCTTCACTGTCATCATCGTCTATTTCATTATCATAATGTTCGTCGTACATTTCGCTATTATGTTGTTTAACACTGTCTTTCTCACACTGCTTCCTGCAGTTCTCTTTACATTTGACACTTGCTGTTCTATAGCACTTATCTCGACATTCTCGTATATCAATATCGGCTTCAAATTCATGGTTGTTACAAAAATTTATACATTTACCTCTACAGCCATTGTTGCATTTATCGCCACATTGTGTTACTTCATTGATTTTATACGATAAAACGTAATTGATATCATAAAATGTTTTATCCACTTTGATGTCGTCTTTTGGTTTCTTGACGACGCTATTAATTAATCCATGTTTTGTAAAAATAGTTTTATTATCTAATTTAGTATTGTTGTAAGAAAAGCTTCCCTTGTTTTCAGTATTGGAAACGAGCTTCCCGGTTTGAGGCTTCTTCAGATCCTTAAAGCCTTGTATTTTTGTAGTAATTTCCATGCTCGACGTTTTCATTTCATTTATTTTTAATAAGGTGGTATCTTTATCGTAAAAATGATCACTTTTTTCATCCGGGAACCACCTCATAAACTTAGAATTTTGGGTTCGTTTCATTTTACTTTCGGAATTATTTGTATGATTTCCAGTACTTTCAATGAATCCTGTCATCTGACGACCACTCACGAAACGTCTATAATTTCGATCCCTTTCTTGAGTGAAAGGAGTTTCATCCATGTGAATAGTACTCACAAACGATATTTCAAACGGAAATATCTTGGCTGAAATTAGAAATATACATAAACATGGTTATTTAAATCAAGAATCTTCACGTAAAGTAATTATATATTCTAAAGTAAAGTCCAGAACAACTTTTCAGCCTACTTATGTGATCTTCAGGTTAGCAAAGATAGTTTGCAATTGCCTGTTGCTGGACACATGTTTTACAGTTGCAAATTCTCTTTATTAACCTGAATATGACCTAAGAAGGTCGAAACGTTGTTTTGTACTTTATTTTAATTGAAGTTTTAATATCCATACCAGCCATCTTTGGAATACAAAAATCTTCAGAGAAAATATATTTAATTAACTACATTAGAATTTGTCTGTCTCGAGTCTATCGCTTGTTTTTGAGGAACTAATCTCATTAAATTTGTCACATCGAGCGTAAGCAATTTCAACAGAGAATGATAAAGATTCGCTGAGCTCACGGATATACCAGCATGAAAACAAAGCCTAGACTCAACTTTTCTCTGACGTTTTTTCCTAAAAATCATAAAGCGATTAAACTTTATTTAACACTTCATGGACTGACAACTACAGATTTACTTTGTATTCATAATAACGCTGTCTGAGCATTATAAATATGTTATACAACGTCTGTAGTCTTATATTCATCTGATTCTTAATGTATCCTACATCAGTTAACGTTTGTTTAATAATATATAAAGGTACGAAATAAAACACAACTCTTATAAACATACGATATAATATTCTTTCATAAAGGTCATTTAAAGTGTGTGGTTTTCTGTTGCTGCTAATTATCTGTCTATTTTTGTTTACAGTCGCAATAACTATGAGTATTTCAAGTGTAAAATTTCAAGACGTACGTTCTTAAAAAGACCAACTCTCTTCTTGATTTAACCAGAAACCGTCAGGTTTGGTATAACTTTTTTGTTGTTGTTGAGCACACAGTTATACAATGGGTTATTTGTGCCTTGCTTGCAACAGGTATCTGAACCTAATTTTTAGCAAAGTAAGTCCAAATTCTTACCGCTGAGTCACTGGGGAGGTCTATATGAGTAGAACACAACCAAGATACAAAGTGTGTATGAACTAATACGTTACTTACAGGATACGACTCCGGTTGGAGACAATCCTCTGCCACAGAATCGATCACCAACGTTTCCTGAGCCTTCACTTCCTGTTGACCCGGTAGGAATAAGTAGATACGCTAATCTGCAACAGTGGGGTCCTGTAGCTGGTTGACTGTGGGGACCAATATCAAATCCTCCTCGTTCTCCTTCACTGTACTGTAAGATTGGAAAATGTTATCACAGAATCTAAATTGAATGAGCTAAAAGTCTATATTACTGTTACAAGTGATATATTTTTTGTTTGAAACGTTAAAACTTTCATCTCCTAACGAATTTTCTCCAATTGACTATTCACAAAGTACTTATATGGATACGTAATTTGTTTCATATTGTATATACAACATTGCTGAAATAGTACAAAGGCCGTTCCATTGTTGATATGAATGAATATCCTGTGGTGCATTATTCGTCCATGAACCACCAAATCAATATTTCTTTTAAAGTTAGAAAAGATATACTGATTGTAATCAACTTTTAAGCTTATATTTAAAATAGAGGAATCAAGATTGAAGAAATATTTAATTTCTGCATCAGCAAGACTATTAAATACAGCTTCACTAGACAGATATTAAAAAATGATATTGAACTGATATTTGTTTCTTATAATGTTGTCATTGTTCAGCGTTACTTGTTAAATATAACCAGATTGTCGTCAAAGCTATATGTTTATTACCAAATCTCATCAACGTTGGAACAGACCTCCATCTCTCACGCTCAAGTATATCAAGGACTCATCTATTGTTGGAACAAACTTCTATCTCTCACAAATACGACAAGAATTTATCTAATGTTGGAACAAACTTTTTTTACTCGTATAAAAATACCAAGGGCTCGTCTTGTGTTGAAACAGACTTTTATCTCTAGGTACAAATATACCAAAATTGTGTGCATAGTTTAATGAGATATGTGCAACTCGTTAACAATAACTATCTGAGAGTTGAGAGAAGGAAAGGCTTTGTACAACTTGAGCATTTAACTTTGACGTTAGTAGTGTTCTCTGTGTGTTGGTGAGACGATATTTAAGGGGTTTTGTATTCTCTTATGAACGTATACTTATCTTTCCATTCAAAACTATTCAATGGTGTTTCAATCCGAATGTACTTATTCCCGTCCCACTAAACATGCAACTCAGCTATGGGGTGTTATAATATTTTATTATTCATTGGTAAGAGTTGCCCAAAAGGTGGCGGTGGGTGGTGATAACTAGCTACCTTCCCTATAGTCGTTCGCTATTAAATTAGGGACAGCTAGCGCAAGTAGCCCTCATGTAGCTTTATGCGAAATTCAAAAACTAACGGGGCCTGGCATGGCCGAGCGCGTTAAGGCGTGCACTGGTAATCCGAGGGTCGCGGGTTCGAGCCCGCGTCGTGCTAAACATGCTCGCCCTCCCAGCCGTGGGGTTGTATAATGTGACGGTCAATCCCACTATTCGTTGGTAAAAGAGTAGCCCAAGAGTTGGCGGTGGGTGGTGATGACTAGCTGCCTTCCCTCTAGTCTTACACTGCTAAATTAGGGACGGCTAGCACAGATAGCCCTCGAGTAGCTTTGTGCGAAAATCCAAAACAAACAAACAAACTGTAAAATATGAAATGTCGAACTTTCATGTGGAAATGTGAAACTCGATTTTTAATGGCCGAAAAGGAAGTATTGTCATAAATTTGTCAAAATAATATAGAATATTGTCTGGTTCATTTCAACTCACTTTATTTTTCTGATCTCAGAAACTAAGTCACATTTAAGTTGATTTTCGTTACCATGGATAAAATTGACATCCATGTAATTTTCTTGTACGAGTTCAAGCGTGGTCACAATGTTGTGACAGCAGCTCGTGATATCAATCACGCATTTGGTGATAACACACCTAATGAGTACACAGCACAGCGTTGGTTCAGGAGATTTTCCTCTCGTTACACAAGCCTTGAAATTGAGCCTCGAGGCCGCCCTCGAACATCGATTAATGAGAAAGATTCTGAGGTCTTAGATAAATCAGATATCTGCTAAACCGTGAAAGAACTTATCGACAAACTTAATGTTCATTATTTTAAAGTTTTTTGTCATCTTGAAGTAATTGGTAAAGTGAAAAACTCTATAAATTGGTACCTCACGAATTGACTGAAAAAAAAACCATCAAACAAGACGAGCTGACTCCTTAGTAAGCAACCAAAACGACACATTTCTCCATGGAATTGTCACCTATGATAACAAACGGATTATTTATGACAATTAACGACGATCCGGTCAGTGACCTACCCATAAAGAAGCACCAAAACCAGCTCTTTACCCTGAGAAGCATACTGTCAGTGTTCAGTGGTCGTCAGCAGGTGTGATTCGTTATTCATTATTAAACTCAAAAGAAACAATCACAGCAGATAAATGTTGTTGACAATTTGAAATTATTCATCAAAAGTTGTCAAGACAACATCCAACAATAGTTAGTTACTGTGAACCCATATTACTACATGACAATACTTAACCTCATGTCTCACGCGTTACTGTCTAAAACCTAAAGTAACTTCATTACAAAACTTCACCAGATCTTTCCCCTACATATTATCGCTTTTTAAATATTTGGACATTTTTAAAGAAAAAAACAAACCGAAGGCCAATTGAAGGTGCCTTCGAAGACTTCATTACTTCAAAGAACTTTCAATTCCTTAAAAATAGTATTTATAAACCTACAATTCATTAGCAGGAGTGTACTGAATTCAAAGAAGCTTATTTTGATTAAATAAATTAAATAACAGAGAGATGAACTTGATTTATATTTTTTTTTAAAAATCCAACACTTCACATACAACAGCCTGACATCACAGTATACTCACAGAGATGGAACAGAACCCAAGTTCACGTCGAATACACATCGTATAAGACAGATCGTTCAGAAAATGGATACCGGTTGGCTGCGGGTTATAGTTGAAACTCTTTATTACGTTAGAACTACCAGTGAAGTACTGTAAACATCCAAAAGGTGCTATAAGGAAAAAGCATTTAACTTCAGGCTTATATATTGAATTACTGAATAGAAATAAATAAAAGATAATGTGTATTTAGACAAAAACCTTTTGAAAATTAAGTGGAATGGGCATAAAATATTCAAAGTTGCAATTAATTTTTAAAAGGCAAAAAATTTAAAATTATAATTCAAAATTTTAAACAAATATTCAAAAAAAGATGAAAAATTTAAAAGCATAATTTAAATTTGTCAACAAAATTAAATAGGAGAAAAATTAACGTTTTTTAAACCAAATTTCAAAGATAGGTGGAAAACTTTCATACCATATTATTTTCCTCCATATCACCGAAGGCCTACAAATAATTAATATTACTGAAAGGTTTGATCACTAAACTTTTACTGGAAAAGTATAATATTCATAAGTCTATTTGTTTATTATTGAGCAGAAAGCCACACAATGAGCTATCTGTGCTGTGTTAATGGAGGGCAAAACACAGGTAGCCTTTTGTATTGCTTTGTGCTTAACAAAAATAAAGGCTCAGAATGGCTAGTTGGGTTAAAGCATTCGACTCGTAATCTGAGGGTCGCGGGTTCGAATCCCCGTCGCACTAAACATTCTTGCCTATCAGTCGTGGGGGCGTTATAATGTGACGGTCAATTCCATTATTCGTTGGTAAAAGAGTAGCCCAAGAGTTGGCCGTGGGTGGTGACGGCTAGCAGATAGCCCTCATGTAGCTTTGCACGAAATTTACAAAACAAGCAAACATTTCCCTTTATTAATGGTTTATGGAGTATAAAGCAGTTCCAGTACTCTGGCTTACTCCTATAATTATTATTAAATAATAATAAAAAATAATAATTCCACTCGCCTTAGGCTTCTATTCGAATAGCTAATAAAACATGAAAATAACTAAAATTCCTGTCTTTTGTTGTTGTTTTTTAAATTGTGTCCTCTTCAGTTTGTTCTTTTAAATCAAAGACACTTCAGACTAACTGCTGTGTCCACCGCGGAGAACAAAATTGCTGCTTTTTAGAGTTGTAATTTCATAAGGTGTCCCAACTGGGACGCTTTTACAGAAAATTATTTAAATAAAAGGAAGTGATTAATTAGACTTTTGCGTTTGTTTTTATCAAAAGTAGTTGAGAAAACTAACAGCTTACCACTTGCCGGAGATCCACATGGTATCTGTAAAATCTGAATTGCCCACTTCCTGGAGAAGTGAATGGGAGAAATTCGTACATTTAAAACTGCTTGCTTGCTCAAGGCTACATCCACGTACACTGCCAGTGAAAACACTTTGGGTGAATACCATACTATAACTTATCTCGTCATACATGCTACAATAAGAAACTTTAAATTATATATCTAATACAAGTTTATTGTTTTACCAAATTAAAATTGTAAATAAAGAAATAAATATAATCATATTTGCTTGTTTGTTTCAAGTTAATTTTGTTTGTTTTGAATTTTGCGCAAAGCTACACGAAGGTTATCTGCGCTAGTTACACCTAATTTAGCTGTGTAAGACTAGAGTGAAGACAACTAGTTATAACCACCCACCGTCAATTCTTGGGCTATTCTTTTATCAACGAATAGTGGGATTGACCGCAAATTATAAATCCCCTACGGCTGAATGAGCGAGCATGTTTGGTGTGACCGAGTTTCGAACCCGTTACCCTCAGATTACTTGTCGAGTGCCTTAATCACCTGGTCATTCTGGGTCTTTAGAAAAGTGGCGTTTATTTAGCCATTCCTTATAATCCTTACTCATAGATACAATAGAACATACAGCAAGACATATGTAACATAGAATGGTTGTGTTTATTCAACTATTCCTTACAATTCTTGCTGTGTTTTTTGGATTTATCTCCAAAATGCAGATAAATATTTCTTTTTAATCTCTCAGCAGTGACTCTGGACACGTCATCTAAACATTTAACATATTTTTCAGAACGGCTTACAAACAACATAAAAACTTAGATTCCTTCTCTTCATCAGCGACTGGGGCCCGCACGGCCCGGTGGGTTAAGGCGTTTGACTCGTAATCTGAGAATAATGGGTTCGAATCCCCGTCGCAAAAAACATGTTCGCTCTTTCAGCTGTAAGAGCGTTGTATTGTGACGGTCAATCCCATTATTCGTTGGTAAAATAGTAGCCCAAGAGTTGACGGTGGGTGGTGATGACTGGCTACCTTCCCTCTAGGGACAACTAGCACAGATAGCCCTCGAGTAGCTTTGTGCGAAATTTAAAAACAAACAAACAATGAACAGCGACTGTAAGATTGTCTTATAAACAACGTTATTCGGTGTTGTATCCTCACACTAGGGAAATGCTGTCTTCACCTCTGACAATAGTGACAATAAACAGGTCATTTAAACACCATATTTTCTGGAGTTATCTTTAGACAATGTAAAAGCCGAAATTTCACTGCTATCAAGCTATTACAAACATATCATATAAGCAGTGTTTTCAGGTGTTATTATCTCAGTGTTGCCTGGTATTGTCTCCACACAACTAAAAGACACCTGTAGATATGTCTTCTGAACACTTACCATGCTGTCCAGAGTTGTCTCCACACAAAGAAGGAACCTTGCTTCCTCCTCTGTCGGCAGCGACTGTGAATACGTCATCTAAACACTTGCCACTATTTGGACGTTCACCTCTAGGTGGAGCCAAGGTAAAATGAAGGAAATCGATACGCAGCTGGCAAATATTGTAGCCGACATCGACCCTCGTCTGACAATACTTTGGTTCCTGGAAATTTTGAGGAAAACCTGGACTCACGAAAATTGTTCCATTATGGGTAATCTCATCCCCGCAGGTGGCGCTAACTGAATTAAATAAATTTTTATTATTAAATACTACACCGAAATTCCATTACAATAAGCATCAATATATCTCTCGAATTGAGTCGATATAAGAGTAATATTTTATTCTAATAATCAAAACGAGGACTCATATAGTAAAATCACGAACTGATAATGGTTAAAAGAAATTCGTGGCTTCCATGTTACAGCATGTTGAACAAGATTAGAAAGTAGAAATTATACTATAAAGATTTAGAATGTACAAATAGGCAAACTAAAACACGATAAAAACACATTTAAATGACCTTTTAAGTTAAGATACAGTCTGATGTATTATAATAATAAGATTATTGATAAAAATAGTCACTACTTCAGTTGTTCTTTATATCATTTTTTTGGTGTTACAAAAATTTAAACACACTTTAATGAATGTCATACACATATTTATAGTAATTTTCTTCATGTAACCATTTATTTAATTGTGTGTAAATTAAGATGCTTTTTATTTGTCTTTCTTTATTTCTTTATCTGATCACAAAACTTATTAAAATACAGAATTAAGACCAAGAAATCACGCGAAACTCAATAGGTTGTATGTAGCTTCTTGATCAGTAAGCAAGGGATAGGCCCGGCATGGCCAAGCTTGTTAAGGCGTTCGACTCGTAATCCGAGGGTCGCGGGTTCGAATCCTGGTCGCACCAAACATGCTCGCCATCCAAGTCGTGGGGGCGTTATAAGGTGACGATCAATCCCACTATTTGTTGGTAAAAGAGTATCCCAAGAGTTGGCGGTGGGTGGTGATGACTAGCTGCCTCCCCTCTAGTCTTATACTGCTAAATTAGAGATGGCTAGCACAGATAGCCCTCGAGTAGCTTTGTGCGAATTTCAAAAACAAACAAAACACTGCCTGCCCTCTAGTCTTACACTGCTAAATTATTGACGGCTAGCGCAGATAGCTCTTGAGTAGCTTTGTGCGAAATTCAAAAACCAACAAGCAAGGGATAATAATTTTCATAAGATCTTTCAGTAAGATATTATATTAAGTAAAAGTAGAACTTTATTCTATTTCTATAAAAAAACGAAACTTAATTTTTTTTAAACGGTATAATTACTACATTCCAACAAAATCAGATGGGACAAGACCTCAATACGTAAGATAAAGTAACATCGCCATTTCAGATAGGGCAAGACTTCTGTAATATGGATGCAACAGATCACACAATAAACCTTATGTAACATAGATACAATAGAAACTATAGCAAGACGTGTGCAATATCGATACAACAGAACCTACAGCAAGACATAAGTAATATGAATACACCAGGACATATGTAATATAAATACAACAAAGCATACGGCAAAACTTATTTAATATGGATAAAACATAACATACAATAAGGCGTATGTAATATGGATAAAACGTAACATTCAGCAGAACGTATGTAATGTGGATAAAATATAACATACAGCAGGACGAATGTAATATGGATAAAACGTAACATAGAACAGGACGTATGTAATAAAATATCAATGTATTTCAGGTACAGTGGGAACACGGATTTCAGATCATGCGAGACTACAATACCTTAGATAAGGTAACATAGTATTACAGATATAGTAATATATCTAAAACTCGGATACGGATAAACCACTGTATTCTGCATACAGCAGTATCTACAGTATATTCAAATACAACTGGTTTACTACATTCTAGATAGAACATAAAGTCACTGCTATTCACATAAAATAATACCAGTGCATTGCTAGCATTAGTACATTATAGATAGAGTGTATTACACTAAATGTATGGTCTCTACGTCTTTAAAGTGAAAAGCATATGGCACTATTCGGATTTTTCTGGTCCTGTTGCATCTAGTACTTAATAATTTTACTTTAGCTAGAAGACAATATATTAGGTATATATTGCTTTTGTCGTATCCAAAGCATACTGTATGTGGAATTTAGAAAACTATATATTTGGAATATAATGGTCTTTCGGTGTGTGGTGTATAATCATTCTTCAATCTTTAGACATATGAGGAAACAGTCATCTTAAATGTACTAGTACATAACATTGTTTGTATAAACGTGTATATATATACTCATGTACAAGCGTTTACAGAGAGTATTTTATCTTTCCTACAGCATTAGTACTTAAAGTGCTAATTACGTACATTATTCTAAAGTAAATTCAAGGGATAATCTAAATTTAAACATTGGGAAATGAATGTTTCCATCATGATGTTTAAACTCGCTATCATACTAGTAATGTTAGTTTTTAAACATGTTAGCATTTGAAATACTCAAACTAAAACTACTTAAAAAACAATGTAAGTTTTATCATTTTTTTCCCGTTTCAAGTTTCTTCTAACATCGCAGTCCTTCTAATATACACATCATTTAATTCATAAAACAACAGTCCATACAGGACCAAAAGTTAAGATTTGTGATCGAACTTAAATGAAATGTTGTTTTTTTTATCTTACGTCGTCTGTACATATTCATGAAGTAACTGTTTTATAAAACGACTGTGTGAGTTAGAAGGTACTAAACAACTCCAATTGAAGCGTGCCTATTCTCACGTGGAATAATTTATTCCTTGTTGCTCTGTATATAAAATATGAAGTCATCTGTAAAATTCGACGAAACTGTCAAAATCATGTGGGGTTTGTTTTTTTCTAACCTCAGGGCTCAAAGAACTGTTTTATATTTGTATGTAAGGCTGCGTACTTAGATTAATGCACTGCAGTGATAAACATTGCAAGGAGTGTAGTGAGCTGTGACAAGCATATTATAGCTTTAAGCGATCAAATATTATAGAACCAATTTTTTTAACAGCCTCCCAAACTATGAATTATTGTCTTCGAGAAACAAATAAAATCCATAGAATTTGCATTTGAGGTTTTAAAAAAGTCTAAAAATATGTAATGTTTTAAATTTGAAATATCTTCTGACTTTAGGGTTTTTTTTAAACAAAGCCATGTTGGGCTGTCAGTTGTATTCACCAAAAAAAGAAATTAAACCCCTTGTTTTAGCGTTATTATTCCGTAAACTTACTGTTGTCCTACCGGCAGACATCAAATTTAATCGCATTTATCTGATTGAAATTAGTTTCTAAAAGTGAATTTGTAAAATATTTCATATCTCACAATAAGGTTAAACATGATTTTTTTTGTTTCTTTGATTTCTCTTCAGGAAAGTTTGCTTGTAGTTAAACTGAAAAATTACAGTGTGCCCACCAGAAGTATCGAATTTAGTTTTTTAGTATGATAAGCCTGCGATCTTACCGCTGAATCACTGGAGATATCTCCAATAAAATAATTTGAAAGAGTTTAATGTTTTAGAAATATTCGGAATAACGCGCGTGGTTATATGGTTATGTTTCTATCGATATATTTATGCACTGATATATAGATTTATATATTTGTATCAACTTCATTGATCAAATCCACTAATTTTCTTTCTAAAGATCATTTAGAACTTCGAAAATCAGCGAATACTCAAAATCCTTATCTGGTACTTTCTGTCAGAATCACACGAGTTTTTACATTTACGATTGGGTTGCTGTTTTTTTTTCACATTCCTCTTTATTTGCCTTTTACGGATATCAAATGATAGAAGTAAAAATAAGTCCTAAATTCCATCTCGTACAAGTCACTTCCTGTGTGAGGTCCGAACATGATCTAGTGCTAAATGTATTAAATTATAAGCCAAAATGTCTCGTGTTCGAGGCATGATACATTTTCAACTATAGTTACATTATGAAAGCTAAAATCAAACTCGCTGTTCGGTTAAGAAAAGCTGTTTTAGGAGAGGTTTATTTGCTTGGTTTGGCGTTTTATGACGTAAAGCATCTAGGCTATCTGTCCCTTTAGGAGAGGAAGGCTGCCGATTTGTTGCCTTTCCTCTGAAACATTTTTGTATATTTGTTGAAGTTAAATTTTTAATATACTTACAGGTACAACATTTAAGTCCATGAATCACGCTTCGTTCTCTCCCACAGTCTCCGCCCACTTGACCACCTTGTTCAAGGCAGTAGTTGGTTGTTGTACAGATTCCAGATCCGTTCAGGTCAGAAATACACTTAACATTTTCCAACTTCAGTGATTTCTTTTTAAAATCGTTATGACCCAAAATGGAAAGATATTTGTCCAGACCAAACACTGAAACAAGCAAAGAAAAAGGAAATTATTGTGTTTATTAAATCATTATAAGTTAATTTAAAGTTATTCAGAAGAGTTTTACATGTTCAGCTTGTCTTCTTCCTAACAGAGACTACTGGAAAGATATGTATCAGTGTTGGAATTCTGGGTGACTTCATGAGAATGGATTTATAGTCCAAGCTTATATGATGTAACTCTTTTATCATCTAGTCCTGAATGATAATCTTGTGTTTTGTAAATCTCATGTAGATGTTTTGTGGGCGACGGCATGTCGTGTTGTGTTTAAATTTTTATTTCTATTATTTATATTTCCATATTTATATTATTGTTTCAAAGTTTAAACCAATTAAAAATATGTTGTTATTCATTTAAAATAACATTTAGAAATTTCTAGAATTAGGTAGATCAAATATATTACTATAAACGGAAATGTATGGCGACCTAGTGTCTAGACGTTGAGTCTCGTGCAAGAACGGACATGCGCGTATTGCTCTAGAGCTCTGTGGAAGTTACGCGATAGTTCAAGAAGTCTAGGCCTACTAATATATAAACAGACGGAGACGCGAAAAATAGGAAGAGTCATTAGTTTTTATTCGAAGAAAAGTAGAGTCAGTCATTCGTTTGAGAAAGTTTACGTGTTTGCTGTGATTTTATTCAACTTGGATTTGTGACCAGAGCTAGATCTACAGAAGCTATGATTTTGTCTCGTCAATCTTTGCGATTCATTCGAATTACTGGTTGTGCTGAGAGTCGTCACGTACGGACTATTTAGGGGAGACTGGGAAAATTGGAAGGCGGCAAGTTTGAGACGTTCATCAAGAAGCACCGTAAAAAGAACTTCGTCATTCTCCATTCAAACCTCGGTATTTCTTCGTGGGACTAAATTCACACCCTAGATCGGAATTTTGGATTTCTGATCTGATCTTTTGGACTTTCATTCTAGATCATATTATTAGATACAGGCCAGTACCATTTTGTATTGTAATTAATTTTGAAGGTTTAAAATTTAATATCTGTCATTGTTGTTATGTAATTTATGTTATATCTGTTACATATATAATAGTTTGTTGTAATAAATTATACAAGCTGTTATCTGTGTCTTTCTGTTGCGTTCAGTCTACATATATAAAAACGTAACACTTGTAAATTCTAAAAAAAAATCATTAGTATTTTCTAGAGTGTTTGTTTGTTTGTTTTTAATTTCGCACATAGCTAATCAAGGGCTATCTGTGCTTGCCGTATCTAATCTTGTAGTATAAGACTAGAGGGGAGGCAGCTAGTCATCACCACCTACTGCCAACTCTTGGGCTACTCTTTTTAACAACGAATAGTGGGATTGACCATCACATTATAACGCCCCCACGACTGAAAGGGCGAGCATGTTTAGTGCGATGGGGATGCGAACCTGCGACCCTCGGATTACGAGTCGCACGCCTTAGCACGCTTGGCCATGCCGGCCTCTTCTTGAGTGAAACCAACCTGATCTTCTTAATGAATGGCATATATTTATTTTTGTGGACGAAGATATATCAATTATCAAGATCAATAAACCATGTATGGTTTGTCAACTAGATTTTAGCAAATTGCTAAGTAAACGAATAAACGTATAAAACAATTTGGCATCTTTACTCAGCTGCTTAAAATCTCTATACACTTTAAGGGGACTAAATAGTTTAGTTCGTATGTATTTTAACCTGTGGTATTAAATTAAATATTCATAGGAAAAATTAATTCATAATTTTTTCATAAATTTACGTATATTTCCCCACAAACACCCATGAAATTAACAAGTTAAACTACTCACATCTTGATAGAAATCCAAATCTACCAACAGGTCTCGTATTTCGATAGTTTTCACTCACCACTTCTGCCAAACACACCAGTGCTGTTAACACGATGAAAGTTACTTTCTACCAACAGAGAAATATTAAACATCACTGTTTTATATACACATATTAGAATTCGTAATTTAACTTTATAAAGCATAAATAATCATGTTCGGTTTCCAGTACTACAGATTGGGATTTACATTCATTTCAGTATTTTGATAATTCTGTTATTTTTGTTGTTAATAGTTGTTAATCTGTTTATAAGTCATCAAATGGAAGCTAAGTTTGGACTGTACGTAGAAGATTTTATGTAACAGAATGAAACAGCTCAAACTCTAACAAGGATAAATTCTAAATATACTCTTCAAAAAAAAGAGAAACGCAAAAGGCAAAATTTGAGACATATTGTTAACAAGTTTATTCCAGGTTGTTCTGTATGACATGTGTGAAACTTTGCACATTCACTGCTGAACATCCAATGTCTCCAAAGGCGTAGTCCACGCTCACTGACTGAAGTTTAATGTCACTGAACGTGAATAACGAGTATGCTCCCCGTGAGCATCAATAACTGCTTGGCATCTCCTGCCCATGAAAGCAATGAGATGACAAATCACATCCTGTGGAATGACTGTCCACTCAGCCTGCAAAGCTGCTGCAAGCTGAGGTAGAGTCTGCGGTTGAGGTTTTCGCCGTCGCAGACGTCGGTCCAACTCGTCCCAAAGATGTTTGATGGGGTTTTAATCTGGTGATCTGGAGAGCCAGGAAAGAACGTTGATGTTGTGGTGTCTCAAGAAGACAGTGGTGATTCGGGCTGTGTGAGGACGGGCGTTGTCATATTGAAAAACGTCGTTAACGTTTACCAAGATGGGTTGCACATGGGGCCTAAGAATCTCGTTGACGTATCGTTGAACCGTAAGATTCCCTCGAATGTGCAAAAGGTCTGTTCTGGTATTGTAGGCGATGGCAGCCCATATTATGACACTGTCACCACCAAATATGTCAACCTCCTGCACACAGTTTGCTGCAAAACGTTCACCTTGGCGACGGTAAACACGGGTCCTTCCATCCTGCCTACGAAGCATAAAACGTGATTCATCGCTGAACCAAACATGCCTCCATCGTCGATGAGGCCATACACGATGTGCCCGAGTCCACTGCAGCTGTGCTTGACGATATTGCTGGGTGAGGATGACGCCTCTGACTGGACGTAGAGGTCAGAATCCTGCACCTCGTAGACGGTTGCGTACGGTCTGATC
Organism: Carcinoscorpius rotundicauda; assembly: GCA_011833715.1. Classification (NCBI taxonomy): domain Eukaryota; kingdom Metazoa; phylum Arthropoda; class Merostomata; order Xiphosura; family Limulidae; genus Carcinoscorpius; species Carcinoscorpius rotundicauda. The sequence goes on along the minus strand of CM022391.1, from coordinate 56,518,133 downwards.
GGAAATTCTACGCAGCCCTGGTATGGTTGAGGCAGTAGACGTCGCAGTGGTGGTCCTATCCCGAAGGTGACGTAACCGGATGTAGCGATCTTGTGCGGGCGTGAGTACACGAGGTCTGCCAGATCGTGGAGGTCGCGAGTTGAATCATGTTGTTGGTGACGATTTCATAGCCTTGTGATGGTGCTTGGGTGGACATTCACAGCTCTGGCAACAGATTCGCCTGCTACCAAGGACCAATAGCGTTGTGCTTCTGTCAGTCTTAGCGTAACTGTATTGGCTGTCGTTGGTTAACCCTGAGCTATGGAAATCGAGAACCCGTCACTTTTATAAGGATTTTTGCACATGTTTCACTTGCATAACATGCAGATCTCTCAAACAAATGTAATGGACACGAATGCGTTTTGACGAAAAATCAGATGTTTTCCTCCTTTTCCAAAGTGTACAACTTTTATTGTAATTTTGGTCTGACAATCAGTGCCTTAACACGTGTAACATCACATATTCTGAGTTTCTAACGTTATTACATATATTTCTCTTTAAAATAACAAATATATCCTTTTTGCGTTTCTTTTTTTTGAAGAGTATATGTTCTAAATTAATTATTTTGTTTTTTCGTAAACTGAAATGGCAGTTTATGACATATGCATTCGTCTACCAATTGATGCATAAAGAACTGATCCATAGATTATGTAAAAATTCAATATTTTAATTTATTGTTACATAGTTTGGATTTGTTATTTTGCTGAATATACTTTACTGTATGCATGGCAGAAGTCTGCTTAACTTACCACATATGCCAATATGATGTTTCGTCAATACTGTATTCCTTGTGTTTTCTGAATTTAGGTTTGTTTTTAAGACAATTTATCAACCACTGTTAAAGGATTGTAGATGCAACAGTGAAAACTAAGTGTGAGAGACTCGAGTTTCACTTGGTATCAGAATAGGTAATTGAATAAAGATCAAGTTTTTACTTGGTTTCACAATAGATAAGTGAATAAGGGATCCAGTCTTTAATTTATATAACAATAGCTAACCAAATAAGAGGTCCGGTTTTTACTTGGTATCACAACAGATAATTGAATAAAGGATCTAGGTTTTACTTAATTTAACAATAGATAACTAAATAAGGGATTAAGTTTTATTTAGCCTCATAACAAATAACTCAATAAGAGATTTAGTTTTTACTGGCACCACAAGAGATAACCAAACTGCCATTCAAAGACTTCGCATCATTTAAAATACCTCATATAGATGGCATATCATGTATACCTTTGGGTTTGCGAGAATACGACATAAGAAAGAATTGTAAGATCAATAAAGAAGTACAAAAGCTGATGTAATAAATAGATTGTAGATGCTTAAATAAAATATCAGTGAAATTCCTACCTGAAAGTTAAAAATGAGGGAACACTGTTGATCTATTTTATTGTAGATTCATTGATTCTACAATATAGTTAAGCTTTATTACTGAATAAAAAAAGCGAAACATTTTGCCAATGTTGACGTAACACCACGAGATAATAATCAACTGCCACCTATAAAACCCGACGAGGTCTTATACACATTTGACACAAAAGTAATTAAACTACACATATGTTTTATTATATCCTAATTTTTTAAAGTTTTAATAATTAATAAAATTGTTTATTAATATCATGTGTAACAGTCGCTTTATCGTCTGTTTGTAGAATTTCTTAATTTATTACATAGATTGTTGTTTACTGTTACAAATTACATAACTGTTTAATATTAAAACAATAGAAACATGAGAAATATACAACGAATATAATATATCTTTTACATAATTATATAATGTATTTGTCTTTCTCAGCCACATTTTTGTTTAGTTTCTAAGTTATCTTTCTACTTGGACTTAAATCAGTTGTATTCTTTATTCCTAAATGAAACTAACGTAATAAAAAGTGCAAAAACCCACCTTTTCCACAATAACCATATTTTCCTTCTCGTGTATTTCACTTCGCTGAAGTTTCAAGGTTCTCCTGCGAGCCTCACTTTCTTTACTCTTGTTCGTAATATTAAGCCATCCTGAACGCTGGCTTTTGATTGGACATTTCCCAGGCCGTGTTTGATCGCCAAGTTTAAATTGTTTCAAAGATTATAGTGGTGTAGTGCTATGAGAGGCTTATGGAAACACAATGAGAAATTGTTCTTGAACTTGATTGGTAGTCCTTACTGTTACATCACTGGTACTCTAAGACAGGTTTAGCTACACAATTGGTATGCACATCCATAAGCCTAAAAATTCATTAATTTCTAATTCAGTGTACAAAAAGTAGATAAACGAAAACGACGATGAAGCTGATATCTAATTGTTAGTGTATAGATATACAATACAAATATATTATTTTAAAATATAATGGTTTTACGTTATCTTAAAATATAATTATCTTAGATTTCATACGTTGCTCAGTAATTGAATCAATTACGCAGAAAACATCCTACATGTTGCCATTCCTTCTCAGAGAGGTTAAACTGGTATATTAAACAGATAATAAGATAATGAAGACGTACTGTTCTTTATGTTATAAAACGTTTTAAAGCAAAAACAACAACAAAAAGATAATATTTTTATTCATTTTTAAACTATACTAGAGTTTGTTTGCTGAATTTCACGTAAATCTATTCAAGAATTATCTATGTTAATAATATAAAAGTAATAAACTAAAAGGAAGGCAGTTAGTCAATACCTTTAACTGCCAACTCTTAAGCTATTCTTTAATGACGCAAAGTGGAATTGGCTGTAAATATATAACGCCCACGAAGCTAAAAGGGCGAGCATATTTGGTAATGGTATTCGAACACATGATCCATTTAGCGAGTTTAGCACCTTAATTACCAGACCAGCCAGCTATCTCTAAATATGTTAGTCAAGATTCAACTACAGACCAACTATAATGCTACTTCAGCTTCCTGATATTCTAGCTATTACTATGGACCAGTATCTGTCTGAGTGTATAGCTCCCTTATCCTGATATTCTAGCTATTACTATGAACCAGTATCTGTCTGAGTGTATAGCTCCCTTATCCTGATATTCTAGCTATTACTATGGACCAGTATCTGTCTGAGTGTATAGCTCCCTTAATAGGAAGATGTTTTTTTTTTCCAATCCCCATAAATATATTAAAAAATAAAATTCATTCTAAAGTGAAGCGCACTCATATATGAACTTTTAAATGTTTTGTTTGATCCGATAAAACGAAGTATTTATATTTTGTTTAAAATAATTTTTTTTGTATTATATTCAAACTTTCGAAAACACTAATGTTGCGTGACACATAAAAAAAGACAACAACGTTGGAAGTGTTTCATAAGTGATGTTTGCACATGTGACTAGATAATCCAAGTTGAACAATAGAGCCTTTATTTTCACAATCTAAACACGCTATATCTTCGAGCAATGTTAGCACAAAAAACTCCAGAACATATGAAATACCATTTCTTTCAAATAAGTCAAGGGTTCAGTTACCCTCTTTGGGTTCAGCAGATAACCCGATGTGGCCTTGCGTAAGAAAACGCGCTAGTTTGACCCAGCTAGTACCGTGGTAAGTCTACGGATTTACAACGCTGAAATCAGGCGTACGGTTCCCCTCGGTGGGCTTAGCAATAGCCCAATGTAGCTCTGCTATAAGAAAACACTCACAAACTCTTTCAAAAAAGTATGTAGTAGTACTTAAAGACATGCCAAACTGCAAACTGGTTTACACTAAATGGATAAGTGAAGTAGATTCTTTTAATAACTGTATGTCGATCAGTGATGAATGTATGTTGGTGATAATATCATACATAACTCTGTTGATCATTGATAACAGTATGTTGATAAGTTATAACAGTATGGTGATCAGTGATAGGCGTACGATGATCACTGGTAAATGCGTTTCGATCAATAATAACTGTATGTTTATCAGTAATAGCTGCATAGCAACTAATGATAAACTACGTCCATCAGTGAAAACTGTATGTTGATTCTTCATAAATGTATAGTAATCAGTGATAGCTGTGTGTTGATTCTTCATAAATGTATAGTAATCAGTGATAGCTGTACCTTGATCAGTAAGAACTGTACATCAATCAAAGACAACTTTGTATCAATCAGTGATAACTGTCAATCTATAACTGTATGTTTATTAGTGATAACTGGACTGTGATTAAAGTTAACTGTATGCTACTCACCTTCAAAGTACTTTTTAACCAAAACCAGCTACGTGTGGATGTCGCAATGACTATTACATCTGTCAGTTATACCATCTTTATAATTGTGTATGAGAGGTACCATCCCACCAGGAAGTAAAAAAACAGCTCAATATCTTAATTGTCATCATCGAGTTACACTTCAAGGTTAAGATTTTTTTGCTTCGTTACTTTTCATCCTGACTGAGAAAACAAGTAGAATTTCTTAGTTATTTGAGACTGGTTTCAAATCAACTTATTTTCCTGAAGATAACGTAGCTTTAAACAAAAACAGGGAAGGTTACGTTAAAAGTTCATCGTCGTGTTTCTCACGAAAAACACGAAAATCATACCCACTTTAGCTAATAGTTTTCTTTTTATAACTGAAACATATTTATTTTCGTGTCAACTTTGCCAAGCAATAATCGGAAACAAACTCCTGGATAGATTTTTTAATTATTTTGTTTCGTTTTATTGTTTATATATATATATATATTTATATATATGTATATTTTTAAAAACAGTATTAGATTAGCAAAAACATAATCAAATATTATGTATTACCTGACTTAAAACCACTAACGAAAACAAGACTGCCGTTACTTCGTGTTCAAGTTATTTCGATATAAACAAGTTTACGAAAAATCAAAGTCATTTTAAAAGAAGTTTAGAATGAACAAAAATATTTGTTCTGTGTTGCAAATATCCCTACTGGGATTCGTAGACGATTGGATGATGGATAAGAATCAATTTTTTTTGGGTAGAAGGGGAGATATGATAGCATATACAATTACATATATGTATACACACACACAAATACATTGCACAGAAATCGACAGAAGTATATTGAAATCTCTTGTTACAAACGCTACAGTTTTGTTTATTTTTATTTATTTCTCAATAGGTCCAGCAAATGCCTCTATTATTTCAGGGTCGTTAACCCTTGTGATCGTGGTAAAAAATGTGCTTATTGTGTGTTCGCTGTACGTTTCAAACAAGCCTGAATCATGTCGCACCAGGTGAAACAACCGAGGTCACGAAGAGGGTGTTGGTAATAGAATGGCTTTAAACTTTTTGTCATTGCATTTCTTATCGTAAAATTAAAATTCAATCTCCATCGAATTTGTGATATCAGGATATGCCGTACATACGTTTTGTGCAGGATGCATTATAACATATATAACATAAAGCATCTATAGCCTAAATCTAACAATATTTACAACGACTCAGCGGCAAGTCTGAAATATTATAACGTTCAAAATTTGGTTTTCATACCGCAATAGCTTATCGTGTGATTTTATGCGTATTAACAAACAGTTTCATTGAATTAAACTTGCCAGATTTTATGAAATAAAATATATAGGTGAATTATTATAAGTGATTTCTCTTAAATTGAACATTTTATAATCTGTTATTTGATGAGGAACAATCTGCAGGATGATAAAAATAAGAAAAATAAATACCCATGAAACCACACAACATAAAATGTGAAACACAAAACTTGGGACCCTCACATGATTCTAATCCATCTAAACCCTGCGAAGTAGTTACTTGGACATACAATAAACGATAATATTACATTTATGTAAATGTGACTTAAGATATTATTTTTATTATATATAAGAGGGGGTGTTATTCATCTTGCAATATGCTTTTGATGTTTTAAGTTATTATCATACAAAATAATTACGTGATAATTTGAGTTTAAGACGAATGAGATAAAAGCAATATCGGATTTTATTTTAGGTGTAAATACGAAGTGCTAAAAGTGAAATGTTTGTTTGTTTTGAATTTCACGCAAAGCTACTCGTAGAATATCTGCGCTAGCCGTCTCCCATTTAGCAGTGTAAGACCACCCACAACCAACTCTTAGGCTACTCTTTTACCAACGAGCACGTTTGGTGTGACGGGGATCCGAATCTGCGAACATCGGATTACCAGTCAACTGCCTCAACCCACCCGGGCATGCTGGACCCAAAAGGATAATGACAATTACGGTTTGATATAGTAAGTAGTATGGAATTCGGATTTTCTGGACAAGTTAGGGATGCCTGAAGAAGAGTTAAGGTCTACGTTAAAACAAGAGTCGATTGGAATGGATCGTAATAAGTAGGAACGTTACGGGACTTAGGAATTTTCTTAAGTGTTAAATATTACTGAGTTAAATCAATAGATAGCGCTAATGCATTAATACATATCTTAGGCTCAACAATACATGAAGCATTCTATTCTAACTGAATTATACTGAAACGATTTAGTTATAAACGTTTCAACTTAAGATGTGAATTACCAAACTGGTAATTTACCAGGTTGGTAGGGTACTCGACTGAGGGTTGCGGGTTCGAAATCCCGTTACATCAAACATGCTCGCCCTTTCAGTCGTGGGGGCATTATAATGTGTAATTAATCCCACTATTCGATGGTAAAACAGTAGCCAATAAGTTTGTGGTAGGTGGTCATACACTGTTAAATTAGGGACGGCTAGGGCAGATAGCCTTCGTATAGCTTTGCGCGAAATTAAAAAGAAACAACAGCAAACAAATAAATGTATAAAGTGCACACTAGTATATATATATGTGTGTGTGTGTGTATGTATGTGCGTGTGCGCGTTTATCTGTAGTTATTAGATTATTCAGACTTCCTTTAGCAACCTCTTTATGTCTGGACATCACGCGAAATCCTAAGATAGTTCACACTGGTAAAATAAAAAACGTTATTTGGAAACTAAAACTATAAAACTTAATAGCGGTGAGTAACAAACTTTGTGGAATACAGTGATCAGCCAGTCTTTTGTAAAATACATTGGTAACTTTTTCATATGTTGTTATTTTTTAACCATTGAAATATAGTTTCCTGTCTTAACAATTTGAACGGAGAGTGCACTTATAAAATAACGCGACTAAGTTACTCTATTACTAGAATCGACAATTGACAAGTCATCATGTTAGTGTAAAGTCAAAACCACCTTGATAAGTATCGTTGCTTGTCTTTGATTTTTCTGACAAGAACCAAGTCATTGTGAAATGTTAAGTTCATCACAACCATAAAATAATATTCAAATCTTTGTGCTCACAAGAACCAAGTCATGAAATTTTATTTTTTTGTAACTCTGAGAACAGCGTTTTTGGTTATACAAGGCTTATCAGCATAGCTCAGGTCAACAAATCAAATTTAATATTACATATTTATCTTGGTAGTAATTTCAATTTAAGATCACACGAAGTTTACTGAAAACATAGCGAAACAACCGGGTACGTTGAGAAAAAAAATGTTTTTCTTCATCATGTACGTGATAGAAAACTAGAACCATATCCAGAAACTAGTGAATTTTGAGCATAAGTAAATGTTTAATTGACTGAAATGTGATTGGAAGTAAGTCAAAAAAGTTTGTTCGTTATTTTTGTTGTTGTCGTTTTGTTGCTTTTTTTTTAGTGGGGGAGATAACTTGCTTAAAGTCGAAACCAACTGTTCTTATTTGATTAGCCCGGCATGGTCAAGCGTGTTGATACGTTCGACTGGTCATTCGAGGGTTGCGGGATCGGATCCCGACCGCCCCAAACATGCTTGCTCTTTTAGCCATGGGGGCTATGTGACGGTCAATCCCACTATTCGTTGATGAAGAGTACCCCAAGAGTTGGCAGTGGATGATGATGACTATCTGCCTTCCCTCTGCTGAATTAGGGATGGCTAGCGCAGATAGCCCTCGTGTAGCTTTGCGCGAAATTAAAAACAAAACAAGCTTAAAACGAGTTATTTTCTACTAATACTATGAACTTTAGATCCAATTATTATTTATTTTTATTTTGGTAATTAACTCTATTCATCATTCAGTAAACCCGGTGAACCAGGAAGCGAGTTTCCTTCTTTACTCATCATTCAGTAAAAATGTTGAACCAGAAAGCTTGTCTTTTTTCCGGAACGGATCAAGTGACCACAACGTTAACGCAAAGAAACCAGATTATCAATTCCAAGAACTTAGGATTCGAAGTAAAGAGCAGTTATAAATATTTTAAACTGAAAAAAGGAGTAATACCTTCATTCGAAATCAGGATTTGTAAGTGACTCAGCAAATAATGTCCTCCTCAGCTTGATGAGTCCTTGATTTGCAGGATGTGACACTTTCACACAGTGACTCAAACTGAAAAAAAATCACTATAAACACAAAGCATTTAAATAGTTATTCATATGCCAACACTTCTTATTTTCTACTTTGTATAATTTTTGTCTATTTATCAAAACCGTTGCACAATTTATTGCCAAAATTTTATGTGAAGAATAAAGAAGTGCAAAGGTTACTACGCTAAACAGTTATACTTAAAAAAACACACACAAAAAATTTTATATGCTAAATAAAAATCAGCTTTGAAATTCATAATCCTAATTCGTACGCAAATAATTTTATGTGCAATTTTAAACGTTATTAATGCATGAAAATAATGGGCGAGAAAATCAATGCATTAATGCTTTTGGTGTTATGCAAATATTTTTTATTTTGTTATCTCTTTGTTTTCTTGTTGTTGTTAATTTAACACAAAGCTGCATGATGGTCTATTTGTGCTCTGCCCAGCACAGCTATCGAAACCCGGGTTTTAGCAAACATACCGTTGAGCCACTGAGGGGCGTTCATTGTTTTCATCATCGTGTTTCTCATAATTTGTAAACCATAAGTTCTGCATAGGTTCTGCCCTCTAGTGTTATTTAATTAAACTACACCATAAGTTATTGCTCTTGTTTGATTCAAAATTTAGTGTAAAGTTGTGCTATACACGCATAATAGTCTCCAGTTTCAAAACTAAAGTACTAAAGAAGAAAACAGTTATTTAATATCACACACTACAAATTCTTTGTTTACTCTTGTCTGCCTAAAAAGATTGATTTGACCGTCATTCTTTGAGTGCAGACACCGTTTATGCAGCAACGGGCCCTAAACCATAAACCAGTAAATCCATAGTCTGAGTTTTCTAACCATATGCTACGCCTGGTTCTGAATTATGGCTCGTAAAAGACAAAATTTGCTTACTTTTATCATAGGCAATAGACGTATTTTTTTTAAAACAATGGATGAATTGATATTCTAATACATAATTTCTAAATCTAAGATTGCAATGGCGATTATATTTCGTATTTTAATAAATATAAATTTCATCACAAGCATCACATAAACAAAGGCCGAATAGATTGGAATATAGATTATTGGTCATAACAATAATCTGCCCAATAAAGCTAATGCATGTCTTATTGTTATTATCTATTATTTATTCATGAAGCAGATACGTTTATTCTTCGTTACAATGAAGCACTTCCTATACATGATCGAATTATTTAAGCCAGTTTAAAATAATTACATATTACGTCTAATTAGTAAATATTGGAGCTTGAGTAAATTATTAATAAGCAGTGTTCTTAACTACATTTTCTTCTGCTGCTCGATGGATTAAAATATAGAACACAAAGTGAAAATGAAAAAGCTTTGTTGTTCCTAATTTAACATTTTGAGGGAAAGCAGCTAATCATCACCACCCACCGCCAACTCTTGAACTACTCTTTTACCAACGAATAGTGGGATTGGTCGTATCATTATAACACCCCTATGCCTAAAAGGGCGAGCGTGTTTAGTGCAACCGAAATTTGAACCTGCGACCCTTAGGTTAGGGGTCGAGTGCCGTAATCAACTGATCATGCCGGACCAAGGATAAACAAGTAAAGGTACATTCTTTACCACTACCAGACCCTTCACGGACACAGTTCTTTGTTGCAATAATCTGTCTATTTTGTTAATAAAACTATTAATTTAACTCTTGTTAGACGAACTTACAAAACTTTGGAGCTTCCTTGAAGTATTGTTATCAACCTCTGAAATAATTCTTCGATCGCTTGATCTTTAAAAGGATTAATTTCGTGTGCTTAAATGTTATACTCCATCTTCTGGTAGAAAAAAGAAACCGAATTATTTCCACGCATTAAACTCATGACATGAAAATAATTAACCGTGTTAGTTGAAGATGCAAATAACTAAAATAATGAAGCTTCCATTGTACTCAGAACACTTCGTTAGAAAAATGTTTTTCGCTGGAGTGTCAGGCGTTAAAGTTGTGTTATGTTAGCCAACTGTCAATTAGAGGCTTGCTTTTATTTATACTTCATACTATATATTATTTGTTGTTGGGCTTAGAATTCTTTTCTGGAAGGTGACTGTGAGTTGTTGACAATAAATTTCAAAAAATCAGCGAAAGCACTCACCTTGCTCATTTTCAAAATAAAGTATATATTCGGAACTAGTTAAATATATGTACAACGCTACAGCGATCACAAGCATATCAAAAGTACTGTATAGTTCTCTTCTTATTGTTTAAAGTCCGCTTAGACCAATTCAATTGGTCTAGAATTTCAGTTGACAAGCCGAACTACTTTTCTCTAATTCTATCAAACTCTTATTCTGTTTCTCATGAGCTTACAATTTCCCGTGAGTTACGACAGTCGTATATTGCTGTTTCCAGTAGCTGTTTTATTTCTTCAAAATATCCTCTCTTCTGCCCCCGAGTAGCACAGCGGAATGTCTGTGGATTAATTCTAAAAGGCCTGGCATGGCCGAGCGCGTAAGGCGTGCGACTCGTAATCCGAGGGTCGCGGGTTCGCGCCCGCGTCGCGCTAAACATGCTCGCCCTCCCAGCCGTGGGGGTGTATAATGTGACGGTCAATCCCACTATTCGTTGGTAAAAGAGTAGCCCAATAGTTGGCGGTGGGTGGTGATGACTAGCTGCCTTCCCTCTAGTCTTACACTGCAAAATTAGGGACGGCTAGCACAGATAGCCCTCGAGTAGCTTTGTGCGAAATTCCAAACAAACAAACGTATTCCACCCCCATCCCCCCAGTGTATGTTGCGAGTTCCTGAGTAATGAACACTATCAAGAAATCAGAGCTAATTTCGCGTACTCGTTCTGCTCCTTTTTAAGGTCATATTCATGTAGGTTATCATGGTACCGTTAATACAAAAATACACTATCGTTCGATCTGATTTTGTAAACTTCTACACTTCTCACACAGTTCAAGGTCTATTTCGCCATTTCACATATATTCTGATTTAAAATGAAATCATTTACATGTATATACACACTTTTAATGTTGTCATAATACTTGAAAAACAATATTAAGTTACAGCGGTCTGGTAAGAAATATATATATAAAATAAACAATAAACTGTAGTAATAATTTAATTAAGTAAAATTTGTATTTATAATTTTTATGCAAAAATCCAAAATATTAACCACCTTTATATGTATGTCGCATTATAGTCACCAGTCCAGGTTCTCATACGGACATGTTTATGGTTTGTTTCCTTTTTAATTTCGCGTAAAGCTACACGAAGGCTATTTGCGTTGGTCGTCCCTAATTTAGCGGTATAAGACTAGAGGGAAAGTGCCAGTCATCTCCACCCACCACTAACTGTTGGGTTACTCTTTTACCAACGAATTATAACGCCCCCATAGCTGAAACGGTCTGCACGTTTGGTATGACGAGGATTCGAACCCACGACCCTCAGATTACGAGTCAAACGCCTTAACCCACCTGACAATGCTAGACCGCCTACATATTTAATGCTACACATCCCACAATGGCGCACGAGCTCAGCTTCCTACCCTTATTTGATTTTTGTACAATTTTTCATGACGTCTGACAAGATTAACATCGGCGTTTAGATTTTGTTCAATAAATGGGATATTCCCAACACATTTGGGTATTACTACCACATAAATTATCCGTTATGACAATAAGTTGACAACCTGGACCGCTACAACAAATGCGATATTTAATTCATTGTTGTTTTATGGTGCTGATTTAATGGGTTATTAGCAATTACTGTAAAGTGTGTTTATATTTATAGGTAGAAATGACTAAGTATTCTTGTCATTTGTACAATATTCCTGAAGCTCACATAATAAGTCACTTTTTGGTACTTACGTGTTAACGTGGGGCCATTACTTTATATATTTTTTATCACATTTTATATAAATGTAATGTGATTAAACTTCACGTGAGAAACATTTTTATTTTAATTTTCTAGTTAAGCCACATTTTACCCTTGCCCCAAAGATGATGAAAATTTGGGATCTACCCAAAAGTTAAAAAAATGCTATTTCTCTTTTGTAAGGCAAAGGAATTCTCCTTACTGAACGTATGTGCAAATCAAAAGGTCACAATATGATATTAACAAGTTTTTGTTGTTGTGAAAAGAAAGAAGAAAAACGTATATTAATCTAAATAAACCATATACATTTAATATTGCATTAATATGTTTTAAATTTCTCATACATTCGAGTGATTTTAATACTCCCCTCCCCATAATACGCAAGTACCTTTTTTTTGTTCAATTTTCGCGAAATAATTTAGCGAATTTTGTCGATGTTTGTGTTTTTTCTTATAGCAAAGCCACAAAAGGCTATCTGCTCAGCCAACCGAGGCGAAGCGAACCCCTAATTTTAGCGTTGTAAATCCGGAGACTTACCGCTGTACTAGCGGGGGGGGGGGAAACTTTGTCGGAGTCTATCAGTTATTACTTCCATAAATACGTATTTGTGCTTGAGATTTAAGGAAGTTGTTCTAGATACTTTGTATGATGTTGTGAGTAATGTGTTCTGTATTGTTGTTGTTGTATTACGTTTTCCGCGAACGAATTTTGCTCCAAACTCAAAACATATTTTACAGGAATAAATATACTCTTCACTAATAGACATACTAATAGTTTTCACAATATCACCTCTTGATTGGCCAGTGATAGTAGGGTACCTAGCATTACTTATCGGGCAAGCGTTTGACTTAACTTAAATCGGGTCATAAAAACATAGTAAAATGCTTTAATTTGGAGTTTCTTTGTTTTTTAAATGAAAAACGTTTCTTAAAATATAAACCAAAATATACATATATATAGTTTCTTCGTACAGTCCATGTTTTTAATATTTTTTTACGTTGATAAAATATTCATTTTCAGACCACATGGAATATTCAGTATCGCTTGTAAAACTTTTGTATGTAAATCAATATTTGTTATAACTAATATTATAAATTAGTTGGTTTGAATTTCCAGCAAAGCTACATGAGCGCCATCTGCGCTACCCGTTCATAGTGTTGTAGTGTAAGACGAGAGGGAAGGTAGCTAGTCATCATTCCAATGCCAACTCTTGGGCTACTATTTTACCAATGAATAGTGGGATTGACCGTTTCATTATAACGTCCCCACGTTTAAGAGGGCGAGCATGTTTATTGCGACGGGGATTCAAACCCGCCACCCTCAGATTATGAGTCGAGTGCCCTATCCAGCTGGCCATGCCAGCCCCTTATAAAATGTATCACTGTTGGTACCTTAAAATACACTTGTGTCATGAACGAAAATTTTAAGTATCAATCTTGTTGGCAAACATGATAAATCTGATAAATATCAATATTCAATTAACTTTTTAAATTAAAATTTATTGATAAATAAATGTATTTACTAGAATATTCTTCATTTTTTGGATCATTTGTTACTATGCCTGTATATATGAAGCATTACATCCTAAAAATGACAGTTAAAATACAATTGTACAGTTGAGTAAAATCCTGAGAGAAAAACTCTGTTTTTATTAATGACACGTCTTGTGTTTTTTAAGCATTAATCCTAATTCTCCATTTATTGTAACACTGTCCGATTTCGTTTAGTGGTTTTATATATTGCATGTTGCCGTTGTTGAGTTTGGAGCATACTTCCAGATAGCAGTGCCATCTATGAACTATGAACAGAAGGTATGTTTTTGATTATAAAAAGTGGTATGTTGCTGACTCAGATGATAAAAACGGTAAGGCCAAATACTTTTCCCTAAGCGACGCCCGCCTCCGTTGTGCAGCACTTGGAGTAGCTTTACCCAGCGTTAGCTCTGATGATCCTATCTTCTAGTTTGGTGTATTTTAAATTTCGCCCGGAGCTACACGAGGTTTCTAATGGAGCAGTGCAAGACTAGAGGAAAGGCAACTAGTCATCAACACCCACTGCCAACTCTTGGGCTACTATTTTACCAAGTAATAGCGGGTTACATTAATCGTTACATTATAACTTCCCCACAACTGAAATGGCGACCATGTTTAATGTGACGGGATTCAATCGAATAAGTTAGAAATCTAATGAATGATTTCTTTAGGAAGTCACATTCTGGACAGTTTGTATCTGAATCCATTATGCCACATTATGCCCATTGTGTTCTAAACTAATTTAACTACACTGTGTAGACTTTGACAAAAATATCCAACAGTTTAAAGCTCTGGATACAAGTGTGGTGACTAATAACACTGTATTGTGATAACAGAGTAGGAAAAATAATTTGTCTTGTCATATTGTGTTCTAAATGAAAATGAATCAGACTGTGCGGATTTTAACAACAAAAAAAACAGTTAGCTAAAACTCTGGATACAACTATGATAACCAACAACATAAAAAAGATTTGTATACATGTTTGATTTGTTTCAATTATATTATTTTAGAACAGTAGACTGTGTGCTGTTTGCTTTTGCTGAAATTTATCGCCAACGAGTTACATACATTTAAAACACAGAATCCAGCCCACACATACATAAAACCTGACAGTGTTACTGTACAATTTCATATTTACTGGATGGTTAATTGCCACAACCCGATTATCGCATTTATAAAATATCAATAGATTGTAAAATCAGTCAGTGGTCAAATAATGTGTTGTTGTTCCAATGGAGAGAGTAATTTTGCAGGCAGAAGCACTCTTCCTTATTGAGAAATAAATTAATGAGTTTTCTCATTTCAACTTAGACCTAGAACAACTCAATTGTAAAATTTATTTTTTGTCCTTTCTTAGAATTTTAACTGACTAAAATTAATAGGCTGTGATTAACAAAGAACATAGGGTACGTGGGTCATTCTAATGCTCATTGGATTTACTTGATTAATCATTCCAATGTATCATTTGATTCTGTGTTAATAGTTAATATATATATATATATATATATATACACAGGCTCTAACCCCTGATTTCTTTTCTGCTATTTTATTGTTATGAAAGTTGATGTAGCAACATGATCAGGTTAGAAACCAGTCAGCATTTGAACAACAAGTGACAACTATAATTTGTTTATGAAAATAAACTTGTAAATAATAAGCTACACGACCAAGTTTTTCAAGTCCACTGAAGTTGAAACTCAAACTTTACGTTCTTCAAAAGTTCGTAGTAGTGGATCTTTTTCACTTTGGTTCTCATATCCATAAAGTTTGTCAGGGTTGTCACCATAGACTATCTGAAAGGCTGTAAAAAAAAAAGATGGATCTGTAACAATGTTTTTTTGTCATCTGTTAATTTAGGATATTAGTGATGAATAAAGGTCAATAAATTAAAACCAATAAAACAACTATAATTTCTTTCCTAAGATTGGTTGGTTTAAAACAAACAAACAATTACTTGCACGTGTTTATTACCTAACTTTTGTGTTTGAAAAATGTGGGCAGATTATACACAAATTTACCTCCATTAAACTCTGATACCACACTCAACTATATTTCAATGAAATTCTGTCTGAACTAAGAAAAAAGTCTTTATAGCACATGTAATAAACATCATGAATATACAGTACTAATAAGAGCTACTTTTTGACTGGAAATAAAATGAAAGAATGTACTTGAAAGTTTGAAAACCACTCAAAACTTCATAAAACAATCTTTTCTTTCTACTCAAAATATTAATGCAAACATTACTGTAATTCCCGAAGAAGTTTGTTTCATATTTATGTGAGATAAAAATGTACACAATACTGTAATGAAAGTGACAGTAGTGCATTTGGTATCCATTTCATTTAAAAGTTTTCCACTGTTTTCATTTTCAACCACAGAATTATTATGAAATATAAAATATAGAATATTTGAAATATAACTCAGTAAGATATAATGCTAAGCAGAGTGTATAGATATGTACTGCAATGCTATTACACTAAAAAGATGGACAGTCTCTTGTGTTGTTTCAATACCAGTGTTGATATATTTTTGATCTGATATTGTGGTATTTTCAGCTGAAACCATTTCCCAAAAAAAGTAAATCAGATAGGCCCTCTATATAACATGAAGTTTGGCAAGATATATTGCAAAGTAATACTGAGTGCCTTCACAGAAAACTGAGTTTGTGCTACAAAATAGACAAAACACAATATTTATTATATACTAAAATAACTTTTATTTGTACAATGCAAAATAACTATGTGTGTGTGAAGTTATGTTTTTGGAATGATGGATAGTTGCTTTTATTGAAGAGGTGGATAGATCAGGCTGGTTACATTCTCTCAAGAATTAGTTCCAGGTTGACCATATAACTAAATATAATATTCCAGAATCACTGAGCTGAATATGTAACATAAAATTATCCAGAGTTCCTAGTGTTACCCATTTGATCGGTTATTCCCACATAAAGTAAAGGAGGTTGTAATCTTGAGACATCCTGATCTTAGCTATATATGTAACATAAAATACCCAGAGTTCCCACTGTTAACCATTTGACTGGTTATTCCCATTAAAAAGCAAAGGTTGTAATTTTGAAACATCTTGATCTTAGCTGAATATTAACATAAAATACACAAAGTTCTTTGTGTTACTCATTTGATTGATTATTCATATTTAAAAGTAAAGGAGGCTGTAATCTTGAGACTTCCTGATTTTAGCTGAATATGTAACATACAATTACCCAGAGTTCCTAGTGTTACCCATTTGATTGGTTAATCCTCTTTAAAAGTAAAGGAGGCTGTAATCTTGAGACATCCTGATCTTAGCTGTATATGTAACATATAATTACCCAGAGTTCCTAGTGTTACCCATTTGATTGGTTATTCCTCTTTAAAAGTAAAGGAGGCTGTAATCTTAAGACATCCTGATCTTAGCTGAATATGTAACATACAATTACCCAGAGTTCCTAGTGTTACCCATTTGATTGGTTAATCCTCTTTAAAAGTAAAGGAGGCTGTAATCTTGAGACATCCTGATCTTAGCTGTATATGTAACATATAATTACCCAGAGTTCCTAGTGTTACCCATTTGATTGGTTAATCCTCTTTAAAAGTAAAGGAGGCTGTAATCTTGAGACATCCTGATCTCAGCTGAATATGTAACATACAATTACCCAAGGTTCCTAGTGTTATCCATTTGATTGGTTATTCCTCTTTAAAAGTCAAGGAGGCTGTAATCTTGAGACATCCTGATCTTAGCTGAATATGTAACATATAATTACCCAGAGTTCCTTGTGTTAGCCATTTGATTGGTTATTCATATTTAAAAGTAAAGGAGGCTGTAATCTTGAGACATCCTGATCTCAGCTGAATACTCAACAGCCGTACCATCCATATATTTTGAAGGATGCATAAGAAGAAAAGTAAGCAAGATTAAAACAACTGAATGTTCTTCTTGTCCACATGTCATGTGAAAACTTCAACTTTACCTATGTAATGCAAAATGTTGTACAATTCATATATGAAATAAAGAGGTAGAAAATGCATAGTATACATGCATTCCACATTATCAGGAAATGTGTTTTATATTCAAATGAAAACAATGCCTAGTATTTTGTGTTGTACCTTTACCCCAATATCTTTATGCCTGGCAACGGTCAGTTAACCTAAGAAGGTCAAAACATTCTTTTGTAGTTTATTTTAATCAAAAGTTTTAATACCCATTCCAGCTGTCTGGATAAAACATTTTTACTTCAAGTGGGTTTCTCATCATCACAAATTTACCCAAATTTAAGTTTAAGTTCTTCAATTTTATCAACTCTGTTGTGTTAAAACTAAATTATTCCCGACTTACCCTCTTTTTTTACTTTTGTTTTCAACTGCACTGGAATCATCATTAGTAGCACTACAGTACTGAAAACAGCAATTCCTCCAACACCATAACAAAGTGTATTTCTGTAGAACCAAGTGCAGTTATTACACATCAGTCTAAAAGATTACACATTGGAAATTTATAACGTATCTTATTTATTCACATAAACAAAGAAACATAACAAAACCTTAGCCTTTACTATCCCAAAAGTTCTGAGATTTGTTAGAGAGACACCAACCATTCTAACATTACAAATATCTTTTATCCTCATTATCATATATCACTAAAATATTCATTTTGACACATAAAAACTCATATCTAAAATAATCTTATTTTATAAATCATGAACAATTCCATTAAAATATTTCTTTGTGCAATGTAAATACACCAACAAGTAACATAAACATTCCCACAAGGATCTAATCATTCAAAGTGTGAAAGTTTTCATAAGAATATTATCTTGTGCAACACAATGACAAATGTGTGTCATTTAATCTGGGAGGTTCATTAATTTTACCTGCTACAAATAAACCTGAATTATTGTAATGATTACTATTATTTAGTGGGTACTTTCTGAGTGTTTACATAGTAGAAGAATGCAATGTTCATTGCACTTAATGATAAGAAAGGCATTTTATATTTCCAACTGTAAGTTTTACATTTCTACATCACAGACTAACTTCACAAATAATGATAAAAAGTCATTACTGCAATGTTCATTGCACTTAATGATAAGAAAGGCATTTTATATTTCCAACTGTAAGTTTTACATTTCTACATCACAGACTAACTTCACAAATAATGATAAAAAGTCATTACTTGCTAATATCTGATGCATCTACAATAATTTCCATATCTCTGTTAGTTCACTAAAAACAAACTGAAACTTTACACTTCCCAGTTGACTATATCTCTCGTGATCACAACAGTTTACCTCAGGTCTGGATCAACTTTGTGCTTTGTTCTACTTTGGGTTGGATGTTTTAATTATCTTGTAATTCCACTCTTTTTAACATTGGAAGTTTAACATCTAGTGGTATGTCATGTATTGCATGAGGATTTCTTGATCTCATATAATGATAATAAAAATAATAATAATAAAACTGTTCAAATGTAAAGATAGTCTAACATTACATGTGTTTCTGAATGAAGTCTATTCCTAATATGTATCCTTCCTCAATGTCAATCACCATTACATCAATTTATGTAGAGAAGTATCCCACAGTGAGAATGACTCCCACTTTCCTCTTGTTGGAACCTCATGCATGTCAGAACCCAAACAATCAGTTTCCTAACCTTCATTATCAGAGAAGGTCAAATAATGGCAACTGTTGAACCAGTATTAATCAAGATATTTTGAGAATTTCCATAAATTAATCCATTAATTTGGGAACTGGTTTCTTCAGATAACAAATTTCTTATTTTAATTAGAACAAATGAAATTTTCTTGACTGACTTTCACTTTTTGAGTTCAGCTAATTTCTGTTGCCAAAGGTCTGATTAGCTCTCCTTTTCCTTTGGTGTGGAGAGATTCTATGGCTCATTCTTAGGGTATCATCTCATGGGTTTATTATCATACTAATCGATGCTATTGAAACAATTCAGTGCTAATTTCCCTAAAATTAGTGAGCAATGAATATAAAATGGGCATTTAATCTCATCCTTTGGAATAATGTAAAAGCTGTGATGGTGTTCAAGCTATGAAATTTTCTTCCAAAAATAAATACTTTTATTCTTATTGGTGTTTTTCACTGCCCATTCAGTACACATAAAGGTTAATGGATTAATGTTAATATTGATATGAAATTTTTAGGAATTGCAAAATAATTAATAATTTTCTTGTAATGTACCTTTGAAAATAAACAATTTAATACACTTTTTATTTCTACATTAAACAGTTCAGGAGATACAAAATATTATAGACAGATATATAAACACACACTTGACTGTTAGATACAAAGATATTGGTCTGTCACAGTTTCATCAGTATTGTCCATGATTTTAACATAAAAAATGGCACTTTATTCTTAAGTTGCAAATAAAATGATACAAAAAATGTAATTTGCCCTTCTTATTAATACAAGAAAATATATGGTAGGTAATCAATCACTTAAATCATTTATTCCACCTACCCTTGAATAAAATCTACGAGACTACTACATATCAGATATAGATGTAAATTTTATGGGTGTAATTGTCACTTTTCCTATTTTTTATATATTTAGAAAGTAGAGGCATTTGATGGTTATTCATCCAAGATTAGATTAGAAAGTTATGATATTATAAAAAAATACGAATATGGGGCACTACATTGTGAATCAATTAAAACATGAAATATATATTACTATGGCAAAAGTCAAGAAAAGATGGAAAATTGTTATTTATAACAAGAAACAACATAATGAAAACAGTAAGCACAATACTTGCAAGGTAAGTTGCTAATTGCCTGCATCAGATGATAGAGGAGTTGGGAAGTAATCTGAGTTCGATTCCCTGTCACACCAAACATGCTCGCCCTCTCAGCATGTGCATGTTTTACTGACATCACAACAGTTTAAGTTTGACATTAAATGTTCCACATGTAACGCCATTTTAGTGTCTTTCAGGAATATAAGGATTATAATTTCTACTATAATACGGAGGTTGCGTATGCTATTTTAAAATGATCAGCCTCACTATGTCTGGTCATGCTCTATCTGACGACTGTGCATATTGATAACAGCCTTCTGATGTGGTATACACTGCAATATACTCAATCATACAGCAATCATTTCCAAAGTTCACTGGTCCCACTTTCAGGTTTTCCATAAGTTATACAGTGAATGTATGTTGTGGTTTTCCAGCACCTGCTTCAGCAGTGTGATTGTACAAAACCCCTTGTGTATTGATATAACGACTTAACCAACATGTCTTTGTATGGAATAGTGCGATTACCCATCCCAGCTGCTTTAAGATATGATACTTGTTTGTTTGTTTTGGAATTTCGCACAAAGCTACTTGAGGGCTATCTGTGCTAGCCGTCCCTAATTTAGCAGTGTAACACGAGAGGGAAGGTAGCTAGTCATCACCATCCACCTCCAACTCTTGGGCTACTCTTTTACCAACGAAATGTGGGATTGACAGTAACTTTATAACGCCCCCACGGCTGGGAGGGCGAGCATGTTTGGCGCGATTCAGGTGCGAACACACAACCCTCAGATTACGAAGCGCACGCCTTAACGAGCTAGGCCATGCAAGGCCCAGAGATATGATACAGTTGAAGGAGAAAGTCGTAGAAGTAACTTCTGCATATGCGATTTCTGTCACTTTTCTAGTTTGTTTGTTTGTTTTAGAATTTCACACAAAGCTACTCGAGGGCTATTTGTGCTAGCCGTCCTTAATTTAGCAGTGTAAGACTAGATGGAAAGCAGCTGGCCATCACCACCCACCATCAACTCTTGGCCTACTCTTTTACCAACGAATAGTGGGATTGACAGTCACTTTATAACGCCCCCATGGCTGTAAGGGCGAGCATGTTTGGTGCGACGGGAATTCGAGCCCACGACCCTCAGATTACGAGTTGAGTACCTTATCCACCTGGTCATGCCGGGCCAATGAACATTTACCATGTTTGTGTACAAGCAGTAAATCTCCTCAAGGGAAGAAGTGCTTTCCAAATATGTGTTTACAAAAAAATTAATTATCAAGTATCAGCTAAATATGACGTATTGACTTGCAATTGATTCATACGGAAACAATCTGCTATACCGTACGTATCAGTAATCACCTTATACGGGCGAAAGTGCTGCTGGGAAGAATCTGGACTACAACCCGCAAAAAGGTTCTTTTTTTTAGTTTATTGTGACGAAAAACACTTTTGTTACATAATATATTCTTTAGAGTATAAAATGCTTCTTATACGAATAATTTTCTAAATAATAAATTTCAAATTCATACTTGTATTTAAAAAAACATATCTTGAATGTTATATTAACTTCTTCTGTGGCATAAAGGAAACAATTACCACTTCATCTTACTTAAAAAGGTACGCAAAAACGTGTTTGTTAATTTTTCAATTTCGCGCAATGCTACTCGAAAGCTATCTGCGCTAGTTGTCCATAATTTAGCAGTGTAAAAGTAGAGGGAAGGCAGCTAGTCATCACCACCCACCGTCAACTCTTGGGTTACTCTTTTACCAAAGAATAGGGGATTGACAGTAACATTATACGCTCCTTAGGCTGAAAGGACGAGTATGTTTGGTGCGAAGGGGATTTTTAATTCGTGACCTTCTACAAATCGAATGCCTTAACCCACCTGGCCACGATAGGCCCCGCAAAATTAGAGCTTATTGAAAATTTATAGTCTATATATTAACTTATTTAAATCAATGAAAAATTTTAACAAAATAAATAATTTATAAATAAGCTAGCGTTTCGTAATTACTATTTTATAAATTAAAATGTACAATAAGCAAATGAAATATAATAATGAATTCGCGCTCGTTTGTTACCTAGTAATTGTCAAGTAATGTGCAGGTGCTTGGAGCATTATATTCAATGATACTGTTGTTATTTGTACGCAAAATATTTCTTGAAGTGTCACCATTGAGCTTTGAAAATGGATTCAAAAGATAATAGGAAAGATTGTAACTATGTTATTGAAAGCTTATTAGTAAACAAGGTTGGTACAAAGTGTTTTAGTGATAAATATCATCAGAAAAGATAGGTTGTAGCTGGCTTTAAACCTGACTGGAAGAACAAAGCAGTGTGTTCGAAAATTCAATGTAAACCAACGTGTCAGAACATCTTAGATAACTGCTTGTCCAAACTTACAGAAACGTTTCTGCTTACATCGTTTATTGTTTAACAGTGAATTTTGGATATGGAACTCAAGTGGATCTGATGATTTAATTAATATAAATGAAGATTCTTCAACTAATGTACACTGGTGGCCAAAATCTTAAAGCCAATGAATATAAAGAAAAAATATGCAGTTTACCTCCTCTTCGAGGTCCCCTCACCACGCACAGAGATCCACATCGAGGGGGTGGTGTAAGACACAATAATTGAGTTGATGGAATGCTTCATAACTGTCACGTCCCAGAGATTACAAAAAAAATGAACCACTGCCTGATAAAAAGCAAGAAGTATCAAGAGGTCAATATGAAGATCTAACTCCTCTCAAGACAAATGGCCCAAGAACTCCTGTTTAATACAGTATGCACTCCACCCTGATAATGATGCATCTGTAAAGACATGGCCATCAAAACTGGTACAACGAATAGGTACCTTCACTGTTATGTATTTCCTTTCTAACCACCAAAGAAAGTTGGAAAAGAATATCTGAAAATCCAAAGGGTAGGTGATGAGGTGCTAATGAACTTGTAGTACCCACTGGAAGGAAAGCATGTAGGTATGGCCCAGACAGATAAGAGCCTTTAGTGATGCCCAAGTCACTGGAAGAAACAAATCCTCCAGTGCAAGGAGAAAAGATGCTGATTGCACCTTCTGAACTGAAACCTCCATTGATTGCAGACAAAGAGGAGGAGGTTGAGCTCAACTATTATGTAAATTATAAATCAAACACCCCAAGATAAAAATACCTGACATTGTGATGTTAAATCAAAAAATGCAGTTTACTGCATAGAGGGAATAAGCTGCAATAGGAGGATTCGTTACACTCATACTGGTGGAGGATTGATGAATGCTAATTTGCACGCTTAAACACAATTGAGCCATGTGGCATATATGTGTAATAAGATAGTAATTCAAAGCTTGTAGTGAGTGATAGTCTGTGCATTTGATGGAAATTGTATGAAAAATAGTTATAACTGTGAGAAAGAGTAGATAATTACATTGGAATTTCAATTTGTTTCTTCCATAAAACTTTACACATTATATTATTTTTCTCATTTTTTTACACCTTGTATACCATGAAAAGAAAACATTGCTCATTTCATTTTCTAAAATGACTTAATGACACATTTTTTAATTTTAAATAGCTTTCAGTTTTTTACAGTATATCTATAGTGATGCTTAAATTTTATTGCTCTTTTATTGCACTGGTCACTAATCAGCATATCACAGGAAAATGTTTTGTCTTTTCTATTTATTTAACCTAATCTAAAACTCATATTTTATTTACCTTTATGAAAAACTAGAAATATAGTACTTACCTGGGTCTTTTTTTTATCAACTCTTCATTGAAACTATTATTATAATGGTATCACTGCACTCAATGATTGTTAGTAAATCAAAAATGCAACAAAGAATACAAAATAACATGCTAAAAACACACATTGTCCCAGGAATATGAAAAATTTCTGGCTTTCTTACTATTTAATAAGACACAATACAAATGTAGCTAAACTTGCCAATGTGTTTCCTGTGGGAATAAAATTTACACTGGAAACAAAATAAACAAACTCCTATACAGAAAATTATGTAATATAATATTTGGATTTCTGTTGGTTAAAAGTATACAGTTTTAAATATCAAAGAGAACTAAATATTGGAAACTTGTGAAAGAGGAACTTAATAATGGGCATTGCTAAAGGGACTTGATTTTCTAGTTCATGGCTCTGTAACCAAATAAGATTGAAGGCTGTAAAAAATTATACTTTATCTGAGTAATAACAATCTTATTATGAGTGACTTATGTTAAATTTTGTACTTCTTGGACAAGTGGTCAATAAATAACAAAAGAGGAAATACTTAAAAATGCAAATATCACAATTCTGAAACAATGAAAAACTGAAGACATTTTTAAATGTTGTCCTGTAAAACTAAGGAAATAAAACTATATAATTTCCAAATTTGTATTTCAAGCTAAGTTTTGTTGCCAAGTTTACTTACCATGATAATAAAAGTAGCTTTATTAAATTTGAATATAACTCAGTAAACTCTTATGACATGCCTCTAGCAATATGATTAATGTAAATATGAAAGAACAAAACCTCAAGCACTGACCCTCAGGTACTCCATAAATAACAAGTGTACAGTTTAATTAAGGTACTCAAGTGATCAATCTTTTTTGAAAAGTCTCAAACCAGGTGCTCTTCATGGAAATATGTAAAAAGTCACTGATCATGTGAGTACTTAATTTATACAATGAACTTTCAGAAAAACATGTCATTCACACACTGGTTGACTTGCCAAACCTTTTTTCTTTATTTATAATTACTTTCACTTTCATTTCTTTCGTTGATCATCTAATGTTTCCAGCTCTTATTTCATTCAGTTGATCCAAAATAACAGTTCTTTTCCAATGAATAATAAGACTAATATAATATACATGTTCACATAAAGTAGGAATTTTACCTTTTTTTCTCAACATTTTACTTATGTTTATTCATTTTAAATTTTAAGTTTCTTTCAGTTTGATCTTTGTATACAACAAAGTTAAAACTACAGCTTACCAAAATTCCATCAGTAACAGCCTTTTATTTACTGGTATTCTTCAGCTTTCTTCACTACCAAAGTTAGAATAAGTTGACTAAATTTCATTAAACAACGTTTATACCCCATTGTATTTTTAAAATCATACATTACCATCTACATCAGACACTTCTACACTATTCATTACAATTTTTCAAGATTAAAACATTTGCCAAACACTATCCTTGATAAAAACATTGTTTCAAAGTTTAGCAATATCAAACTTATTAAAAGTAACTCTTCCCTGATCCTTCAAAGACCAGCCCCAATTCACATATTCTGTTCACCATGACTATGTCTGAAGAGAATCCTAGTTTTAATTTTACTTCTTCAGTCAACCTTAATCCCATCAAAATTTCAGGTTTGATGTTCAGATATTTTGTATTAGGCAGGAAAGTTTACATTAAGATATCTTGTTCCTAAACCAAATAAAGGATCACCATGTTTGGTAATAGGGATGCAAACCTGCAACCTGTATATTAAAAACTGAGTGCACATGTCTAAACCACTAGTTAACATGTTAATTCTACTGTTGTGTGCAAAATACACTGTTAGTTTACTGAAGTATGTAAAATTATCCAAGAGATCAGTGAGATAAAGACTTAATTTCTTTGCTATATTGTGAACACAATAGGACAAAAGGGCACAATGTTAAAATTTAAAAAAACAATGGCAAGGTACCAACAAGACTTAGTTTTAGAACTCTGTGATTGGTTTACGAAATTATTTATTGTTAGCACTAGTGGAGGTCAGTACTTACAGAGAACTTAAAAGAAGAATTAATGTTTTCTTTCTGAATGAAATCTCTACTTTCTCAGAAAAGGATATTTAAGGACAGCCTTGAAGGAACAATTGGCACACATCGCTGTACTTATTTAACGCTTTTAATAAACTATTTGATAAGTTACCCATTTCATAGCTTTAAGCCATCCTAAATGTTAAACTATATAACTATTCAATGTATTATGTTTATTTCTACATTCCATCACTTTTCTCTGTATTAAGTCATTTACATCTATTCTTCACACGTGTTAAACCGAAGATGAAAAAAGTAAAAAACAATATTCACTTATTATAAAGAGATAGGAATATGAAAGTGTATTATAAATTAAAATATACATAAAGAAAGACATTCTCAGTTCCTATTAAGCCTTATTCAAAACTTAGATAATTTAAACTGAAGCAAATTACATTAACCTGCTTCACTTAATCATTAACAAATACAATTTAAATTCCAAGACTCAATTAATAAGTAAGAGTGTTGTATGTGAGTAACATAGAAATTTTAGTCTATTTATACATGTAAATATCACTATTCATTTTGGCAAGCATTGCTTTTTAATTACCTTAACATGCTAACAAATAAATGCAGGTTAAATGAAACTGCTGAATGGTACTTCAAATGTTTAAACTTTTTAAAATTACATGAATCTAAGCAGATACTAAAAACTACAGAAAATAAACTTATGTTCCACTTTCAAAAGAGTCCAAGCTTACATTCAAAATAATAGAATCTTGACAGATAGTTTAATTCACATAGATTGTGCCCAGCATGTTGAAGCTTGTTTCTGTTTGTGCAGATAGTCATGGTACAACACCACTGATACAATACAGATAGTCATGACACAACACCACTGATGCAATACAGATAGTCATGACACAACACCACTGATATAATACAGATAGTCATGGTACAACACCACTGATACAATACAGATAGTCATGACACAACACCACTGATACAATACAGATAGTCATGACACAACACCACTGATACAATACAAACTTCTGCTTTATCACATGTAAGAAATGAGTGTATAATCCAACTTGAACTTTTAGACAGGCTACAATCATGATTTATCTGGGTGATAAAAACACAACATTAAAACATTTAAACATGAGGTACAGCTGAACACAAGTACTAGTTTATGAAAAACTTATTCTGCATTTTCAAAAATTTTGTTGCTCAAAATTTATATCACAATGATCCATTCATTTACTATGCATATGTAGATGAAGATCATGTTACAAAATAGTAGGTTATGGTCTAATTAATATATATTAAATGAAAAGTGTTATTTTCTATCTCACTTTCTGAGCAAATGTAATGCTTTTTATCCACTTGAAAGAAAAATAAAAACACTAAAATATAACTACTTTTTTATCTTTAACCTACACATCAATTTTTATACTTACACAAAAAACACAGTACAAAATTTGTTCACAAGCACACGTCGTTACTCAGTATTTTAAGTTTGGTATCAAATCTCTTTTACACAATACTCAAAGGAAAATTACATACAAACAGAGGCTTTAAAGAAGTTTGATTTTATTTTGTTGTTGTTTAATAAATGTTACAACACTACCAACCTTATAATTAAATTACTTGAAAATAACAGACAGCTGTCAGTCAGGTTTGCATTGAGCTGAGCCAATTTTCTATGACAGTTAGCTTTAGAAATCTCTATACAAGTCATACTTATTCACCAAGCTGATATTATATCTCTTACTACACACAAATATTGAAAAATTTGTTTTCAAGGAATTTTCCAAACATGAATTCAAATGTCATCTGTTTGACACTATGACTTGAAATGTAAACTTCTTATTTCAAATTTTTACACATTTTACTTGCAGGATAATATTATTTGTGAATATAGATGTCTGTCCACTGCATTCAAATATGAATAAGAAAATAAAAATTTCATTTGTGTTTCAATTATGTTTGTCGTGTAGTTTTTTAAATTCTGTTCAGAAACTAAATGTTTTGTTGAGTTCTAAGTATTTATGTGTTTGTAATAAAGCACAAATATACATAATAAGCTATCTCTGCTTTACCCACCATGCATATCAGAACACAGAACCAAGTTTCTAGCATTAAAAGTCCACACACTGTGCTGCTGGTAAAAGTGCAAGAATTCTAAGAAATCTGTTAACAAATGCAAAAACATGAATAACTAATTCAAACTTTTGACATAGGGGTGTTATAAAGTCATTCGGTTGTTAACAAGTACATAAAAATCGATAACTGTTTGAAATGTGATAAGTACTCACAATACAAACACTGCTGTAAAATTATTGGAAGTTACACCTTTTATAGAAAGAAGGAATATTTTAAAAACAAGTACAACATTTCAATCTCTAATGCAATCATTCTCAAGAACAAAAGTTTTTATGATAAAGAAGGTTACAGAAATTATATCCACACTCGACACCCTTAAAATGTGTTTAAGTTTAACTCTAAATGAAATTATCATCTTGAAAGGCACCTTAGGAGCTGAATCAGTAAATGATCAGATCAATCACACCTAGGATTCCCTCTTCTTAATTTCGTGGTAGCATGTTCCCTTTCAGTGTCAAAAAATATCGCAATTAATGTTTTGCATATTTTGAGCTATTAGCCCCTATATTTTCAATGTCTTATGAAAAACTCTGAGAACCACTGTAAACCATTAAAAAGTACGAAAGCTAAAAGATTTTCTATTTAAATGCCCTATTTACAATCCATTTTCATGGCAGTGTGATCCGCAATTTGTTTTATCCACTTTTGTTAATAATTTTACCCAGTTTGTCTGTAATTCCTCCTTATTATCAAAATGCAGATTTTCTTATTGCTACTTCCTTTCAATGGACTGTATCAAAAACCTTTTACTGATGAGTCAATCAAAAATGTTAAACTCTATGTGTTGAACAAAGAAAGTACTTTTACTTATTCATGTAGTCAAACAAAAATGTTTATTACCCTTGTAATTCCTGAATATTTTAATTTGGACATGAAGCATGGTCCTCACAAATCAGAAACCAGGAAGTTTCATGCCACCAGACACACAAGAAACAAGCAACTGAAAAAAGACAAGACTTATAAGATTAGTAGAAGCACAAGAGAATCACTTGGTAGCAAAATGCTGTTGATACTCACAATGTAAGTACCAGTTTTGAAGCTAACATTCCATGATGCAAGGAGCTTCTAAGAGAAAATCTGGACATTTGTATACTTCTGAAGGTACCGTAACAAAGAAAATATTGCACAAGAAAATATCCACAGGGGAAATATGTTTGTTGATATGGACAATCTATCAGAAGTAGCAAGGAAGTTTTGTCAATGTTTCTGAGAGATTGGTTGGTTGGTTGATTTAGAGTTTTATAGCACAAAGTAGATAGGCTATCTATGTCAAACATCCAGTAAAAAGTTAAAAGTAAATTTAGTAAAATTCATGAAAGGAAATTAAAGTAAAACAAAATAATGTTTAAAAAACAACACATAAATAGCATGAAACCAATGTTTACATCAAATCTACAACATTAAGAGAAATACAACAGTAATTCAAGTTGTAAAGGACTTTCTGTAGTGTAACTGCAATCAGAACTCACCAGGAGGACTAAGAGGTAAGTACAAAAACCACCATAAGTCACCTGAAGTTGGCCTTTCCAGTCCTAGTTTCAAGTTATTTAATTTTACAGCCAGTTTCTAATTTCAAATCAAATTACATATTCTGTGATTTTCAAAAGGGAGCCACATTAAAAATGTGTAATGTATAGATTAAAAAAACTTAAATGGCATTAAAAAGATTAATGAACTTTATTATCCATGCATGTCAATAAACTAGACATTAAATCATATTTATAATTAAAAGTTTTATACTATCTGATTCAGAGATGCCAACTATTTCAAATGACTGAGCATAATGATTGTAGACAGAGCCCTTTCACAGTTTAAGTCCTTTTAGATTTGCCAGAAACAAGACAATCTGGTGAATGAGGCCTCTTTTTTTCCAACTTGTGAAAGATCGCATTGGTGTTTCTATGCCGCTGAGAAAATGATAAATACCCATCGACACAAGCTATGATTGGCTGACAATCACTGATGACACAACAATGGATTCCCCCACGTAATCAGAAGGAGAAGTACTGCACTTAAACTATTGGTAGACGTCAGAGGTACAAATATTTCTTTATTATTTCAAGCACAAACATGATTATCACAAATAACCATTTGGACTATATCTTTTACTTGTTATCAAAATTTATTTGTATTTTACTAGAAATTTTCTTTTCACCCCTTTCAAGTCCTGGGGAACAATTTATCACTTTATTGTATTGGCCAAAATAATATATAATAATTTGGGAGTTACAACAAGTCGTAATATTTGTCTGTATGAGTGTATAGTCTTAATGTATACACCAAAATCGTAATGATTACGTTCAAATCATAATGGTTGGTATCTCTATTGATGTTCATGATTTAATTTTTCAGGTATGCAGTTTTGTGCTCAGAAGCAAACAAAGTAACATTTTTATTTCTTGGATAAATAAAATTACCAAAAATAGAGAAAGTTGTTATCTCTATTTGCAATTAATCTATTATTATTGTGACAATTGATTAAGTCATAGTTTTGATTAAACTGCACAAAACTAATCAATGTAAATACTGCCTGAAGGTAAAAAATTAAATTTTCCAGTTCTAAACAGTTCTCTCAGCTGTTTAGCATGCAAGTGGTACTACAATACATGATACAATAACGTGAAGAGGGAAACTTCAAGTCATTTCTGCGTAGACCACAAATTATTTGTATACACTGGAATATTATATTAAATAAACAAACAATACTGTCATCATAAACTGAGACAAGTACCTTTGTGATGCAATTTTTTCACACATATGATGTAACGTAGGTTTATCCACACCGACTAAAAGTTTAAGAAATCCTCTTAATTCTTGAACATAAAATTCCACTTCCAGAATAAACTCACTTCCTTCCACCCCAATACACAACAGAATGTTTCAAAACTTTCCAAACAATCACATTTAAATACTTTTTTCTTCAACACATTCCTTAATTGTTTCTAACTTCATGATAAGGACAGAAATAATTGTTCACATCTGTACAAGTTATTGAAAATTTGTTCACTGACTACAAACCTTTGTACCAACAGAGACCAATTCTGAATAATTTTAGTTGGCAAGTTGACTCTGAAAGTAAGGATGAAAAGACAGTAAGAGACCATACTTATGATGGATGTCTTGAGATAGTGTGTTTTACCATGAGAAACCCATTCTTAAATTTTTGAAATCATAGAATGTATTTTAATAAGCTAATTAATTTTCTTTGCTCTCATAAGAAAAATATCAAAGGTGTTACAAATTAGCCTTGATATTTGCAGAACAAGTGTCTAATCCTCCATAAAACTCCTCTCCTGTTGATCTTATTAGTGAAAAACATTTTCCAAATTCACGTTCACTCATTAAACCTTTTAAAGACTTTCTCAAAAGCATCATTTTATCATCACAGTAATCGCTCTAGTAGGTCTCAAGTCTTTCCAAATACTTGAATTTGTTTGATTTTCATTTTTTTGGAATTTATAAAACATTTTACACTAATAACTTTAGTTATGCAACATGAATGTACAACCTGTTTCTGTCAGTATTTTTATCACAATCATTAATGTGTATTATTGAAAATAAATACATTTTAATGAAGGTAAATAGTGATATGTGTAAAATCAGAAGGAAGGATTGCATTATAAACAGCAAACCTAAACCTCTGACTAATTCTACTTGTTTGTTGTAACTCAAAAATATGTGAGAAGTTGTGGACTTGAGCACCCACACCTTTCTCTTCTAATTTCTAATTCTATATCTGTTGCTACTCTTTATTTCTTATGTGAGACTGGCAAATGGAGATTAAAACTGATAAATGGTGTATCCCCACTGCAATGTGGGTCCTATTTCTTCAGTCACCTCCAAAACATAAGGTAATAATATGATCCCACACTGTAATTTTTACCTTGGAATATTTTTAGTGCAATGACAAATATTAATAAACAGTCACTTAAATGAACCATTAAATTCTTACTATTAGTTAATATTAGGCTTTCTTGATGACAAGAAACCTACTTGAAACTAAAATGTATTTCAGAAGAGTTAGAATGGGTATTGACACTTTTAAAGATAATTGGAGAACAACATTTTGACCTTCCTAGGAAACCTTTAGGTTAACAGAGAAAGTTTACAACTGAACAATGCTGGGCACGTCTTAGAGACGACAGTATAAACAAGTACAGGATTGTGAGTTGGTGATGCAGCTGGATGTAAGGTTATTAATTAGAATTGCGTTCCCTTATATTGGTTTAATTTTAATTTTAGTTGTATAAATAGGGCTTCTTTGATTTTGCATTTGTTTCCCTACTTAGCATCTGGATGTTTCCGATAATAATGTGAATAATGTAATAAATTACATTTGAAGTGTTCAAAATGTGTAAAGGTGTTTTGTTTGTGTTCTTTGAATCTAGTTTCCATTTTTCTGCTTGTTTCCCCAATGAAGAAGTGATGACAGTTGTTGCATTGTATCTTATAAATCATGTGTGTAGTTTTTATGTGTAAAAACATGTCCCACATCGTTTTCGCATGTAGGAAGTTGTGGGCTTGAGCACTCACATCTCACTGTCCTTACTTCTATTTCTATATCTATTGCTACTCTATTTCTTATATGAGACTGGTGAATGGAGGTTAAGATTGATAGACAGTGTATCCCCACTGCACTGTGGGTCCTATTTCTTCAGTCACCTCCAAACCCTAGGGTACATATTATGATCCCACACTGTAGCTTGTACCCTGGGATATTTTCAGTCAATGCAACATTTTTTTACTTAATTAATAAATTATAATGGTTATGCTAATCAAATGATATATACTTTATACCATACTCTTTTTACTACTTAATTAAATTTTATTCACTTCTGGAACTCTTCCAACTAATACAATAATTAAGTTTCATGCAGAATGATACAAAAACATTAAAATGATTAACATCAACAGAGAATGTCTTTAAAATGGCATAAACCTCATAAACATTATTAGTTAGTAAGAAAATAAACACTTTATTAACATTGTAAAAATTTCTACGTATAAAACGCTATTGTACTGTCAGTGCAAACATTTAATACTAAATGTTAAGCAATTTGTTATACCTCAAACATGAAGCAGGAACATCATAATTCATGGTTTAATTACATGTATTAAACTAACAAAATTTAAATCATAAAACTGCAGAAAAATGGCCCTGTAAACATTATAGAGTCCAGTGATGGCGAACCTATGGCACGCAAGGCCACAACTTCTGGGACGTGATAGGATTCCCGCATCTTTGCTAAGAAGTATGTAGCGAGCTAGGTAATTATGAGAGGTGTCATGACCTTAGAGCACTGGGGTTCAAGTACTTCGATTTTCAGGGCCTCCTTGTGGTGCAGAGGAAGCAATGCGCGTAAGTGTAGCTAACACTAGAATTAGGGATATTCCCGGTAGGATCGATGAGAAGGATTGGATATCGGTAAAGCCTGGGAAATCGTTGTTCCCAGTTTAATGCGCCTTAACGTCAGCCCTTGTCTCTACTTCTGGTTAGATTAATACTACAATATATCTCAGGGATATATTAGGGATATTATCCCTACAGGTTGCATGTCGAACCTTTTGAACGACGAGGGTGGCATCGTAAGTCATTACATCTATTCGTATTGGTCTTCAACCAATATGAATAAATAATTATATCGGTTACTTATTATTCTGCAGTCATGAACTCAAGAAATGGAGCTGGTAGAATTTCAGGAAAACCATACTTGGACTAATAAATTCTGTGCCCTGCGTAAAACACTTGAGAAAATAGTGTGGAGGATCAAGAAAATGTTGCAAAGAGTTGTGAAAATGAAATTCTTAAAGTGTGGAATTCTTTGCCAATTAATTTTAAGTCAATGAAATTACTTGGAATAGCTCTTCTTACTTTGTTTGGATCATCTTACGCTTGTGAGCAGCTGTTTTCAACTTTGAATTTCATCAAATCAGACAGAAGAAACAAGCTTACAGATGAACTGAGTGCTGCATGTGTTGCTCTCAAATCAACAAAATATGAACCATCAATTTACAAGTTATCCGAGTGTTCACAACAGCAGAGATCGCATTGATTTAATAAAATTCAAGACAAAATATACAAATTTTAAGTCAAGGCTATTTATTAGTTTCATTGAAACTTGCCCCCCAGTGGCTCAGCGGTATGTCTGAGGACTTACACGCTAAAATCCGGGTTTCGATACCCGTGGTGGGCAGAGCTTTGTGCTTAATTCAAAACAACAACAACAACAACAATCATTGAAACTTTTGTAATTCGACTTTTTTAAAATTAAAGATACTCATCAAAAAGTCGGTTTTTATTGAAAAGTAACTGTCATTTTTATGAAAATCCTGGCACGTTCGGATAGACAAAATAATTTTGGGTCACAATTGAGGCACGCAATCTCTAAAAGGTTCGCCATCACTGTTATAGACAATACATGTTGTTCATTTACTCAAATTGTTGTTTATATAATATCACTACCACTGAGATTCTTAACCAACCCAATTCAAATTATCTTTACTCTGATGAGCACGGCCAGGTGGGTGAAGGCGTTCGACTCGTGATGTGAGGATCGCGGGTTCGAATCCCCATCGCACCAAACATGCTCGCCTTTTCAGCAGTGGGGGCGTTATAAGGTGACGGTCAATCTCACTATTTGCTGGTAAAAGATAAGCCCAAGGGTTGGCCGTCGGTGGTGATCACAAGTTGCCTTCCCTCTAGTCTTACACTGCTAAAGTAGGGGCGACGAGCGCATAGTTCTCGAGTAGCTTAACGCGAAATTCAAAACAAACAAATTCTTAATGATTACTACATTTTTATCACATTGTTACGACTTCCTTCGCGCTTTATTACTAACAACTTTCAATATGTACATTTACAACTTAAAATTATAATTAAATCTAAGCCTGGATACAAGAGGCCTACATATACATAACAAGTTGGTGTGTCACTTCTGTTTCCAGATAGCTAAATTTGGCTCGAAATCGAATAAGACATCCAATTTCATTCAGTTTTAATCGGATTCCAAGTCATAATCTATCTTTTCTTCAAAGTTTAAGTATCAAATATGTCCGCATAATGAAGGTATTCTAGTAAGCGCAGATTAATAATATATTATTGTAACGATACATAAAACAATTTACTTAACAAGAATCAAATGATTAACGCTAATTACGAATTTTAATGACTGCACTTACAAATTATATCCTAACTCACATACGCAGCCCAATCTTCACAACTTTCACCTTTGAATCAGTTTGGCCAATGACAGTCAGCTTGCGTTTGTGACGACTCCACATAGACTACATTTTAAAGAAGCATCAAAAACAAGTTAATAAATGTGTTTCTTTTGAATAAACTTATCTGTAAAAACTATGTGATTTGAAAACAATTAAAATTTATAAAATCTTTTTTTTCATTTTCAAACTGTGATACATGCACGTACACACCAAGAATTTAAAGTTTCGTTTGTTTTCACACAAAGTTATACAATGGGCTATCTGTGCTCTGCCAACCACGGGTATCGAAACCCGATTTTTAGCGTTTTAAGTCCACAGACATATCGTTGAGCCACTGAGTAACAAAACCTACATTCCCTAGGTGAGGCTCGAACTCACAATCCCGGCATATCCCACAAGTACTGTCTTATATGTACCGTGCTTCTTGTTTTCTCTTTATTCATCCCACCTCAAAGAAGGGGTGTAAACAAAAATACATGAAATAAAACACTAGTTAAATAATTAGCATATGGAAAGAAAACATTGCAAGATACCACCTTGTTAAAAAATTACAACAACAGGTATAAAATGTATTAGAAAATATAAAAGAAATAATAGTTAGCGGTAAGTATATAAATCAAATTACACGAAAAACGTGAATAAAATAAAGCAAACAATGGAACACTTCTGATAAAAAAAAACTTGTCGAAAAGAATACACTTCATCTTAACAAAGCACATAACAAGTGTCTTTGTTACCGTGTGCTAACCAATTGGGCCACAGGGGAGCTACGAATGCAAATCTAACCAAACAAGTTTCTGACAATAATTTTTGAAATGATAGACTGGAGTTTGTTTATTTGATTTCTGAATTTCGTATAAAGCTACACGGGGACTATTTGCGCTAGCCTTGCCAAAGTGTAAGATTATAAAAAAGCCAGCTAGTCATCACCACCCATCGCCGACTCTTGGACCACTCAGGATACGACTGGAATTCCAGCCCTGACTTGCACAGCATGAGAAGAACGCACTAATCACCTATTCATGCCGGGTCAATAGATTAGATCGAAGGCAGTTAATCAATAGTATACCAATGCCACGTTTTTTAATTTGTGTTGAGGCCTGGCATGGCCGAGCGCGTTAAGGCGTGCACTCGTAATCCGAGGGTCGCGGGTTCGCGCCCGCGTCGCGCTAAACATGCTCACCCTCCCAGCCGTGGGGGTGTATAATATGACGGTCAATCCCACTATTCGTTGGTAAAAGAGTAGCCCAATAGTTGGCGGTGGGTGGTGATGACTAGCTGCCTTCCCTCTAGTCTTACACTGCTAAATTAGGGACGGCTAGCACAGATAGCCCTCGAGTAGCTTTGTGCGAAATTCCAAAATAAACAAACAATTTGTGTTGTTTTTAGAAAAGTAATGTGTTTTGATTGAAATTAGATACGAAACTGCGTGGGGATCGGAAATTCGACGGCTCCTTCTCATGACCTTTCTAATGTCTTACTGAATCACTATGTCAAGTTTGGTGCTCTTTTATCAATAAATGTGGAAACGTTTAATGAACAGATGCACACATATAGTGACGTTTATTTAAACAGAAGATGAAGGTTCCAACTTACCCTTTCATGACTTTCCTCAAGTCATCGTACGTCACTGGGTCAAGCTTTCTGTTTATTGATCAAGAAATGGAAAAACGTGGAAGGAAAAGTTGAGAGTCATTGTTTCACTCGACAATAGTATTTGTAAATACTTGGCTGCTGTCGTTTATTGATAAAACAATGGTTTAAACATTGTATTACGTAACAATAATTAATAAGTAATGCTTTTTCTAACAGTATCTGTGAAAATTTTGTGAAAGAAGTTGACGTCATCAAATTGTAAGAAGTAAAAGTATGAAGATGAAAACAGAAATTTTAATCCAGAGTACAAAGAAAATTTTTACATTCACTGTTAAATGAGGTAAATCTTTGTACATTATCTGCAATGTGTCACTCAGTCATCACAAAGCCAGTAACTTGAAACAAATCACAAAAACATTTCATCTGATTATCCACTTAAATCATAATTACAGAAAAAAGAAGTTAACTGTGTTAAAATCATCATGTAATAGCCAGCATTCACTGTTTACAATGTTCAGTAAGGAAGTTGATACAACGACTAAAGCTAGTTCTGTTATATCATGGAATATTGCTCGTACTAAACGCCAATAATTTGATGTTGAATTTGTTAATAAGAATATCGCTGAAGTTGCTGCAGTGTCACACCCAAATAACACAAAACTTCAGTGATTAATGGCATAACCAGTAGCTTCATGCCACACTACAGAGAGACGTATCTCCTAGATCAGTAATGAAGTTGCACTCAAAATGCAAAATTATTTAAAGAGTTCTCTTGCATTCAGCTTAGCCCTTGACAAACCGACAGACACACAAGACAACTCACAACTGGCGGTATTTGTTCGTTATGTTTCCTCTGATGTAACTGTGAAAGAAGAGATGTTGGACTTACTGGCAATTAAAAAACAAATCGTGGTGTTGATATTAAATATGCGTTTGACAGTCTTAACAAATACTGATATTCCACTGGGTAAACTCGTCAGTGTTGCAACAGATGAAACACCTGCAATGGTGGGGATAAATGCAGGATTACTTGCACTTATGAAAAGTGGTCCCAGCTTTCTAGAGTTTCTCCCTGTTCATTGCATTATACATCGTGAACACCTGGCAGCCAGATACTTCAAGTATGAAGATGTTATAAAACTTGTTTGTAAAATTGTCAATTCCATACACTTAAATGGGAAGATCCACCGAGAGTTCAAAAATTTTATTGAAGAACTGGAACTTGAAAATAAACTCAGTGATGTCTCTTTCTTTTACATTGTGAAGATGGTTGTCAACCAGCAATGCCTTGCACAGGTTTGTGGATCTGATGGAGCCTATTTTTACTTTTCTTGAAGAAAAGAAAAGATTCCATTCTCAACTGGAAAATTATAAATGGATGCAAAATCTAATGTTCCTTACCGATATAATTAATCATTTGAAACTCTCAACTTGACACTACAGGTAAGGATAATATTGTTTCTAATCTTATTTAGACAGTTTTCAACTTTCAGAATAAAATAAGAATATTTTTTTTTGAAGAGACATATTGTGAAGAAACTTCAATTATTATCCCAATCTCAAAAGGAGACTAAATACATTTCTTGATATTAAAATAAATACAAGAAATTGGAAGAATACAAAGATAAATTACAAGGACTGCTTGATAATATCCTACACAGGTTTGAGAACTTGCAGAAGTTGAAGCCTTGCTTCTCCTTTCTTGTACCTTCATTCATAGTTGATGTGATTAATGATGGTTATCCAATTCTCGAACTAGTTACAGAATCATCTGTTGTGAAAATGGAACTAATAGAACTACTGGAGAACCTGGGTCTAAATATGATCCTTAAATCCCTTTCTGCAATTGAGTTCTGGAAGCAAATTCCAGAAATAAAATAATCTGACCTGAAGAAAGCCAGTGTGCGACTCATCTCAATTTTCAGCAAAACATACACATGTGAAATACTGTACTCGGTAATGAAGTTTATGAAGTTGAAGCATCGTGCAATACTTACAAATTAACACCTGCCAGAGCTAATTCGTACAGCTTTGACAACATATCAGCCGGAATTTCAACGATTCACAAGACTTCTTCAAGCAGCAAATAGCCTGATTATAATGCGAATGTCTGTGCCAGAAAAATATTATGACAAGACTAAAATTTTGTAAGGTGGTATCTCATTAAAATATCTCTTATTGAAAATTTTGATATTTTTCTTAGATGTTTCGGTATTAACTACGCTCAATATAGTTGAAGTAATAATCAGCCAGGATTTTGAAAACATTTGGTATATATTTGTATGTGTGTGTATATACTTTGTGGTTGGCCGGGTTTGTGCAAGCGTGTTCGACTCTTAATCTGAGGGTCACGGGTTCGAATCCCGGTCGCATTAAACATGCTCGCCCTTTCAGCCGTGGGGAGTTATTATGTGACGGTCAACCTCACTATTCGTTGGTAAAAGAGTAGTCCAAGTGTTGGCGGTGGGTGATGATGACTAGCCTTACCTCTGGTATTACACTATTTAATTAGGGACGGCTAGCGCAGATAGCCCTCGAGTAGCTTTGCGCGAAATTCAAAAAACAAACAAACTTTGCGGTTATTGAAACTGATACAAATTAACAGTTTGAAAACTATACACATTAATAAATATCATTACATACATGTATTTATTAATATTTACATGACACAATGTGTGTGTAATATTTCTTCATGTTCTCAAACATCTGAAGTTTATCGCATGTGGCTCTTACATTAAGCAAGTTTAACCGGCCCTGCTCTAGAGTATCACACAGAATTTTATAATTTGTTTTTATCACTGCTAGTAAATTGTACATCCTTTCAACTTTAAATCTTTGTTTCTTATTGCCATCAATTTGTGTACTTTAATTTAATCATAACATATTTTGTGGTTCCCTCTATATTTTTATTTTATATAACACAAACATATTATATATATATATATATATTAAAGACGACAAATAAAACTTGTTTTGAAATCTATATCAATAAGCCGTTACACACATGATCGCGTGGAACAACCCTTTATTTGCAGCCCAGGTACAATTTGTTAACCACCTCTAAAGGCGAAATTGTCTTTTTCATAACTCAACTTTGAACATCTATCTTTTCCCACTGCTACCTCACACTTATCTGTTTTATATATGTCTTTAGTTCGTTTTCTTTCGCTTACGTCATAACAATTGATTGACAGGTACAGCTTGATTTCTGACCAATACAAACTGAGAGAGACAACAATAAAATGGAAGCATAATATTATTGAATATTTGCATATAGTAACTAAGGAAACGAAATCTTAAAGTAAGAATCGAACTGTGCAAAGAAAGAACTAAATTTTATAGTCAAAAGTTTCTCAACTTGCATTCCGTGGGCAGTTCGACCAGTACAATTTGTAGGTATAAAATTTTGTATAAATATTTTAATTATATATCCACATACGTTCGGTGTATAAATCTGAGTGAAATTCCTGAAGTAAGAAACAAAAGTTAGATAACTAATAAGTAGCATTTACGTTACTTTACAACCTGTGTGAGGGTTACTAATTAGGGTTAGCAAACATTGGGTTGATTCAGATAGCGTCACACTGAAAACTTTAGTAAAAGTGAATATTTTATGAGACAAAATATTCTATTTTACAGCAAGTACTACAGGAGAAAAGTGTTCGGATTGTACTGATATAAACTGTGTTTTTATCTATTAAATGTGGTATAATTTGTTGAAAAAAATATTTTTTTTAAACTCCATTCCTTAAAACAAATAAATTATACCATTAAAGATATAATCATATTTTCTGGTTCAGTCCCAATGAAAGGTCGAATATTGGACTAAACGGCTTATGATTACTGCAACACTTCCAACCAAAATTCCGATGGTAATAAAATTGTACTTAAAATGTATGAAAATATTTATTATATGGTTCAAAGTTTCGCCGGTTCATTAAATGCTGTAAGATCTGAGCTCGCAGGTGTTTCAGTGCTGCTGCTCATCTATTTTGTTTGTCGAATTTCGCAGCATGTTTGAATGAAGGTGTTATTTGTGCATTTGCTCATAAAATTTCTGTTCTCTTGTTTTAAAGTTGTCAAGTTTTGAATGTGGTACAATGTGGTGTTAAATTTACCTTTATTTAAGACAATAACACAAATGCAGTAGGCCTAACTACGTATTTGCCCACAAAACAATACAACTTCGGTTACCGTACGTTACTGTATAATGTACACATGCATATTACTATATATTCATAATGTTTACATTTTAGTTATATTTCTTAAAACATAGAAAGTAAATGAGAAATACATTAATTTCAATGTCTCCATGAAGTATAGTTTAAAAACCACGAGTATCTCACAATCTTACAGTTTCTTATGATCATTGTAAGTAGATCTGTATACCCTTCAACTTTAAATATTTGTTTCTTAGTACCATCCATTTGTTTGCTTTAATCTAATCTTAAAATATTTGTGGTTCTCTTTATTTTTATATTTCATATAATACATACATATAGTATATATAAATATAAAAGGTTAAAGTCGTATGTAGAGAATAAATCTACAGACGATAAAAAACTTGTCACATTTAAAACTTGTTGCTCTGAGATCAATAGTGACAAATTGTCATGCACGTGAGCGCGAGAAACAACCCTTTATTTATAATCTGGGTACAATTTGTTTGCTAGATTTGAAAGATAAAATTTCGTTTTCATCACTTAACTTATCAGTTTTATTTTTCTGTCATTTTCCTCCTCTTTTGCTTACGTCATTTCGTTACAACAATTGATTCAAGAGTATCATTACACTTGAAACCAGTACAAACTGTGAAGAAAAACAACAATAATGTTAAACCACAATATTACTGAATATTTGCATATAGTAACTATGGAGATCAGATATTAAAATAAAAGCCGAACTTTGAGAAGAAAGAACAGAATTTTATTGCAAAAAATTACCCACCTTACATTCCACGGACATTTCGACCAGCACAATTTGCAGGTCTAAAGGTTTGTATAAATATTTTAATTGTATATTCACATCAGATGATTCTATAACTTTCAATTAAATTCTTGAAATAAGAAACAAAAGTCAGACAAGTATCATTCACTTTATTCTGCAAACTCCGAGAGGCTTAGCAATTGGGGTGAGCAAATACTGGGCTGTTGTAGATAACATCAAACTGAAAAATTAATGCAGTGGAAAACTTTTCTCATTGTGCTGAGCAAACATTATTTTTTGGCGTATTAAGTTTGTTATCGTTTATTTAAAAACTAACAGTTTTTTAACTTCGCTCCTTAAAACTATATTTATAAATTTCATCAACAAAGATATAATCAAACCTTCAGATTTAGTCCTAGTGAAAGTCGGGTTTTTGTTACGAGGACAGTACTTTAAAATTTTGTTCTTTCATAAACAAACGCTTGTACGTATCGCAGTTATTTTCATAATTGTTTGAATTTAGAATACCAAAGTGGGAGTTTTTTATAGATTTTTTTGTGTGGTGCCATTTAATAAATAGTGACATGATGTATTTATTATTTCGGACACTTTGTTTTTTTGTTTTTGGAATTTCGCACAAAGCTACTCGAGGGCTATCTGTGCTAGCCGTCCCTAATTTTGCAGTGTAAGACTAGAGGGAAGGCAGCTAGTCATCACCACCCACCGCCAACTCTTGGGCTACTCTTTTACAAACGAATAGTGGGATTGACCGTCACATTATACACCCCCACGGCTGGGAGGGCGAGCATGTTTAGCGCGACTCGGGCGCGAACCCGCGACCCTCGGATTACGAGTGCACGCCTTAACTCGCTCGGCCATGCCAGGCCTAATTTCGGACACATAAACACAAATTTCACATCATGTCCTTCAGATAATAGTAACATTAGAAAATATAACGTAATTCTTTGTATTCGATTTACTAAAATATTTATTTTCAACATAATATAATGCTGCAATTCTTATTGATAGCCTATATTATATTGCTGTATTGTTAATTAACTGTTCTTTTATTTTGTGATTTTAGAAAATTTGGGATAATTATACCTTTATAACTCACAATAACAAATTAATGTACTGTAATGGTTCACCTGGAGTCGTCTCATCATCAGTCAAATGTATACGGCAATTTTCTTTTTGAGTTCCCTCAGGTATCTTTGGAATGTTTGTTTTTTTTACGTTGGATGATAATGAATAGACATTGATAAGGATTTTAAATGTGGTAGAGTTCTCAAGAATAACCACCATTTTGATCAAGTATTTATTTTAGTAAATAACTGATGGACGATGTAACACAAATATTTTTATTTAATAGTAGTTCTTTTAAAAGATTTATTTAGAGCTTAAACAGTAAGGACGAACATAAGACATAAACTGATAAAAAATAAAAAAGGTAGATTTCTTTATTTTCGTCATGAAAAAGTTACTGAGTCGATAAAGAGTTATTTTATCTTTCATAACAAGGTCCTTTTAGTGTCTGTATTCTGATTTGAAAGTGTAAACTGTTACGTTTTTTATGTTTTATGTA
The DNA here is from genome assembly GCA_011833715.1 of Carcinoscorpius rotundicauda. NCBI lineage: Eukaryota > Metazoa > Arthropoda > Merostomata > Xiphosura > Limulidae > Carcinoscorpius > Carcinoscorpius rotundicauda. The sequence goes on along the minus strand of CM022391.1, from coordinate 56,474,444 downwards.
GACTGAACCCAACAGAAAGACACATATATCAGCTTGTATAATTTATTACAATAAACTATTATATATGTGACAGGTATAACATAAATTATATAATAACAATGACAGATATTCAGTTTCAACATTCAAAATTAATTACAATATAAAATAGTACTGGTTTCAACCTTCAAAGTTAATTACAATACAAAATGGTACTGGCCTGTGTCCGATATAATGATCTAGAATGAAAGTCCAAAAGTTCAGATCAGAAATCCAAAATTCCAGTCTAGGAGGTGAATTTGGTCCCACGAAGAAATTCCGAAGTTTGAATGGAGAAGTTCAGAAACAATTCACAGTTCAATAAATTTGACGAAGTTCTTTTTACGATGTTTTCGATGAATGTCTCAACTTGTCGTTTTCCAAATTTTCCCGTTCTCCCTTAAACAGTTTTATACGTGTTGACTTTCAGTATAACTAGTAATTCGAATGAATCGTAACGATTGACGAAATAAAATCACAGCTTCTGTAGATCTAGTTCTAGTCACAAATCCAAGTTGAATGAACACACAGCAAACGTTGAAAACTTCTCAAACGAAAAATAACATTTCTTGAATTGAATAAAAACTAATGACTGACTCTTCCCCTTCTCCTCGCGTGGCCGTCTGTTTTTATACTAATATGCCCACTGTGTTCTCCAACAATCGCGTAACTTCCAGAGAATTCCAGAGTAATCTGCGCATGTCTGTTTTTGCACGAGACTCGACGTCTAGACACTAGGCCGCCATACACTCCATTTATAGTCAAATGATTGATCTACCTAATTCTAGAAATTTCTACATGAATACCAACGTATTTTCTTGGTTTAAATTTCAAAACAATAATATAAACAACAACATGGCATTTTTAAATGCTTTATATATAACAAATAGCAATAACAGATATTCAGTTTCAACCTTCAGAATTAATTACAATACAAAAATGGTACTGGCCTGTGTCCAATATAATGATCTAGAATGAAAGTCCAAAAGTCCAGATCAGAAATCCAAAATTCCAGTCTTGGAGGTGAATTCGGTCCCACGAAGAAATTCCGAAGTTTGAATGGAGAAGTCCAGAAACAATTCACAGTCCAATAAATTTGACGAAATTCTTTTTACGATGTTTTTGATGAATGTCTCAACTTGTCGTTTTCCAAATTTTTCCGTTCTCCCTTAAACAGTTTTATACGTGTTGACCTTCAGTATAACCAGTATTTCGAATGAATTGTAAAGATAGACGAAATAAAACCACAGCTTTTGTAGATCTAACTCCAGTCACAAATTCAAGTTGAATAAACACACAGCAAACGTTTAAACGTTCTCAAACGAAGACACTATTTCTTGAATCAAATAAAAACGAATGACTGACTCTTCTTTTCTCCTCGCGTCGCTGTCTGTTTTTATACTAGTGTGCTTACTGTGTTCTCCAACAATCGCGTAACTTCCACAGAATTCCAGAGTAATCTGCGCATGTCTGTTTTTGCACGAGACTCGTCGTCAAAACAACAGGCCGCCATACATTCCATTTACAATCAAATGATCGATCTACCTAATTCTAGAAATTTCTACATGAATAACAACATATTTTATTGGTTTTAAATTTGAAACAATAATATAAACAACAACATGGCATTCTAAACGCTTTATACATAACAAAACTAAATTAGGTACATAGAGTTTACGTGGTGAAAGAGAGAAGACCTTCAGCTGACACTAATTTACACTGATTATTTACATTATAATTACCTAGGTTAACAATCTGGTCGTCAGGATGAAACTAGGAATGAATGCTGTTAATCAGTCAATTCATGTTCAATTTTTTGACGTGTTCCCACTAAACAATTTGTCTTCGTTCCTCTTGTTTAGCACAATGGTGTAATCAACTGTGGTATCAACGAATCTAAGGTAAGTACAATACACTTTGAATTTTCCAGTAAAATTTATGTTCTGTTTGAAATTCTTGATCCAACTTTTCATCCACTAAACATTATCACCCTTTATGATGTGTGTGTGGGGGTGGGAAGAATATTGTTAGGGTCAGTCTCACTATTCGTTTGTGAAAGAGTGGTTAGAGGATGGTAATGACCAGGTACCTCTATTCTTTCACTGCTAAATTCCAGACGACCAGCGTAGATAGCCCTCGTGCAGTTTTAAGCCAAATGTAAAACAAAACAATAGTATCTTCAGACAAATCTGATAATCTATCGACTTTTGAACATTTCGGTGTGGTTCTTTTAAGTGGATAAACTTTCGAATCACCCGTCGAAGAATTCATTCTGAAAGAAACCAAATTGACGATTAATAGTGTAACTATATTGAAGATGAGGAAATAGATTCATACAACAGAAGTGAACAGAGACAAAGTTTTCAATATTTTACAGATTCCATCTTCAGTATTTAAGGCAAAATAAAACAAAAATTGTTGATGACAAAAAATCCACTTGAAATAAAAGTGTATATCAGAATGGCTTGTTTGGGTACTAACATTTTTAATGAGAAGAAGAGAAATACGTTTCGACCTTCCTACGTCATCTGCAGGTTAAGAAAGAGAGTTTATAAGTGACCGTTGCCGGACACATGTCTAAGGGACGGAGAAACAGGAACGGAAAGTTATTGAACCATTGGTGTAATAAAACGTGGTTATTTTACTGTCAAAACAATGGTAAACTGCTATCTTCAGTGTCGTGTATAGAAACAACATAAACCAGGATAAGGTCTTCCCCAGTTTTAGTTAAGGTAACTAGCAGAACAGTCTACACTTTGAACTGCCCTCGCCGGCAGACTGAAATTTTTACTTGGGGCACTCGACCCTGTGACTAAGTATCGGGAATGTATTGCTTGTGCTTACAAGACACTGCTGGACAGATAACAGCCCAAAGGAGCTTGCTGGTCGATGTTCACAGGTGTCCGCGACACACGCTTCAAAACCACAGTCGTAATATTTATCTGTTCATTCTGTCATTGTTAATTTCTTATGTTACTTAATAGCATTACATACAAAGTATGTTTTACTTTGCAGGTAACATTGTTATCAAACAAATGAAGACAACATGAACTACTCAATGTTCATCTTTATTGAATCACTAAATGTCAGCACAAATATATATTATGTACTCTGAAAGTTTGCCAAATTTCATACAGATACACAAGTCGTATCGATACAGTCCTCTCGAGTTCTTCATGGTAAGTACTCGCATGTTACTCTTTTACCAAAACATTTTGAATATTTAGTGTTTGAATTAATTAAATACAGAAACAGACAAGAAAAGTTATTCAACCATTGATGAAACAAAACATGCTTATTGTAGTGTCAAAACAAGGGCAAACTGCTATCTGCAGTGTCGTGTATGAAAGCGTCATTAACCACGAGAAGGTATTCCTTCCAGTTTTAGCTGACCTATAACTAGGAGAAAGGCCGAATTTACACCCTGAATGGCAAACCGTAATTTTCACTTGGGGCACTCAACCGTGCGACAAAGCATTACCAGTACATCTGTTCAACATATATGCCTGATTAACAATTTTACGTAAGCATCTGTAAAACATACATATCGTGTTGACTACTTTACTGTAACCACTCAACTACAAACATACATTGTTTACTACTTTATTAATAGCTTTGAACAACATACATTCCTTGTTTACTATTTTATTAATAGCTTTGAACAACATACATTCCTTGTTTACTACTTTATTAATAGCTTTGAACAACATACATTCCTTGTTTGCTACTTTATCAATAGCTTTGAACAACATACATTCCTTGTTTGCTACTTTATTAATAGCTTTGAACAACATACATAGATATCTGGTTCACTAAATTACCCTGTACAACTGAACAACGTAGATACCTAGTTCACTAAATTACCCTATACAACTGAACAACGTAGATACCTGGTTCACTAAATTACCCTGTACAACTGAACAACATACATGCCCAGTTGACTACTTCACTGGAACATCTGTACAACATACAACTTTACATAATAATTATAAATCTGTACGAACAGTTTTACTCAGATATACTTCAGACTTTATAATTTTGTAAGATTTATTGAGTGTAAGTCACAAAGATGTGAGAAACCAATCGAGACTTTCATGTTTGTTTATGTGTAAAGTCTGACGAGATTCTACAGTGTACAATTTACCTGTTGTTTTTAACCCTTAATCTTAGAGCCTATAGACGTGTTTTAACAATAGACAATTTATTTACTGTTTTTTTAACTTCTAATCCCAAATCCTATTATTGTATTTGTTATCTAATTCTCATTTCTTAACATAGTAAATACTCAAGCCTCGTTTTTCGTACAATTTTCTTAGTGGTTTACTTTTTACAGTCTTTTTATCTCACCCTTTTATGATGTTACAGAATGCGATCTAAACACCAATCAATGAAGACTGACTTTGAAAACAGCTGGGGACAATATCTGAATGTGATTGGACAAAGAACATTATGTACTACTTGTTTTATACATACTGTGAACAGTGGTGTCTGTCCGTCAGTTCATCTGTCTCCTGTTTATAACGGCTTCACTTTTCATGTTGAGTGTGAAAAGCTATGGATGAAGTCAAAGTACAACATTAACTTTTTTAAATAACAGTAGAACAGGTATGAATAATGTTAACAACAAACAGGATATTCCAACTAACTTGTTATGAATTAATAACACTATGTATCGGAATGTAAAATGTGGCATAACGGTTTGTTATTGTTAAATTGTTCTTAGCAGAACACTTACTATACAAACACAGAAAACCAAAACACATGTAGCACACTTCACAGTATCAGACAATCTTGCAATTTGTCTTTAGTCACTGCTACACGAGGACTATTTGCGCTAGTCGGCCATAATGTAGCAGAAAGACCAGACATCGCTACCAACCGCCAAGTCTTGGTCTACTATTTTATCAACGAATAGTGGAATTGACTGTCATATTATAATGTTCACATGGCTGAAAGGTCGATCGTGTTTGGTGTGGCGTGGAGAAATACACCGGACTTTTGTACCGTTTGTTAGTGTATATCTCATCATATACAAACATGGATCACCATTAGGTTCCTCGACTCAAATCACTACAAGTTGATGTATATATAAATATTTTACGTAGGTTCTCATACACTTTCTCGTCCATTTACTATGATAACTGTATTTACATATACACATATATATGTATGTACATAGATGTAGACGGACGGGAATTTAAATAGATATGTTGTTGGTTGTTGTTGTTTTTTTTAGGGTAACACCGTTTTCTCGGTAAACGTTGTACGAATGTTGATGACGAAGCTACGTGTGGACAATTCCTCAGAAACTGCGCATGTCAGGTAGATATTAGTGGTTGTCTGATTTAATAACAAACTCAGCGATGGTAAGAACTTTTAAAATTTGAAGAAAAATAAACATATGAGTATCTAGAAAACTATGGGAAAATATCAGTATATTTAGTGAAGTATTTGTTGTATTTTTTACTTTGTAATTAATTCTATTTTTTTAAAAGTAGTAACATAGAAATTCAAAAATGTTCTGGTGTTTGTCCTGTTTGGGATTGTTTAGATTTCTATTGATTACTTCAATTACCACTTCTCAACATTTTTCACATCTGAACATTGATGGTAAAACTGTAAACAGTTTCAGGTTTGTTTTGTTTTCTTTTAACCAATAGCTTAACCTTTTAATGTACTTCTGTACATAAGAATTCCCAGATGTTGAGTGATTTACAGAACTGTGTATTCTTAAAAGCACAGATAGCCCTCGAGTAGCTTTGTGCGAAATTCCAAAAACAAAACAAACGTATTCTTAAAAAACACATTAACTCATAACAATAAAATTCATATCAGGCTGTGACTGTTATACAAGATTAAATATTAAAATAAATAGAAAGAACTTAAAGGATTTACCGGAGTTTTCAAAATCTATAAAATAAAAATTAGTCGTATCCTCAGAATCACTAGAAACAAAAATCCACGAAACGTATTAGGGATTTTATTGGAAAGAAATGTAAACAGCTTTGCAAAGGAAAATGAATGTCAGAAAAGAATAAATAACTTTTTATAGGAAAGTCATCAAAGCGACTGCGCTTCTTTTCCGTTTACTCGGAATCACTTATCTTCTGCATCAGTCCTCATGACGATACTCACCTACAGAGGGAGCACATGATAACTAACGCTTTGTTGTGGTCCTCCAAGTAAGTATTTCAAGTCTGATTTTATGTGAACGGGAAAAGCAGAAAAATGCGGGTGTGGGACTTACTGGCCATAAATCTGTTATTTTCACATCGCTTCCAAATCCTTAACAGTGCTGGATATTAAACCTTACGGTCCGTCCAGTTACTATTATTTCTGTATCTTACACAGTTCATAAGTTTGTGAGTATGTTTTTTTTATAGCAAAGCCACATCGGGCGATCTGCTGAGTCCGCTGAGGGGAATCGAATCCCTGAATTTAGCGTTGTAAATCCTAGACTTCCCGCTGTACCAGCCGGGGGGTGGACAAATCGAAAACTATCTGACAGAATATGTATTAATAATTTCTCTAATATGTCAATGTATGTATAACCACAACTATCTGACTGTAATTCTTAAGCCTCTTGAACTAACTAAAAGAACAACAGTGGGAAATTATCATTACTTAAACTTAAGTCAAATTATTAAACTAACCCAGTGTAACATCTAAACTGGTCATCACCAACCATCGCCAAATCTTGGGCTACTCCTTTACTAACGAATAGTGTTATTGAAGGTCACATAATGACACCTCAACGGCTGAAAGAGCGGCCACGTATAGTAACTAAGGAGACAAGATATTAAAATGAGAACCGAATTGTGTGAAGATAAAACAAAATTGGTGGAAGAAAGTTTCTCACACTGCTGTTCATGGGTACAGCACAATTTGAAGGTATAAAGTTTTCTATAAATATTTTAATTGTATATTACCATGGAAACATTTTATACATCTGAATTAAATTCTTGAAATAAGAAACAAAAATTAGACAATTAGTAAGTAATATTCACTTCACAGTGAGAAGTCTGGAAATTAATGTAAGCAAGTATTTGTCTGTTTTCAATAACGTCGTGTTGAAAAGTTTAGAAAAATTGAACATTTTCTAGAAATAAAGAGAGAATATTTTTACGACAAGTACTGCATGGGAAAGGTTTACGGACTGTTCTAATATATACTATATTTTATTATCTGTTAAATGTGGTACCGTTTATTGAAAAAATAAGTTTTAAACTCCATTTCTTAAAACTGTATCTATAAATTATATCAATAAAAAAGATATAATCAAATCTTCAGGTTTAGTCCTAGTGAAAGTCGGGCTTTTGTTATACAAAGAGTACTTAATATTCATTTGTATGGAAAACAAACGCTTGTTGTTTGTATCGTAGTTACTTTTAAAATTATCCGAATTTAGAATGATAAAGGTGGATTTTTTTATAGATTTTTCTTTATAGAGACATTTGATAAATAGTGATACACTGTATTTATTATTTCAGTCAAATAGATACAGATATGCACGTCATGTCGTTTATGTAATTGTGAGATTAGAAAATATAACTCAATTAATTGTTTATATTGGATTTACCTAAAATATATATCCTGAATGTTATATAATGCTGCAATTGTTAATATGTAGCGTAAAATATCTTACATATAAAAAGATAAATTTGGATTCTTCAGTCAGAAAAATTCCCTTCTGGATGATACAGGGTTAAACTTAATCTGGAACTAAAACATAATTTGTGAGTTATAAAAACCGGTTACTTATCACCATGTTGATCTGTATTTTTATCCTATTTTTAACTTAACTGGTTTTTTTGTCGAACACCAACTTGTAAGCACCTTTCACATGTTGAGTGCACACCCACATGTCATATTTTAAACTTTAAATAAAACATAATTATAAATGTATACTAACAGTTTTAATCATAAATACTTTAGACATTATAATTATGAATCATTCATTCAGTATATGTTAAGAATTAAAACCAATCCAGACTTTCATGTTTGTTTAAATGTGAACTCTGACGAGTTTCTTCAGTAGACAATCTACCTGTTAATTTTTTACTTCAAATCCTATGATTGTAGTTGTTAACTAATTATTATTTCTACACATAATAATTACTCATGCCTTGTTTTTCGTACAGTTTTCTTAGTGGTTTACTTACTGTAATCTTTTTATCTTACCTTTTTATGATGTTGCAGAATTTGACCTGAACAACGACCACGACTTGTGAGTAACTTTCGGATGTAGAGTGCGCACCTTTGTATTAAATATTAAACTGTAAGCAAGAAATAATTCTAAGTCTGTATGAACAGTTTTACTCAGAAATACTTTGTAATTTATAATTTTGTGACATCCAATCCAGATTGGACAGAGAACGTTATCTACCACATTTTATACAACATACTGTGAACCGTGGTGTCTGTCCATCCGTTCATCTGTCTCCTGTTTATGTTGAAAGTGGAAAGCTGCACCAATTTGTTATGAATTAATAACACTGATTCACACATCAACATGTGACGTAACGGTATGTTATTGTTGAGTGGTTCTTAACATGACTGAAATACTAATATTTTTATTCAGATATTTTGCACTCGATATAAAGTTACTAGTCGTGATTTTATTTTAATATAGATTTCAGATATTATTACATCATTATTAGTCATGTAAAATATTGAGTTTTGTTTACATAGTTGTATTCATAGTTAATTGTTTGTTTTGATTTACAGAATTCTACCAAATATACTGCAGTATAATTATCTGAGATAACTTGAAATTACTGGTTCAAGTGATAATGGAAACTATAAGAAGAGACGAAGGAAAAAGATTTCTGTTTGTCTGCCACATTAATTGGATGAATTCAGAGTATTAGAAATGTATGCTTGACAGACACAAACATTATTTTGGAAGGACAATGTAATAAGATTCGCAAAATGTTTTGTCAGGCATTGTTTTGAAAAATATTTAAAAATATACACTCATAGAAGATTATACCAGATTATTGTACGTAGTCTAAAATATCTAGTTTAATACTGTTTTCGATAGAATATCTTTTTGTTCTCACATAACAGCTATTATTGTTCAGTGTAGTCTTCAATATGCGAACATATTTTTGGTCCCACCAACCTTGAAACTCTCATCTACCGCACGTTTCAACTTGGTTCATCTGCGTTGTAACATGTAAATAAGCAAGCACAACGCTTCACTGAAACATACTCTACTGTCAAAGCTGGCTTCCTATTTACTGTAGAACACAGTCTTCAAAGTTGACAGAAAAGAAGTACCAGAAGTGTGAGGATAGTAAAGTATCAATGGGAAATATATTTTCAATGAAATAAAACATCAACTTTGATTCGATATCTTACCTAAAAATAACAGGAGTCACATTGAGAAGCTCACATTGACTTGGTGGAGGAACCTAGGTGAGCATTCTTCGGAAAGTGTCCACAAGATGCCCCTGGAGGGTGACTTCTCTTCTTGGAGGAACGCACTTGTGGGATAACGCGTAAATAACTAGGTACACTCTTTTTCCCATTTGAAAGTTTGGGTCACGACGCTGGGTGTAAAATGACATTTTTAACTGCAGATATCCTGGCTGGTCCACCTTCTTTCCCATGATTGGGTGGGGGGCATCCTAGCCAAACGGGTCCACTTCCTTTCCCATGATTTGGTGGGGGGCATCCGAGCCAAACGGGTCCACCTCCTTTCCCATGATTGGGTGGGGGGCATCCTAGCCAAACGTGTCCACTTCCTTTCCCATGATTGGGTGGGGGGCATCCTAGCCAAACGGGTCCACCTCCTTTCCCATGATTGGGTGGGGGGCATCCTAGCCAAACGGGTCCACCTTCTTTCCCATGATTGGGTGGGGGGCATCGTAGCCAACACAATACATCTAAACTGGTCCACCTCCTTTCCATACCAGATCTCCAAAGAACCAGCCTGCAGGAGATGGTATGAATGGAGTTTCTCGGCCGACTGGTATGTTCTTTGGCTGCTGGAGCTCCTTCTCAAACAAGATAAACCTTTTAACACAGTTAGGATGTCTTCTCTGTTCGTTTGTCTTGGAGATTTTTCTCTTTAGACAATTGCCATCTTGGCTCATGTGATTTCTCATAATTTAGCATATGTCTTCCAACAATCTCAGAAACACTAACTTCCTATTTTCTAGTTCTCTCTGTGGTATTTAAAAATTGTTTTGTATATTTACTAGTTTTTAATAACAGAGATTTGCTTTGTTTCTCTAATTACACATTTTTTTCTATTTATTAACGTAGAAGTCCATATTACTATTTCTCTATCCTTTGTGAGAAAAAAAACATTTTTTCATATAAGTGAAATTCCAACAGTGGCGAGAGGTGAAAGTTACGTGTTGATGACGTGACAGCCACTTTTCACATATTAGTGAACACCATTATGTAGCCTGCAAATTTATTCACATATATTTAACTCTCTTTCATCCCTTCGACTTCAATATGAAATTTAACAGGAGGTCAGCTTGTTTGTTTACGTTCATCTACTTCTAAGGTAATGTGAACGTCCTACTGAGGACAGTATTCAACCATCCTCTCATTATGTGGGCTTAATTTCTCAAGTATATTCCATTCCAGGTCTTTTTCCCTCTTTCACAATCCCGTTTGTATAAATCTAATCCTGATGTATTACTTGTTTTTCATCAGTTACTTTCATTTGCATACATACTGATTTCTTTTCAGACCAACTAATTTCCAGGACCATATGTCTGGTCCTGGTAGTCTTACTATTCTTACATTAAGAATTATAGGTATTTTTACATGCACTGTCTAGATTCACAAACTGTGCTATAAATTTTGAATTTTGGGAAAGCTGACCAATTTAGTTCAGTTCACCTATCCAGTACAAAATTACCCCGTCTTTTTCTGAACCTTCTTTGTTTGCCTTTTCGCACTTTACATCTTCATTTCATGTCAGAAGTACTTCATAGAGAACACCCTTTTGAATGATTCTTGTTCCATCCTATTTTCTGCTGTGGCTTGTTCCATACAATGTTTCTTCCTCTGATCCCAATGTCAAATAACGGATGGATTACAACCATTCTTACACATAGGATTTCTCTCCAGTTCTTTTCTCTGTAACGATCAGTTCTAAACCTGTTCAATTTCATTCACTTTGAAATCTATTCTGTTTTCTTTAGGTGTGAAGAAATTTACCAATTATCTTACAAGGTTTTACTTGATGTCCTTAAAAAGACACGGAGGGGTGTTATGTATATGTGTAAATATTTTGTAAACGACAACATGTCGTATTGTGTTTGAATTTTCATTTGTATTATTCATTTTTCCATATTGATATTATTGTTTAGAAGTTTAAACTAATATTTTGTTATTCATTTCGGGTAACATTTTAGAACTTTCTCGAATTAAGTAGACCAATCACATGTTTGTAAATGAGTGCTGGTGACTTCCTGTCTAGATGTGTAGTCTCGTGCAAGAACGGATATGCGTGTATAGCTCTGGAGTTGTATGGAAATTGCGAGATTGTTCGAGAAATAGGCCTATCGGTATAAAAAAGACGGTGACGTGAGAGATATTCAGTCATCAATCATCAGTTTTATTCGAGGGAGAGAGATTCAGTCATTAGTTTTATTCGAAGACAAAGAGTGAGATTCAAACACCAGTTTCATTTCAAAAGAAGAAAGTTAGTTACTTGAGAAAGATTAAGTGTTTGCTGTGAATATTCAACTTGGATTTGTGATTGAAATTAGATCTACGGAAGCCGTGATTTTATTTCGTCAATCTCTACGATACTTCTGAATTACCGCTTGTCCTGAGGGACGGCGATTTCATTGAACTGTGAACTGTTTCGGAATCTCTTCGTGGGACCAAATTCACACCCTAGACTGGAATTTGAGACTTTAATTTTAGATCATTACATTAGATACAGGCCAGTACCGTTTTGTATTGTGATTTATTTTGAAGTTTGAAAATAATATTATTTTGTTTTGTAATTAATTTCGAATGTCGTAACTTAATATCTGTCACTGTTATTATACAATTTATGTCATATTTGTTACATTTGTTAATAGTTTAGTGTAATAAATTATACAAGCTGTTATCTGTGTTTTTCTGTTGCGTTTAATCTACGAAGAACTTAAAACGTAAAAAATACGTAACAAGGGATTTAGTTATTAATCTGTCCAACGTTTTCATTTAGAAAAGTTCTCTTCACTTCATTGCACCATTACTCCATATTCAGGTCTATATCTCAAACACCTTTCTTCCTATTCCCATTGAAGAGTTCTCTAGATGCTTCCTTTTCTTCATCCACTGATGTTATATTTTATTGTTTCAAACACTATATTGTCTCCTATAATTTCAGTCAGGTGGTCAGATCATTTGCTATACATCTCCGTTGACTTTGTCTGTGGTTTCGTTATTACATGCAAGATAGCCTTCTGTTTTCATACTTATGGAAAGAGTTTTCCAGTCATGTCTTTAATGGTGGAAAGCCGTTTTGAATGAATTTACAAGATGTTCAAATTCTTACTCACTACAACCCAATACTTTATCCTTTTGACCCAACCATTTTCCCTGTTTCCTAGTGTGCTCGAGAAACTCGTTGTGACTAGATAATCTATTACCACTTGTTATGTAAATGTCGTGTAAATATTTTTTAAGCGACAACATGTCGTGTTGTGTTTAAAACTTCATTTCTATTATTCATATTTCCATATTTATATTATTGTTTCGAAGTTTAAACTAATAAAATGTTGTTATTCATTTAGGGTAACATTTAGAATTTTCTTGAATTAAGTAGACCAATCATATGTTTGTAAATGAAATGCTGGCGACTTCGTGTCTAGACGTTTAGTCTCGTACAAGAACGGACATGCGCGGATTGCTCTGGAGATCTGTAGAAATTTCGCGGTGTTTCGAGGAATCTAGGCCTACAATATATAAACAGACGAAGATGCGAGGAAGAAAAGAGATTCAGACATCAGTTTTTATTCGAAGAAAAGAGGAGGAGAGTCAGACATTAGTTTTATTTCAAAAGAAGAGAGTCAGTTATTTGAGAAAGATTAAGTGTTTTCTGTGATTATTCAACTTGGATTTGTGACTGAAGTTAGATCTACGGAAGCTGTGATTTTATTTCGTCAATCTCTACGATTCTTTCGAATTACTGGTTGTGCTGAAGGTCGACACGTCCGGGCAGATCGGAAAAATTAAAGGCGACAATTTTGTGACGTTCATCGGAGGCAACGTGAAAAGAACTTCGTCGAATTCATTGAACTGTGAACTGTTTCTGAACTTCTTCATTTAAACTTCGGAATTTCTTCGTGGGACCAAATTCACACCCTAGACTGGAATTTGAGACTTTCATTTTAGATCATTATATTAGATACAGGCCAGTACCATTTTGTATTGTGTTTAATTTTGAAGATTGAAACTTGTACTATTTTGTGTTGTAATTAATTTTGAATGTTTAAACTTAATAGCTGTCATTGTTATTATATAATTTATATCTGTGAATAGTTTAGTGTAATAAATTATACAAGCTGTTAACTGTGTTTTTCTGTTGCGTCTAGTCTACGAAAAACATAAACAAAATACGTAACACCACTGTTTTGGTTCCTTCATTTTGAATTGTACCAAACCCACACCTCTTCAGAAATGTTAATGTTTATTGGTTTGGATACATCATTGAACAACAATCTCATCTTAAACATACGCGTAAGTAATTCCTCCACATCAGTGTTTCCTACCTCTGTTCTGTTCATTGGACATGTTTGTATTCCTTACCACTGCTAGTGAATTGTTTGATTATGATCCATGATATGATTATGATAATTTTGTGGTAATTTTTTACATCAATTATAGAGCAGATATCCGATCTTTAATTCTTTTTTAAAACACTCGACCGTCATGATTCGGCATCCATCGAATGGATTTGCTGTATAGATTTTCATGTATTTGAAGCGATTAATTTGAAAACAGATCATTTGTTACATGATCTGCCTATCAAATAACCGCTTCACTTACAAGTTTTCTGATGCGTATGTGTTCATTTGGGTAATTACGACTTATTTTCTCTTTAATAATGAAATTTCATGAGTGAAGCAGTATAGAGGGAGCTATTAAACAATAACATCATTATCAATTAATAAGAATCACGTGAGTTCAGATTGAAGATGCCTAAAAATTAGTGTCATGCAGATATTCAAGGCAGATGTTCACAGAAGATATAATCTTTGTGGTAAGTGTCGAATGGAAACACATTTTCATGTAAGAAAATGTTAACCCAATTCCAAAACCAGATGTCTTCTGAACTAACCAGTTGGAGATAATAAAATGGGGGTTCCATTCTTCTTCTTTACATTTAACACAATAGTTTTATGATGTGTTTTATGATTTTTCCTTCTTGTTTTTACTTTAATGTTTTTTATGCTGTTTATTACTTTTTATTTTGTACAGTTATTGAGTAACTAGTTCCAAAATTCACTCCATTTAAACACGAATCTTAAATTTCGTGTTACTGTTCATACACTTTTCACCTGGGATATTTTTCAACACATTTCTCAATCAGTCCGAATTTTCTTTCTTTTCGTTCAGGATGATGCAGTCTTTATCTGTCTACTAGTGAAGTAATTTCTTTTCTTGGGGTGATGGCAGTAATGGAAGTCCTTATACCTTTGAGTCACACTCACTTTCACATCTGTTTCTGAGTATAACAGAATCAATGGAACCTTGTATCCATTACTCAATACCTATAAGATCCTTTGTACAGTATGTTCTTTCAATACCAAGTGTTCTGATAGTTATCTAATCAGTGAAATACTCAACCTCTGTTCACATTTACAACCCATCTCAGAAAGAACAGTCATAGCTTTTTGGTCCCCAGTACCACATCGTTTTACTTAAATGGTAAATTAATTCTATTAAGTTAGACTAAGTTACCTACATATGTTACCTTCTCAAGGTTTTATACGTCACTCATTTCACACCTACATCTGTCCTTTCGATAACACATTTATAGCCAGCTGAAACTTAATTTCCAGTCCTTATCCTTCTTCATAAAATACCCTCTCTTAGTACTTCCCCTTAGATATCACTCATTCATCAGACTCAGTGTCAAATTATCATCCAACTATCACTACTCTCCGGTTTGAAACGTGGCTTTTGGATTAACTGTACATGTAGCTTATTTACTTTTCATTTCTATATATTATTTTTCCTATGCTATACTATACCAGAGAATGTTATAACTGACGGGTACAATCTCCTACTGGTTAGTTTGTGGTAAAACTGGTTTTAGAAAAATACTGGACCAACCAAATACTATTAGTTGGTTAAGAAACCCCTGTCATATCTTCTTCAAAAGGTTGATTCCCAGGTGGTCTGGTACAGGAAGGAGATAGACTAGTCTAGATGCACTGTGTTGGCGAGGATATCACACATTACCATGGGAAAGGTAGACCAACCATCATATCTACAATTATGGATGTCATTTTCTTTTTGACACCTAGTTTAGTGAAACGTACTGTCAACATTGGGGAAAACCGTGTCTGGTTACGAGTGTTGTCTCACATGTGTTTTTACTCTGGGTTGGGATGTTGCACTCCAATAGAGATGCCTTAGGACACTTTTCGAGTGGTGCTCATCATTGATTCCCCAACCAAGTCAGTGTGAGTTTAGGTAAGATATCGTAATATCGACTCACACTTCTGGTACTTCTTTTCTGGGAAGCGCCTGCGACAGTAGAAGTAGTCACGTTCCTGTTGAAACCTTGGGTAGGTGGAACTAGTGTCGGCAGAAACTGAACAGTAAAGCCATCTTATGAGAAGTGACATCTATCGGGAATATATTTACGGTGTATAAGAAATATTAAGTTTTCATAAATTCACAATCAACGTACAATAACTTTTTCTATAAAAAATATAGACACTACAGATGTAAAGCAAAGCTGAAAATTGACATTACCAAAACTGTATTCGAATTTTATGTGTATAATCTAGTGTATATATAAATAACTATAAATAAACGTATTTATTGGTCCTTCTGTTTGTAAGTTCAAAAGTTTAATTATTTGGTTTTCTTTATGCAAAATACTTACCGTCATAACTCATCAGTATGTTTAACCTGTAAAGACAGATCACAGATATAATGACACATTTAAATGATATAACAGCAATATCTGATTCCACGTAGTCCAAAACATCAATTATGGTAAGGATATTGTTGAAACATTTTATTGAGAAGAGATTCAAAGAGACTATATTCACATGTTCAGATTATTTATTGATATGAATAATTGAAATCATGAATATATATTTGTCCAATAATATTAGATCAAAACTGTAGGTGTTTTTACTTGAACTGAGTCATTGTGTGCGGCTCTTAACATTTTTATAATATATACATTTTTCATGTCCAGTCACTAACTTGTCCAAATAAGGTGAGTTACGTTCACACGAGTGCAGAGAAGTGCAAATGTCCATTCTTGCTCTCAGGTTGGCTTCTGTCAACTCATAGCGACCAATTTTTCAAGTTTTGATACATTTCCAAGTTGTTGCAGATGACGGTGAACTGTTGAATTAAGCTTCTGTGCTAGTTCTTCAAATGTGACAGCACAGTCTTCATCAAGTGCAGCCAGCAGCAAATCATCATTAAACTTAAGCTGTAGTCACCTGATATAAACTTCTGAAACCACGTTGGACGTTTACTTTCATTGAGAGAATCCGTACCATAAACACCTTGAATGTTGTTTTGTGGTTTCTGCTGCACTATTGCCTTTTTTAAACTCATAAAGCATTATATGTCTAATGTCGGGCTGAAGAGAAACAAAAGTTTCTGAGCGCCCCTGGTTTGCCTTAGGGTTCTCCCTTAGGTCTTTAAAACCAAAATTACTGTCAAGTCTAAAATAAATAAATAAATATGTCTAATGTGCTCCTCAGACACATCCATCTTCATGAGGGTTTATTTGATAAATGATCTGAAAAAGTGGAGTTTGGACAGTTTCTTTTATTTGTCCGAGCATTTTTATACACGTCCTGGTACATATTTGAGTCATTGAAGCCTTCTACAAAGACAGAAATAATGATGCACTTTCTGTATTGAAATTTCGGACATCACTTATGAGATGACCTGATAAATCATGAAAAATGTTATTTATTTCATAATGAATAATATACAATATCTAAATCATGCAGGATTACTTTAAAACAAACATTAAGCTGATAGTGTACAAGATAAAGAGTTTCTCCGTCAGATAAAAAGAGTCCACTGTGAACAAAACTAAACAAATAAGTATCAAAACGATACAAAACACTGTTGTTCTGTATAGTGAAACAATCATTAAGAAACTCTTACTTTACTTGACTTAACATATATAAATATATGGACACATAACTTGTTAGTTGATTTGTTATCACGAGATACTGATATATATATATATGGATTTGGAATTCAGCTGAAACTTCAAAGTATGAACAAGTGTGATGTATTGTGTGGTTCGGTTCTTTGTTTATTCAATAAAATGTATTCCTGAAGTTCATATGTATATCATTATATATAATTTAATACGAAATATATGTTGTTGTTACATATTTATGTACACAGTTGGTACAATGTATACAAGGAGGTTGACAAAGATACTTGTGATCTCTTTTCTAAAATAAATGCATGGTTACAAAATCTCAGACATTTTCTGCCAGTTCACACATCTGAGAACCAGTTTGAATCAAGTGACAAAGAAATTTAACAAGATTTTTCATCTTATTTGCATCATGGCACATTTCAGGCTAAATTTGTTTCAAATTTCTTACATTTTCCTCCTCAGACCTTCACTCTTTTGCTCTGTCAAAGCCTCCATCACTTGAGAAATGTGTAGCTCACAGTAAAGGTTTTCCCAAATTCCAATCAAGAGTGGCGATTGCTCTATTGTCCTGACCTCTTTGAGTTTGTTTTCTTGTTTTGTTTTTGTATTTTTTAATTTCTCACAAAGCTACTCGAAGGCCATCAGCACTAGACGTCCATAATTTAGGAGTGTGAGACTAAATGGAAGGCAGCTAGTCATCACCACCCACCGCCAACTATTGGGATACTTTTTTAAATGACGAATAGCGGTATTGACCTTAACATTATAACACCCCCGCGGCTGAAAGGGCGAGGATGTTTGGTAAAATAGGGATTCGAACTCGCGACCCTCATATTACAAGTCGAACGCCATATCTCACCTTGCCATGTTGGACCTCCGACCTGTTTCAGATAAAGCGGTGTCACAACAAACTGTCATGACCTGATCTGTGATATCATAATATTCAAGCAAACTGTAAAGGCAAAGTGGTTACTTATGATCTTTTGAAGAAGGTATTATTCCTAGAAGTAAATCAACTAGATCTAAGAAAGAAGTAGTAACACTGACTACAAACACCAACAATAAGTTTTCTATCCTCCTCCAATTCACTCACTATATTTGTAACAAAGTGAAGGTCAATATTTGATTTAACATGTCTTATCTGATGTCCGTAGCTTCAGGTTATTAACATGTCTTATTTGATGTCTGTAGCTTCAGATTATTAGCATGTCTTATCTGATGTCTGTGACGTCAGGTTATTAACATGTCTTATCTGATGTCTGTAGCTTCAGGTTATTATCATGTCATATCTGATGTCTGTAGTTTCAGATTATAAACAATAACTTTCTAGGCTCAAAGTAAGTAATGTTTTGAATCCTCTTGAAATGCTGCATCTTTTTTTCTTCCAACCATTTAGCAGAAGTAGGATAAGTTAGAACCATTACAAATGACAGAATATGGGTCCGTTTCACACTTATTGGCATCGTTTTCCTTGTCACTACAACAAACTGACATCAAAGAACCACGACATGATGTCTTCGAGTGACCGAACCATTGACACTGGAAACATCTGAGAGGGTTTGGAATGTATGTTCGTTCCTTGCAATAAAGATAACCTGCCTTGATGGTGGCAGGTGGCCACGGTGATGTGAATGTTAAAATGAGAACATTGGTTGGATTCATAATTCTGTCTTTGTGAGTGGAGAGACGAAACCACTTGAAGGGAGAAACCAGCAAGAATCTTCGGCTTGTATGACTAATATAATAAAAGTCCATGTATATGATTGTCAGTTTTGCATTTTGCGTTTTGTGGTTTCATTCATGTTTCAGCATTTTTTTACCACTTCCTCACGTCTCATGCATGGATCTCACAACATGTGACATGAAGGTTTGTCGGGTCCATATAGAGATACACACTTTAAGACGTTTTGCAGTATTTGTGATTTTTTGGCTCGGCATGGCCAGGTGGTCTTACTCTGCTAAATAAGGAACGGCTAGCGCAGATAGCCCTTGTGTAGCTTTGCGCGAAATTAAAAACGAACCAATCTTTTCATTTTTACAATTACGTATAAAAGGAAGGAGCTTTTCACGTCGTTGTTGTTTATTCTCAAGCGCAAAGACCTCCCCCAGATCTCCGCCGGCGTTGGTCAGAGGACCAACCTGTGCACAATTAGCACAAATTTATATATTGGACTAGCTGTGCTCTGCCCACCACAGTTATCGAAACCCAATTTCTAGCAGTATAAGTGCACAGAAGTACCGCTGCGCCACTGAGGGGCTTTTTCATGCTTAAGATAAATAACCTTTTATCAATCATTAATTTACATAACTTCCGTCCAGAGGAAAGGCATTCCAGCTAGAATAAAAATAAACAATTCTTGTTTTGTTTGATTTAGGTTCATGGAAGTATCGTATACGTGGCACTTAAATACGTAAGTTGGTTTATTGTCAAGTATTTGATTTAATGTCCAATGCTGTATTACTTTTAATTACGTTATGTTGCATGAGATCGATTGTACAGGCTTGCATTGGTTTTATTGTAGTGGAATGTTTACATGATTTACAGTAGCTTATGTACGCTGAATCCGAAAATATACCTTTATTTCTCCATCACTTACAGGTTCTTCACAAAACGTCTTATGCACTTTTACATAAGTAAATCATTTTCATTGTAAACTGATCACATTTTGTAATACTTGAAATGTAGGTAACCACAAACTATAGATTTCTCTTCATCGATTGCGACGTGATTGTTTTATCGATCACTTTAAAACTCACGATAAATACACAGTTCGTTTATAAACGGTTAAAGGCCGCATGACGTGTCATTTTTGGATAGTATTTGTTGTTGTTTTTTTTAATATTATATGTTCGTCGCTATGGTAACAAGAGGTTTAATTAATGATCTTGGTATGTTCTGTTATTTTTGTATAAAAGTGATCTAAGTAAGAGGGTTTTTTCCCCGATTTGTTAAAAATACTTTCGTGACAGAAAAGATGGATATCAGTGTCGATGTCTGCAGAACTGAATCATTGAAAATCCCTTATTAAAACAAAAACAACTTTTATGAAGTTTAAATTGGAATACCTGTGTTATTAGATGAACAAAAACTTAGCATGATTGATGTTTCTTAGTTTCAGTTGAGAAAATTTATATTTACGGTTGTATTTTACTTTGTTTGCCATGTTATATGTAACTTCATTGTTTATTAAACAAATAATATCCGTGAAATCTCTGAATGTGGACTGTGCGTGAAGCTCGTCACATCGAAATGGTGTCACTGTCACAGACTTAATGTGGTGTTTAGCTGTAACCTCATTACCTGCCTTAAAGTCATAAAATGACATTGAAATAGACATAAAACTGACTTCAAAGTACATAATATCAGCATAAAATTGAAAAGGAATTACTTTTTTAAAGAAGGAAAAAGTATTAATTAAAGAATCCCATTAAACTTACATTCATTATGAGATTTGCCAAAAAGGAACATGAACGGCGTGTGTGTCTGGTCAGCCTATAAGTGAGTTATGTGTGATGCTGGATCTTTTTCAGTGTCGTTTTTCAAAACCGCTTTTGCTTCCACTACGGTCCAGACTCGGATTATACTTCTTAAAGCGATCAATTAGATTCTTTTTATATTACTTCCCGAACTCGATAGCTTAACATAAGTTACATCTCAACTGATTACTTGCCTTGAATCAGATTATGAATTATTCTTCAGTGTCTTCCATTACAGAAAGAGAAGTTCTTGTTACTCTCAAAGAAATTTCGCGCAAAGCTACACGAGGGTTATCTGCGCTAGCCATCCCTAATTTAGTAGTGTTAGCCTGGAGAGAAAGCAGCTAGTCATCACCATCCACCTCCAACTCTTAGGCTACTCTTTTACCATACACTGAGACCCCAAATTAATATAGAATATAGATACTAATATCATAATTCAAGTATATGAAGTTGTCGAAAAACAAAACACGTGCTCACCCCAAACCAAAATAAGGATACAGATTTGGATTGGATTTACAATGAATATTTACTAAATGAGCAGCAGAAAACCAAATTTAGAAATCTATAAATTACAAATTTAGATAACGTTACAATAAAACAAAGGAGGGGATGAAGTTTATGGGTCAGTTTAATCGGAAATTCACTTCTTGGAAAATTAGTTGTGAAGATGAATGTGTAAAAAACAAGAGTCCGATTACAGGAAAAACAAGAAACATTAACTGGAAAAATTAAAAAAATAATAATAAATACCCACCGAACAGGCATGTGAACTTTAGATTTGTTTGCATCGCATACCGCTGAGCCACTAGGGGGCTGCATATTTATCAATAAAGTAATTGTGAAAATACAAGAATAATTAATAGTCTCCTTACAAGAAGTGATCCCTTCCACGAAATGAACCTTCAAGATGTATATTTGTAAAATTACATTTACAGAAGATCTTGAAAAGTCTTTTCTTCAGTTTTAATTGTTTAGTTATATTCCTATAATCTCTCAGTATTGTTAAAATTGAGACTAAATATATATATATCTATAAACGTTACAAAAATACACAGGCTTTCACAGGGTGTATTAACTTTTTCACATGATTATATTCAAATCAATAATATATGTATCATACATGTGTGCGTGCACACAAGTATGTCTAATAATTATATCTGGATGTGCATATATATAAAGAAAAGGGAAAATATGTGTAGCTGTGCTTATATCCATATGTACGGAAAGATATGTGTTGGCGTGCTTACATATATATACATATATATATATATATATAAACATATGTACATCTGACTATTGTTTCAAGTATTTGTAAACATTGTTATACATACTCATTTGTTACTCAATCAAACAACCTTCGATTTATGTTTTCGTTTTCGGATTTACAGTTCAGTTAGTGATACCTGAAGATGGACATTGCTCGAGATGTTGTATCGAAAATAGCATAATAATAAAATTATATTTATGTATCCGCAGTTAACTTCTTGATGATTTTACTTTTAACATTTCCTTTTAAGCCTAAAATATTTGAGTTTCAGCGACTGATATTGTTAAAACGGGGAAACACCACGCAATAGATATAGTAGAGTCCTTGAGACCGATGTTGTTAAACACTCTTAGAAACCACACATTAGACTTAGTAACGTGCAAAACATTAGTTGCTTTATTTCTTCACCGCACTTTGAACATAAATAACGACACGTGATTACGTTTTATTAAGTTTTCGATACGACAACATGTCAATTTTATTAAAGATAAATGGTATGCTATCATCAGCCATAGCTGTACTGGTGTTGTCGCTAGTTGAAGTTGTTAATGCTCGTAGTATTCGTAAGCCTGGACAAGTTGTTTTTGATACTGGGAAACATCTTCTGAATCAAAGATGGAACACTTACACAGATTATGCGACAATAAAAGATCCGATTTATAATGACTGTTATACAGCTCAAAGAGGAAGGGATGATGAGACTGCTTTTCGCTCAGTCATAAAAACTGTATCAGAAGACCCAGGAGTCACCGTGTCAAGACTTCTTCCAATAAAATGTCAACCAGCAAGACCAAGTCCTCCAGTAAATTATCCAACTCATCATCTTCAGGCCACAAGTAATAACAAACAGTACGGTTGTTTTTCTTTGAAGAAGGAAAATGGAATCCCACATGTTATTTCGCTAGTTAGTAAAGAACCAGATGTAACTAATCTGCTACCTTTTAAAGAAGAAACATTTGTGAATCCACTCATTCCTACTGATATGGAGTTTGAGAATGAGACCATTATTACGGACCTATACGAAGATGAATGTCCATTTTCGATAGCTTACAAAAGTAAAAAACTTTTTGTTTTGATTTATAAGCAGTAATTGGATCCGTGTGTGTTATTTCTGTAGTGACATACGTTTTTTTACCTCATGATGAGCCCCCCAGTGGCTCAGCGGTATGTCTGCGGACTTACACGCTAAAATCCGGGTTTCGATACCCGTGTTGGGCAGAGCACAGATAGCCCATTGTGTAGCTTTGTGCTTAATTCAAAAAAAAAACAAACCAAAATACCATGTTTGTTTGTTGTTGTGTCAACATTTTTATTTACATTGATTATAAGTATTTAATTGAATATTTCTGTTCGTGTTTTAAAATTTAGTAATTAAAGCAAGTAAATATTTAAATGATATATAAATTGGTGATGTATAATTAATTCAAATAAAGAATTTCAATGTTGAACTGATGTCACCAAATCTCTGTTTTCTTTAAACTCTTAAACGGCGGCCATCATCAACTGGTGCTGCTACCTACAACATTCCTGCTGTTTGAAGGATAATTAGTCACTTTTTTTAGTAAACAATTTGTTTTCACTGCTGCCAAAGTCGTTCTTTTTTTTAAACATGACTGACTGAACTTAGTCTCGAAATCAAACATGAAGTTAATATCTTTGTTGATAGCAAACAGCCACAAATTATATAATGTTTTGTTTTCAAAGTGTCCTGGAAAAAAAATGTGTGCCTATGAAATAAAACCGACACCAAACTGGTGTCATAAATAGGTCATGTGAAAAATATAAACTGATATATTCAGTATTAGTTTACATATAAAAATTTACAGTTTTCTTGTTGCTATACGTTTTCCTTTTTCCTTGTCACACTAAACATGCTTGTATCTGTAAAAACAGCTCTTGAAAGTGTTGGAGAAATCCTGTTACTAAGACACAATCCAGTGTAAAACACTTAGATATTTCAGTAAAAGGTGAGCTTATTTTACAGTGAAATGAATAGATAAATAAATAAAATTTCAGTGAAAACATTTTATTTGAACAAAATGTTTTAATCGATGTCAAAGAATATACTTGTGTCTAGATTGACTTAGGTATAGTAATATTGTTGTTTTATATTAAGCACAAAGCTACACAATGGGCTATCTGTGCTCTGCCCACCACGGGTATCGAAACCCGGATTTTAGCATGCAAGTCCGCAGACATACCGCTGAGCCACTGGGGGGCGTATAGTAATAATAATAACATTTATTTCCATCCATTTCACAATGTGTTTAGCCTAACATGGCCCGGCTTTGCTAGGTGGTTTAAGCACTTGTCTCATTATCCGAATGTCACGGGTTGGAACCCCCATCGCACCAAACATGCTCGCCGTTTCACCCGTGAGAACATTATAATGTTATGGTCAATCCCACTATTCTTTGATAAAAGAGTAGCCCAACATTGGCGGTGGATGGTGATGACTAGCTGCTTTTCCTATAGTCTTACACTTCTAAATTAGGGACGACTGGCGCAGACAGCTCTCGTGTAGCTTTGTGCTTAATTCAAAGCAAACCAAACTTGTGTTAAGAGTGCTTAAATAATGATAGTAGTACTTGATTAT
This sequence comes from Carcinoscorpius rotundicauda, assembly GCA_011833715.1. NCBI lineage: Eukaryota > Metazoa > Arthropoda > Merostomata > Xiphosura > Limulidae > Carcinoscorpius > Carcinoscorpius rotundicauda. The sequence goes on along the minus strand of CM022391.1, from coordinate 56,449,739 downwards.
AAAGAGTCAAGAAACATTATTAAAAAACTCCGGCATAAATCGTTTCGTATCGTGAGAAAAAAAAATCCCAGCACGGCTCAGCCCCTTGCACGTACACATTTTCCTTGTAAAGGACGTCGAGTAGATTCACTTTTACACGAAACTTGTTTGTAAACCTGGTTATACGTTACTCAATTAGACAGCGATAAGGCACCAACCAGACTAGTAACTCCAGTAGTTACTAACTTAGTGTCGTAGGAAGGTGGACGAATCACTTGTTAACAGTTACATAACAAGGGGCGTGTATGTATAAACATGCTCTGTGGTAGTGTTCTTTATACTCATTCTACGGACAAGTATGTAGACGAACATTTGTTTCATCTGGACAAGAATCTGTTATTTTATTTTTCATGCAAAAAAAAAACTAGAGTAAACTTAATCTGCCTTTCGGAATGATTCTATGTTACATTTGTTTAGTTCATTAAGTGTCAAAACATCTTGTTATTCATTTTAAATGTGAAATGACAGTTGTGTCAGTTAATCACTTCTCTTTACAAACTGAAAGTTTTATTAATAACTTACTGATATTCACACCACCGCACGCACACACATAAAAACTGATGATGTAAGTATGAGAGATTATACATCTTTAAAGGGAGACAACATCAAGATAAGACTTCATCATACACTTTTGAAAGAAAACCCTCGTTTTGAAAGATACAAATCGTCTACGTCATCAGCAACCTTCTGATCTGGGTAACTCATTCAGGCAATGTTATTGTGGATTCTTGTGCTACTTACTTATGTGGATCATTTCATAAACAGCTTCAACGCTGATTTGTATTACAAGAAGGGTCAATGTCATTATATGAGTCTGGCAGACAAATTTTTCAATCTATCAAACGCCAGAAATAGTATTTACAGTGTGGTTAACTAACTGATCACCAGAGTAGTCATAGAAAGGTTCTCTAGTTTGACTGTTAGTTATAATCAAGGTTAATTATTACTTATTGTAATTATTATATTCATCTGTAATCAGTTATGACGTTCTTTGACGTTGCTTTATAGAGAAGGTTGAGGCAGTTTGTGATGACAGTTCCTTTGAACCAAGACAAATATAGGTCAAAAAAAATTTAAACCAGTTTGAAAAACTGAAAATCAGTGACAGACTTTTTAGAACTGTTTGTCATGATAAGAACAGTTATGTTTGTTAGTTAACCATGGACAAACTCCCTTTGGTGAAATCTTTTACCGAAACGTCTTCCTCTACACTTTTGTCTCTGCAATAGTTGTCGTCCATTTAACTTAGATTCAGTACTAATACTCTGTCCAAATAGTCTATGAAATTATGTTATATCTTTTCTTTTGTCTTTTACTCTAGGTTGTACATGTTTCGAAAAGAAATAAGTCTTCTTATAGCATAAGTTTATTGTTTCTTCATCTCTGCGTGGCTTGACACAGCCAAGTGGGTTGAAGTGTTTAACTCGTAATCTGATGGTCGCGGGTTCGAAACCCTGTCGCATCAAACATGCTCGCCATTTTAGCCTTGGGGCGTTATAATGTGACGGTCAATCCCGCTATTTGTTGATAAAAGACTAGCCAAAGAGTTGGCGGTGGGTGGTGATAATTAGCTGCCTTTTCTCTAATCTTACACTGCTAAATTAGTGATGGCTAGCGCAGATAGCGCTCAAGTAGCTTTGCGCGAAATTTTAAAACAAATCACCCCTAGCGGAGGATAGGGCACACATAAAATTTGGTTTGAAATGGTTGAAGTAAAGCACAAAACTGCACAATGAGCTATCCGTACTCTGCCCACCATAGATATCGAAACCTGGTGTCTAGCCTTTTCAATCCACAGACATATCGCTTTGGTTTGAATTTTGCGAAAAGCAGGACAAGGACTATCTCTACTTACTTTACATAATTTAGCAACCATAAACTAGAGGAGAGATAGCTAAAAACTATCCACCACCAACTCTTGGACTATGCTTTCACTAGCAAATAATGAGACTGACCGTCACATATAATGCCCTATGGATGAAAGGGCAAGTATTTTTGGTGACGGAAATTTGAACCTATGACCCTTAAATTCAGAGTCGAGCACCTTAAACACAAGATCATACCAAGTACACAACAGCTGTATATAATAAGTTATCAGAAAAGTGTAGTGCAGCGATTTACGACCTCTAGCCTTGTACCTGATCTCAAAGTGAAAGTTCTTGGGTTCGAAACGTGTGTATTCAGTTTTATAGCGTATTTATAGAAGTGGAATATTTAGAGAAAAGGATTAATGTTAAATATTAATGTAATCCTGATACCAATATTTGGATGTATTTTATTACTCACATTCCCCAACTGTTACAGATTAGAAGTCTGGGAACAATGTATTTAAGACTACAGAGTGATATACGAACACCTGTAACTATTTATCGTAAGAAAACGTAATTTGAGTATATTTTTAATCAGGCAAGTGCTAAAAATCGTAACACACAATAGTATCTTTCTGGGCAAATACTAGCGATCATAACATAGATGATTGTTTATCTAAGCAAATACTAGAGATATGAACATTGGTTACTATTTATCCAGACGAGTACTAGAAATCAGTAAAACGTGCGCATGCTATGAATCACGAGTAGAATTATGCACTCTCTTGGCTAGAACACAGCATGACATATGAACTGTAAAAGCAAGAAATGAAAATACTTGTTACTTTTAATTTCAGTTTGGAAGTACATCTAGTTCACATGGTGTCATTCGTTACTAAGGTACAGTTAGTTCTTTACCTGGTTTTTTATTTAATTTTTGGCTTACTGTGTTTCTCCAAAGAACATTACAAGATGTAGCTTTCAGTAGGTCCCAGGAACTATGAGGAATACAGCACCAATAAAGTTATTGAATGGTGAAGAAAGAAACATTACCGTGTTTTGCAGAAAGACCACAAGACAACCTTTAGAATTTTGACCGTAGGAGTTTGTTTCTGTTGCTGTCATTAGTGAAAATGTACAATCTCTTACCTTACTGGACCTGTTCATTTTCAGGTCACCACTTAAGTTTCGTTGGTCAATGGACTTTCAGAATTACCAGTACGTTGGAATGATCATATGGAGATAGTGAGAAGATTTGGCACCAAACTAACAAACTTCTGGTTTTGGTTCATGAAACAACAGTTTATCTGTTTACACGTTTTAAGAGCCAAACTAAAAGAAGAACGGTCTGAGCTGGAAAACTTAGTTACATAGAGTTAACCATTAACATTATGATGAGTTGTATGTCTGACTGCAATGCAGCCAAGAGAAGAGAAGCCAAAACTTTGCACACATACTTAGTGGATAGTGTGTGTGTGTACTGAGGTACTATGTGTTAGATTTGACTAAAAAATGTTCTTTATCCTAATTATTATGCTTTGTAAAAGTCTACAGAAAAGTATCATTTTTCTCTCTCTTACTCAGTACACTAATTTCAACATAAACTTGGGAACACTAAACATTTGAAATAAACTAAGTTTTAGAAACAGAAACAGAGAATACGGTAGAATTCGAAGACTGAAAGGATTCAGATAAAATCATAGTGATAAAATAATCAAATATGATAAACTCAAGTAAATCTATTTGTTTTTAAAAAAGGCTGAACTGAATTAAGATTGGAAAATCGTAAAATAAAAATCATTAAAGAATTGGTACATTGGGGTAACTATAGAATTAATTAAAATAAAGGAGACACTTAACTGGTGTAGTAAGATCTTAGTGGATCCACTCCTAGGTATGTTTTAGTACTGTATATAGAGTCCAGGTTAAATGGGTTATAACTAAAATATTCCTGGTTGACCAAGTATGATAATGATTGAAAATGTTTCATGACCAACGCTGTTAGTGAACAAAGGTCATGGAGTGACATTATTTACTGGACAAAGAATGTAAGTTGTAATTCTTGATGTGAGTATGCTTTCTTTGTACACATTTCCACTAATTGATCAAGAAAAGAGATGTTTAGCATTACAGATATTAATTTTGAGGTAAAGAGGACTGGAAGGTTAAACACCAACCATCTAGTGGAAGAAGACTTGTATTGTTCGAAATGATGAGTTGTACCAATGATGAATATCAATCGTCTGTTCTCTTTATTGTACTTTTAAAATTAAACAATAAGTTATCCTCTTGTAAACACTCTCAAACATCTATATTTTGTTTTTCTTTAATTAATTTTCCTTACATCATTACAATATGTAACTGATTTGCATGTTTGTTTGTTTTTTCTATTCATCATTTAATACTGAAACTTATGTTAGTGAACTTTCTATTTGTTTTTCCTGCAAAAAAAACATCTCTTAAATAGCGACTTCTATAACTTTTTGGGAAATAAAAATTCATTCAATGTTTTAGGAAAAAAATAAAATATCTACTATTTCTAAACATCTTGGTTCAGAAACATCTCAAGAAATGTTTCTAGGAACAGAGGGTTAAAGTTAAGAGCAATGACTCTGCCATTATAGACAAGTGCTTACAATCAGACTTGATCATTTATGATTTGAAAGACTTGTTTAAGTCACACTGTAGATTTGTAATTACATATACTCCATGATAGAAAATGTTGGTTTGTTATTTTAGGTTCTTAACCCTGCAGAAGAATTTCACCCTTCATGAAACAGATGCTTATATAGGTGCAGTAATCTGAAATTACATAAAGCGCATTATTTCAATGACATCTACTGTATATGTATGCTAATATCAATACATCTCTGTGATAACCTGCTGCTGATATTATCAGCAAGCAGCAACATGTTAACCCAATCATATTATGTCAGGGTTTACAGAATGTTATCAAGACTGCATAGATTTATTTGAAGACCTGACTGACAATTGCCATATTTTATATCCAAGAAGCTGCTGTGATAGTGACATTTTCCAATATTAAGCTACAAGTTAGGTATCTGGAGGTTTTAAGTGAAGCTGCTGATAAACCTGACAATTTTTATTGGAACTTATAATCAAGTATTTTTTATAAACATAATAAAGGAGAATCAAAATTAATTTAATGCATCACTTCTTAGCTTGCAGCCTGAACAAATATAATTATTGTCAGAAAACAACAAAACTATAAACCCTCTCATTTTGAAACTCCTTCAAAGGAAAGAAGCACATTGTTTTTTTATAACTTATAAGAGGGTAACAAATTGTAAATAATGGAAAAGTAATTAAAAGTTTTAATTACAAAATCTAAAATATGATCAAATGTTTAGACTCTAATATTTTAGTAGTATTAAAAAGGGTAAACAAGTTCTTGCTTTCATGACCCTGTTGTTATGCACAAGAAACACTTTTACAGGGGCATAAAAACTGTCAATGCTGAGTTCCTTTAAAATTTTTCACAAGTAAAAATTGCTGAAGACAGCGATTCTATAGACTTATGAAAAGTTAACAAATGTTTGAAAGTATCTAGATATTATTATTTTTGACTAGAATTTTCATGATACCAAAACACTGGATTTACATCTCAACAGGACAAAAATCAAACACTGTGATTACATTATGCACTGAACTAAAACATGATCACTTCTGTTATGTTTTACCAGAAAGGGATAATAATTAACACCTACAGGCTATAATTACCTATATTCAGGAAATGAAATTCACAACATAATCACTAAGGAATGTAGTTGAACCCGACTATTTAACAAAGCATGTATCACAACTATTCAAAAAACATAGCTGATTATAACCAGAAAAAAAAATACATACCTGTACTGTTTGTACACTGAGTGATGTCTAGTGAGATAAAATATTGTACTGTATCCAGCTGTGTTTTAATGTACAGAAAACCCACACACTGGTTCTCTATGGAGACCATACGTCAGCTTCCACTTGATAAATCCACTACCACTGCTACATCGCACATGAACACATTAGCAAATTTTTTATTCATGTGGAATTTTTCCATTGTCTTATGACTCCTAAAAATAACCCTCAAAGTTGATAATTAAAACATAAGGATATGAGCTGTCTCAGATATAATTTTTTTTTAGCTTTAAAATATTCTAGATTGACGAAATGTTATTATTTTATATGAGTAATAAATATAAAAATTTCAACCATAAAGGAGAGATATTCTGATAAAATATGATAACTTTTAAATAGTTGTGTGAAACAAAAGAGAAAAATTGCAAATAAACTTTAAGAATATAATATAACAAGCTAGAAACTTAAAATCTCCCTCTGAATGTATTAATTAAAATAAAAACTACATGCACTTTATACTTCAAAGGTTTATTACATGCATTAATGATCTAATGATTTTATTCAAATATAATTTCAGTCAGACAATATTCTGGACATATCAAACAGAATGCGTTTGTTTTATTATAGCAAAGCAACAACAGGCTATCTGCTGTGTCCACCAAGGGGAATCAAAACCCTGATTTTAACATTATAAATTCAAACACTTACCTCTGTCCTACCAGGGAACAGACAATGAACACTTGTATAACAGCTGTTATGGAGTGGATGCCTTTTCTAAGTTAGCAATAAGAAAATAATTAAATGTTCAAAAAATATCTTTCAAAATTATGTGAGAGTGTTCTGATTATCTTGTATAATCATAGATAACTCAAATGATAAAAATAATATACTTAAATTATTTTATAAACTGCTATACTTTATGACTGTATATATATACATAGAAAGTATATTCATTATATACATATTTTTTTATCAAATTAACACTAAAATGGTGAATATGTTTTACATTAAATTTCTATAAAATGTGCAAATATTTGAAATTTGGGTAATAACATTTTATTGTGAAAATTATTTGTATTTTATCCTAAAAATGTCACAAGCATAAGCAAGATAAATAGCTGAATAATTTAAAAATGTTTTCATCTTCAGTAATATCAGACCCTTTGGCTTCCTATTAATGGCCAGTGATCCCACAAGAATATAAATGTGTGTGTGTGAAATTTCCAAGAATGCTTCAAATGAATATCCTTAATGAGTTGTGTTATATGCCACAACAGCAGTTTCTTTGGTACTACATTATTAATAAAAGACAAAAGATTTAAGAATTGATATTTTTTACTCAATCTGCTAAATGTATTATGTCTATTATTAATGCTCTTAAAGTAACATTTGAGGACTAAATTGACACCTAATAAAATACAATTTACATGTTAGAAAAGTACTCATACTGATGTCTAAGCCCCTAATGGCACAACAGTATGTCTGCAGACTCACACCACTAAAATCTGGAATTCGATGCCCATGTTGGACAGAGCACAGATAGCCCATTGTGCAGCTTTGTGCTTAATTCTAAACAAACAAACTGATATCCAACAAATATTTGAAAAGTTTATAACTAAACTACATTATAATCTAAAATTAAAATATACTGATTTGAAAATGCATGTCTTTCTATTCGAAATTTTGAGTAGCTTACAAGTTATTGTGTCACAAAATATTGTAAACTAAGATAATAAATGAGCCATTCATCCCAATCTCATACACACTTTGAAGAACTTTAATTTATAATTTGTATTTGTTATAATTAACTTTCAACTACCTCTATTACTAGTTTTGCGTTTGATCAGCATCCGACATTGAATTTTAGCTTTACACATTTTGTGGGTATGGGCGCTAATTCTGAAACTTATGCAATATCAAAAATTACAGATTAAAATCACATTAATTATTTATCTTAGGATCTGGAGACAACTATTATGATATCAGTCGAGTCTTATTTGTCACCTTTTAACCTAATAATACCACTAATATTACAAAATATTCCATTCTACTAACAATGATAAGAATATGAACATAAGTATGCTTTCTTATTTTCTTAATATGACGAGAACTTTCTTGCAGATTCGGTTGTACTCTTTGTTCGAATTTGTAGAGGTCCCTTGATAACACATAAAGATAGCTGACAGCTGAGGAAACTGACAATTTTTATAGTTTTATTCTAGTGTAGTGATGTCTCTAAAGAAAAAACCAAACGAATCAGGAAAGAAAGTTGATCAGAAGGAAAAAATATATCAAAGTAAAACAATTTTAAATTTTATGGTTGTATACATAGACATTGAAATTCTGAATTATGTAAATTGTAACCAGTGCAATATTTGTACTTGAAGTAATGTAATGTATGTTCAATTTACCGTAGCTGCTAAGCCTAATGCCAGTCTGTGAGTGTTAATACAAGAATGAGTTTGTTAGCCACATAGTATTTGTTCATACAAATTATAAGTAGCATCTGCAATATTATCACAAATCTAATGTTCAATGTAAGTAGATTTTGGCAAAATTTTAAAATGAAATTATTAGTATATAACTTATAAGTAGGGACAACATAAATTGTTAATTTACGATTTTTAAACTTTAAAGGCAATGGTGAAATAAAAACACCATTGAATTGTGGCTCCATCGTAATCAGAAAAAGTATTTTCCAGTTGTTGAGTGAGTCCTACAAATTATAATGGTTTTATTCTTACTGTCACTTGTCCATGTGAAGTTGCAAGTAAATCATCCAGAGTATTTAATAGGACAAGTACTTTTTCTTATGACTTAATTGCTTTAGTGACTCCTTATGTGAAAGTTTTAAACTGTGAAAAACTATTTTTTACAATATTAAATAGTTTTCATTTAAACAAATTCAGATACAAGACCAGAAACAACTTGGGTAGATAATTGTACTTTGCTGTCAATCTGTATATTTTGTTTATTGGCTGATGCCTTTAACAAAACCTCATTGGAAAAAATACAACTGTTACACCGTTTGTGAAAACTGGATCTACAGCTGACCACAAAACATGCTACAACATTCAGTGATTAAGTGTGCTGATACTCTATTGATAAAGTAACATTAATATAGGAAAAGAAGAAAGTGGCTTGTAAGTTCAAAGTTACAGGTGTAGATTCAATGGTTCAGACTCAGAAGTGAATATGGCATAGGAAGCAGGTGTGAAAGAGCTGCAAGGTAAATTGAAAGTATGAAGAAAGAGAAAGGAAGGACTGATTCATCTATTCCACTGGAGAGTGATGAAGATGAAATGCCTTGCAGTACTTCTGAGGATCCCATGGAGTTTGTAACACTGAATGAATGATGCAGATAATCCAAGAACTGAAGTGTAAAAGCAAGACATTGTTGTGGTATTTCAACATGGCACAGGAGCAATGCCGATTCAATTTGGTATTGAATCCACAACAACATTAAACTTTCCAAATCAAGAAGCTCTATGAAAAGCATAAAGTTTTCGTTGATTGCTTGCATTCTGTATGGCATTTATAGAAATCTGATGATACAAAACTATTCTCAGATACCAACCATATGCAACAAGTTTTGCCAGAGAAAATTATACTTGCACTTATATGTTAGTCAGTGATGTTTAAAGAAATAAAAAATAGATTGAAGAACAAACTTTTGAAATAGCTAGATGAGAATTATCCCACTGATGTGAAGGACATGGCTTTTGTATCTTCTCTGAAAACAAAAAGCAAGAATGAAAACAAATGGTCAATAACACAACATACACATCTTCCAAGTTTACTACTGCATACTATGGGAGTCAATAACTTGCAATAGCATTACTAAATCTGCATAATTTTTCATAAAACTTTGTAGGAGATTTTTGTTCAACCTGAAAACTCTAAAAGTGAGTTTTAGCTCATTCTAGAAGGATGTTATTTATTAAGGGCAGCCATTCAGCACAAATCCTGGGTGTCTGGCTTGTGGAAGCAGTGTTAAAAATTTGCAAAGATTATTAGAAAAATTGATTTATTCATATCAATCAATTGTAATTTTAATGTCTTTGAACAAAAACTAAAATAACTATTTTTCTCTCACTTTTCTATCTGAATTAGATTTACATTGCTTAGCTTTAGACAAGATCAAAAAATAACGTATTGTTGTAAGATTCATGATTAAATTTCAAAATCTCTTAACCAGAATGAAATACAATTGTATACGTATGAGAATTGATTACATTAGTTAGTTTCATGCAAAGTAATCAATTAATTTTATGAAAATAATCAACTTGTGTGTCCAATTATTACAATCTTCAACATTCAGTAATCAAAAATCTTTTTAGAAGCAGTTCACATTTTGCACATAAAGCTGTCTTCTTTATGTCTGCCTGAGAAATTTCCATGCTGCTTGTGAAGTTCTGCTGATTGTGTGAGTGACTAATTTCCTCACACAGGTCATGTGGTAATGATGGATTATAGTCATGTTGACTAATTGTTTTTTCAGTTACATCGTGATACTTCTTATTTGGTCTGGTGCACATGGGATGATGTGTAAGGCAAAGGTGAGACTGCTTCTTGTTTCTGTTTTTTTATAGTATTCTTTAGCTAGTGTATCAAATATGTTTTTGAAATAACCAAATACTTTGTTGAGGTCAGAAAATGACTGATTTGAGGTATATTCAGTGGTGATGCACACCAACACACACACATCTTGAATAGATCAGATGTATTTCAGTTGGATCTGGTAAAGGCAAATTCAGGATGTTATTTATCTCATTTTACTGCTTTAATATCATGCTGAAAAGGTGTGGTCAGTTCTCATAAACTTCATGAGAAGACAGTGCATTAGCATTTAAAATATTACAGTCCAACGAGGTATCTTAGGTTACCTTAACTTTTACCAGTGTTTGAAACTGCAAAATTTTATGATGGCCTTTTAACATATCATTAACACTTTGTAATTTCATAATTATCATCAAAATTGTCTGTAGGAAAGTAGAAAGAAAAACAGTATGAAAGGCTTTGTAAAATCACACCTCCATATAGTAATCTTATAAGTATTGCATAAAAGTCAAATTCATAAAGTGTAGTTTTCATCCTAATAGCTGTCACATTTTCTTTATTTTTAATGAACATATATTAGATAATATGTTTTGAATATTTTAAGACTATAATTATCTTTGTAATGCATAATTTGTTCACTTAATCAATGAAATAGTATGCAATGTTTATTGAAGTTATTGATACAAAGGTTCAAACAAATTGTTGGTTGAAGAAGAGTAATCTCACTCTACTCACATTACCTTAGGTAGATCAACAAGTAGGAAGGAAGTTGAGGACCTTAACTTGATATTCAAATCTGTAACAACACAGAAAGGTAAAATACTACTGTTTATATTGTGAAATTGGTTTTTCCTGTCACCTTTCCTTGCTTGTGGAGAATGAAGTTAATGTTAGATAACACTGAACAATAAAGTTTTTGCTTCTTGAACACTGTTGGGTGTTCCTTATAGATTTTTGGTTGCTGATCACGAAAAACACGCCAAATTTGCCAATCACGAACAGTTTAATCAAACTCTTCAGTTTTGCTATAATTGAAAAACGATATCAGGGCAACTGGAATCCATCAATGTTTACTGACTACTGTTGGACACTGCAACGTGATACACCGGACATTGAAAACAAACAAAAATCAGGAGCAAGACACTTTTAATTATGTTGAACTTAATAGCATATTACAAACATAAACACAATTAAGCAAGTTATTGCCAGTAAACAGTTAACTGTCTATTTCTCAAAGTTTCTACATGATGAAGCAAAACCAAATCTGTATTTGTGCACACCCACCAGATACCTGTCACAATCAGCAAAACCTTTTCAGGAAGCAAAACATTTAAAAAAAAAATTGTGCAGTGTAATTTGTGTATGGAGTGAAAAGGTTTATTATCTTAATTGTACCTAATACAAAACACTAATTGTACCTGATACAAAACACTAATTGTACCTGATACAAAACACTAATTGTACCTGATACAAAACACTAATTGTACCTGATACAAAACACTAATTGTACCTAATACAAAACACTAATTGTACCTAATACAAAACACTAATTGCACCTGATACAAAACACTAATTGCACCTGATACAAAACACTAATTGCACCTGATACAAAACACTAATTGTACCTGATACAAAACACTAATTGTACCTAATACAAAACACTAATTGTACCTAATACAAAACACTAATTGTACCTGATACAAAACACTAATTGTACCTGATACAAAACACTAATTGTACCTAATACAAAACACTAATTGTACCTAATACAAAAGCTAGATTAGACTAGCTTTCCCATAAGTTATTTCTATGTAATTCAAAAGAAAGAGTGAGCAAGAAATTCTGGAATTTGGATATTCCTATTGTTGTATGACTTTCAACATGACAAGTAAGTGATATGTATCTCAGGACAACTGGTTATACCAAAATAAAGCTGAGAACAATGTTTTGACCTGCTTAGGTCATATTCAGATTAACAAAGAAGGAGTTTGCAACAGTTGTTCTGAAATACATTTTTACTTCAAGTTCGTTTCTCATGAAATGCGTGATATATTGTTAATCACTTAACCTCCCCTTACATGTTGATATGGCATGTTTTTGTAAACATATAAATACAAAGATTTTAATTTTTTTATTCTTTTTTCCTATTATTTCATTTGCGTGTTTTGAAGTGATGTAAAATGAGCAGGAGAATATGTCAATGTGAGGTTTCATAGTACTAAACAACATAGGATTCTGTAGTTAACTGAAGACTTTTAAGAATTACCACATAAGTGTTATTAATACAGATTATCTTTGGATACGTTAATCATCTGGCTCTCTAAGTAGGTCATAAAGGTTTTTAAGATTTTATTTCTTAGAAATAGCAAATAATAACATAAGTTGAATCTTTCAAACTGAGTTATTCAAGAAAAAGTTAAAATACTTTTCAGAATTATGGTTTTTATACCTTATGTATTATATAGAAACTGAAATACATCATGATGTATTCTACCATATTAATATTACTCTTGATACGTCGTCTTAAATGTGTTTAAAGATGGAACCTCTTTGCTTTCTACTTTTAGAGATACATTTCCCTGACTTTGAAATCCTGACATAAGTAAGGAATTTTTTTAGCATTAGTCATATATAAAAGAATTTCTAAAGTGTGGAACATCAGGTTTACAATTTCACCCATTTAAGGTTCTAAATATTTATTTTTCAGTATTTTTTTATGGTCTGGCACTAAAATTATACTAATGTATAACTTGTAATTATAAATATTTATTCTTTATCATTGAGAGTTAAAAATTTTCTGTAGGAATGGTTGTAAAAAAATGCAGTTTTATTGCATATGAGTTCTGCAGTTATAACACTTAGCAGAGACATAAATCAGGTAGATAATTGTGACTAACCAACAATAATTGGCTTTATAAGTACAATGAAATTATTTACATAGCTAAAACTCATTCAAAACAAAAAGCATAAGCTATAATATTAATGTAACTTTGTTGAATGTTATTTTTATATATTTTAAAAATACATGTTGGTACATTTTATCTGTTTTTATAACTTTAAATAAATTAAAACAACTTATGTAACAAGTGTGTGGTACAAGTATTGTGTACATATTAACTGAAAGCATGAATTCTTATACTGTACATAGCTATCTTTAATATTAAATTAGTTTTCATAATTTTGTGTGTTTTTCAATAGTTAGGTTACTGATGTTCTTAGGGTGAATAAAAACAAGTGATAAAAGTCTGCTTTATGTAAATCACACACCACAGCATTGAAGTGTTTTATCTTGTTACTCTCAACATGGATACAGTTCAGTTACATTCATCTCTTGCAAAAAGGTGATATAACTATTTTAATTTCAGGAACTGATTTTAAATCTGTACTGTGTGTTTTTTATAAGTAAGGACAGTGTAAGGAAGGTGACAAATGCAAGTTTTCCCATGATGACGTTGAAAGTAAGAATGAAAAGAATAGTATTTACGTATAGTTTTATTATCTACTAAAAACGAGAAGTGTAAAGGTCTTTTAAATCCACTGTATGGTTTGCTGTCTCTGCATTATTAATGTTAAACTCCTGAAGTGTTTTAAGAGTTCAAATGGCACTTTTCAGCTGCACCTTTTAGAAAATTAATGAAGATAAATCTGATTCTGTTGAGGGTTTATATCTTTCGTTTCAAATATGGAATGTTTATTTTCTATATTTTTGGTCAAGATGAATTTTTATCTTATAAATAATTTGGATTTCAATCACTTAATTATTACTTACTGCACTTGATAAACCAGAATAAACATATGGTGTCACAGAAGAATATTCCTGCAGCTTTCAAATATTAAAAAATATTTTCAGAAATAAAACCACAACAACAAAAGAAACAAAATTCCTGTCTTTGGTATTTTTCCTCTTTTCCCTGAGCCTTACATTAAGAGGATTTGTTCACAATCATGAGAGCTCTGGGTATCTAATATGTTGACAAACCAAATTACTGCTGCAGTAATATATGATCAGTGTATTGACTATCAGTAATATATGATCAGTGTATTGACTATCAGTAATATATGATCAGTGTATTAACAATAGAAATTCCCATTATAGCTGAACAGGGTGCTGGTAAGACTTCCCAGGAATTTAGTTCAATGTTATATACAGACTTTAATTCTCAAGAAATTAGAATTGTGGGTTTGGCCAGTGATTTCGTCTTCTTTTCAGTAATCAAGGTTTCTAAGGAAGAATGTAATCAATGATGAAGGTAATGTAGTTTATTTTTTTATCTATGTATCTGTTATCTACTAAAAACGTGAAGTGAAAAGGTCTTTTAAATCAACTGTATGGTTTTCTGTGTTTGTATTATTAGTGTTAAACTACTGAAGCATTTTAAGAGTTTAAATGGCAATCTTCATTTGTACCTTTTAGAAAATTAATGTAGATAAATCTTATTCTGTTAAGGGTTTATGTCTTTCTTTTCAAATATAAAATGTTTAAATTCTATATTTTTTGGTCAAGATGAATTTTATCTGATAAATAATTTGGATTTCAATCAGTTAAATATTTCATACTGCACTTGATAAACCAGAACATCAAGATCCCTTTCTTTCATGACACTGTTTAGATTATTCCCATCCAAATTATAATTCAAATTATGATAACTCACCAGCACTATTTTGCATTTATTATAATTAAATCCCATCTGCCATTTATTTGCCCAATTCACTGAATGATATAAATCCTTCTGTAAATCAGTGGCATTCTCTTCACAGGTAGTAACACTCTATGTCTTAATATAATCTGCACATTTAAGTAATTTATTGACCATTCTTTCATCTGTGTCATGGATTCAAATCAAAAAGAGCAAAGGTTCTAAGACATGAACCCTGACATACCTCATTTGTGACATTAATTTAGTTTGGTTGTTCTGCATTTGTGACAGATTTATTCTTCCTCTCATTAACACAAGTGGTAACTTTTTGAAAAAATGTCAACAGATTTCTAAGGCAAGGTTTTCCATCAGTGAAACCATGTTAGTTATCCAATAAAATTCTTAGCTTGGTTAAATAAGTTTTTGGAGTTTTCTTTTTAATCAGACTCTCCAAAATGTGTTCCACAACTAATGTAAGACTAATGGGTCTATAAGTATTGGGACAATTTTCATCATCCCTAATTTCCAATTTATTATGCTTCTCATTAATTTTATTTCTAATACTCTGTGTGAGCCAACATTGTTTTTACTTGCTGTTTCCCTATTCTTTCTGTAAGGAAAATATTTATCTTGAATTTTGAAAGTTCTTTCTTTGAAGGTTTTCCACATTTTTTCTGTGTCTTAGCATAACTCAGCTGCCCAGTTAACAGATAATCTTGTTGTTTCCCTTTAATATTTGAAAACAAAACATTGTTATTTCTAATTTTAATATGCAGGAAAAACATCAAACCTAATACAGCAGTGATAACTTGTACCCATGTGTTCCCCAGTTTTCTACCTATAATTTCAAAGTTACAACAAATCCAACATAGCAGTTTCTAGTAGATTCCTTGACCAATTGGTAAAAAAAGGCATTATGAACAGTTGAGAAAAACCTTTCTCTCTCACAGGTTGACTGTAGCATTTCCCCTTTCTGTATGCTTGAAATTAAAATCACTCATAATTATGGCTTCACTAACAGCTGAAACCTTAATTTAATTGTAACTGTTTGAGTTTTCTCAATATCCTTTGGTTGTTTGTTACAAATTCCCATTAAATGTCATTTCCCTTTATATCCACTTATAGAAACTTCACTGGATATAATTTCATTGCTGCTATCTTCGATGTGTGGAACTAAAACAGGATGTAACACACATTTTACATGTAAATCCACTTCTCTCTTTTGTACTGTAATTATTAAAAAGCCTTTAACACTATATTTGAAGGAAATTTTTGTCACACACCATCTTTGTTTAACCATATTTCAGTTATTCCCATTATATCAAAATTTGTCATTCCTACTAATGCTCTAAAGTTATCTATTTTATATCTTTTACTTCTGTTATTATGACAGTAAGAAATAAGTTTACCCTTATGATTACTTCTATTCTAATTTCATCAAATAAATTTTTCTCTACCTCTTATTTATTTTTCATTAGTTTATTGTGGACCTCTCCACTATCTAGTCATGTTGTGTATGTCACAAGTAATAATAAATATGAACTTAATGAATTTTAATATTTAGGTGAGACTTTCCTGTTTTTTAGACAGAGTAACCAAAGAGGAAATAAACATGTGGCTTCTATCAACAATTTAACTTCACTGCAAATTGTGTAGATATTTATATTCAACTCATTGTCAGAAACTACATACTTGAAAGTTTTAGGATTCTTCTACAGTAGATGTCTGTGATTTGTTAGTGATAAATTTGAAAATAACATGCAGCAAGCAATCCACTCATTTTAAAATTAGATATTTAAAACAAGTCAAATGTACCTACAAGAATTCTTTGTACTATGATGACTACAGTTGTATCTTAAATGTGACAATTCTCTTCATGTTTAAAGTCCACTTAGGCTGATTAAATTATTTTAGAATCCATTTCACAAGCTGAACTAACTTAAAATACCATGAAACAAGTTATTCTCCATATTTCTATTAAACTGTTAAATTCATTTTTAATGGTTGTTACGTATTTTTTAATGTTTTATGTTCTTTGTAGACTAAATGCAACAGAACAACGCAGATAACAGCTTGTATAATTTATTACACCAAACTATTAACAAATATAACAGATATAACATAAATTATATAATAACAGTGACAGATATTAAGTTACAACATTCGAAATTAATTATAAAACAAAATAATACTAGTTTCAAACTTCAAAATTAATCACAATACAAAACGGTACTGGCCTGTATCTAATGTAATGATCTAAAATGAAAGTCTCAAATTCCAGTCTAGGGTGTGAATTTGTTCCCACGAAGAGATTCCGAAGCTTAAAAGAAGAAGTTCAGAAACAGAGTTCACAGTTCAATAAATTCGCCGACTCTCAGCACAAGCAGTAATTCGGATGAATCGTAGAGATTGACGAAGTAAAATCACAGCTTCCGTAGATCTAACTTCAGTCACAAATCCAAGTTGAATAATCACAGCAAACACTTAATCTTTCTCAAATAACTAACTCTCTTCTTTTGAAATAAAACTGATGTCTGAATCTCACTGTTTTTCTTCGAATAAAACTAATGACTGACTTCTTCTCGCGTCACCGTCTTTTATACCGGTAGGCCTACTTCTCGAACAATCTTGCAATTTCCATACAACTCCAGAGCAATCCGCGCGTGTCCGTTCTTGCACGAGACTACACGTCTAGACACGAAGTCACCAGCACTCATTTACAAACATATGATTGGTCTACTTAATTCAAGAAAATTCTAAATGTTACCCTAAATGAATAACAAAATATTAGTTTAAACTTCGAAACAATAATATAAATATGGAAAAATGAATAATAGAAATGAAAATTTAAACACAACACGACATGTTGTCGTTAACAAAATATTTACACATATACATAACAATGGTACATTGTGATAATAAAATTAATTAAATATGTTAAAATAATTCACCCAGAAAGTTCAAAGAATACAAGTATTTCATTCAAAGTTAAATACTTATTTTAGTGTTGGCCTGCTGTATACTTTGTATTGAACCTCAGTGTTATTACTATATCCTACTTGAGTTAGAGCAGTGAAGTTTTATTAAATCTGTACCAGGTTAGGTTTGAAAAAACTACTTTCTTTCCCAAGAAATGTTTAAGATGCATATGCAATACAGACCCATAATGAAGCAACAGTTCCATTACTTTGTAAATTTAGAAATTTATCTAAAACCCATATTGAGTTTCATTGTCCTTTATGTGTACAAATATATCAAACAGTTTTATAATTTTCAACAAGAAACATATTGAAACATGTTTATAATCAGAAAGAATAATGAGGTTTGTTATTCTTCTGAGAATAAAAATATAAGAGATTGTAACTCAGGAAATATGACTGGTTAATTGGTGTTTATTAATTTTAGCTTAAAGAGACCCACAAAACATTTGCAATAAAATTAATATATTTATTGTAACAGTACTTCTTTAAGTACTAGAGTAATACAAAAGAACTCTTTTCACATACACCAAATATCAAAGCCACTTGTCTTAGACGTGACATTTGTTAATAATTTATTTTGCGTACATCCCTTCTGCTATAAAGAAATAAATTACCACTGTAATTTATGTATATTTTTGGTTTAATTTAGTTAGGGCTGAACTTTACCATACTTAAAACAATAAATAAACTTGCCCTGTTATTGTATGACTTATTAATGTTAGACGTTTTTAAAACTTTGATGAGCTTTTAATACATGTTACTTCAAAATGTTGACTGAAGTATATTTACACCTTCCTTTTGTTTATATATTTTAAAATGAAGTTCACATAAAGTTTCAGAACAGTATTATTATAAGAGATAATACATTTTGTTGGAATATTTGTTTTATGTGGAAAGAAATGCAAGTTGCAATGTGGCTAACTGTATTTCTATTTGTTGTATTAAGATGTGTCTCATTTTAACATTCAGAAATTTATATTAGTAATAAAGTGTGTTTTTAACTGTAATGTCAGTGCAACTTATAGCACTTTAAATATATTATAAAAATTTTGATATTGTAATAAAACTCAGGTTTTTATAGTTGAAAGTGATTGATAATTTGTTTTATTCTCTGAATTACACTTTCACATAGTTGTGAAGTTATATACTTTAATATCAGTAAGACAGTTGTAAATTGCTTTTGGTAATGTTTTGAATAATATTTTAGTTGGTATTTATCAAGTTAAATTGATTTTGTTTGTGTTCTGGATGGAATTTACTAGTGTATTAATATTTTCAAATACATATTTCACAGATGTGAATGAGTTTTCAATGTTGTAGTGTGGTTAGAAGATCAAGAAATGAGGTTTTATAAGATTGAAGACAGAAAAGAGTTAAGAAATTTGAATCATTCAAACTGGGAAAGTGTGTCTAAACAAGTGAGTACATGTTTGTATGTATTTTGATTGATAGGTATTAATATCTTTAATTTTAGGAACTTTCTGGTAGTTTGTTTTCTAGCAAGTAATATTGAGATGCTATTTCAAAGACATGTTTTTCTGTTGAAGGTTGTGGAATAAATGAACTTATCAAGTTAATCCTAAAATTATTAATAGATTACTCTCTGTTTTATAAATACAATTTTTAAGCTATTTTTGCATCTTGAATTTGCTGACTACAAAATCACATAAAGCTTTAAACAGAAACACTGTCAGTGATGCAGTGATTTCCCTTTTTTACTGTTTAGGTTTCTTGTACAGATTACACTGTAAATATGAAAACTGTGAGGTCATCCCAAAAGTAATATTATTTTTAACACTAAGATTAAAAAGGATGAAAAATAACTCAAATGACAACTTTAATCAATTACATATTTTTCATCTCTTCTCATTTAAAGTCTGGAAATATATTAAAATATTAGTATGACAATTTCTGTTTCATATTATATTTATTCTTACACCATTAAATCCACATACTTATCAATTTATTATATTTGAAGATATTCATATTATAATGACAGTAGCTTACCACCTTAGTTTGTATCATGCTGTCAATAACTTTCAAAAATCTATCTTAATTCTGAGAGTTCTTCAGCATTTTTTGAAAGAACTGAATAAAACATAATTCCAAATACAGTGATGATGTATAGGGTGAATAAGATAATGTCAAAATAAGATTGAACAATAAAAAAGAAGCAACTCATTTTTTATGAATAATGCAGAAAAAATACGTATACTAAATAATTACATTTTTAAAATTATTAATTGACTGTAAACTCATGTTAATTTATAAACATATGTTTATTTATATACAGGGTGTCCCAGAAGTTGCGCACCATACGTACATATAATAATGTCAAAGGATTAGCACTGCAACCCTCAACAAAGTAAAAGACAGTTTTATAAAGAGAATTGATGAATGTATCAAAGCAGAGGGTGAACATTTTGAGCATCTGTTATGATTATTATCAATAAAATTGTTATTCATATGTATTAACATAAAAATTTATATGGTGCACGACTTCTGGGACACCCTGTATATTTAAACAATGTTCTGGTGTTTGTTCACTCCAACAGACAATGTTGCAGTCATATATTTGTTCAAACAAGTTTCTGTACACCTCACAAAACTAACGATATTTAAAACAAAGGATATCACATCATCTTCAACAGCATGGTGTGTAATTAGAAATACAGAATTAAAAACTTTACATTCCTTATACACTTACCATTATTCTAGTCTACCCTTCTCCATAAATAATCCAGATTGAGACACAGCCATCCGAATGACTCCTTTTAAATGAAACAATGAGTTAAAAAACTGTGACCAATGCACAGTCTAGTTAGAACAAGTCGACTGCCAACTAGCACAGAGCCGAGTCGTAAACACAGGACCATAGTCCATGTATGGAAAAGACATAACAGTGATAGTGCCAGAACAGATAGATTTAGCTGTGGTGTCAGCAAGCTCGTTCCCACAAATATGAACATGGCCTGATGTCCAGAAGAACTGGCAACTTAGGAATTTAAACCAACAATCTTATCACACACGTAAATGGAAGAATTCAATGAAAGTTTTTATATTTAAAAGAGTATCTTAAATGTATGTTCTATTTATCCTGCATATTTTCAAATGTATCCACTACAAATGTTTGGTACCTTCATAATTTTGTGCCATTTACATTTTTAACAAGCAAGTACATCTGCATATCAACTCTTTTATTACAGAAAACCTGGGAGATAGATGAGCTAACCAGACAAGTAATTCATTACAACAAACCAGGAGAAAAATATGTCTGGCAATTGATAACCTGAAACATATTTCAAGGGACATAATACTTTAGGAATAAACATTTCAAATGTAAAATATTTTTTGAAAACAAATATCAGTATCATGAGAAAGAGTAAGAAAAGAAAAAAATCATTTGTCTTAGAAATCTTATATACATCAACATGCACACTATATTTCATCAGGAACACTATTTAATATAAGTATAGAAGGAATGAAATTTCTGCTTTTCAAAAACTTAAATAAGGTTCATGCTGAAGGAACTTCAAACAAACGTTCTAATTAACAGATGTTCCACAACCAGTAGCAATTCAAATTGGCTTGAAATAAAAGTTTCCACTTATACTTACAGTGAGTATAATTATCTTGATACTGTAAGACCTAAAACCAAATCAAATTCCTAGAACAAGAATTGTTGAACCCTTTACAAGTGAAATATATTTATCTGAAACTTGGTAATCACATTCAAAATTTATTTTCCTTAAACTTTTGTCCAGAGTAAAACTTAGTTTGCACTTAGAGCTATTCACTTACATACAACTACCACATGCCATCAACCTTGAACAAGCTCCAACGTGCATTATAACAGCTTATGACAATCACACTGCTGTAGCCCTCTACTAATGGGAAGGTCACACAGTGTCTATATAAGCACAAGTTTTTCTCTTGACAAGGCAAAGAAAATTAACTGGAAGTCAGAAAGATCAGGAAAGAATTGTCTGTTTTATTTGTTTTGATTTTATAAGAGTTCAGAATTGGCTGTGTCAATTATATACCCAAAAAACTTTCAATTCAACACTGGCCTCTTTGAAGGAAGAGATGGGTTTAATATTTTCCATTCTCCTCTGTTCAAAACAGATTTTTGTTAAGTAATACCTGTGAGGTAAAGACGGTAACTTGGTGGTTTCCCATGGCACTAGGAATGAGAAGTGTAAGATGTTGTTCTTCATGTAACATTGTATCAGATGACAATCAACTTCTTCCATTCATTTTATTTTTTCTTGTCAATGAAAAATTTGCAATGTGTTGAAATGTGTACATTAATTAAGGTACCATAATATGTATATAAACCACATGAAAATGACAGGAAAATAAAACAAACAAAAGTCATCACACTAGGTCTTCTGGGTATACAGGAGAATAAAAATTGGTAGGAGGCAAAATCCAGAGAAAAAGGAAACTGCATAATTATATAAGTTATGGAAGCAAATGTGTTACTTTTAGTTCACATACCAGTCTGTGAGATTGCCAAAGACAAACAATGAAAAGAAGCTGTGATGTGAGACAACAAAAAGACTAGAATAAAAATCCAGTGTTGAGTGGGAGACAGATTCTATAATTCCTTCTGTTAATAATAAAGATACAGATGATCAGTGAGAAGTGGATAGAAAATAGAACAATAAGAAAGGTAAAGTATGAAAAAAGAAGACTGAAATTATGAGATAGGACATACAAAGCCCCAGGTTGTTAGAGAAGAAAGAAAACTGAAAGATGCAGTGAGAGAGGAAGGCATTGAAAGGACCAAAGCCTGGGACTGGTTCCAAAGAAGAATAACCTCTGAAGTCTAAACCTTGGATTCCAAAGGGTTGGGAGCAATCCCAAAGGACAGAACGATAAAAAACAATAGATAAGACAAAGCACCTTTATATAAGATGGAGGGATATGAACACCAAACTAAGGAAACACCAAAAACAAATAAATCAGAACAAAGAGAGAAGGGTGAAAATTAAAACTAAAGTAACAAACTGATTTTAAACCATCTGTATACCAGGGAATAGAAGTATGGTTCAAAATATGTTTGACAACGAAACCAGTACAAGTAATTGAAAGTATCAATCTTCCTCAGATGACTCAGAGAAAGGTAACAGGCAGAGGTAGTAATAAAACATCGTGTGGTGGGCTGATTGATGGAGACAGCAACGTCAATCTATGACACACTGAACTCAGTCAGCTTCACCTAACTATGAAGACTAAAAAAAAGAATGGCAGACTGTATATTTGTTCAGGGCTGAACAGCATACAGCATGTTCAAGGCCAAGATCCTAGAAGAAACTTAGATAAAAGACAAATAGTCCAGTTTTGAACAAAAAATCAATCTGCCTCACAACAGCTCCAAAATGTTCAGTGACCTTGTACACTTTGTATTTCAGTAGGTTGGATAAGTTTTACTACTGTGTGTATTTCACAGTTATATCATCAGATAGAGTCAGAAAGACATTGTGAAGTAAAAGAAGCCAAATAGGAAATGTTTAGAAAACTAAGGCTGTGCTGCAATAAAAATTGTAATTGCATTTTCACAATCTGCAATTATTATGTATGTCCAACATTTGTTTCACTACTTTCATTACAGTTGGTGTTATGGTAGAGAAGAAAAGAGAATAAGTTTAAAGGTCTATGAAAAATAAATAAAATGATTTTCATTTTGATGGCATTATAAGTAAGGTAAATCAAACATAAAAACCATGAAATGAGCACAATTAATTTTATTCTTAGCATGAAAAATCACACTTTACACAGAATTACTTGACAGAGAATTCATAAATTAATGGATAAATGTTTTATGAAAGCAATTTACTTGAAATATAATTTCAGTTTACAAAAGGAATGTTACATTTAGATAAACATTTGCCAAAACTCATGATGATACACTTTGTATATTCAGAATATTCCAGTAGTTTATGTAGTTTCATGTTTACATAGAGATTACAAAACTGGTCAGAATGACCAAGCACATATACAGGTTTAATAAAGTGTAACTTAATTTATAATGGAATATGTATGTGGATCACAATCAGTCTGTTTGTTTTTGGAATTTTGCACAAAGCTACTTGAGGGCTATCTGTGCTAGCCGTCCCTAATTTAGCAGTATAAGACTGGAGGGAAGGCAGCTAGTCATCATCACCCACTGCCAACTTTTGGGCTACTCTTTTACCAATGATCAGTAACCTAAATGTTTTAGTTTGAAGTGCATTTTCTTTAAAATTCTTCAAATACATTAACCATTTTGGAAACTTTTTGTAAGCCTAATTTTCTTTTCACTTTTGATAAAACACCACCAGTGTCTTCATCAGGAAAACTACTCTTGATAGGATGCCGTAAAAAATTACATTTTCTAAATTTACTTGCTGCAGTTAATTTTAAACATGAGGTGTAAGGTGTAAAATAAGGGAGAATGTTTATAATACATAATACATATTTTGTTTTTCAATAGCCCAAAACTAATATTTTTGTTAAAATACAGTTTACTACGAATTATTTGGTATTGGATACTTTTGTATTAAGGTGGTTAATTACCTCAGACACATTTCAGTTACATTGTTAACCACACTGTTGGCAAGTCTTTCTACAATTTTATATCAAATCATATTTCTTTATTGAAGAAATTACAATAAAATAAATAAATTTTATAATCATAAAATCCTTTTCTATGGGTAAAGATTAAGTGCAGAAAATCTTTGTGGTTTACGAAAAAAAAACATTATTAAAGAAAAAGTTATCAATTCAAATTCTGTTAAACATTTATGAAACCAAAAGTAACTTCTGAATTACAAGGTGTCAAGTGCCTGAAGGATCAATCTACTTCACGAGAAAGAAAATCAATATGTCTTGCTCTGATCCACCAAAAACTTATGAAGTTGTGTACAGCTTTGGTCTTCTTACACAAGAAGGAATGGTGATGTATAAAGGACTGTTCAGAGTGATGAAACTTAAACTGATTATCAAATAAAAAAGAGGATGTTATCTTTCTATTCAAGTCACTAGTTGGTCCTCAATTGTCTTCACTTGAAATATTGTGTGAGCTTTGTCTGAGTCATGACACTGATTTGTTGTGAATTGTTCACATTACAGCTACTAAAATTACTCCAGGGATGGAAAGAATATGTTCAGATATGTTTTGAAGGATATCTTCAGAAAAGAGCAACAGGCAAAGTTTTCAGTATGTTTAAGTGGGTGATACTAATGAATCAGGGAGATAATCCTCTGAGTGTACTATGTAGTGCTGGCTTGTGACTCTACACCATATTTTATGCACAATATCTTAAGGAAGATCCAGAGGCATGTTCCCCCAGA
The DNA here is from genome assembly GCA_011833715.1 of Carcinoscorpius rotundicauda. Lineage (NCBI taxonomy): Eukaryota > Metazoa > Arthropoda > Merostomata > Xiphosura > Limulidae > Carcinoscorpius > Carcinoscorpius rotundicauda. The sequence goes on along the minus strand of CM022391.1, from coordinate 56,424,509 downwards.
AATATTTAAAATCAGAAACAGCATTCTCCCTGCTTTCTGGTCTCTTTTAAAACAAGGGTATAAAAGGTGTTTAAATTTGCAACGAACATGTGATTTGGTATTTTCTTCATGAGGTGTAAAACATCTTTTCATGAATGTTTTTACTCTTCTCCCTTCAGTAACATGAAGATTGCTTTGAAGTTGGTAAAACTTTTTGGTAAATATAATGTTTTGGGGGGAGTGGGTGGTGAAAAGACTGATCACAATAGGCCAGGTGGTTAAGGCACTCGACTTGTAAGTGAAGGGTCGCATGCTTGAATCTCGATCACTGTAGTGTTCCAGTTCAATTATCGAAACAACGAGGATAAACTATGGTTCACCAGTTCATTCAGTAGAACAATGAGAATAAACTGAACTATATCAGTTCAATAATCGAAGCAATGAGGATGAACCAATTCATTCAGTAAAACAATGAGGATAAATTGTAGTATTCCAGTTCAATAATCGAAGCAATGAGGATGAACCAATTCATTCAGTAGAACAATGAGGATAAATTGTAGTATTCCAGTTCAATAATCGAAGCAATGAGGATGAACTATGGCTCACCAATTCATTCAGTAGAACAATGAAGATAAACTGTAATGTACCAGTTCAATAATCGAAGCAATGAGGATGAACTATGGCTCACCAATTCATTTAGTAGAACAATAAAGATAAACTGTAATGTACCAGTTCAATAATCGAAACATTGTGGATAAACTATGGTTCACCAGTTCATTTAGTAGAACAATGAGGATAAACTATGGTTCACCAGCTCATTCAGTGGAACAATAAAGATAAAATGTAATGTACCAGTTCAATAATCGAAACACTGTGGATAAGCTATGGTTCACCAGTTCATTCAGTAGAACAATGTGGATAAAGTGTAATATCTCAGCTCATTCAATGGTCCAATGCAGATAAAGTCTGGTGTACCAGTTCATTCTATGTTACAGTGAAGTTAGTGTGTTGTACCACTTCATTCAGTGAAACATTGTGAATTAACTGTGGTGCAATAGTCAGTCAATGGAGCCCCCAGTAACTCAGCGGAAGGTCTTCGGAATTACAACGCTAAAAACCTGGTTTTGATACCCATGATGGGCAGAGCACGGGTAGCCCATTGTGTAGCTTCGTGCTTAATTCAAAACAACAACAATCATTCAATGGAATAATGAAAACATTTGTGATGAATCCTTTCATTCAACATACTCAGTGAGAATTAAACGTGGTGAATCAATAATAGAAGGTAATGTTTCAAATAGAATTGCACATCGATTAGTCGGTAAAGATTTTTCTATAAATATCATACGAATACTACTGTTACGTACTTTTTTATGTTTTATGTTTTTCGTAGACTAAACGCAACAGAAAAACACAGATAACAGCTTGTATAATTTATTACACCAAACTATTAACAAATATAACAGATATAACATAAATTATATAATAACAGTGACAGATATTAAGTTACAACATTCGAAATTAATTATAAAACAAAATAATACTAGTTTCAATCTTCAAAATTAATCACAATACAAAATGGTACTGGCCTGTATCTAATATAATGATCTAAAATGAAAGTCTCAAATTCCAGTCTAGGGTGTGAATTCCGAAGCTTAAATGAAGAAGTTCAGAAACAGTTCAATAAATTCGACGAAGTTCTTTTCACGATGCCTCCGATGAACGTCACAAATTCGCCGACTCTCAGCACAAGCAGTAATTCAGATGAATCGTAGAGATTGACGAAATAAAATCACAGCTTCCGTAGATCTAACTTCAGTCCCAAATCCAAGTTGAATAATCACAGCAAACACTTAATCTTTCTCAAATAACTGACTCTCTTTTTTTGAAATAAAACTAATGTCTGACTCTCTCCTTTTGAATAAACTAATGTCTGACTCTCTTTCTCTCTCTGGCATCTTCGTCTGTTTATATATTGTAGGCCTAGACTCCTTGAAACACCGCGAAATTTCTACAGATCTCCAGATCAATCCGCGCATGTCCGTTCTTGCACGAGACTAAACGTCTAGACACGAAGTCGCCAGCATTTCATTTACAAACATATGATTGGTCTACTTAATTCAAGAAAATTCTAAATGTTACCCTAAATGAATAACAACATATTTTATTAGTTTAAACTTCGAAACAATAATATAAATATAGATAATAGAAATGAAAATTTAAACACAACACGACATGTTGTCGTTTACAAAATAATTACACGACATTTACATTACACTACTATTAACGAAACGTATAATTATAGAGTCAGTCCACATCTGTAGTTTTATCGTGACAAGTTGGCTAACAGAAAAGCAAAAATTGATGACGTACACTAGACCTGCATAAATTTATTTGGTACCCATAAATATTGTAATATAATAGTTTAACCGAATAATACGTAATAAGGTAAGTTTCATAAAGCAACATTTAAATACAATTCACAATAATCTGCTTGTTTCGTGGTGTATACCTGCATCACACTTTCATTCCTCAAATATGTTCTTTGTTGTACTAAAGTCTCTCCTTGGTATTACGGCCCTTTATGAACACCCTTTTAACCAGAGTTACACATTAATTAATACGTGCTTAGTTTCTAGTGATATAAATATGGCCTTTTTTGGTTTAGCTAATATTTCTAATTTAGCCATGTTGTTAATCATTTTAGAAGTCTTACAGAAAAGGGAACATTATTACTGTCCATGAAAACAAATTAATTCGTCAGAGATAGACATTTTAGAAACAATTAAACAACGTAAGGGTAAAAAAGGCATTAGAAGAGGAGAATATCATTAAGGAAGTAAAGTTTCATTAGTAACAACAAGGTTGTTTTAATTAATCATAGTAAATTGTAACATAAACAGTATGAAACAATGGTTTCAGCAACAACTCCTGAACCAAATGGGTAATGATCTTATGCCGCGGCGAGTGTTGAAGGTGCTGGGCGTGAGCCCGCCTGGAGTCGCCGCTGGTGCAGATCTTGGTGGTAGTAGCAAATACTCAAGTGAGAACCTTGAGGACTGAGGTGGAGAAGGGTTCCATGTGAACAGCAGTTGAACATGGGTCAGTCGGTCCTAAGGGATAGGAGAAATCCGTTCGAAAGCGGGACCATTATCATGTGGGGGCACCAAATCGTCCGCAGACGACCGGTATCGGTAGGGGTGTTGTACTTAGTAGAGCAGCCACCATACTGCGATCTATTGAGACTCAACCTCTGACTGGTTTATGAGTTTTGAAATTCCGGAGAGGGAGCCTAAGAAACGGCTACCACAACCAAGGAAGGCAGTAGGCACGCAAATTACTATCATCCAATGCTACAAGTGTCAACGGTTCGGACACACAAAAACTAATTGCATGGCCGAGGACAGATGTGGCAGATCTCATGAGGTCGCTCAGTGTCCTAACGAGCGCAACCAAGTGAGATGCGCTAACTGTCAGGGCCCCCATGCAGCCAATTACAAAGGCTGCCCTAAATACACCCAAATACGCAACAGATTGCTTTTCAAAACCACGAACAACAATAATCAAACCCACGACACCCACATCACCAAACAACCTTTACTACAAACCCCAGCTGACTCGCAAATCAAACACTCAACCTCAACCAGCACGTACCTACGCGGACGTAACACGCCCGAAAACAACACAAGCATTCAACCCCACAGATTTCACCACAAACTTACTGGCAATGCTGATAGAATTAAGTGATCTCCCCTCATTTGAATCGAGGCACGAGTCACTCATGGCTGTTTACAGCCTTGCAAGTTATTATTTTAACCTTCCTCACCTCAAACCACACCACCTCTCACTCAAAATTCATGCAAGGGAAATAAAACAACACAATGACACAATTAAAATCTTACACATCAACTGCCAAGGAAATCTCAAAGACAAAAGAACAGAAATATACAACATAAACAAACATATAAACGCTAACATAATCATCGTTTCAGAAACACTTTGCACAGAGAAACAAAACACCACAATCCCCGGATTCATCTCACACAGCATACCTCACTCAGAAAACAATAGAGGTATAATAGCTTACTTCAGTACGAAAATATCGCATCTAATCTCGATAGAAGATTCCTTTAAATTTAACATTAATGAAACCATTTTCTGTAATATACACTTAAACAATCGGCTAACTATTCCGATTCTAGCCGTATATTGCTCACCAACCAAAGATATCGATATTAACTTCCTTCAAAAAAGTGTTAATCGTAAACCCAAACCAATTATTATTGGAGATTTTAATTCACCACATTCAGAATTAAGGGGTAACAGAAACACACGCAGAGGATCATGCTTAAAATTTTTTATCTCTAGCAATAATATGCACCTAATCAATGACCATATACCTACACACTTCTCAGCTGCTAACGGCTCATACGATGTACTCGATTTCATCATCGCACCCAAGGACATGGTAAACAGAATATCTAACTTTAAAGTACATGATGAAATCACCAGTGACCACTTCCCCATGTCATGTATGATTCATCCGCGCCACCCTGCTGTGGCGTACGTGACTCCGTCCGCATACACCTACACTAAAACAGACTGGCTAACTTTTAATGCCTCTCTGGACTCATACCTACCCCATCCAATAGAACATGTAAATAACAAAACAGAACTAGACAACTATGTTGATCAAATTACAGAAGCCATAAAGAAAGCTATTAAAAACACAATTCCTAAATCAAAAAGAAAACAATCACTTATTCAATGGACTCTAACACCAGAAATTCACGCACTAATAATCAAACGCAGAAAATTAAGACGAACATACTACGTCACACGCAATCCACACATTAAAATAGAAATCAATAGAACAAATACAAAAATTAAACAAGAAATCAAAAAAGTAAGAGAAAACAATTGGCATAACTTCTGTAAAAACTTAGAAAAAAACAAGAACAATCCAAAAGAATTTTGGAAAAAATTCAAGAGTATCGCTTCAGACAAAAACACTAATCACATGCTACAACATATCACCCATAACAATAAAATCGCAAGGACGAACGTAGAGAAAGCTGACTATTACAAATCCTCTTTTAGCGATTTAAACTCAGTAGATTTCGACACACAACACCAACATCATGTCAACAACTACATAAATACAAACCAAGCATTATTCTCACCATGATTCCCCGGCGAGACACTAGAAGCATACTCAAGTTCAATCAACAGAAAAATAACCATAACCGAGCTAAAAATTAATATCAAAAACTTGAAGAACACTTCCCCCGAACATGATCAAATACCAAATATTATTCTGAAAAAAAGCTCCACTCTCCTACTACAACACATCTCAAACATCATGAACATCTCACTAGCGACCGGGTACTATCCCGACACGTGGAAAAAAGCCACCATAACAACGATCCCTAAGAAACAAACTCATAGAACAAATCAAGATAATTTCCGCCCCATCAGTCTGTTAAGCTGCCTTGGCAAACTGATGGAGAGAATGATCTCCAACCGTCTCCTACATTTTTGTGAATCAAACAACATCCTTTCAGAATTTCAAAATGCCTCCAGAAAAAATAGACAAACAACAGATCACCTCACGCGACTCACCGAATCAATCTACAAAGCTTACAACAACAATCAAGTAACCATCGGGGTATTCCTAGATGTCAAAAAAGCATTCGACAGCGTATGGCACAACGCCATCATATACAAACTAAATCACCTGCAAATAAATCCCACGATAGTCAAATGGATCTCAAATTTCTTAACCAATAGAACAGCACAAGTAAAAGTCAATAAAACTATATCCAAATTATTTAATATAACGGCAGGAGTGCCCCAAGGATCAGTCCTCTCTCCACTTCTATACATAATTTTCGTCAGTGATATACCTTTTCCAAATCTAACATACACACACAATTCACAATACGCAGACGACATCGCAATCTGGAGCACCTCCAGAAACCCAGTAATGGCCATGTCTCGCGTACAAGAATCATTAAACAACGTCTCAACATGGAGCAACAAGTGGAGAGTCGTGTTAAACCCAACAAAAACACAAGCAATTACCTTCTATAGGAAACTTAAGAAGCAAAGAAAAAATCTAGAGAAAATAAAATTATCACTTGGAAACACAACCATTAACATGAGCAAAAACATCACATTCCTTGGCGTCACTTTCGACACAAAACTAACATGGAAAAAACATATAAACAATATACACTCATCAACCAGAAAAAGGATTTCATATCTAAAGACCATAACTGGCAAACAATCGAAATGCGCACCAAACACCATTATACAAATATACAAGGCTTACATCCGTCCACTAATAGAGTACGGATGTCAAGTAACATACAATATGTCAAATAACACACTCCAGAAAATCCAAGTGCAGCAAAACAGGATATTAAAATCCGTATTTAGCCTACCATCATTTACGCCAACAAACTATCTACACCAAATTAGTAATTTACTAACTACAAGAGATAGAATAACAGAACTTTCTCTCAAATATTATCTGAAAGCAGAAAATAGAAACAAACTAACGGCATCACTACACAAATTATCAAGTGCACCAACAAAATACATTTCACCTTACAACATATTTCAAGAATCACAATCTACTCAACAAAGAATCTAAATAAATAAAATCCATGTCATTAACACGAATTCCTTTTTTTTTTCTCAGATACAGGGCACACGAGAGGCAAAACTTTCGGCGCCTGTCCTGTGAAAGTGGGTTTTCTCGGGGCACTCCCGTTTCCCCCACATCAAAATCTTCAAGCATTGGATTTATAGATCCCAGCCTAGGCAACTCTTTTGCCAGACCCTGATTCGTGCCGTTTGAACTGTTTTGTTTTGATCTGGATTTGAATAATATTCATGTTCACATCTGCTCAATCTCTTCCTTTCGGGACAGGTCCCGGTCTTCCTTTCCGCTGCTGCCTTTGCCTCCACCCAAGACAACATTTAGAAGAGACATCCTCCACCCAAATAATCAAGAATACTAATAATAATTAATTTATTTAAATAAAAAAAACAAAAACCCACTTAATCTTAATAACAATCCACGAAAGGGGACGAAGAGGAACCACAACGTTCCTGAACACCCCGGTTGGGGAGAGAACTCTTCTGATTTCTCTCTCTCTAAACTGAACCCCTGCCACGTTAGTTTAGTTAGCTAATATTTCTAATTTAGCCATGTTGTTAATCATTTAGAAGTCTTACAGAAAAGGGAACATTATTACTGTCCATGAAAACAAATTAATTCGTCAGAGATAGACATTTTAGAAACAATTAAACAACGTAAGGGTAAAAAAGGCATTAGAAGAGGAGAATACCATTAAGGAAGTAAAGTTTCATTAGTAACAGCAAGATTGTTTTAATTAATCATAGTAAATTGTAGCATAAACAGTATGAAACAATGGTTTTAACAACAACTCGTGAACCAAATGGGTAATGATCAGCCACTTCAAATTCCATTCCAAATATAATTTCTGAGCTTCATATCTTAGAAGTCAACAAGTGGTCAGCAGAAATGAATCCAGAATTTGGAGAAAAAGAAATAAATTATTTGTAAATGTTTCAAGTTATCAAAAATATCCATGGTATACAAAGACTTTCCAGACACATGTGGGCGTTATATTTTTTCAGATCTGATTTTTTTCATTCGGGGCTCAAAAGTTATCGCATGCAGTTCTTACGAACTATAGAACGGGGTCTAAGAAGCATGAACTTTATCATTACGAAAACAAGGTATAGGCTGTTAATTAACTATGTGAGAAATCTCGTGTTATCACTTTCACATCTCTCTGATTAAAAACTAGTAACCAGACGACTATGTACACACATGACTAAACAACTGATATATGAACAACAGAGGTAAAGTCCAAGGAACTCATTATGGACCAAGTTGGAAATCCTGTTATCCAGGAATTCAAAACGTTATGGTGAGAAAAAAGTATTATTTATTGTAACATTTTCAAATGTAGATTTCAATTACTATTTACAGCTACTGTTTCTGAAATATGTGTTTTTATAACACAGCATAATGTTTTGGACAATATGAGACCCATTGGTTCATCTCGATTGTTCCATCAGCTAAACTAAATTATAATAATTAAATTTAAAAAATTAAAGTCAGTCTTTATCATTCATATGCTTATCGAGCTTTATTTTAAATGCACTTAAAGTTACTGCCTCTACAACATCCGAAGACAACCTATTCCAAAGGGGAACTATCTTGTTAACAAATAGTCTTTCATTTTTAAATATGATGAAATAGCACTATCAGTTTACAATCTTAAACACTTCAATCAGATCCCATTTAACTCTTCTTTTCTCAATAGGAAACAGTTTTAACGATTTCCTTCTTCCCTCATACGAAAATCCCCTCCATTCCAAGGATCATTACAGTAATCTTCCTCTGAATCCTTTTCATCAATTTCCTGTCTTTCCTGAGGTAAGGGGCACGGCACTGCCAGGTAAATAAGGCACTCGACTCGTAAACCGAGAGTCGGGGTTCGAATCCCCGTCACACCAAACATGCTTGCCCTTTCAGCTGTGGGGGCGTTGTAATGTAAATCCCATTATTCGTTGGTAAAAGAGTAGCCCAAGAGCTGGCTGTGGGTAGTGATGACTAGCTGTCTTCCCTCTAGTCTCACACTGCTAAATTAGGGATGGCTAGTGCAGATAGCCCTCGTGTAGCCTTGCAAGAAATTCAAAAACCAAACCAATCCTTAGGTAAGTCGCCCAACACTGAACATAATATTCGAAATGTGATCCAACGAGTAATCCGTACAATGACATTATTAGGTCTTTAGAGATGTATTGAGCATTCCTATAGATACAACCTAGAATAACATTATTATATTTCATATTGGCTTTATAGATTGACCACAATTTCTTTCTTTCATGACACCGTTAAGGTATTTCCATCCCAATTTATTTATAATTCAATGATAACCCACATATATTATCTTGTATTTATTATAATTAAAACCCGTATACCCTTTATTCCTCCAACTTACTAACTGGTTTATATCCTTTTCTAAATCAGCAGCATCCTCTTTACGACCAGTAACACCCATGGTCCTAAGACTGGGTCCTAAGGTACACGATTTGTGACATTAATACTGAACTTCATTTGTCACAACCCTCTGATTGCTTCCATCCAACCACTCTTCTATCCAATTTGCTGATTTATCCCACATAGCCATAGAGATAATTTTTACAAGCCTTGCATGTGACACTTTGTCAAATGCTTTTTCGAAAATCCAAGTTCACTAAATATACACTTTTACCCTCATCTACCTAAACAAAGACCTTTTCAAAGGATATCAGAAGGTGTGTAAGGCAATATTTGCCTTTATTGAAACCATGCTGACCATCCAGTAAATTTATAAACTTTGCTAAATGCCTTTCCAAAGCATATTTTGTCAAACTTTCCAACCTTTTCTCCACAACTGATGTGAGACTAATAAGCTTATAATATTATAATGGGCAACGCCTGTTACCTTCTTGTTAACAAGGAGTTACGTTAGGTTTGTTATGAATGGTGACATAATAAATATCAATCACTTATTTATTTATCACTACATCAGTGGGAAAATAAGTTTGAAGTTACAAAAACTTTTACCAGAACAAGGGATTTTAATGTTTTCAATCTTCATTTATCAAGTGAACTCGAGTTCCCCAGTGGCACAGTAGTATATTTGTGGAGTGACCCAGTGGCGTAGATTTACAAGCCCTGAATCGGGACGTTTGAGTTAATATTTGCTTTGACATCTGCTTTTCTGGACGGGACCTGGCCGCTTTCTTCGGTGCTTTCTTTGGCTCGTTCATAAACAATAATAAGAATGCCCTCCTTTACATAAAAAGAGTTTAAAAGTTAGGAGAGAAAAAAAAGCTAAATTCAATAGCCTTACAACGAAGGTTGAAACGTTGTTCGCTCCTCTACATAAAAAAAAATTCAATCCAAACCAGCCGTTTTCCCATATATATTTTTGTCTTCCCTCTGTTTTTTCCAATTTGAAATTAGGGAAGGTCGGGCACAGTTTCTTTGTGCAAAGAAAATAAAACAAGTAAAAAATTTTACTATTGTATAATACTAAAATATATACGCACGTTTTCTCTTGTATAAATCCTTTTGAAATTTCTCGTTTTTCTCTTTTAAAGAAAAGTATTATAATTTAAATCACAAATTCAATGTGTAAAATAAAAAGTCATTATTTCAAGGTATGTTATCAATCTGGCAAAGGAGCAGAAATGCTCTGAATCTTATTTTCAATTATTTTAAATCTAATATTCTCTGGGGAAATAAATCTACTCTGACGCTATTTACTTCTCTTTAATATAGGTTTGACAACAAGCCAATGAGCAGCGAGCCCCATTGAACAGATTATTTGGTATTTCAACATTAATCTGATGAATTTCTTTTTTGCGGCGTTCATAAAACACGAGTGTCAATATATCTGTGGATAGACATTTTAAAATGTTAGAAATATTTTGTGAATTAATACACCTCAGACATTGTTGATATGGTTACATCATATCAGGGACCATCTTGTAAATCAATCAATTTCCTAACAGCTACCATCAATAATCATTAACGTGTAACAGCGGATGTGAATAATCAGGTAAACATGGATTCGAAATCAGTAAATCACTGTATGTTAGGACAAAACTTCACTGCTTCTTCGGTAGAGGGTGCTGAATTCATACTGAGTATATACTTTCACGTCGTGTTTACGTAAGCTAAAAAATGAAACGCTTCATCTAAAGCCAAAATAAATATAACTATGCATAATCGAGACTTAGAAATGTCGTCAAGTTATTAGAAAATGTTTTAATGTTGTTTTCCAATTTCAAACATTACCTTATATTTACACTCGCCCACCACCGGAGGGCTTAGTGTCTGTTTTGTTTTGTTTTTGAATTTCGCACGAAGCTACTCAAGGGCTATCTGTGCTAGCCGTCCCTAATTTAGCAGTGTAAGACTAGAGGAAAGGCATCTACTCATCACCACCCACCGCCAACTCTTGAGCTACTCTTTTATCAATGAATAGTGGGATGGACCGTCACATTATAATGCCCCCACGGCTAAAAGGGCGAGCATATTTGGCGCGACGGGGATGCAAACCCACGACCCTCAGATTACGAGTCGCACGCCTTAACGCGCTTGGCTATGCCGGGCCAGGACTTAAATTCTAGAAGTTGAAGCTCAGTAGCTGCTGTGAATATAACATGGATGGCTATCTATACATTTTTTTTTTACTTAGCAACATAAAAATAAATATATGTTATGAATACATATATATTTGTAGAGAAAATTAATACTGATACAGTTAAGTAAACTCAATTACTTTGAAGAGCAGTCACCTTCCTACAACTATCTGCAGGCAATGAAGAGTGATATAGATTTGAGACGTTGTCAGCTTTAGCACCCATATCTCGCTCTCTTAATTTCTAATTTTCTTATGTGAGACTAGCGAATTGGAAGTTAATATTTACAAACGGTGTATCGCCACCGCAATATGGATCCTACTCTTTCAGTCACCTCCAAAACCATGGATATATTTTATAGTCCCACGTTGTAGCTTGTACTCTAGGATACCCTTTTAAAAAAGTCATGTTAATATGTTTTTGGTTTATGGCTTGAATATTTTATATAAATAAGGTAATACCATTTGGAGTAAGTAAGATAAAACGTACCTCTTGAAGTTAGCATTCCTACTCCAAGTATTGCAGAGGCACTTCTTAACACGTCATTAGCAAAGTGATAGTTTACTGTGACTGTTGTGCTTTATATGCAGTAGCTTATTTTAGAATCAACCTTTTTTTTTTTCTACTTAGCCCACCAATGGCACAGCGGTATATCTGCGGGCTAACACCGCTGAAAACCAGGTTTCGGTACCCGTGGTGGGCAGAGTACGGATAGCACATTGTTTAGGTTTGTGTTTAATCCTAGATAAAAAATAACTTTCTGTTTAATAGAGGCTTGTGCTATAAGTTAATTAACACAAGTATTGTGTAATTTCACAGACTTAGGTGAGCTATAACATGGTATTTGTAGCTATTTAGACACACAAATGGTAAATGTAGTTTGTTTCAATGTACTGTTGTGTTGAGAAAACGCTTTTTATTATTTACTTGTATAATGGATAAAATTCAACACAGAGTTTGTGCATCAGCCGACACATTCGTGTTATGTTTTATTGGTCTACAACGGTCATATCATGTTAAACTGAAGTTGTATTGTAGCCATTCAAACGAAGAACATCCTGCTTCGGTTTTATTTTTTACAGTGAACTGCCAAAATAAACAAAAAAACATTATTTGTTTTAGTTCTCATTAAACAGAATTAAAGCAATATCGAATCAGTTTAACAATAAAGTTATTTTTGGAGAACAGTACATCAACTGTGTGTTGTGTAGTACATAGCTTTGAGCTTAATATCTATAAAAATTATTATTTGAAAAACAAATCGCTGTTATTTTGATAAAAGGCTTAACGTTTTTCTTTTTAATAGAAACTTTGTTAATGAATATATTTTGATGAATGAATATTTTACTGAATATCAGAAGTTATTTTTATCTCTTAATGAATAATACAATTAATAAAAATTAAATCCTTGATACCAACACATTAAAGATGCATGTAGTTTTTAAGTACTTAAGGAGAAGCTTATAATGTTAAAATTATTCTTTAATTATATATTAGGATTAATCACTTTGTTTATATTTACTTTGGCTTAGCATCACGAATTCGTTAGTAGTGCCATCTATAAGAAATAAGTTCTATTTTTATAGAGTTTAGGGTTTGAACTATATGCGATTTGTTGTTTGTTTTTTGTGTTGTTTTTTTCAAGAAAGTCCAGTTAAGCTTTATTCAAGCAGCAACAAAAAGCAAAATTCAAGAACTCAATTTTAAATTCAAGTGCTATACAGGATAATTACATTTGATAGTTTACACTACCTGCTTTATTTCAACATTTGTATATTATAAATTTTGTCTGTTAATTAGCAAAAATGTACAATACAGTATAACTTCATGCAAGATTCAACATGGCTTCTGTTTTATGATAATTAAATCCAAGTAGTTCAGTGGTAAACTGGAGGGTTTATAAAGCAAAAATCGGGGTTGGGTACCCGCAAAGGACACGAGTAGATTGCTCAATGTGTAGCGATTAAACACAAAAACAGCAGCACATATAGCCTTTTGTGTATCTTTGTGCTGAATTCCAAAACAATCAATTAATGAAGACCATCGAAACTTTAATTAAAAGAAAAATTAATAAAAATGGCTGGAGAAACATGGTAAATTAATCAGGTTATGTTTCAGAACATTTTGATATACAACCATCGTTATACATTTAGATTACAACTTTTACGCAACTTTATAACTGAAATCAAAATGATACAATCGTTCGTTTTACATTTTTATGCCACATAATATTATTTAAACAACGGAAAGAAACTGACTCCGAAACATTAATTAACCAAATACATTTTTAACTTTTAAACCATTGTCTTTTGATGATTTTTATAACAATAGTTCTACATTGTTTGTTGATTGTTCTAGTGATATTTAAAACTTATAAAAGGAGTAATGAATTCAAATATCGTCTTTCACTTGAACACAATATAATGACTTATTACGTATTAGGGGCCCCGGCATGGCCAGGTGGGTTAAGGAGTTCGACTCGTACTCTGAGAGTCGCGAGTTTGAATCCAGGTCCAACCAAACATGCTCGCCCTCCCAGCCATGGCGGCGTTATAATGTGACGGTCAATCCCACTATTCGTTGGTAAAAGAGTAGCCCAAGAGTTGGCGGTGGGTGATGATGACTGCCTGCTCTCCCTCGAGTCTTACACTGTTAAATTAGGGACGGCTAGTGTAGATAGCCGTCGAGTAACTTTGGGCGAAATTCAAAAACAAACAAACAAAACAATACGTTTTAGGTCACTATACCACTTAGAATCAAAACTGGTTGTTCACCTGTTTGACAAGAAAGTTGCCTACAGTGACTGGCAAGTAAATTCCTCTACTTTAACATGACTCAACAAGTCAGTAAGTTAAACATTTCTTTATATTGGGGCTCGTTCCAAATAACAATTAAATAAAAATCGTCAAAGTGAATAGCAAACAATTGCTATTCTGTATATCACACGTTTTAATATATAATCTCGTTAACGTCTATAATCTCCATTATAAATAAAATAAGCTTAACAAAATGGGAGAGTACAAATGATAGATTTACCAAGTACAAGTATTTAAATCGCTTTTAGTGTTTTTAAGGTTTTTGTAATAGTTGTTTTTATTATTCCAAACATGAAATATAATATAATATAATACTGAGAAGTTTGTTTTTTTAATTAACGTATTTGTTAATTTCCTCCGTTCAGAAAATTCACAGGTATTTAAATACGTCAGCCAGCACGGTAGCTGAATTTATTCCTTTAAAGTGAAGCACAAAGCTGTACAGTAGACTACCCGTGTTCTCAGCACCACGGATACTGAAACCCGGTTTCTAGGACCGTAAGTCGGTAAAACGCGTAACACTGTGCCACAGAGAAGCTGATTACTGAGTGCTTGAACTATTTTGTTAAATAGCTATTAGAATAAGATAAAAAAAATATTATAAGTCTACGGATTTACAACGCTAAAATCAGGGGTTCGATTTCCCTCGATGGACTCAGCAGATAGCCCTATGTGTCTCTGCTGTATGAAAACATAACCAAACCCTTAACCTTTTATTTAGTACCATATGAATGATGTATTTTAGAGACAGTATTATAAAAACTCAATGATCAGTGTATCATGTAATATTTTTCATTTCAGGCATGCAGTAAAACAACTGACTGTAAGTTATCGTAACGTTATTTTTTTTGCTATTTCTTTTTTTAACTTTCACATAAAAATTTCATTAAAAACATTAATAACGATGTCTCGTGAAAGACCAAAAATAATTTTAAATATAAAAAGGTTATTTTATTATATGTTGTCACCAAACCTGGTATACAGTCTTTGTGTCCCCGTTGGATGATATTGGGAGTTGAAGGTCACATCCGAATACCGACAACCCAGTGTTTCTCTCTAAGAACCCTAAAAGTACATGCCTAATTTGGTGACAATCAGTTCAGCAATTCGCCAGTTAAAAGTAGAAACATTTACATGCAGACTTTTTGTCAAATAATGGTTTAAGTACATAAACAGTCACTTATTAGTCGTTTGGCACATCGGGGAGATTTAGTCCCCTAAACGCAGACTTCACCACTTTGTCAGTTCTAAAGTACGACTGAGAGGTTTCTTTTGTTGTTGTTGTCACCCGCTGATACAGCGGTAAGTCTACAGATTTATAACACTAAAATTAGGGTTTAGATTCCCCTCAGTAAACTCAGCAGATAACCCGATGTGGCTTTGCTAAAATAAAAACAAACAATATATTTTGTTTTCAAACACAAAACTATACAAACGGCTATCTGTGTTTTATGGATCAAACACCAATTTTTAGTGTTAAGAAAACCTTCATGTTCACCGTTAAGCCATCAGGGGATTCAGTTAATAAAAACTAACAGCTCACAACAATTTTCAGTCCCACATTAAACTAGTCAATTATTTTCTAAAATGTAATTAAGTGTTATGAAATATCTTAGGTAGGCTGCTGATTTAGAAGTAGTTGTCAAGATTTAAAAACTAACGATTGGCTAACACAGTTTTTATGTTAAAATTGGTACTTGTTTCTATCGTAACTAGCCTTAGTAAACAACACGAAACCTGTAATAAAGAGATAAAATCTCTTCTCAGAAGAAAAAATACAGTAAGTCATCATAATATCAATCATTGTTGACCTATTGGCTGAATTACTAGAAGTAAAACAGCCGTGGAGTTATGTCAAAGGAATACGTTTACGTTGGACGAAAATACAGCGAAAGTAAATGACTTTAAGAACATGTTTCTTGATCTGTTTTTCTCTTCTTTTTTCCTTTTTTTCTGTACTAGGACAACGATAGAAACAATTAGTTAGGACGTATCAAGTTATGTACGATTTATACCAGTACTTTCCACTTAATTAACTTCAAGTACACCGCTACTAATTAATGTGCAATCCAAATATTTTAGTTATAACTTCAAAATATTTCTAGAGGGAGAAAACAAAATAGACGAGTGTACAAAAAAGTTAAGTAGTAGAGAAGATTACCGAAGTTTGTAAGAAAGTTTATAGAAGATCAAAAAGGTGCAGAGGTTACAACAGAAAATCAGAAAATATATAGAATAGCAATGAACTTCAGGTAGGTGCACAGGAGAGTGCTAAGAAACATCGATAATATATGTAGCAGATTAAATAAAAGCAATGAATTGTTTTGAATTTTGTGGAAAACTACACGAAGGCTATCTGCGCTAGCCGTTCTTAATTTAGCAGTGTAAGACTAAAGGGAAGCCAGCTAGTCATCACCATCCACCGCCAACTTTTGGGGTACTCTTTTACCAATGAACAGCGGGATTGACCACAACTCATAACGTTCACTCGGCTGAAAGGGCGAGCATTTTTGGTGTAACGCGACCTTCGGATTACAAGTCGAGTGCCATTTCGGGTTCTAAAGCCATGGAGATATACAGGAAAGTGTAGAGAAAAATCAAATACGTACACAGTAAAATTTAGAGAAAGTCAAGCAGTTACACAGGAAAGTGTAGAGAAAGTCAAGCAACTACACAAGAAAGTGTAGAGAAAGTCAAGCAACTACACAAGAAAGTGTAAAGAAAGTCAAGCAGCTATACAGGAAAGTGAAGAGAAAATCGAGAAGTTATAAAAACGAAAAATTTAGGAAAACAAAAAGCTACATAAAAATATAGAGAAAATCAAAACCTACGCAAGGTAACAGGGAAAATAAAAGAGGCAGTGAAATAAATGTAAAGAGTACAAAAATATTGGTTAAAATATAGTTGATGTTAATGTAGATAAACACAGACATTTATTCACATAAAACATTCAAACAATATAAAGAATGAACGAAACTTTACAAAAAATGAAAAGCTAGACAAAAACACAGGGTATTAAAGTGTGTAGACAAACTAAACTATATATATCGAACATTGCAAAAAATAATTAAAAAGTACATGGAAAAGGGTAGAGACAAACAGGAAATTACAAAAAAGATACGGTGTAGAGATAGTAACAAATCTGTATAGAAGTATACAGACAAACTAAAACGTTACACAGGAAAGATTATAAAAAAAACACTTACACATAGAAAAAACGTATATGAAATCAACCATTTATACGGTTTGATTTGTTTTGAATTTCACGCAAAGATACACGACGGCTTTCTGCGCTAGCCAACCCTAATTTTGCAGTGTAAGACTAGAGAAAATGTAGCTCGTCATCACTGCCCACCGCCAACTCTTAAATTACTCTTTCACCAACGAATAGTGGGATTGATCGTAACATAATAACGCCCTCACAGCTGAAAGAGCGAACATGATTGGTGCGACGGGGATTCGAACTCGCGATGTAGAATGTCTTAACCACGTGGCCATGACGGGCCGAAAGTGACACTTAGAGAGATAGTTGTATATATATATTCATGCTGAGATATTTATTGGACTTTTCTTTCTCAACTTCCCTTGTAGTATATTAGAGAAAAATTGTTTATTTTACACAGTTCTTAAAATTTCACATCGGCATTCAGTTATCAGTCTTCGTATGTTTTAAAATGTCATTTTGAGAAGAAGAAAAAAGTCATTAAAAATAACGTTTCTGTTAGTGATAGAATTCACCAAAAACAGGACTTTTTCCGTTGACTGATTGAAAGAAATGGTTTGAAGACAGAAGCATGAAAGCAAAAACCTCATAAAGAAAGTCGCGCGTATAATTATGTATTTGTTGTTGTTTATTTTATAAATGTGTTTATTTCTTCTCATCTCAGCTTTATATACAGGAATGATTTTGCTGTACCATGCCGAATAAATTGATTTGGATATCTTCCGTTTATAGGATTTATAACTGTCAAAAACGCTCACTTTGGTAGAGTATTTTTTCTTTTTTATGGCGCTCAGTAAACTGACAACGAACAGTGGCAGTCATCGGAAAAATCTCTGCAGCTAGTTAGCAAACTCTAGAGCTCTATTTTTCTAAATATACACATTGCATCGAAACCAAAACTTCCCTCCAACAATGCATTTCAGTCATTTTCTCACGTTTAAAAACAAATACAATGCAATATTTTTCAGGGAATAACACATGAAATGTCAAAATATGATTATCAACGGCACACTGGACAATCATGTTGCATTGCATACACGCTCTTATCCATGGCATTGGGTTGAATGTGCATATTTTATTTATTCATCACCATGTTTAGTAAATTTACCATTGATATATTTCAACGGAATTCTGCTAGTTTATATGTAATACAACTGTAAGTACTTAAGAAACACAAAATTAAGAACAAAAGTCTCTATTGAAGAATAAACACGTATAACATAAAATAATGTAGAATGAAAGAGCTAAAATAGTGGTTGGATTAGACAAGAACGAATAACTTAATAAAAGACCTGGCATGGGCAGGTGGGTTAAGGCGTTCAACTCGTAATCTAAGAGTTGCACCAAAACATGCTCGCCCTTTCAGCCGTGTGTGCGTTATAATGTAACGGTCAATCCCACTATTCGTTGATGAAACAGTAGCTCAAGAGTTGGTGGTGGATAGTGATGACTAGCTTCCTTTCCTCTAGTCTTACACTACTAAATTAGGGATGGCTAGCACAAATAGCCATCGAGTAGCTTTGTGAGAAATTCAAAAAACAAATTAACGAACTTAATACAAAATTGTTTTCATTTGTTATCTTACAAGCAGAACTATAAGTGGCAAAAAAAACTGGATATGGACCGAGTAATTACAAAAATATCGTGACAAAAATACTTACCAAACGAAAACAGAATTTGGAGGATTTGTTTTTGTCCTTTGAGAGCCAAATGAGCTTTGTTCGTGTCTGATTGTGATCTTGTATTTTCTGTATTTATTCCCGTGTTACTGATAGAGAAATTTAGTGGTTTATAATGATAGCTATACCTCGAATCGTTTCTTCTGATATTGTGTCCACAAACAAACGCAGGTATGGAACCCCTTCCTGACTAGGTGCCTTTTGTTTAAATCTATAAACTATTTTCCTTACTTCAAATACAGTAAATCACATAACTTACTACTACCAGCGTTACCCGAGGTTTCCTAAGTTTCAAAAACCTTACTTTCTCTGTATTCCTGTTCTATATTCGACAGATAAACATATTTTTTTAAATTTATAACAGAAAAACAAACAATAGCTAAAGGTTTGACTTTTGAAAATAAGCTACGAACCTGATATAAATAAGGGTTTCATTATGAATGGTGTTTTGTTTGTTTGTTTTTATTTCATTTGCAAGGATTAATAGTCCCTTGTGGAAAATATTTAGATTTTCTTACAGACGTATTGACTAATAGGATAAGCCTAAATCTATTCCTCCCGGCCCGGGGTAAGGCCAGATGGCTGGGGCTCTCGACTCGTAATCATAGTTTCATGGGTTCTAATCCTCGTTACACTAAACATATTCGCCCTTTCATCCAAGAGGACGTTATAATGATATGATTAGTAGCACTATTCGTTAGAAAAAAAAAGAGTAGTCCAGAAATTGGTGGTGAGTAGTGATAACTAGCTGCCTTCCATCTATTCTTACACTGCTAAATTAGGGACAGTTAGTGCAGATAACCCTGTGTAGCTTTGACTGAAATTCAAAAAACAAACAAAATATTTCTTCTATCCTCCGTTATCTCTTCTCAAATATTAAAACTTCAAACGCAAATAATTATGAAATACCATGTTGAATTTGCTTTCATATAAATTTAATATATTTTTATGAACATGATACTGTATTTACATTATGGCATTGATGTTACAAAACGTATAAAAAAGAATATAGACTTCCAGGTATCGAACCACTGTAGAAATAAAAAATAGAGTAAAATACGTTTGGTAACATAAATTTAATCCTATTTTACACAATAAGTATCACAATATAAGCCTCACTTTTGTTTTTCTTTCACGTTGCCTATTTTATGGCAGACGACTTAATTTTATTTTATAAGCTAGGCCTACTGTTATTTAGGTCAGTACAAAGTACAATACAAAACTAATAGTCATTATTTAATAACTTGATTAAAAGGAAAGTAAAATCCATTAAATTTCTAAAAACCACAACGAAACATTTTTTGTTTGTTTATTCCACTCTAATAAAAAAGTACAAATTTAACATTTAAATCTATTTGACTCTGACCACTAATATATGTCTAATATCAAGTTTTATATAAAACACCTCTCGGACCCACAGATAAATCCTGTCTAGCATCTTCTTTTTGTTTGCATTGTTAGATCACACTATGTAACACAAATTTTGTTTCTGGATAGTGTGTGTTATTTCTTAATTTCTTATGTTATGAAAGTACAGAAAATGGCCATTATTTCCTTCAAACTTTGCTTTTGTGACCTGGATAATGTAATTTAAAAATTAACCTATTTTCTATGTAAAAACGGGCAAATTTGCACATTTTTACTCACATAAGGTTTGAATATAACAACATATGAATCAAGGTATACATGTATTTATACTAAAATTGTACAAAAATGTTTAGAAGTGAGTCGTTTCTCGAGATTTGCGACTGTAATGTAAATCACTTTCACGTCAGCCCTCAGATATAGTCTCCCATCATGTTTTCGTTATGTGTTCCGTGGTAGCGGCGTTCAAAGTCCAGTACATCTTGTTAGAAGCGCTCGTCTTGTTCCTCTGAATATGCTTCCATGTTCTCCTTGAATTGATCAAGATGAACATCAAGAATATGGACTTTCAGGGACATCCTGCTCATTTTGCCGTAGTTCTTCACCAGAACCTCAACCAGTTCCAGATAAGTTTTCGGCCTTATGATTGCGCAAAAAGAAGAGAACCACTGCGACAAGTTTCCCCATGTTTTTTTCCTTCCTTCTGAGCTTCTTGGGAAATTCTGTACAATCCAAAATCTTCTTTGTTTGTGGGCCAACGAAGACACCAGCTTTGGCCTTTGCCTCAGGCAGCTTAGGGAAGAAATTTCGAAGGTACTTAAAGGCTGCAGACTCCTTATTAAGAGCTGTGACAAATTGTTTCATAAGACCCAGTTTTATGTGCAGTGGTGGGAACAACACCTTCTGAAGGTCCACTAGTATCTTACACTTGATATTGTGCCTTCCCACAGAGAACTCGTCCATTGTGGCCAGTGCTTCCTTTCCTGGTATAGTGCACTGCAGTGTCCCTGCTGACCAAAGGCAAAGATAACAGGGAAACTTGGTAAAGCCACCTTGAAGATCCATCAGGAATGTCACCATTCTAAAGGCTCCAATAACCTAACAGTCATATTTATCATATTTAATTAGCAAGGTCTTGACGCTCTTGTATTCCTCTTTAAGGTGCACCGAATGATTCAGGGAAGAGACGGATACTTATTCCCGTTGTGGAGCAGCACAGATTTGAGTCTTCTTCAACATTCTAGAAAGTTCTTGAAAATGCTTGTAAGTTCGAGAAAATTCTCTGTCAGCTACTCAGCACTAAATCTATCTAGAATGTTCTGAAGACGGGCAAATTTGAAAATTTCATTACCCATGTTACAAAACCAAAGTAGGAAGAGAAAAGTAGGTGTTTTCCATTTATTTTAGGCATAAGCAATTGAGATATAACACTTTCTGCCCAGAAACAAGAAAAAGTAAAAAATTTGTTATGTAGTATCATAAATCCTTAATGCTCTGTTGTTGAAACACCAGTTGTTGTTCTGGATACAATAAAGCTTCATTAAATATTACTCTCTAACCATATGTCTTCTACACTCTAATCACCATTCTCTTCCCAATAAAGTTCCTGCCCCTGCGAAATATGTCAAATCTGATAAATAGGCGTTCCAGCTCTGGAGAAACAACCTGCTAGACTCGTCTTGCTTCAGCATACAAGTCTTTATGAAATGTTATAGCAAGGTTCTTTTGACGAAGCGTTCAGGTAAAATCTTTTTCCAATATTTTTTATGTATTCGTACATTATGTCTTTTCCTGGTGTCAGGATCATGGTAGAGAAGCCTAGCTTGGTAGGCTGCATTTGCATTGTTACCAGGGTATTAAATTCACTAAAACTGGTTCTGTTTACTTCAGATATTTTTGGTGCATTTCTCATAAAACTTTAGGTCATATCACGTCCATGACGAATCTTGCATTACTATGCACAGTGTATGAAAAGAAAATATTTGACCTAGCCTTTCTGACACTTGTTTGATTTGTTTTCTTATTTCTCCAGTTGAATTCTGTCAGCTTGATGCCAGTGGCGTCTCAAACCCGTTTCCTGACATCTGCAGTACGTAAAAAGTGACGCACTAGTTTGTCTGGTGACACAGCATGCCCTGTCTGATAAAAGGTAATACTTATCACGTGAACAAAGTTTCTTCCAGTAGATGTAAAGTGTCTATAACGTCTGCAACACTGGTAATATGTTAATAGGTATAACTATCTTATAACTGTGATCTTATTTTGAAACAATTTCATTATAGAACATTGTGTACCAATTTCTTCACACTTTCGATAGCTGATAACAGCATGACGCATGAGCAGTGTGATTACTTCCCGCAAACCTTTTTTCTGAATCTAATGTTCGTTGGCATTTTTTTACAACCACGGGAATGTTGTGTATATATATCAAGTGCAATATGCAACAACTTTTGCCCAATACTGTCTTTCATATCATTACCTAAGAACTCAACCAAGTCATCCTGTTCAGCAAATTGACTCTGGGTTGTGTGAACCAGTAAAGAAATGCCTCTATCTTATTTGAAACAAACATTTATCCTTCGTGTAGTCAGCAATATTCTTTTAAAACCAGAATGGTAGCACCATGATTCAGTCCCTTGTAGTAGTATCTGTAATTTCAATACTTTAATCTGCGGTGTTTGCAAAATTGGACAACATTTCTCGTAATTCTGCTGTAGAATTGATGAACTGAGAAATGTCCAAAATTGACTTTTGTTTTCTCGATTTGGAGATAGATGGCACCCTATTTGCTGATTTCTTGTCAAGTATTATGTTTTTTCAAATTGAAACCCTTGTGTTACTCAGCACTTTCTTTGGTTACTCCTTTCTCAGAAGAGCGCTTTCAGAAAATTTCAAAAAGACTTGACTTTTTTATAATCTCATTTTTCCTTAGAGTATAAAGTGTTGAATTTGTTTAATTAATCTATCAAATTATACATTGGACGAGAGACTTTCTATAGCAGATACCGACATAGGTTTATTTCTTCATTTAAAATTCTCCTAACCATAACATAATTTTCCCCTCACTTTGTTTGTCTTTCGGATTTCAGTAAATAAATTAAGAAAGCGATTTGTTTGTCAGTTCTAATTACACCTTTCCAGTTGCCATATTAGGCATAGCGACCACTTTATTATTGTCCGATGCTTTCTATTTTGCTTCAGCATCAACATATGTATCCAGCAAAAAATGCTATGTGCTGTTTCATATTGCTAACAAGTTCGTTGTAAAATATCATCATTTGAATATAGACTCAGCAGATCATGTCCGTAGCTTCTGGCCTTTAGTGTGCTTTTGACGTCACACATCTTAACATTTGTTGATACTTATACCTCTCCTTCGCCCACTCTTTTCTCTTATATTCTTTGTTAGATGCAGGTTCAGCCTACATCTAACAAAAACTACAAAGCAAGCTTTACATTTTATAGCCTTAAAAGTAAAATGCCTCCTAACTTAATTAAGTTGATCTCAGTTTTAATCTGTGAATCAGAAAATTATCTTTTACATGGAGGCTTTATTTCACGTTAGGCTTAGTTAGGATTTTAAACAAATTGGACTTGACGACTATTTCACAATGTCTTAGAACATGTTCATTTACATTAGATTTGGTGGGTGATCTAAAATTGAAGTGTGCTCTTGATACGTATTATATATCATGTTTTCGTAAGGTCAATACAACTTTGCTGACATCGAGGACTAGTAAATTTATAAACCACTAAAGATAAATGTAACATAAAATATAGTTTTTTAATTTAAGAACAAATATAAAAAAAGGAATCCTTAATAGATGCAGCACTTGAAATTCCTTGAAACAAGATTAGACTAAATTGATCTATGAGACCTTAGCATGATCAAATACATCAGTCCTGAGTCCAAAACTGTAATTAAATCTCCAATCGATCACGGGATGACCGAACGGTGAGCTAAAAGTTTGTACTTTAAAAAAAAAGCTCAGAGTCATTCTGTGAGCCGTTATGCCGCGTGACAATTATATCTGAAAACACATCTTCACCGTACTTGTCGGTATTTCCTATGAATAATCTATTTTAGATGTTTTTAATTGCTTCGGAAAATTTACCCATAATAGTAAACAGCAATAACAGGGTACATAGATACTCCTATTGGAACAATATTACAGAGTTTTCTCTTATTTAAATATTCACGAAATATTTTGTCAATCGTTTCAATGAGAAAAAGTTTTTTTTTCACGCACGGAAAAATCGTTTATATTAAAAAATTATTTATACGTATCTTCGTACGTACTAGATATTTTAAACATGTGATGGATTAACATTTTAAGTAAATTTGCTCTATAAACATCCGAAATAAAACTTTTAAAACTAAACAATAAATTTGTAAATCTGTTTTCTGATACATTTAATATTATAACTCCCCATCGTTGTCACAGATTAGAGTTAAAAAAAAATAGAATTTCATGATGTCGTACACTCAACCTCATTCTGTTATGTCTATTGTTTAACCATTCTAAATGTTGGAAGACTTGGTCAGAATTCCTAAATATGTCTATGATAGTAAAGAGGTCTGAACTGTTGAGGTCATTGTTTTTCATGCTGACAAAGAAACAAGCTGGATAAGGATGGCGTAAGTTTTGAAACCATAGTAACTTCATCGATCTGACCATAAAGATGACTATTCAACATAAAATGTGAATCTTTGATGCCTAAATCAATCAGTTTTAAGAAGACCAATGTTGATATGTATACAGCGGTGAAGCTGAAAAACTAATTTTTCACTTAAATGTATTGTCTCTTCCAGTGAACTCGTACAATGCACATCACTATAGAATTTCGGTTGTTGAATTTCTTGGGAAAATTCAAAATTATCTTTCAGAGCGTATCCATTTGTTGCTGTTTTTTTAACCCACCATAAAAAACAGTCAAGACATGATTATAAATTCCAATGTCAGACACGATAGGTTTTAAAAAGCATCCTTCTTTATGGACTTTTAGAAATCCACAAAAAATAACAGGATAGCTACACAGTGGCCAGCAAATTTAATGATGTAATTTAGGCGCTCAGAAAGTTAAGTAAAAACAAGAGAAATCAGATAATGGTAATATTTTTGTAATTTTGGACAAAGACTATTGCCTCCTCCCCAGTGGCACAGCGATACCTCTTCGGACTAACACCGTTACAACCCGGGTTTCGATACCCGTAGTGGGCAGGACACAAATATCCCATTGTGTGGCTTTGTGTTTATTTCTACACGAGCAAAGACTATTACGTAAATAAGGGTAATTTGAGGCATGCGGGTTTGAATCCTCATCACACCAAACATGCTCGCCCTTTCAGTCATGGGGGCGTTATAATATGGCGGTCAATTCTACTATTCGTTGGTAAAAGAGTAACCCAAGAGTTGGCAGGGGGTGGTGATGATTAGCTGCCTTCCCTCTAGTGTTACACTGCAAAATTAGGGACGACTAGTGTAGATAGCCCTCACTTTGCGCGAAAACTAAAAAAACAAACAAACGTAAAGAAAGTTGGAGAAATTGTTTGTCATTAAATTTGTGAAAATTAGTCGTGATCCTACTGATAAGAAAGTGCCCCCTTCGCTAGTAGAACGGTAAGCCTACGGATTTGCAACGCTAAAATCAGGGGTTCACTTCCCCTCGGTGGGCTCAGCAGATAGCCCGACGTGGCTTTGCTATACGAAAAATACACTAATAAGAAGAAAGGTTGACTACAGAAGTCTTTGTTAAAATGACAGAATAAAAGTTTTTTTAGTAAAGATATTGATTCATCGGATATTTAAAATGTCCAGTACGATCGTGTCTGCATCTACAAACAAGGAGTAATTTTTAAACAAAACTAGATCAGTGTTCATGAATGGATACAAAATATGTTCTAGTTAAAGACTGAGCAACAATTTCCATAAAACAGATAGTGAATGGAAAATATATGTACTGTTGGATTGAAAAAAATATGGTAACGCACATTACTGATAATACTTATAATGGAAAACATAGAATAGATATGATAAATTGTATTCAAGTGTGTATTCAATTATTTGATTTCAGTGTGCTAGCTAAACTGCTATTGAGTTTACAGAAATATGTTCTTTGGTTGTATTTCTAATGTTTCTATGTGGATTGAAAGCTCAGGACGATTACTGAGTTATATACAGAATTTAACTGTAAAATTAAGTAATTGTTGAGTGTTTTTGTTTCTCATTAATTGGTAAAAAAGAAGAGCTCAGAGTTCTATTAACAAAAACATTATAGTTTAATTTCACAAAGTTCTACAAATTACCTTAAGTAACGCTTATTAACAGGCCTAACTTCGCAGTTTATGGAATTTTTAAATTGTTATTCACTTGCTATTTGTGAGACCTAGTCAAAACACAAAACCAGTATTTACAAGACTTAACTAATCTGGAAGTAAAATGCGAAATGACAAACAAACTCCATAATTCATTCATCAATGATGTATCAGTGTCAGACTGACAGATTACTGATCACACTGTCTCATCTAATTCACTTTTTAATGCTAAAATCATTTCCAAAACTTTAAATAATGTTCTAATCATTAATGAGCCACACTTTTCATGTGACGTCAAAATGTCCCCTGGATCAACAGTAATATAATAATAATAATAAATAATAAAAGATAGTCTACGACAATATTTTCAACTGGAAATAGTGTAGAAATACTACTCGTAAACAGTTTATTTATTTACACAAATTTGTTCAATACTGCACATTTAAATTCATTAGTGCAAGAAAAGTTCCCTTCTCCAAAGCAATCGAACATTTTTTAAGCTTTTTCATTCTAATATATATATATATATATACATACATATTTACAAAGAATATTCTATTTTTTTCGTGATGAAATATCTTCCTGTGTTGCTTTTATTTACTAACATGTTTGAGATAAAATCTTGAAATATCCTTTTCTGTGTGTATTTCCAAGCTTTTCGACTTTCTCTCAAAGGACATTTACCCTCAGTTTATCTACTTTCTATCGTCACTGGATAACTTACCTATAGCTAGCTAGCTTCTCACTGAAATTTGCTCCAAGTTGCCAGACAAGTTTTGTCGCTTAAGGAAAAAATAAAACGACTTATACGTGATGCTCGTCTTTCATTTGGAAATTTAATGGATTATTTGAACCTTAACACTTGTTCTTTCAACCCAGAACTGTTTAACGCTCATTGAATACATTTTAAGCATTGATGAAGCTGACCTTTAAAGTGCCAATCGTGTGGCTTGTGTTTAACACTCAGTGTCCATTAGGTTTAGATAAAAATTTTGCTGAATTGTTTCTAAAGTCACTTATTGCCGAGCGAGTAATTAACTACTTGTAAGTAAGCACTATTTAAGTGATAGTTATAACAAGTTAAATAAAAGCAGAACATAAGCTATTAACTTTTAACATTGTTTATCTGTGAACTCTGCTCCGAACGGTTCCACCTTTCAGTCATTAAATGTATTTCACTAAACTTTGTATGTGATGTTGTCTGTCACTTGCAAATTTTACTTTTTAAAAGCCTGATGCTTACTCCTAGTAATAAGAAAATGGGGCTAATTTTTTTAATTATAATCCAACGTGTTATTTTCTAGGATAAATACCTTTTTCGTTTTAGCACAAAGCTAAACAATATACCACCCGCCTCTATCCACTGAGGAGAATCTGACCTCAGAGTAAAGCTTTGCAAGTCCGTAAGCTCAAAGCTGATCCACAGGAGAACAATAACAGATATACACTAAAAGTGTGATGTTTTCGTAAACTGCACATCGGAAAGCTTTTCGTTTATGAAGTACCAATGTAACTACTTTCATTTGTGCCACATAACGTTCTGTCGCAGCTCGTTACTGATAAAACAGTGAAGTTATTTGTGTTAAACTATGTGTTGGTAATTGGAATTTTCAGTTAAGCATTTAGCAATCCACGTTTGTTTTGGTTTGGTTTGGTTTGAACTACGCACAAAGTTACTTGAAAACTTTTAACGTAAGCCATCCCTAATTTTGCAGTGATAAACTCCACCCAAACTCAACTCTTGGGCTACTTTTTTAATAACTAATAGTGGAATTTACTGTCACTTGATAACGTTTCCATGCTTTAAAGAAAGAGTATGAACAGCGGCAGGGATTCCTGCCCGCGAGTCAGACGCCCTAATCTCCAGCCCATGCCGGGCTAGAAATTTAAAAAAGCTTGAGGGATGTAATTTGTGATAAGTACTGGAGTAGCACTTCGTATTATTTCTAGTTTAATTTTCATATTATACTTTCATTATAAAGACTGTCTTGCATTGATAGCTTAACATATGTAATTCGGACTAACCTAAACCGGCTGACCTCAATGAGACTATTAGGATTACTTTTGGGTTATCGGCTATATCCACCTTGGAGAATCAAACCTTGAATTTTAGCATTTTAATTTCATAAACTTAGTTCTGTTCTATGGTCCCGAAGGTTTTATTTCTGGATGAAAATAACTTGATTACATCAATTATGGTAAGAACGAAATAAAGCTATACATGGGCAAGCTTTTCTTAAGTCGTCCAAATCCACCTAGTTTATCATATTTACCTTATTCAGTCGTCTCAATATGGTAACAGGGGTAGCTTGACCTATGACTACCGTATACTGGCCCTCTCTCAATGTATTGAAAATTATGTTGATATATTACGAAATACAGTTTGAATCTTTTCTCCTGTTAAAAGCTGGTTCAAAAACTGAACACTACAGGTTTGGCATGATAAATTATATGTTATTGGGCGTTTTGTTTTTGTTTTTCTCACCTTCTTCAACTTTAGGTTTCTTTCTCTTCTTCTAATATAACACAGAAGAAAGACGAATGATTTAAAATAATGCTAATGTAAATACAATTTTCTGACAATTAGACTAGTCAAACAATAATGACTTTTTATAACTTTTTTTACACACAACAGCACTCTCTTCAAACAAAATGTAAACGTCCGAAATTTTGATTTTGTTAATGACATAGACGTGAAATTGGCCTCAGACAAAATTATTGTTTTTTTTTATGTATTACAATGAGATACTACCTGACTGCCAACTGTTATACCGACTTTTAGTCAGTCATCTTGCCAGTCAAGTAAGTCCCTCCTTTGACCTTCTTGGACAGTAAAACATCTGAACAGTAATCTCACTCCAAAAGTTAATAACAAAAAGTGGTATCATTATTATTTGGTTAATATTATAAATACTGTGTGAATCTGAGTGTAAAACGCAATTCATAAATAATATAGTGCTAGCATGGGATGACGTGTATACATATATATAGTAAAAACAATGTGTAATTATCTTCATTATATTCTTCCACTGTTTGGTTAACTTAGTGTTGATAATCACGAGATCAGAGTGTGAATATATGCGTGTCTAACGAACTGTAAATATAAATAATACATACACTCAATGTACTTGCTATCTTAAGCCTCTCTTCAGGAAGAGAATCTGGATTATTCTGCTCTTCCTTGTCTTATTGTTTTTGCGACCTAGATATTTTCCATTCCAGCTGCAAAACAAATAGAAACACAGATTAATTATTTCTTTCTTTTTATTCAATTCGTGAAAATGAGTCTTGAGAAAAATATTAAGAAAGATTCGAACGAATATTCATTTCTCTACCGTAATACATTATTCAGGACTGTCATGGAAGATAAATCTAGGTTGAGTTAAGAGTCTATTGTGTTTAAATGATCTGTATGTCGTCGGTAATAAGATTAGCAGAGTGTCATTTTGCACAAAGCCTTTAAGCGTACTGTATAGTCTCGGAAATATGGAATAAGCGTTTTGTTTTATTTGCTACAAGAATAGAAACAAAGCTGTTACTACTTACATTGAAGTAAGCTCTGACATGGATGAGCTAACGAGAACCTTACTAATCAGCTTCTGTGTTGTTCGTAAATTAAGCGAGCCAAATTCCCAGAACTTCTAGGACGAAACGAATGGATTATTGTAACACAGTAAACAATATAATAGAAATGTTTATCCAGGCATGAACCTCATTGTACTTGTTTAATCATCCAGCAATCGTGGAAGGAAATATGCTGAGGTCAGTAAATTATGTAGATTTGAAATCACAAAACTTTAACTGTTTAACAGTAACTGAATAATTATTTACGTTTTGCGTTCATTTTTTTAAAAGATAAATTCACAATATTAAGATAATGTTAAAATCTATATACTTTTTGTTTTTTATAATCAGTCTCTTGATTTGAAATTACAATATTCTCCAACGTGATTTTACTTCCTTTATTGAAAATATACAGAGCATTCAAAATGTTTAAGACATCAACTGGTAACAATAAAATACCTTGAATAACTCGTTTAAAATAAATAAAAACAAAAAAACAATAGTAGATATGTATGCATACAAGGCCTACAGAAAGTAAGCTTTCATTGGTATGTTATTTGGTGATTTATTTCAAAATTGTTTTACTGAAAATATTTACTGTTCAAAAAAGAGAAAAAAAAGTAAGTGTGTTTTGTTGTTGTTGTTTTTTCTTTTATGTAACATATTTTTAGTCCCCGCGAACTTGTTTGGCTACACATAAAAATTGCTCTTACATGTATTACATAACAAATGTACTAAGTCTGTTCACCATGTTTCATTATTTTCTTCTTTTTTCCAATGAGTAAATGCAAGAAATTCGACAATTAATTATTCAACATTCACTGGTTTACGATTGAGTTATACAACATGTGTCAGTAGGTTCTCAAAGTTATTGTGTCTTGGGAATTTTTCTCCTTCTTCTAGATAGTCAGGAGTATTAAGCGGTAATACTGTGTATTTCTTTTCTGTAATTTCAATATTCCTGATACATAGTTGCTATTTCCACCACTAGGAAGCAGCAGTGAATATTTCTCAAACAATTGTGTACGCAAGATTACTGTGCTGTTTGTCATTTTCCCCTTTGCCTTTTATTTCTTATAAAAAGTAGCATTTATGCGTTCTAGAATAAAATAAAAACGGTTGTTAAGGTAAAGTATGTAGTACTCTTAATTATTTGATACAAATGTCAAAAGCAACAATCACTGTGCTACAGTTGTTACTGCAAGGAAAACCCGAAATGTAGGGAAAGTCCCGTATGAGCTGGGAGCTTTAAGGAACTTAAAGAAATTAAAACTTAGGAATGATAAAGAAAATACGGAGTGTTCAGACCCATTATCCACTACTCTCGTGAGGGTTCACTGGTAAGCTGGGTTTGGTTTGATTTGAATCTCGCGCAAAGTTACTCGGGGGGCTATCTGCACTAGCCATAAATTAGCAGTGTAAGACCAGAGGAAAGGCAGCTGGTTATCACCAACCACCGCAAACTCAGGGGATACTCTTTTACCAATAAATAGTGAGATTGACCGTCACAATATAACGTCCCAACAGCTGAAAGAGCGAGCATGTTTGGTGTGACGGGGATTCGATCCCGCAACCCTCGGATTACGAGTCGAATGCCTTAACCACCTGGCAATGCCAGGTCCGGTAAGCGTGCGAACTTATAACATTAAATTTCGGATTTCGATTCCTGTAGATTATTGGAATGCTGTGCTAAACAATGAACAACTGTATTTTTTCCACGAAATTTATCAAAATGGTTGTATTTGATTTCACTTTGAATGACTTATAGTGTGAGTTAAAAACAAGATTCGGAGTTCAAAGAATAACATTTTTGTTCTTTAGAGCTTTGTTACGTTCCTGTTTCTTGAATTGTAGTTTAGAAAGAACTTCGAAAATGTTTCCAATGTTTTAAAAAGTAAATTTATAGTATTTGATAGCTAGGAAGTGCGTCAATATATTTTATGTTATTAGTATATATTTTATGTTTTAAATAAACAAATACAAAATTAAAACTGATGGAAACATCTTAAAACGTATTTTTGTCTGAAATTAAACACAAAGCTATACAACGTGTTATCTGTGCTCTGCCCACCACTGGTATCATAATCCGGTTTCCAGCGTTGTAAATCCTCGGACTGTGCCACTAATTAATAAAATAATTAACTTTCTTGTTTTTGTGTAGCGAAATAATGTTTGAAAGTCTAGTACTGTATTACTTCACATACAGTTACTTGGTTACATTGCAAAGTTTAGAATAAACCTAAATGAGTATATGAGGACAGTATGTGTGCGGCCTGTCCTTTGGGAGTATATCATTGTCATGTCACCCACGGGGTCGCCTATGTTTTCCTCGTGCATTGAACGATTACGTCAGTTAATAGCCCAAGAAGAAGTACTTCACTCGAATACAGTTGTAAATATCGGGTTAATTCACTATGTTGTAACTTACTAATCACTTTATGCATCTAATAAAGGTTAGGATTCGCATGTTCCCGTAATAGTAAATGCATAGCAAGTCAAGTTGCACTTACTGTAACACGTGCAAGCTAGTACGAATCTGGGTTCAAAGTAAAATATCTTTGTCACGTTGTATTTCATAAAGAAAGAGATGTTTATCGTGAACTATGACTACATTGAAATAAATCCCCAAACTCTGTTTTTAGAACTCCTTCCCTAACGCTTATCAACTGTTACGTATTTCATGACAAATACGTTGTAGTTGATAATAACAGGTTTAAATAAACTACGATATGTTTCATTGTTAGCATCCTTAATAGTTTTCCATCAGCGACGATCTGTTTAATGTTAAACATTCCAACATTTTATCATCAACTGTATTTCACAGTAAATATTCCTCATCTTTTTATTTATAAACTGAGATTTCATTCATGGCAAACATCTCTGAAAGATTTTCAATTAGACACAATCTATTACACAGTGAACATTCCCCATATTTTTCTCATCAACTATGGACTATTTCATTGTTAACTTCTCTAACAACTTTTTCATAAGCTACGATTAGATTCTTTAACTATATATTGAGTTTTAATGAATACGAACATGGAATAAGGAATGAACTAATGAGCTACAATTAGCTCTTAAAAATAAACTGACTCCTACAAGAATCAGAAACAAACGTAAGAACTCTATCATTCGGTATTATTTATAACACATCGCTAAAATCGGGGTTTCGATTCACTTTCGTAGACTCAGCAGATATACCGATGTAGCTTTGCTATAAGAAAACACAAGTACATTATTTATAAACCCCTCCCCAAACGTACATATATATTTATATATTAAACATTTATTATGTATTTACACATATACATACAATCTATGTATGTAAAACAATGAACAAAATAAAGCGTAAACAATTGAAACAAACCAACCAGAAGAATATTGTCTTTACTTGTTGTTGTTTTTAATTAAGCACAAAACTACACAAACGGCTATCTGTGCTACACCAACCACGGGTATTGAAGCCCGGTTTCTAGCATTGTAAGTGCGCATATATACCACTGTGCACGGGGAAAGAATATTACTTGATTGTCAAGCACAGTGCTACACTATGGGATATCGGGTTTTTTCACCAAAAGTATCGAAACCCGGTTTTTAATGTTATAAGCTTTCACACATATCACTTCGCAACAGAGATATGAGGGTTTAATAAATATTTAAAATAATGATTAAATTCATCCTTTCTTTTGATGAGAACACTCACTGTTATAAGTATTTTCATTGGCACTTCTCTAACACGATGGCAAGGCTAGTAAAGAAGTTGACTAAAGGATTTATTTCACAAGCACGCATAATAAATATAATCCTCGTGATTATTGAATAATGGGAACTAATAACGAACAACTGGAAGTAAAATGTATAGAACTCATTACACTATGTAACAAAATGTTTACTTTTCTTGTTCCTGGGCAGAAAGTGTTATTTCCCAATTGCTTATGCCTAAAGTAAATGGAAAAGACCTATTATTCTCTTCAAACTTTGCTTTTGTGACCTGGGAGCGTATAACGAAAACATGATGGGAGACTATATTAATCAAGTAGTGGTTTTATTGTTGCTGTAACAAACACGTGC
The DNA here is from genome assembly GCA_011833715.1 of Carcinoscorpius rotundicauda. Lineage (NCBI taxonomy): Eukaryota > Metazoa > Arthropoda > Merostomata > Xiphosura > Limulidae > Carcinoscorpius > Carcinoscorpius rotundicauda. Next base: position 56,390,255 of record CM022391.1, on the reverse strand, counting down.
ATTGTGCATCTTTCATCGTATAGAGCTGGTGTAGGGTTATACAGAAAATTACTCCTTTTAACGAAAACTTGAGAAACTAGGCTCAAAACAAGTAGATCGCGCCCCTGACTTGCTTTCTTCAGCGCTATTTTCTGTTGTTTCGGATAATTTTTTCTTCTTTTTTTTGCGGTAGGTACACGACTACTGAATACCAACGGAAGCTGTTTCTTCGGGCTAGATAGAGTGCATGTACGAACGGACATTGAACTGATAGTTGAGTTTACCTGACCTTGGAGAAGGGTTCTTAGCGGGCATTACACTTTACTAGGTGAGAGAAGAAATAACATTACCTATACGTTTAGAGGCGAAGAACACTTAATTAATATTCTGTTAAATGGTACAGGTTAATTGGTTTCAATGAACTGAGAAAAAGGTATGAACATCTAAAAGTAAGTACAATCAAATTATTTACTCTAAGAAACACTTATCAGATCTGAATAGCGACAAACATTTTTCCAACATTTACTCTGTGGTTCTTGTAGTTTTGTTAAATTGTAAGTATTCCAAAAACTAAATGGTAACGTCTGCTTTCAAACACATTTTAAAAAACTCCACGAAACTATGAACCACCCTTTTTTTAGATGATCGTTTCGTTTGTTTGTAATGGAGCACAAACCTACACAAAGCTATGTGCTCTGCCCACTAAAGGTATCGAAACCCGGTTTTTAGCGGTGTGTCTGCAGACATATCTCTGTGTCACTGGGGTGTTTAGATGAATGTCTCATTCGTGAAACAAATAAAAACATTAAATGGCTACGAGTTAAAACGGAACGCTGGAAAACGTATGTCTAGTATCAATACATTATTTAAAGACTCAGCAAGGCCAGATAATTAAGGCACTCGACTCGTAATCCAAGGGTCGCGGGTTCTATTCCCCGTCACACCAAACATGCTCGCCCTTTCAGCCGTGGGAACGTTATAAAGTTACGATCAATACCACTATTTGTTGGCAAAAGAGCAGCCCAGAAGTTAGCGGTGGGTGGTGATGACTAACTGCCTTCCCTCTAGTCTTACTCTGCTAAAATGTGCTCCACGATTTGGAACCTTGAAGGATTGCTGAAGTCTTCCTTTCTGTTTAGCCCTTTGGTTCTGAATCGTTTAAATTTTGTCTTTGAGAATACTTCTCTTTGCTAAACAATAAGTGCGTGAATGTCTATTGAATTACCTCAGAAGATTTATAGTCTCGAACAAACGTATTTCAAAATTGGAATTAAATAAAACTGAAAACAATTTCTTAATCTTTCTTCTAGTATTGAAAGGAATTTTACTCAGTATATTTCTCTTATATTTTAGGTTTTTATAGTTCGAGTAAGATAAGGGTCTGGCTATTATAAGTATTGAAATTAAAATTAGAAAATGAAGAAATGTCTTTGGCACTAATCATATATTAGTACATTATATAATTCCAGTCCTTCTGAAGGCGGATACTGTTGGTTAGTTGACTTTTGCTCTCATAAGTACTTTAAAATTGGAGACAGACCTGCTTATACCTTAATTCTAAGAGTTCTGACTTTGTTATTTAGTCTCTGTGAAGTACAAGATGTCGTTTAGGTTGAAACCACCAGAAACACAATATTAGAACTGTGCCTTAAAAGTACGATTAAAGATAAACAAATTAGGATAAATTCGTTCTAAAAATTCTATAATTTGTGTGAAGTTTTAGCAACAATACGTAACATAACTACATAAGAGATAATACTGCAATATAAGTATTTTTAAAAATATGTATAAGAAAATACCAACAAATTTATAATAATTAAAAGTCTGTAAACAGAAAACCACTTCCTTTCTTGCTTTTCGAGGTTGATTTTCCATTAAAGGATGCAACAAACAAACATTACAACCAATTTGATTCAGAGCTTAAATATAGAAATGTATATTGTTGGGCTTAAGCAAAAACAAAAAAACAAAAAAAAAACTGCACAATAAGCAATTTGTGCTGTGACCATCAAAACTTTAGAAATGACCTATACATGTATGTATGTATATATATATATATATATATTTGTGTGTGTATGTGTATGTTTAGCACAATGAGTTACTGCTCAGAAAAATACATTTATTAAAACAGCCATTTTATGAAGTGGATGTCCCAATACTATGAAATGAGTCGAACGCGACCTAGAGGATTTATGGTTTGTAACCCGTTTTCGCTAAAACGTGCTCCTCACTTTCAGGACGTGTGGGGGGGATATATAAAAGCGTCGATCATATCCTACCATACAACTAGTGTACACCAAGAGATGGCAGGAGGTGATATTGACCAGTTGCTTTCCTTATAATCCATCAATTAAAGGTCCAGCATAGCAAGGTAATTAGGGAGCTCGAAACATGATTTTTTTCTTTTTGTTTGTTTTTGAATTTCGCGCAAATCAGCATGAGGGCTGTCTGCGCTCGGCATCCCTAATCTAACAGCGTAAGACTAGAGGGAATGCAGCTAGTCATCACCATCTACCGCTAGCTTCTGGGCTACTCTTTTACCAACGAATAGTGAGATTTACCGTCACATTATAACGCTCCCACGGCTGTCAGGACGAGCATGTTTGGTGTGACGAGGATTCGAACCCGCGACCCTTGAAAAACGAGTTGAGTGCCTTAACCACCTGACCATGCCAGGCCCTCATGATCTGAGGGTCGCGAGTTCGAATTTCCGTCACACTAAACATGGTCGCTCTTTCAGCCGTGGGGGCGTTATATGTGATGGTCAACCCCCATATTCGTTGGTAAAAGAATAGCCCAAGTGCTGACAGTGGGTGGTGATGACTAACTGCCTTACCTCCAGCATTACACTGCTAAATTAGGGACGGCTAGCGCAGATAGCCCTGGTGTAGCTTTGCGCGAAAATTCCAAACAAACACTCGTACTGTTTATGTTACAGCTTCCTAATGCACAACTCATTACAATAATGATTTTGTATTAATACACTTTCTGTTGAAGACGTTAAAACAATATAATTTGCTGTAATAACTCTGCTATACAACTGCTGTAAACAATAAAGTATAATACTTTATCGCCCTCTGCTGATAGATAATGAGACTAACATCCGTGACAAAACTTTTTGTATGCTTAAAATCATGGACAAACCTAACACTCACTTGATCTTTTCAGCTGTCGCGACACTTGAAAGTTTATTTGTTCATTTTTTAGTTTTAGGCTGAGTCATTTCTAGTGCAGATAAAAGTTTCGGTTTCACTAGTTATTTTTAACAATAATATTTCTCATGCTTTGTTCGGTAGGAAGTTGAGTAAAGTATTAAGAATACGTGACTCACGTTAATAGGAAAATCTTCATTATAATACAAAAATTGTGCAATGAAATACACAGAATTATTTTTACTACTCATAGAACAGTGTGTTTGTCACCATCTTATTATAAAAGCTTTTTCCATTTCAATAGAACCGTATTTGATTACACATAGAATAGAATTTTTCATCATCTTGATATCAAAGCTTTTCTTTTTCAACAGACAGTTCTTAAGAAATGGTAGATCATAATATTTTTAATATAAAAATAGTATTATTTTTGGTTCTATGTGTCATCTTTACTCTTCTGTAAACATTAAAATTAAACATCAGGGTTATTGTTGGTTCTATGTTTTCTGTTCACTCTTGTGTGAATATTACAATTAAATATAAAAGTTATTGTTGGTTCTGTTTGCTGTCTTCACTCTTGTGTGGATATTATTATTAAATAAAAGTATTATTGTTGGTTCTGTATGTCATCTTGACGCTTAAATGAACATTAAGTTTTGAGATTATATGTTATATTATTTTAGTTCATAAATCAAACGGCAGAAAGATATTTAGATCGGAAACTTTATTGATCAAAATAACTTCGATGAAACAATCTATATATCTAAATATGTTCTCAGTGGCATAGAGGTATGTGTGCAGACGTAGAACGCTAGAAACCGGGTTTCTATACCCATTGTGTAGGATTGTGCTTAACTACAAGAAAGAAATATCCAAATACAGTATTAACATCGAATATTATTATTAATAGAACATTTTCAAACTTCAAAAGCGATTCTATCCCCCCAAAAAAACAAAATTGCACTCTGCACTTTGGGCCCGTTGATGCTTTATAAAAGTAGTGGTCTATGAGGTGACTAGTGATTACACGCTGTGGACGTTGTCATAAAGCTTGGACTACTGCGTAAATTTTATGACTATGGCAATAAAACTGGGACTATTGGGTATATTTTACAGACCTTATTATAACACTAGACCTACTGGGTACATGTTACAATCTAACTATACAAAAACTGAACAGTAGGTACATGTTACAATCTAACTATAAAAAACTGAACAGTAGGTACATGTTACAATCTAACTATACAAAAACTGAACAGTAGGTACATGAAAAGATGTACAGAACTAGGTTTCTGAGTGGAAAGATGAAGGGGACTAGATTACTAAATGGAATGATGTACAGGACAAGATCTCTGAGTAGAAAGATGTACAGGAATAGATCACTTAGTGTAAAAATACCGAGCACAGAGGTTCGAAGATCATGAAATGGTAAATAAAGAAATGAAGGAAGTCAACATCGTGAGATAATGAGGAACAATTCGTAATAACTTCTAAATCAGGCCTCTCCAACCGAGACGTAAATAATAAATCTACACAGTGTATAACTAAGAAAGAAACGGGTTTTCTTCATAGCTCAGACGTTGATAAAACAACCTTCAGATCTAACATTCCGTCTAACACAATCTCGAATGACGACGCTTCATGTACTTTACACCTTTCTGCGATATATTTATATTCATAGGAGATCGGTTTAAAACTGTGGGTTATGTGAAAAGTCGTTAAACCTTTAGATGTTTATGTGTTCAAAGAACACGGACTAGTGTGCAGAGATTAGGATGTTACGCTGGTGGCAGGACTCATTACTTAGACTTATAACATAACTACTGTACTGGAGTTACTGATAACTGCTCTAATTAAGCTACTACTGATAAGTAAACTACAGAATTGTTAATATATATTAGGTGGTTAGTGGAATATGCGATAGGAGTAATATATTTTAGGAATTTTGTAGAATATGTAATAGCGTTATTATTCCTTAAGTGGTTTTGTAAAATATGTGACTGTTAATATATCTTAGGTAATGAGTAGAATAATAATAGCATTAATGTATTTTAGAAAAAGAATAGAATATGTGAAAGAAGTGATTTACTTTAGAAGCTAAAAAAGTGTACATAATAGTGTCAATTTTCCAAAAGTGGGTTGAAAGCCGCTTGAATTTAACCACTCGCACCACTTTACAGTAGTGTGTTGTCTGTCTGTCAGTAAACACTGAAATGACGTCACATAAGGGACGCTTAACGATGCAATTTTACCGTCGTGTCGGTAGTGAAACGTGCACATGCCATGAATCACGAGAAGAATCAAGCACAATGTAGGCTGCAACGCAAAATGATATACGAGCTTCAGAAACGAGAAATAAGATATATTTGTTACTTTTAATTTTAGTTTTGGTTTTATTTAGTCTTGAAACAGGACACCTGCGAAAGTGCACATAGTATTATTGTTCAAGAGTGTGTAATAGCGTTAACGGATCTTAAGATGTGAGTAACATATTATAATAATTTTAGAGTGAAGATATAGAAGATGAGTGGATAATCATGTGCGAAATGCAGTAAGAAGGTTGCTTTTTAAACCCTTTAAGAATAGAAGTTTCATAAAGTGATGCCTAACAGAAGAAATAAGATTGCATACAGTTGTTACTGGCTGTACTTGTACCATGACACCATACGCAACGAGATATTATTTTACAAATTCCACTCATTTGAACAAAGTACAGAATCTGTTAGGAGGCCAGTCAAATCTGGCCAAAGAAAAATGTTGATTATCATGGCTATCAAGTTGCATACCTAGCAAAAAACGAATAAGACACTAACACTCTCGAGAAATTTTTGGAATATATGAGACAGGGAGAGGTATGTCACACATGAACGAAAGCTAATGTTTACAACAGTTACCGCTTAATAACCGTTCTATATTTCACATTAATTAATTATTAGAAAACAGTGTTTACTCAAGTGTTCTGTACCTGTTGTTTATATCATTTCAATAGTAAAAACGTAACCTATAGTGTTGCAGAACATGCACCTGTTTTGCACCGTAATATTACTTCAAACTATTCTCACAACGCTGGTTGCTCGTGCCATGCACCTGTTCCTCGCACTAAGCGGATCAAATTAAGACTACTCCGCGGGTCAAAGATCTGTTTAAATTGCTCCTTTCCATTCTATTGGTTCTCAGAGCTTTTACGTTAGCTGTTGCGACAACAGTGACGTATAACGTTTATTTCATAGCATGAAACAGTATACGCTGTGTAAAGTTATGCTCAACTGATAACTGTTAAGGATACTTTTCTGTGTTCTCTGGACATCCGTGAAATTCACTGATCAGTTAAAGTAACAAAGCTAATCTTCACTTTTTCGCACTATTTTTATTAGCGGATATATCATTCTCCTCTCTGCGTTTGTCGTTTTCACGCAATCGGTCTGCTCTCGTTCCTGCTGAGATAAGTCAAACTCGTAGCGACGAGCAACAACGATAACGTGTGTGAAGTGTTCTCGAGAAATTTTCGAATCCTCGGACTTGACCCGGCTACGGACTCTGGAGACAAACTATGGAAGGTGTGGACCTAGACAGATCTCTTTATGACCTCGGCGAAAGTGACCTGAAAGACCTATGGGGATCCGAATCCTTAGGCTCTGTAAGTTACAAATATATAACATATGTTCAAATTTCTTAATGGCTTTGGAAAGTTGCTTGTAGTAGAAAGTTGAATTTAAAGGTACAATTTTTTCTCCTTAAATTATCTTTGTAAGAAAAAAAGCGTCTTAAATATATTTCTAGAAAGGTCTCATTGTTTAATACAAATTTTCTTTATATAATAAAACCAGACCTGATTATGAAAGATGGAAAATATGTATCTTGCAAACCTATTAGGTTTCTGTCTCTGATAAGTGAATTAAACTGATAAATACATGAGTTTTTCCTCCACAAAATTTCAGACAATTATTTTTCTCCACAACATTTTAGGCAATTATATAGTCTTAGGAAAGTAAAGCCGCAAGTTAACCTTTCTATTTAGACAATTCTATATTAAATAGTAGTCCTGTTTGTGTCTTACTCACAGACACATAAGCTTGACACTCTAAACCTAAAAACTCAGACTTGTGAGAGGATTTTAATTTGTACATTAGTTTATAAACTCAGTGTACTTTGTATAATACTGGTGATCTCAATTAACTTTATATTATAGTGACAAGCTAGAAGGACTTTATGTTACATTGGTAACTTCAATGGACTTGGTATTATACTGGTAACCACAATGAATTTTGTATTATGTTGGTAACCTCACTAGACATTGTGTTATGTTAGTTACTTCAATGGACTTTGTATTATAGTGCCAAGTTTGAAGTACTTTGTTACACTGGCAACTTCAACGAACTTTATATTATGTTGGTAATTTTAATGGACTTTGTGTTATACTGGCAAATGCGAAGGACTTTCTGCTACACTGGTAATATCAATGGATATTGTGTTGTTTTGGTGACCTAAAAGGACTTTATGTGTTATACTGGCGAGTTCGAAGTATTTTGTATTACCCTTCTGACATAATGGACTTTGTATTCAACTGCTAGTAGTTAAAAGAACGTAGTATTTTACTGGTATGAAATACATTTTCATTTTATAACCCTATGTTTATTCAGCATAAAGTTTCACAATGTGCTACCTGCGCTGTGTTCATAGGATGGAATCGAGCCCTGTATTTTTAAAATCGCAAGTCTTAAAGGTTACCGCTGACCCGTCGAGAACTTGTACCCTATAAGCTTTGTCAATAATATAATGTCGCCGTCTTTAGAAATCCATGAGTTAGACATATTTGATTTCCCTACATGTGAACTGCATGTCTCTTCCATAAGGAGTGATATCGTTATATTAAAATATATCAATTATTTTATTTTTATTCGATTTTGTAACAACTAATTAACATATAGTACGTCCTGAAAGATGCAGAGTTTTAGTTCGTTTTGATTCAGCACTTACCAACATTTTTATCGTCCCGCCTACGTATATATATATATATATATATATAAAACATATGTTATTGTTCTGGTTCTAATTTTAGGAGTTTTTCTTTTACAGTTGAAATCCGGTGTGTACCTGTTACACTCTTCCGTTGTATTAACACCGTACTTCTACATGTAAATGTTAACGTTTCGGTTTTTCTAACAAGCATCGTATTTTGTTTGTCCGCTATTTTTTGAATACTCACGAATTCGTAAAAAATCACTCAGTTGTGATATTAAATAGAATGTTCTTCTTGTTCTTTGCAGTTATCACAGAAAACAAAACACATAAAAATGTATTCAGTTTTCAATTAATGCATCCCTTGAAAATACGAAATCAATATACTTTACACTGCATATCAAAATACTTTACCCTACGATTATCGGAATAAGAGACACTGACACAAATAAATATTAATATTTCCCCCAAAGAATGGGGTCGGAATTTCCAGACTACGTCACCAGAACCTGCTCGATAGGTTTCTGGGTGAGTTGCACTTGTCCGCTGGCTGGTAAAGCCAGTTGTCTCGGCTGACCTTGAAAGGGTCTGAAGCTCTCTAGACACAGGGCTGCCTTGCGAGAACTGCAATCTTTTACTTCTAAACCTTCACCAATTTCTCGAACTGTTTCTTAAGCATTTTCTAATCGTTTAGTCCAAGAAGACACCAACCCTGCGGCTGCGCTCGAATTGACGCAAGCGCTATAGAAACCTTTTAGAAATAGTAAGAGCGTATATTTTCCGTATAATTAGTTTTCAGAAATATTAGACAGCTTTGTTACTCCGTAGAATCAATCAAGGTGCATATATCAATAAAAGAAGCCTACATCGCGATTTGCTGTACGACTGTTTAAAGCTGTTCTAATGTTCTCGTCACATTGGATGTTAACTGGGATGTTTTGTACCACCGCCGTTGATAAAACTTCAGGTGTTTGTTTTGAATTTCGCGCAAAGCGACACGAAGGCTATCTGCTCTAGCCGTCCCTACTGTAGCAGTGTAAGACTAGAGCAGCTCTTTTACCAACGAATACTGGGATTTACCGTCACATTATAACGCCGCCACGACTGAAAGAGCGAGTATGTTTAGTGCGGCCAGGATTCGAACCCGCGACCTTCGGATTACTTGTCGAACGCCTCAACACGCTTGGCCATGCTGGCCCTAGTCAGAAGGTGAATTACTAACACAAAGAGTGGTCATCTGAGCAAATGTCGATGAACAAGTTTCGATCAAACGTGTTTAATAAATGAATACAAATGACTCAATCCAAGAAGAACTAGACAAAATTGAACTTTTCTTTGTCTGACCTGCCGACAACGCGTTTTTTTTTTAAATTTAGCCTGAGCATTACTAAATTAATTTGCAAACGTAAAAAAATACAGATCATTTTATCACATAAGGTATATTTAGATTTTAAACAGTTCACTGTTTTGCCATACGGGCCAGTAACGAGGGAATTTTCTAGACCCGGCATGACCAGGAGATTAGGGCGCTCGACCCGTAATCCTAGGGGCGCGGGTTCGAATCTCCATCACACCAACCATGTGCGCCCTTTCAGCCTTCGGGACATTATAATGTGACGGTCAATCCCACTATTCTTTGGTAAAAGTTGGCGGTAGGTAGGTGGTGTTGACTAGCTGTAGTCTTACACTGCTAAATTAGGGACGGCTAGCGCAGATAGCCCTCGTGTAGCTTTGCGCGAAATTCAAAACAAACCAAACCAAACTCATAATAATAAAATTTAGAATTAGCCACTGGCCCTTTAGCGCACTGTAACATAACTGGTAATAATAAAATAAAGAATTAGCCACTGACTGTCTAGTACACTGTAATAAAGCTGGTGATAATAAAGTTACGAGTATACTGTGTTTCAAGTGGCTAATAGTTTTGTGTGATAATAAGCATCCAACCAATTATAACTAATATCTACAGAACATGCTGTTCCTCTGAATAAGTTTTTTTAGCACGGTTTGTTCTCACCCATGATCCTTAGGGTAGGAGGGGGTGGGAGCACAAAGTATTTTCCACTGTGGACCGTGCATGGAAATCATGAACGGTATTTGTGAAAGTCTTTTGATTGGCGCAAATTGTTTTTCTATTTCCTTTTTCTTTTAATTAACTAAAAAAAAAATTATTCATGTACACGACATGTTACACAGACAAAGTTTTCGTTACCTTGATTCAGCTGGATAAAATCAAATTCATTTCTGACTGAATCGTTGGCAGTTATGTATATAACTTGCAGTATGTATCATATGAAAACTTGCTCGATTTTCATGTTTATTTTCAGAGTTCCGATACACATATGTGTGTTTTTATCATTAATATTACGATGCACTTTAGGGTATTATGTTTATATTTAGCTAATCTTATTTGGCTCGGAAGAAATAATGCAGATTTTAACTTGCAAAATATAGAGTTAAACGCGATACGCTCTGAAAATTTAGAATTTTTAACGGTCATAAATCTACCAAAAATAGTGAAGTTACTGGATGCCGTGTTACATCAAAACTAAAAGCTGGTATTGTTTCTATAAGAATGACTTGCGTTGAGTTTGTGCATTTACATTTCTCTGTATTATTTGATAATTGTCAAAAGCAACGCTGTTTTCAAGGGTTCTCTTAATAAATATTTTAACCATTTTTATGCAATTATTATATGAACTTTTGTAAATAAGTTTCATTGTAAAATAATTTTCAATGTCTACTTACGTCAGTTAACGGGTATTGCACATCTTGTAAGTCAATAAATCAACCACCAGGTTGACAAAGCCAGGAAATGCTTTTGTCTCGAATTATTACATAATTTCCTTTGTTTACAACTAGTGGAAAAGGTTCGATTTTTATGCTTCTCTCATGGGAATAATTGCATTGTTGTTTTGTACCATAAAACAGGTATGTTGCTAGGAAACAAAACAATGCAACAACAAAAAAATTAAAATGTATGTTTTCAGTGAAAAATACCAAATAACTAAGGGTGCATTAGTGTGTAAATATTTGTTTAATAATACATATGAATCATGAATAGGCCAAGCGTGTTAAGGTGTACGACTCGTAATCTGAGGGTCGCGGGTTCGCATCCCCTTCGCACCAAACATGATCGCCCTTTCAGTCGTGGGGGCGTTATAATGCTACAATCAATCCCACTATTCGTTGGTAAAAGAGTAGCCCAAGAGTTGGCGGTGGGTAGGTGGTGTTGACTACCTGTAGTCTTACACTGCTAAATTAGGGACGGCTAGCACAGATAGCCCTCGAGTAGCTCTGTGCGAAATTCCAAAACAAACAAACACTGCAAAATTAGAGACGGCTAGCACAGATAATCCTTGAGTAGCTTTGTGCGAAATTCAAAAATACGAACAAACAAAGACAAATGAATCATGAAAAGAACACCGCGAGCTCTGTGCTTACATCTTTCTTGTGACACAGAAATAGGCAAAATTTTCTCTTGGCAGTAACATGTAGTTCAAATAATCCGTTCTACCATTGTATGTATACCTAGACAGTTTAAATGTTTAACCACAAGAAGCTCTGCTCTGACCAGCGTGATGGTTTGTTTGTAATAAAGCACAAAGCTACACAATGGGCTTTTTGTCCCCTGCCCACCACGGATATTGAAATCTGGTTTCTTGTATTGTAAATCTCTATACATATTGCTATGTTATTGGGGGACCCACCACTAGAGAACATCCTAGATAGTGGTTTCTGTCACCACAACGTATAGATTTCATCTGTAAATAGTCAACCCTAAGAAAACTGCTGGTTTGGAACATTTGTAACAAAAAATTGTAGTAAACTTTGTATTCCAATTGGTAAAAAATAAAATAATAATAAAATTACAAGTCCACGTTTTTATAAACAGTTATTTAGCTTGTAATCGGAATCCAATTATTTTACGATACAAAAACATTATTAAAACTAGCAATTTACTTGATATTATATTTATGTGTCTCTCTGCATGTATAGAAATAACGGATTATGCTTCACTGAGAAAGGAGATAAAATTTAAACTTTCCTCCTGTTCACAATAATATTGTTAGTTATACAAATTGCCACTAGGGAGCAGAGGCTAGTCCTGGATGAAATTAACATTTAAAGATGAAGGCCACGATACTGACCTAGTATTTCATTTCGTCGTACAAAGGTGGTGTAATATTCTTTTAAAGAAAGTTGACGTGACTTTCGCTAATAATCTTTGCTCAAATGCAGTTTGTTCGTAGATACAATTGTTTCGCCCAAGAAACGGAATTCTACCTTGAAGCAAAATGTTTTATCAGAAATACACAGATTACGCTGTTGAAAAGATAACACATGAACATTTTTTTTTCGGACTGCAATGAACGAACGTGACTAATGATATTTCGTTAGTAAATATTTATCAACTAAGACTGAATCGAACATTGCCAAGCAAGGGAAAACAATATGTTCTAATACTCGTAAGTTCACACGGTTTGTTCTGTAAGTTAAGCATTAATATCACACAATAATGTTAGTCATGGCTGGCTGACCAATAGAAGGTGGGAATGTGATTTAGGGATAGATCAACGAATATAATATAAAGATCTAAGCTCAATAATACCGAACTGTGGGAAGTAGTTGCAATGAATATAAGATAACTGATGTCGATTGTCTTTTCACAAATAAATCGCCACCCTACAAGCATACATGTTGTTGTTATATGTTTTGTTATAAAAATGGCGAAATTAATCTATTAGTTTAAGAATACTGGGATTTAGCCGTTTAAATGTTCGCTAATGTTTAAACAATTCGATATAGATAACAGCTTAGAACGGCCCGTTACGTGTTAACACCACACTTCTGGTAAAGTTGTTTACGAGATTTCTGTTTACTTCATTTTAGAAGAATTGAGACTTAGCATGTAGGTTCTTGACCCATACATGGTATTGACGAAGAAAAATAAATAACAACATGTAGCCAAAAGTTGCTGTATGTATGATACGATTGTACTGCTGCTAAACATGGATTAAATGAAACAAAAGTTGTATACATTTTATACAACACATAAAAGTCTATAATGTTTTATTTTCACAAACAGTTCATTGTTCTTGGGGAAGGGAGGAGATAAGAAGCAAGTCCATAGTAAACGCTTGAAATCACAAGGATATCTGTTTTGTTGTTGTTTTTTTCATCATAGAATTGAAGTGTAGGAAACGAACGATAGTGGTAATGCTTGGTGACTATGCCAGAATACAAACTCTTTAAATCTTTAGGTGGGTGGAGACAGAGACCTTGGAATGTGTAAGTCGACTGTGGGGGTGGTTGCTTTTCCACTATGTCAAAGTATCTTTACTGTCTGGACATGTCGTCTCGGTGTCGTTTTGGAGTTCAGAACATGGTTAGTGCCTCACTCCACATGTATACATGTATTACGAAGTTCAGTGATACCGACTCATGAAATTATAACTGATAAAAACTGATCAGTTTGACAACCAATACTGATTTGAGAGAAGATATGTTAACAGGAAGAAACCCTCAAAGCTTTTATCCTTTCTCCTGTTTTTTGTTTGTTCATTTTTGTCATACCATAAGAGTAAATTACATTCAGTGAAAAACGTCATTTAGATATGATTCGTTCTCGTAGATTGGCTCGGCATGGTCAAGTGTGTTAAGGCGTTCGACTCGTATTCCCAGGGTTACGAGTTCGAATCTCCGTCACATCAAACATGCTTGCCCATTCAGCAGTAGGTACGTATAATGTAACGGTCAATCCTACTATTCGTTAGTAAAAGAGTAGTCCTAGAGTTGGCGGTGAATGGTGATGACTAGCTGCCTTTCCTCTAGTCTTGCAATGCTAAATTAGAGATGGTTAGCGCAGATAGCCCTCGAGCAGCTTTGTGCGAAATTATAAAAAACAAACGAAAACATCGTTCTCGTAGAACGTGAAATATGTTTTGGTGTGGTGATTACTGTAATGACCCATTTTATAATTATTGGTGTGTACAGCCCTTGACGGAAAAAAATATTCTTTGTACTAGGATTCTCAGAGAAGATTATACACGGTTAACTTAATTACTTTGTCCCCTGATTTAGAACCAGGGGTAAATATCCAGTTTCGTGCTTAATTTGTCTTTATTATTTCTGTTACCCGAGACACATTTTTGGGAAATAAAATCTGCACATAGATGTGACTTAAATCTCGTTACATGATAAACAAGTAAATATATCAATCATTAATTCCAGTCAGTTCTCATTTCAATTTTTGTTTTGAATTCAACACACAGCCCGGCATGTTCAGGTGGTTAAGGCACTCGACTCGTAATCCAAGGGTCGCGGGTTCGAATCCCCGTCACACAAAACATATCGCCCTTTCAGTCATGGAGTAGTCATAAGGTGACGGTTCATTCCTTTATTCGTTCGCAAATGAGTAGCCCAAGCATTGGCCATGGGTGGTGATGATTAACTTCCTTCTCTCTCGTCTTACACTGCTAAATTAGAGGCGGCTGGCGCAGATAGCCCACGTCTAGCTTTGCGCGAAATTCCAAAAAACAAACAAACAATTCTTTTTAAGGTTCAAGTGTGTGAAATATTTTTTAAACATCATGCTGAACATCAAAAGTCTGCAAAGGCGAAGTCCACGCTCACTAGTTGAAGTTGCAGAACATGCAGATCTCTCAAACAAATTTAATGGACACGAATGCGTTTTGGCGAAAAATCCGATGTTTTCCTCCGTTTTCAAAGTATATTATTTTTATTGTCATTTTGGTCTGACAATCATTGCCTTAACACGTGTAACATCACATAATCTTAGCTGGTAACGTTATTACATATATTTCTCTTTAAAATAAAATAAAATATCCCTTTTGCGTGTTTTTTTTTCGAGAGTATATATTGGTTTGTGCTCCAGCAACACCTGTTTACTACTGGTTAACACACTATATTCATTTTGGGAAAAAAATCTAGTTTTACAAAATATAAAATCACTTTATCAAGCTATTCACTCGACATATATTCTTGAACCCATATCAACCTAGAAACTGGAACTCAGAGACAGTATTTGCCTTTATTTGTGGTTTGGGTAAACTGTTAATGTACCTGAAACATTGCTTTAGTTGGTCAAATGAGGAATCAATGCAAACGTACATAGACGTGCTGTATGGAGAATTGAGCAGATCAATATGGCTTACCGACAGCCTAACAACAGCTGTTTCGCTTTATAAAACATCTGGTTTTTGAACACAGCTTTGATGAAGTGTTTGTGTACAGGTAAACTCGCTTTATTCATTAATGTAGAGCCAGAAGGTGGATTCATCGTTACTTGTACTGAACCAACACACAAGTACTGTTCTACTCTGTCCTGTACTTTCAACCATTTATCAACGTACCATTAACTCAGCCGGTTGCAACCTGCTATTAAAAGAATTCTGACATTGTGACGTCATTTTACAACGAATAGTATGCTCACAGAATTTTTTTTTGTTGACGTTTCTGGATAACGTCTACAGTAATTTCAAAATTATGGTATTAAAAAACAGCTCAAAACGTCTGTTAAGTTGTTATTTTATATATATTTTGAGCTTAAGAGGTCTCATTATATTGATTGTCACAAAGTTATTGTTTGATTACAAGACGCAGCTTGACAAGTATTGCGCAAACAATCACGGTAAAATACTTTAAATTATCTCTTTATGCAACGTAAATATATATAAAACAATGTAATACCCTGCAGTATAAATCTATATACAGGAAACAGTATAGCTCACTACAATATAAATTTGCAATAAACAGTATCATTCCATGCAATATATGTGAAATAATGTAATTACCAGTTTTAGAACTTAAACAAAGACCTATACATTTCCATTATGATTGTAGTTACTGTAGTTATTTAAAAAAATCCTTTCAATTGTCTCAGGAGATAAAAATAAGAAGTCTAATGGCTAATAAATTGAAGTCAAGGCCACCCGTGGCTTAACTACTTCCAGCTCACTCTTTAAAGTCTTTTGGGAGCAACAGAGGGAGTGGTTGTATAAACTGGGTCAGTGAAGCTCTAATATTAAAACACGCGCATCCCTTTCCCATGTCTCCTTTATCTTAAACTGTGAACATAAAGATTTTGGATCTGAGATTTTTAAATATTCGGCTGCTTATTTAAGTGTTTCCATGGAACTGGTGAGACCGTGCAGACATTTAATTATTGTTCTTTTCCCAACTGTATAAAAATATTAATAAAATAATTTGTATTAAAATTCCAAACAAATAATGAAGTGTTATTAATTCTTATCTTACACAAACTTATTATTAACTGACTTTCAAACAAATTAATAATAATTACAATTAACTTGTATAATCGGGCTTTCACTGCTTCCTGTCTTTGAGAGAAGGGAATCAAGCCACTACGTTGGCCAGACAACAACCCATATCTTAATTCTGTTGGGTAATGGGTAAAACAAATGCAAGATAATAACTTAATAATCACATTGGACTTAATTGCAGGAGGCGTTAACCTACGAGTATAAGCGTTAACTCACCTCTGTGCCACTGCGAAGTCTAACAATTATCAAGGTCAGATTGGGCACAACCAAGTATTAAAACAAGAAACGGACTCTGTGACTTTTATTTAAGTTAAGTTAGTGGTATTATCTTTAAATCTAGGTTTAATTGCTCATAAAACAATTTATTTTGTGCCAATTATTTGTTGATTATCTGAATTTGTTTGCCACACTTGGTTTGTTTATAAAATCCTCTTGTTTTTGTACGATACCTTCCTGGATCATTCTGGTACAGAGTTAGAAAATTAGTTGCATTTGGAATGAGGAAAAAGGCAAATCTGAGAACTGAAGCGAGACATCAGTCGAATTTTAGGCTTATGATAAATTCTTTCCATTTCGCTGATCAAGCATTTGCAGTTTTAAAGTAACAAAACGAAGGACATTTTACAGAAATTTTGGCATACCTTATCAAAATGGATCGGTTCACAAGCGTCTTTTGTGTAGAATGCAGTAAATTGTTTTAGAACACGACAGGAATGTCGATTTGAGTTTTAAATATCGAAATTTAAGTAATGATGCATAAGTTTTATCAGCATCTACCATCATTAAAGTCCGGAGCCAATGCTGCGATCTACCTACTTAATACGTTTGTTTGTTTGTTTTGAATTAAGCACAAAGCTTCACAATGGGCTATCTGTGCTCTGCCCACCACGGGTATCGAAACCCGGATTTTAGCGTGCAAGTCCGCAGACATACCGCTGAGCCACTGGGGGGCTTTATTTTTGAAATAGCGAAACTTATCGATCGCTAATAAGCAGGCCTGGCATGGCCAGGTGGTTAAGGTGCTCGACTGGTAATCCGAGGGTCGCAGGTTCGAATCCCCGTCACACCAATTATGCTCGCCCTTTCAGCCGTGGTTAGTTATAATGTGACAGTTAATCTCACTATTCGTTGCTAAAAGAGTAGCCCAAGAGTTGGCGATGGGTGGTGATGACAGCTGCCTTTCCTCTAGTTTCACACTGCTAAATTAGATAGTCCTCGTGTAAGTTTGTGCAAAATCCAAAAACAAACAAACAAACAAATATGGAATCACTGATGCTCGATGTCTATTCTAAAATGAATAGCTCTCACCCACCCATCCAAGTGGGCCGGCAGTAAGTTTACAAACTTCAAAGGCTAAAAATGTGAGGCTTGATTCCCGAAATGGTCATAATGTAGATAATCAGTTGTGTAATTTATGCTAAAAATCAAACAAATAGTTGTACTTATAGTTAAACAGTCATTATATGATGTATATGAATACGAGTTCGTTTTAAAGTAAGCATCGCTGGTTCAAAGGTTAACTGCTACGGTCTGGAAAATAGCCTCACTGTTTCAAATGATAAGTTATCGTACTATCAACAATCAACTCCAGAGTTTGTTTTGACGCTTAAACCATGTATTACTACTGTAAAAAACAAAAACAAAACATTTTCTCACGTTAGGCTTCTCCTAACAGTTTATGTACTTTATACGGTATGCAATTCCTTTTAACGTTTCAACTTTGACCGTAACGAGAAGGCCAAATAAGCAATTTATAGTTTAAGTGGTCAGTGTAATCCCCATTTTGGTTAAACAGTTTGAGAACTTAAAATTGGTATAGTGGGTTTTAAGAGATGGAAAGTCGGAACGAAATCTTCTAGTTAAAATTCGTATAAAATTGTGAGTAATACATAACTAAACTATAATTAATAGAGCCTTTGAAAAAGTTCAAATGTCACGTTTCTTCTTATTAACTTTACTGGATGACTTTTCTTATTTATTATAATTATTTAAACAACCTTGTTTTATAATAAAAATAAAAGATACAGGTTAACCTGGTTATGTCTAACAAAGAAAGAAAAAAAACGCTGAATTTCTAAAGATGTATGATTAGAAGTTACATCAGGTTCTGTCCCATACTCTACAGTGAGCATGTTTCATCAGAGAAAATTACATCAAGTTCTGTCCCGGACATACTCTACAGTGAGCATGTTTCATCAGAGACATAGCTGGAATGGTTTTTTATTTGTGATTCTAAATTTATCGTAGTGTGGCGATTTTTTGTTTTTGCTCATTAATTGTTGATTGGTTATTTTAAATTAAGCACAAAGCCACACAATGGGCTATCTGTCCTCTGCCCACTACAAGTATCGAAACCCGGTTTTAGCGAGATGAACGACCCAAATCTTACATAGTATTGGATAAATAATTAAACTATCAATATCATATGAGCCGAGCGTGTCTTAGTGATTTACTTGCCAGGTTGAGTATCAGGTTTGGTTTGCGTCCTGTCACCAACAACCCATTATGATCTACCACTTTAAAACTAGGGACGGGTAGCATCGAGAGCCAGCCCTCCAGGAGATTTAATATAAATTCAAACAGCGGAAATTGCCAACATTGTAATTTCAAAAAGATTACTTCCCTGGTCCGATTTCCTAGTGAAATATCTAGAAAGTTGCTCATGTATAAGTCCTGGCATGGCCGAGCGCGTAAGGCGTGCGCTTCGTAATCTGAGGGTCGCGGGTTCGCGCCCGAATCGCGTCAAACATGCTTGCCCTCCCAGCCGTGGGGGCGTTATAAAGTGACGGTCAATCCCACTTTTCGTTGGTAAAAGAGTAGTCCAAGAGTTGGCGGTGGGTGATAATGACTAGCTACCTTTTCTCTAGTCTTACACTGCTAAATTAGGGACGTCTAGCACAGATAGCCCTCGAGTAGCTTTGTGCTAAATTCCAAAACAAACAAGCTTATGTATAAATGGTAGCAACATATTCAAAACGCGAGTTTAGTACGTGTAATTTGTATACGGAACACAAACAGGTTTGTTTTTTTTAACGCGCGACCAAACCCGGTGTTGTCAAATACCATTTAAACTAGATAATAGAATCAATGACAATAACATATTGTTCAACTAGTTTTGTTTTTTTGTAGTCTAGTTGAAAAATGGGACTCTCATTAACGGTCATAGATCTTTTACCTCGGACACGTGGAGTGAAACAGAATAGCTGGACATAAACTGGTATTAAGTTTATAGTTAGAAAATTGTGTTTGCATTTGGATTTTAGTTTAGTTTCTGGCACCAGATTTTGAAGTATAAGCCATATAACATAGTCTTAAATAAAACCACCGTTAAATAAAAATATTGTATTTTTCCATAATTAGAGTGAACTGTGTGAAGTTATTTCCTGTCTTTTGTTTTAATTTCGACTAAATTTCACGCTATCGTTTTTCAGCCTTTTTATTGGAGCAGTTTGAAACCCGAAACTGAAGCGTTTCATTCTCGCGACACCTTTGACAAGTAATTACAATTTTCTAGAAAATATTGTAAATGATGTGGAAGAAAATCTATACTGTTAGATTTTAAAAATTTAATACAAGAATATGATATGTTACAAGTTCTTATCGAATAAATCAGCTAGAACTGACAAACTGTCTCTAGGTCAACCCAGCAGATCCACGAATTGTCACACGACTTTGATTGATATAATATTCATGATGTCTTCCTACTGTTGTGTCTATAATAAGTGTGATTAGTTTGTTTTGTTTTGAATTTCGCTACACGAGGGCTATCTGGGCTAACCGTCCCAAGAGGAAAGGCAGCCAGTCATCACCACCCAACGCCAACTGTTTTGCTACTCTTTTACTAAAGAATAGTGGGATTGATCGCCATATTATAACGTTACAATGGCTGAAAATGCGAGCATCTTTGGTGTGATGGGGATTCGCATCCGCGACCCTCGGATTACAAGTCGAGTACCTTATACACCTGGCTGTGCCTGGTCGAGTGTGATTAGCTGCACACACCAATGGTTGTTGTTTTTCATCTTGTATGCGACTTCAGAGAAAGAAATATTTTAATTTGTTTCAGTCCAAAAGCGAAGTGGTGAAAAAATATTTTGCTCAGAATGGATGATAACTTATTTGGAAAAACGGAGAGGTCAGAGTCCTGATGTTTTCCTCTGATCATTGAACCTTCTCCAAAATGTTATGGAGACCAGTGATAATTGGTCACGATTGATAGATAGCGCTAACTGTTACTTGAATTTTTAAAAGATGAAAAAAATGGCTCAACAAGAGAAAGAGATTTAGAGATGTTTTTTTTTCGTTCCTGATGGATTTCGTGCTAAGGTACTCCAGAGCTATTTGTGCTAGCCACCAACGTGTGAGTTATACTTGTCAGATAAAATAATGCAGTTTGACTGTTAATCTTATAACGAACCTACGGCCCAAAGTGTAGAGTGCAATGTTTTCCGTGTTCATATTCCAGTGCAATAACCAATTTAGAGAATGTAAAAAGAAGCAACAGATCTGTGTGTGACATGGATACCTCCAGTCACTGACTCTTTTTGTAAGAGTACAGACGAAAATGATTCCAATATTTTAAGTTTACGATATTGAACGTAAAAAAAGGTGTGTTTTTCGTGTAACAAAGCCACAAAGGGCTATCTACTCAGCCCACCGAGGGGAATCGAACCCCTGATTTTAGCGTTGTAAATCCGGAGACATACCGCGTAAAAAAGGGACGATACAGTAATTTACCATTTGTGTGTATTGTTTGTTAACCTACAAATATGTTATTTATTTATTTACTTGGAAGACAATTTATGCGCACAATAGGGTAAACGGCCTAAGAGTCTTTTAAAGTTCAGGCAGAGCTCTCCATAATTTTAAACTGAGGACCAGAGGAAAGCAACCGGTAGCTATTTTTATTCGAATATGGAGACTGGCTATCATTTTTGAAACGCACCATGACTGAAAATGCTGAGTGGATTTGGTAACGGCTCGAACTCGAAGTCCTTGGATCCTGAATCCGATAAACAAAGAACTAGGGTGTGTTTAAGCCTTAATTTTGAATATTGTCTTCAAACATTATAATCACACCGAAATATGGAAGAATTATTAAGAAGTGCTCTTTAACATCGTATATCGAAGCATCCAAGAATTAAACCCGGTGATGGAGAAATAGAATTTGATAACACTTACATTTTGACTTTCTTTCTGTCTTCTGAACAACAGATATAATCCCAGTCAAGTGAAATTGTAACAAACATAGGTCAGGGATGAGCCTTACCATGTCCGTTTAATCTGTCCTAACTTTATCAGAAGGATTATTGACTCCTTATATATGGTTTAGTGTTATACAGTTAAGCCACAGATTACTGACTCCTTATATGTGGCTCAGTGTTATATTGTTAAGCCACAGGTGACTGACTCCTCATATGTTATTCAGTGTTATGTAGTTATGCTACAGATTATTGGCTCCTTATGTGTGGTTTAGTGTTGTATAGTTAAGCCGGTCGTCTATGACGTAGTAAACTCATTAAAAATCTATCTTTGCACTTAATATATCTACATATCTTTAGAAACTTGGTTCCGATACCGGTGGTGGGCAAAGCAAAGATAGCTCTTTCTCCAACTTTGTTTGTGCCTAATAACAAACAAACAAACAAGCAATAAAGCTTTTTGTGGTTTTGCGCATAATTAAAAAAAAAACAAATTGAATCCAACCAAGTTAAACAAATGTTACCCATTGCGATTAAACGTACTTAACTTTAGTATCTCAACATAAATATTTCTGTTCATTGTAGGGATGTTTGTTTGCTTTTGGAATTTAGCACAAAACTGCACAATGGGCTATCCGTGTTTTGCCCACCACGGACATCGAAACCCGATTTGTAATTGTGTGAGTCAAAACATTCTTATTGTTTGGGGAGCACATTTTAAAATGATGATGTTTTAAACGGCGCGTGGTTAAGTTAAGCTACAAGAATCACCACTTTCTGCACGCTTCACGTTACTATGCAACTAGTGATAAATAGTTTTTTTAAGTCATTGAGAAGAATTTATAATTCTAACAAAATAAATAATTATGCTATAATATGTATAATAAAGAGAAGCTAAATTGGCTAAGTACAAATAAACTAACTTCAAGAACTGGCTGGATTGTCTTACTATTTAATGATTCGTAGAAATAAGAATCCTGAAGACATGAATTCAAGTGAAGAAGAGCTGTATAGTAATACGAGTATGTTCATACATATCATCTCTGTTATTTTCATAGCGGACAAAGCCTTTCACACATTAGGTCGGCAGACACAATGCTGGATGAGATGCTACTAATATATTATGGAATAGTATACACAACAACTGTTACAGTGTGAATTAAAATACTGGAGTGAAATTTCTGTCAGTTTCATACGAGAAGTTTACAGCTCACTGTTAGGGTAAAGATAAATAGCATCTTATAGATGGTGTATATACCCTGTTGGTAAACTTACAGACTAGCTCGAAATTTTTATTCACGCCATACGGAATGATCACATGTTTTACATGTGGCATAATTGTATAATGTTGTCAATTTCTATTTAAGATTTAATTTTGCTTCGTTGGTAGAAATAGCTACACGTATGCTAATTTAAACGCGTAGTTCCTTATGCCCACTGTTTCTGTTAAGATATAACAACCCGATCCTACACGAAACTAAGACTGTCGGGCTGTTCAGAAAATTGGTTTGATTTAAAGCCCCCGTCCTCCAGTGGGTTTCTATACCCGTGATGCAATTCATGATGACGAGAAACCCACTTGAAGTGAGAATATATCTCAGGACTGTTGGTATTAACAGTTTTACTAATAAAGCAGAGAACAACGTTTCGACCTTCTTGGGTTATCTTCAAGATAACTTGATATATATCCGTGATATATCATTCGTATAGTGTAGCATTTTGCTTTATTCCAATCAGTTGATTAAAAGTTCTGTTTATTTCTAATACAAGGCCCGGGATGGCTAAGCGTGTTAATCGTAATCCGAGGGTCGTTGGTTCGAATCCCGGTCGCACCAAACATGCTCGCCCTTTCAGCCGTGTGGCGTCATAATGTTACGGTAAACCCAACATTCGTTGGTAAAAGAGTATCCCAAGAATTGGCAGTGGGTGGTAATGACTAGCTGCCTTCCCTCTAGCCTTACACTGCTAAATTAGGGACGGCTAGCGCAGATAGCTCTCGAGTAGCTTTGCGCGAAATTCAAATTCAAATTTCTAATAAAAATACGTAGGATTATTGTTTATTTTGAGAAACAGTCGAATAAAAATTAATTTTTTCTTTGTATTGCTTAATCAACCAACGTAGCATCCCTCGTTGAAATTAAAATGTTTGGTACTGCCTCTTGTTATCGTATAAAGCTCTTTAAAACATCTAACTCGACTCTAGCAGTAGAGTTGTAGTTAAGTATATACATTTATAACTATATTTGGTTATGAAACATTTCTTTAGGTTTTAGTTTTCGTCGAGCTTAGTCTAAAAAATTGTACAAATGGGAAGGTATGCAGAAATAACAAACAAACAGGTAACACACATTTGCAGCACGAGCCGATGGTAGAAGAATAAGATAATTACATTGGTTGCTAGGTGATGCGTATGTTAAAAAAAAACTGTATTTGGGTTGTCTTTCTTCTTTTGATGCTGTTTTTATAAGACAGAGCAAAGCATAAGATTCGCATCAATAATCTGCTCATAATTTACGGATGTGTTCGCCTTACATGCATCATTAAAGCCAATGATATTAAAAAGTCTCGTTACTAGTGTGTTCCTAGCCCAGTGCCCACAGGTTGAATGAACTCTTCCGCCACCAGAGGGACCCTCAAGGCAATACTACAGGGAACAATCACCGCATTCCGCCTAGCTGATTGTCAATAGTACAGCAAGGTCAGGGCCGGTGTAGTGGGAGATTTGGGCGCGCGCTCGGCACGAAGTCGTTACCCTCGTGGGGGTCTACAGTTGGGCGTCAGTCCTACGTTATAGCTGTTATTAGCATTACGTAGGACACTGACACTGTAACGGTCAGATGAAATATGGACCTTGAACACTTTCATTTATAAAAAGACTTTAAAACTGACGTCATTTCCTGTCGTTTACACAGACCTCGCAAGGTTGATGTTGTGTTTACAGTCACCATGCCTGATAATTGCTATTCCGTTGATTGTTCTAATCTTAGAAAAATGAATAAACGTTAAAAAGTCTTATC
The DNA here is from genome assembly GCA_011833715.1 of Carcinoscorpius rotundicauda. Classification (NCBI taxonomy): domain Eukaryota; kingdom Metazoa; phylum Arthropoda; class Merostomata; order Xiphosura; family Limulidae; genus Carcinoscorpius; species Carcinoscorpius rotundicauda. Next base: position 56,365,641 of record CM022391.1, on the reverse strand, counting down.
CTTCAAATATTCCACAATTCATTTAGGCAAATGCTGTTAACAGACTTGGGCCCCAAATAAAAGAAGTGGCAGATTTAGGAGGGGATAGCCACCCACCTTTTTATAACCCTTTAAAAATTGTCACATTTTTATACTGATTAAAAATGTGGAAATTTTTTTACACATTATAAATAAAGAGGGTAGTTAGCCATCCTTAACTGCAAATCCGCCACTGAAAATGACAACAGTGTATAGAAGTACTTTGTGTTAGACACATTAAATGTGGTAGAATAGATCTAAAATGTTTTGTTTACTGAACATAACATAAAATTTATTCCTAATTTTTTTTTCATTTGGCTTTCAGGATGTGGCAGTAAAAATATAAAATATAATAATGCAAAGCCACATCGAGCTTTCTGTTGAGCCCAACGAGGGGAATCGAGCCCCTGATTTTAGCGTTGTAAATCCGAGTCATACCTCTGTAATGTTGAAAGAACGGCAATAAGTAATATATGGAACTACTGGTAATAGCAGTTTTCACCGTCTTGACTGGAGAATAACAGACATTGGAAAGTGTTATAAAGTACAACTAAGTACACAAAGCATTTTTATTTATTTCCAACGTTCTCTATATGAACGTTATCAAGTAACAAACATCTCAATAACGTGCGTGTGTATGTGTAACATACAAGTTGTACTAAGAACGTATCCAATCAACATTAACTTCACCAGATGTCTTTTTTAGGCTCTTTTCTACAAACGATAAAACAATGGAAGTCAAAGAGTTTTCAACCAAACCAAAAATCTGAAGTCTTCATTAGCGTTTGTTTGTCGCGCATGCGTAGAAATGTGTGCTTTATATCTAATCAACAGATTTCGTCTTACGTCGTATTAAGTGCCAATTGTGTCTTGTTTAACGGCAACTTGTTTCCTTTGTTCAATGTTTACATTAATGTATACACACTACCCTTCAATGTCGAGTTAAAAACATAATGCTTTAAATGGGAGCGCGGGCCCCTCCCACTATTAAACGAAACACACGAACCTTTCGTCCGATGTAGAGGTACCCGTGCTGTGGGCTGTATTAAGGGCGTAAAAGTAACAGTCAACTGGCTGCTAAATTTGAACCATTTAACTATCCACTGCTTTTCCATTTAATCTCAACTGTAGGAAAGTTTACTCCCATCACGTGTCTGTAAAATTAGTTCAGTCGGTTTCTTTCAACATCACCAGACGGACAACTTTTGTGTGTGCTATAAATGTAGAAAATATATACACATATCGATATGATGTACGCATTGCTGTCTTTGGACACGTTTATGGAAACCATTTTAAGTTGCTTTATGTTGTTGTTGTTGTTGTTTTGAATTAAGCACAAAGCTACACAATGGGCTATCTGTGCTCTGCCCACCACGGGTATCGAAACCCGTATTTTAGCGTGTAAGTCCGCAGACATACCGCTGAGCCACTGGGGGGCAGTTGCTTTATGACTTAGCTGAACTGATATATATAAAAATTTCATAATAGTGAAACTCCAATTCGTTATTATAACTAAAAGCAAAAGATCCCACAACAGTATACACGTTTGGTGATATACCGTTAAATCACAGGTAAAAGTCTAACGAGAAACAAGTTACACTACTTAACCATTTAATGTGTACAAGATATAAGCTGCCACAACCAATTATAATTTAACACGTTATACATGGCGACTCAGAGCATCAAGCTGCTAAGACTTTTCTTGTAGAAATACCAAACATTCCACTGATTATTTTTTGTTCATTGTAACATTTCAATTATCATCTATTCAAATTTAAATGTGTCCACTTTTTGCAAGTGCACCGAGAAAACAACAACTAAGAGGGTATGTAACACTTAAAGTGCAAAATATAATGCTTTTCAAGTCCGAAAAAAAAATAGTTATTTTGTTTTTTATATATTTTTGTTGTACAAGGACCTTCCGTATATGTCACAGGAGTTATATCGTGAAATGTTTTCGATTTACGTACCCATTACACCAGCAAGGTGGTTGGGGTGCTTAACTAGTATTTTGAGGGTCACAGGTTCGAATCCCCGTCCCATCAAATATAGTTGTCCTTTTGGCCTGGGAGCGTTATAAAATAACGGTCAATTCCATTGTCCGGTCATAAAGGAGTAACCCAAGAGTTGGCGATGGGTGCTAAATTAGGGACGGCTACTCAAGATACCTCTCGTGTATTTTTGCGTGAAATTTAAACCGATCACTATTATAAGTTATACTCAGTACACTGTTTAACCATATTAACATCCTATACGTGCTTATAAGGCCATTGTTATTGACTCTCCGTTGCATATTATACACACAATTTAACAAATAAGTTTATTGGGGGTGTTTTTCTTTTGTTTTTTCAAAACAATTATATGACCTGACACAGAAGATGCTTTTATTTAACATTTGATGTTATTGATCTCACACTAGTAACCTTCATAACATCTCACATTAGTAACCTTCGTAACACTGTTTGGAGAGTAAATAAAATTTTAAAGGTCTGGTATGTTTTCTTATAGCAAATCCACATTGGGCTATCTGCTGAGTCCACCGAGGGAAATCGAACCCCTGATTTTAGCCTTGTAAATCCGTAGACTTACCGCTGTACTATCGGGGGACTTAAAGGTTTGGAATTCGAAATGTGTACGTGAAGTAAACAACCAGTCAGAAATACCCGTGATTCGGGTAAGGGTAAAAATAAAGTAGAATGTTTAGCATTATGACAAACACACACTTCTGGAACAAAAACTACAGAAAATGTTTAGCGACATCACATAACGACCCCTAGAATCTTCGAAACGTAGCCTGACACGCTAATCTCTAGGCCACGCCCAACCAAAGGACAGTAAGATAACTACCCGATAACAAAGTATTTCACGAGATAAGAACGTATATGGAAACTAGCAAAACTCGCTATTTGATAGTGTGAGTGAGGTCGGGTACGTCTAGCATTCGTTAGTTTGTAAATGGAAAACATTGGTTTGATTTGTTTGTTTTGAATTTCGCGCAAAATCACCTAAGAGCTATTTGCGCTAGCCGTCCCTAATTTAGCAGTGTAAGACTAGAGCAAAGGCAGCTAGTCATCACCACCCATCGCCAATTCTTAAGATACTACTTTATTAATAAATAGTGGAATTGACCGTTACATTATAATACCTCTACAGTTGAAAGGGCGAGCATGTTTGGTGTAAGTGGAATTCGAACCCGCGACCTTCAAATTATTAGTCGAGTGCCTTAATCACCTGGCCATGCTGGGCCAGGTGGAAAACATTACTTGGAGCAATCTCGAATATTAGCCCTAAATATGAAACTTTCATATGTAGATTAAATGTGAAAATTTAATATTAATTTTTATCTCAAAATTGCTAACGATAAATGAAGGTTGAGAAGTCATGCAGGTTCATAAAACGTGTAAACTTTTATTGTTTGCTTGTAGTTAAGCACATCTGTGCTGTGCATTGCTCAGGTATCGATACCAGGTTTCTAACTGCATAAGTATGGAAACTTACCGCTGTGCCACTGGAAACGCTATGTAACGTTGTGGTCGTTTACTAAAAAAATTGTAATCACGTATTTTCCCGTGGAGAATACGCCTACAAAAACGCAGAACGGCGTTGAGGTTTGTATAAGTTATAAAAACAATCACAATTTAATAACAATAACCTTTTACCTTAGTAGTTCTATACCTCCTTCAGAACTGTTCTCTAATATACTTTCATAATTTTTATGATCTCAACATTTATCTCCCGTTGTATTATTGATTAACGAACCCCGTCACAACTATAAAGGTATAATCTAAACTGATAATCACTTCATTTGCCCAAAACTATATTGAAATAATCCAAAAATAAGTCCCATTATTCGTTGGTAAAAGAGTAGCCCAAAAGTTGGCGATGGCTGGTGGTGACTAGCTGCCTTACACTGCTAAATTAGGGACGGCTAGAGCAGCTTTGGGTAGCTTTGCGCGAAATTCGAAACAAACAATATTTTCCAAAAATAAAAACAATAAAATATCGTATAATTCGGGCGATAACAGAGCCTTGGCTGCTATGTTATATAGAAGGTGAGTCTAAACTCGTTTGTTGACAACAGGAAATTAAAACCCTGTGGATTGTAATAAATGTAATTTTTCCTAGAATGTGAAAACCTATTTACATAAAAGGGATGTTATGAGTTTTAAAAAACACAACAACAACGGTGGTATACGTAAAACCACAAAGTAATACACAAGGAAGAAAGAACTGGAAATATAATAAAAACAAAAAACACACCTACAGTACGTATACTGTTCTGATAAGTATACAGATAAGCATTCGGTGTTTCCCAACGGAACGCCACCTTACACAACATTTGAACTAAAATGCCTAGTTAGTTATCCAAAGCTTCAGCCATAGCTATTCCTAATTTAGACCAGTTGGCAGAGAGAAAGAGCAACCAACCATTTTGTTATTAATACTCTGTAGAAGAAAACGTTTTGTTTGTGACAAAAGTTACTTTCACCTCTTAATCAGTTTATATATAATCTGATTTGTTGACAGAAAATTGAACTAGTGTCTGGATTGAAACTCGGTTTGTGAACGTATTTTCCTGACAGCAAGGAAGTACAAGTTGTGTTAAGTTTATATAATAATTCTTTAGAAACTACACACACACTTGTTTTGACATCTACATTGTACCTAAAAATAAATACATATTTCATCACAACTTAGTGTAACTTAGTTTACGTTTAAATTATAAATAAATCCATAATATCTTCAGAGCATAGTGTGAAAATATTATGACTTAATTTTTTTTTAATTGTTGTTCTCATAAAGCAAATCATAGATGTCGTGATAACAAGTAACACGTTGAACTAAAGTTAACAACCAGGCTTCTTGTTCTGGTTGTTTATCACTAGTTCACTTACGTTGTTACGTATTACAACTTATTTTGAACTAGTCTTCGAATCATTATGTTATGTTATGTATTACTATTTCAAACAGCCACAAATTTTAATTTTAATTTCGAAGTTATTTGAATGTCAATATGTGTTAAATTTATGATTTATGCCAACAAGATTGATACACACAATTTTCTTTCTTAACATAAATATATTTTATTTTAATACACAAAAATAAAAACAATACAATTTTTAATAGCGGTTTTTACTAATACCTATTAGAGATATTGGTTTATAAACAAGAGTTTTAGAAACTTACAAACTATACTGAGTCTTATATCTGGTCTAGAACTGAATATTTTATCTATGGTCCAAATCCACAATGAGCGAATTAATTCTAAGTTCATATCTTTAGAGCTCGTTTAAGTTAGAGCAGTCTTTTCTTGACTGGATTCACTCCCTTCAAGCTAACATTTTAACGAGGAAGAAATCTAATGTCCTCGTAGAAATACTAACGTACGAAATTAATTCACTGAAGTTGCATGGTTCACAATGTACGAAATCTATAAATGTTCTTGGTCAAGTTCTGTAGTTTCCGATTAATAAGCGTTAATCACAATTACTGCTTCCGAGGTTTATAGTGTACTGACTGTAGCTGCCCAGTAATATAAAACTGTCTCCCAACTAGCTATTTTATTCGAATCGCGAGAGATTCTCGAAAGCTCAACAATGTTCGAAAGCATGTAAACCACATATTGTTGATTATTGTTCCCGAGAATCTTCTACAACTTTAGAGAACAGGTGGGATTTGCAGAATACACACCAAAAATGTACGTCACATTCATCAACTTGAAATACGTAGGTATTAAAATATACGTATAGCGGTAAATCCGTCACAACGTACAGTCATTAAAGTGGATGACTCTGGTCTCCTAACATCTGTTTATGTGTTGAGTAACAGAGTTGTGTTATAATGGAGTTCTAAGTATACTCGCCGCATGTACACAGTCACTGAGAAAGATTACTATGGTTTCCTAACATCTATTTACGTATGTACAGTCATTTAATTATGTGTCCATATATACTTTAATAAAACGTAAATAGTATATATTCTTGGTTTTACGGTAAAGATTATATGTAAAGGCTATTTCCTACCGTCCCTAAACTTGAGCTATTGACCCGAGGGAAAACAATCCGTTACAAAATCCCATCACGTTACAAATTGTACTTCCACTGTTAAAACACATTCACATCTTCGAATGTGTGGTATACATAGATTTCTACCCTGTTCACCTGATCGAATACTTACAGTAGTTTTCGATTAAACAAAACTAGTGACCAAATCCCTGTGCTTTTCCCCCTTTTTTGAGCCTAACTTGAGTATGGGAACATAAGCAGTTTTTAAGAGACTTAAGATTCCTAATATAGCTGAATAAAGCATTCTTTTGATTCACAATTTGGCCACCAGAAACTCTAGTCAAGGTTTTGCCTTTCTTGTGGAGCACTAGAATATTTGTTTATAGGGTTAAACACTAAAAACGACATGTCTGATGCAAATGAAAAGACACGTGTTCGACTTCTTTTGTTAAGCCTCTCTAATATTGTGTAAGACTTAGAAACAGTATTCTAATTATTTTAACAATTGCTTGTGATACTTCCTATTGTAAATCGTATCAAAGCCTTTTTTTTATAGATAAGCTCATATTTTCTTTCTCATGTTAATGTGGGAAGTTTAGCACGTGTTTAAGAACAAATGTTATAATATAAACTTTGATAACGGACTCGCCTACAATAACGAGGTTATCGTAAAAGAAACGCAGACGGAGATCCTATTTTCTGTGAAATGACGTCAAACAACCTTATCTGGAACACTTTTGGGATATGTAATTAATTATTGTCACTATCAAGATATTACAAGACATGTCTCACCTGGCTGTGACTTTATTTCTGGTTTTTGTATGACACTTAATGACATTTAGAAACTGAAATACAATTTTTAGTAGGCGAGAGTCCAATGGAATTATTTATCCACGAATATTTTTCTAAACGACATACACAGTTTGATATTCATGCATGTATATTATATATAAACAAATTAAGTAAAGCATATGGGAAACAAAAAAAAACTTAACTGCTTGCCTTTGTTACACTTATTTACACACACACATATATATACTTTATTAACCCTAAATAACGTAATCTGAGGCGTTGCAAACTGCAAAGGGGGAAGTATTTGTGCTCTTCCGGATTCCCTTTTTCACATGTGATTTGTTGATTTGAATGCCAACACGTGTGTGTTTTCTTCATTTCTTTTCAAATAAAAAAATAAAAGTGGATTAAACATTAGGTTATCATTGTCGTTACACAAAATAATGTTAAATATATACCAGGGTGGAAGGTGATAATTACAAGGAAGTGTTAATTACAAGTAATACAGTACATACCTATGTTATGTTATACCCCTGTGTTTATAGTCCCTTTCACTGTTCCAAATACTTTGATAAACAGAAAGCTCCTCCCGTGGTGGGTAGGACACAAATAGTCCATTGTGTAGAGTTATGGTTATCTTCAAACAAACAACACGAGAACAGTTTGCTGAGCCCATGTCAACAATTATACTGTTGCTGTTTACTGATTGGTTTGTCTGTCTGTGAGTATGTAGCTTTTTTGAAACAATACATAAAAAAACAAGTAGGTAGGAGTCACTGACGCATACAGATTTCCACGTCTGGAAGAGAAAGAAAGAAGACCCAGGATGACTGTCTAACCTAACACGTTTCTATTCTCCCACTGACAGTACACAATACTGATGTACACAGAACTGTCGGTAAAGTAAGGTACACAACCTAATGTGCACCCAACTGTCGGTAAAGTAAAGTACACAATACTGATGTACACAGTATTGTCGGTAAAGTAAGGTACACAATACTGATGTACACAAAACTGTTGGTGAAGTAAGTGTGTTAATATGTCACTGGTACATAGATTAGTCGCCTTTGGATTAAATTTTTAGATCACAATTTGTCTTAGAACCAGGAAAATGTGCAGAAACACAAAACGTTTCAGGTAAAAAAAACCGTGGTTTTGTCACCTTCAAACAGTGATACACAGTCAGAAAGACGTGAAATGAAGTCATGAACCTAGCTGCTGTATTAGGATGGCAGTCATTAAAGGTGCTCCTTATATAATCAAACAAAATCCAAACTTGAAAGAAGTTAATCCAAGTATTATCATGTATTTTGCAAACGGTGACTTAATTCTGCACTCGTATTATTTATGTGTTTGAACTGTAAAAGGTTTTAAAACTACATCTAAGGTTAAGTTAGGAAACTTCTCTATAATTTCTCGGCATGGTCAGGTGGTTAGGACACTTGGCTCGTAATCCGAGAGTCACGGGCTCAAATCCCCCTCGTATCAAATATACTAGCTCCTTTTAGCCGTGGGGACGTTATAATGTAATGGTCAATCCCACTATTCATTGGTATAGGAGTAGCCTCAGACTTGGCAGTGGGTAGTGAAGACTAGCTGCCATCCCTCTAGTCTTACGCTACTAAATTAGGAACGGTTGGAACAGATAGTACTGAAATCAAGAGTACAAACAAAATAAATACACTTAATTCTCCCTTTTCATCTAACATAAGTTCCAATTTCTTCCACCACATTTAATTCTTTCTATACATCAGGAAAATTCCAGTATTGATATCTGCTTGACTGTTCAACAACATTGTTTCTTCTAAATGTTCGTACGATATGTAATGTGTTCTGGCAATATTAACAAATACTTAAAACATCAACTACCATAAGTGGTTACTGTGTCAGGCTGCACCAAACACGCTTGCCCTTTCAGCCATCGGGGCGTTGTAATATGACGGTCAATCCCACTATACTTTTGTAAAAAGTAGCTGCCTTCTTTCTAGTCTGACATTACTAAATTAGGGAAGGCTAATGCAGATAGCCCACGTGTAGCTTTGCTTGAAATTCAAAAATAAAGCCAACAAACAATCTAAAAGATAAAGTGCTTTATGAAGTGTATTTTACTCACGGAAGGAACGAATAGATCATGAACATCGTGTTGTAGTCACTCTCATGACTTCGGAACAAACTAACTCAATCCAGTTCAGTTTCTCAAAAATTCACACATTGGATAATCGTGTGTCTTAAAAAAATGGGAGGAGTTTTAGTAATTCACCAGTGAGGTTGTCTATGTAAATTGCAAATTTCAACTGCATACTTTCTGATAATTATATATGTCTATAATTCAGTAAGTTTACTAAAATGTATTATTGTTCAGAAATGATATAATGTTGATGAAATATATAGTTAGCATGCAGGACTTCACATTATGAGTAAGTATACAATGAACATGCACATTTGTCAACTTGAACCTGTCTATAAATAAACGCAAAATGTATTCATTACTTTCTGACACTGTTAAGCCTTGCCATATTCTTGTCGCATAACACTAATAAGATGCAGCTGAAATACTATAAAAACGTGCGTAATAAACAATCAGACCCTCGCGCAGAATGTTTGAAACTAAGGTTCTACGTTTAGAGATAAAAAGACCAACACATATTGTGCAAGGTATCTTAACACTATAGAGATCTGGTGGCATGCACCCTCCCCAGAAAAATTGTAAAATATAAGCGCTGTGAGATTAAATCTGGAAGAAATGTTGCATGTAACACAACTTAAACAATTGCATGACTGTTCAAATAAAATCCGCAAACATCCAATAAAAGTCCAGTTACAAAATGTTAACAGACGCCATCGCATGCGACTATTTCAAGCCCAAAATGCTAATACATCATCAGAAGAATGTAGAATGTGTAAAAAAACGTTACATACAATAAGCAGCATACAAGCATAATTTGTTTACATAAAAAATAGGGGCTGGGACAACCCACGCACATCCTGCATACGTATATGATATTTGTATATTTATTTTTAAAAGTCTTTTTAACGGTAATAAAGATAGTACAAAAATCCGTTTACGTCGACGGTTTTGGTACTGCAAAAAATTTAATATCTCCACTTTGGATATAAATGTACTCGTATAGGTTCTTTACTATTACTCTAATACTTTAAATATTTGCAAAGATTTGTTTACCGATGTAAACCTAATTTCTTTTTAGTACAACTAAAAACAGTAAGATACATAAATTTTCTAGAAACATTTTTTTTGTTGTATGTTTTTTTACTGAAACATTAGGCTTAACTACTCTTTACACCCTAACCATGCAGAGTTATAAATATGATAGAAAAAGGAATGGCCTAACAGGAATCCTTGCAGTTTTGTAAAATGAAAAGTAAAAGAATAAATGGGGTGGCTTAGGGTCTTTGGTCAGATATAGTCTCACATTTATAACTCCAGCACGAGAGTGCTTATGTGTGAGATTTTTCAAGAAAATTTCTCAACGAAGGATCAGCTTCAACGTGTATTATTTTTACTGGTAACTTAATCTAGCACATAACAAAGCAATTATATAAAAATTATTTTATCGAATTTGGTAAGACAACCCTGCACTGGACGTTTCCATTCGTTTCCTAAAGAAGTAGAAAATACGGAATTGAATGATCTGCAGTCTTAAAACCGTGTGCTTGTTGTAATGTTTAGTTCGTTTGTACAAGACATCGGTGAGAGTACGAGTAAATTCTCACGACGTGTGTTTTACCACCTGTTGTTTCTTACGTAAAGGAAAGGCTTCCGCCCACCATGATACCACACGTTACGCATACTACATATATCTCTATTCAGAAAAAAAAATGTGTTTAAACGAGGTTCGTACCCTCTATTAAGTTATTAACATAAGTCCAACTTAACAAGGTCGTTTCACTTCGTCTGCTTATCTACATCCGGTGAGAAAGCATCCGTTTCGCTGCTTTAGAAAGAAAAAGAAAGAAAAAAAGATGGGAGTATTTATAGAATTTTACAAAAACACCAGATCTGTTAGATGTTGTCCCAAGTACTTCAGTTATATTATTTAGTGAATTCATGAAACGCTCTTTAAGAATGTAAAAATGATAAACATATACAATAAGTACTTTGAATGCAAAATATCTACCAATGGTTATTATGCTAAATAAAGAAAATAACTTTATTCACTTTAACGTGGTCAATACGAACAGTAGAGCCCACCACGAACAGGTGATTATGGCGCTTGACTCGTAATCTGAGAGTCGCGGGTTCGAATCCCCATCACACCAAACATGATTGCTATTTCAGCCGTGGGGGCGTTATAATGTGAGATAAATCCCACTATTCGTTGCTAAAACAGTACCCCAAGAGTTGGCAGTGGGTGGGGATGACTAGCTGCCTTTCCTCTAGTCTTATACTTCCAGATCAGGGAGGGCTAGTGCAGATGACCCTCATGTAGCTTTGCGCGAAACTCAAAACAAACCAAACTAAAAGAATAGCAAAAAAACTACTTAAAACCAACGTTACAAGTATAAAGTGTTGATGAAGCTCTGCGAAATTCTCTGACGTTAATGTTACAATCTTCCAATCAGAGTTTTGATAAGGCTCTTAGTTATCCCCCTGAATCTGATTTTTACAAGTTTAAGATGAGAACTTTGATGATGTTCTCAGGTATCCTTTTTTCTTATGTCAAAATATTATTTTCAAGATTTTAGGACTGAAGAATGGTATACGATTTTAAAGTATATGGAACAAAGTTACGTGACACGTATTTTACCCTGTTTAAAAACACAGTTGAAAACGTCTCGAGAGTTCTTGTGTGGATTCAGTTTATTGCACACTTTTAGTTTTTAGAAATTGTCCTGAAAGAGATCCAACTTACGGTCTCACAAAACTAAATTTCACAACAACACACAAGCAAAATAAAATAAATAATTTAAAATTCCCTTTGAAAAATTCAAACTCTAGTTTATATTCTGGCAAAGTTTAGACATTCAAAACTGATACTCTTCATTTATAGAATACAATAAATATTAAGCTACCGACACATACATGTGTATACGGACTTACGGCTTTGAATGTGCCAGTAAAAGGTTTGTAGAGTATTCCATTTTCTCTGATTTTACGTCACCATATCAAAGCATTGTCCGTACTATGTAGTGAGAAACAAATCTGATAGTCTTTGCACGAATGAGTACTCAAAGTAAGTAATAAAGAATGCTTATGTTTCGTAATTCACCGAAGCATTTAAGATGGTGCAGATATCGTTAAAGTGTCTAAATTATTGGAGATGTTTCTCTGTTTGTAATCAACACCTCGGGTTGTTTTGGTTCAAGGGTTATGTACTTCTTAATGTGTCCAATTGCAAGCATTACCGATGATTTTTTGTTAAACATCGAAGTCAACAGAAAAAACAACCAACAAAAACCTGTCTTTGTCACATGAATGTTTTTAAAATATCATGAGTTGACTTTAAAAAACAAAACTTCTGCTTAAAAGTGAAACTTTTTTAAAAATTTGTTTTCAACTAAATTCTTAACAGAAATAATAAGCAGTTTATCACTCCACTATAACCACAATTAGAAAGTTAAGACTAGATAGTTCTATTCGATAAGAAAAAGGCGAAAAATAAACGTACTATACCGAGATAGGAAACGTCTTTACAGATTACGAAAATAAAATTTCGAAACGGTTTGTTTGATCCTACAGGATCATCCAAAAGAACGAAACGGTTTGTTTGCTCAATCAAGCTCACCCAATAGAACGAAGCGGTTTATTTGATTAGACACATTTATACAGCAGAAAAAAATTCGTTGTGACAAAAAGTAAAAACTTTCAGTATTCGTTGTCATGTTTCGTCTCTTCATTCTGAGTACAAGAAAACGTTTTCTATTCACTTCGTAAGCTTGTGAGTTGTAGAAAAGAAAGATATTCAATAGCGATGTATATATGGAGTAATACTGAAATGAGGTCAAATCGACAATTACTGGAATGTGGCCATAGCAGAAGTGGGTCATAAGAACTATTCTTGAGACTGGTTTGAATCTCCAACTACTTGTTATTCTCTTGAATATGTTCTACAGGAGTTAAACGCTACGATTTTGTAGCAATACACGTGTTTGTGTAAGTATCGTATCTGCAGTAACAAAGTGTGTCATAACAAGAAAAAACGAACAGAACATTAAACCCCACATATATTGTTTATAATATAAGTGAACGATAAAGTAAGTGTTTGTTACAATTTGTATCACCGTGTTGTAAGCGATGTGTTTCTTTTATTAAGTTTCTATTTTTAGAGAACAATTATTTGAACTTATCCTGTTTAGGAGGTAAACTGTGGTTGAATTACGTGAGGTAAACAAAAAGAAATCGAGACATTTTATAGGTATTATTTTTATTGTTACCAACAACTTAAAATTTAAGGCTGAAGAGATGAACTATTTTTGTACCTACATTATATGTTCTAAAATTGCAATATCTTAAAACTATTATTGAGTAAGTACAAATATATATATTTGGTGAATACGGCGAATTTTTGGGTATTTTAATATATGTTATTTTCTCATTGCATGGATGTTTTGTATTTCACAATTTATGTGGATTCTTTTTCATAAACTCTCTTGTATCTACCAAAAGTAATCCACGGGTTTGAATCCCTGTCGCACCAAACATGGTCGCCCTTTCAGCCGTGGAGGCGTTCTAATGTGATGGCCAATCCCACTATTCGTTAGTAAAAGAGTATCCCAAGAGTTAGCAGTGAACGGTGATGACTAGCTGCCTCCTCTCTAGTCTTACGCTGTTAAATTAGGGACGGCTAGTGCAGATAGCCGTCGTATAGCTATACGCGAAATTCAAAAAACAAACAAACAAAACAAACCAAAAGTAATTGCCAAAAAATCTCTAAATCTTATTAAGACAGATATTCATTGATATTCTGCATTGTCGCTAAAATTTCCCACTTTTATCTGACTTAGGGCATGGATGGGATCACCATGAACACGGAACCAGATTGGCAGACTATACTGGACAACCAGTCCATTATACTTCATGACCGAATGATGACCGACGCTGTCCAGTCGCCCAGGATCCAATCAGAGCACAGCTATTCCTTGTCGGTTTCTGACGATCTTACGGGTTCTGCCCTCAGCATTAGCCCTAGTATGAAACTGGAGGAATACGATAAAGGTAGAATCTACAAATTAACCAATCAGTGAATGTTTTATTTTCATATTAACGGTTAGAGAAAGCTAGAAGAGGATTTGGAAAGTAACAACAGACTTTAAAGCATGTGACAGTCTATACTTAACTTCGTAGACTGATGAAACAGTGCATTATAATAAGAAGTAATATAGTTTTAACTTTATATTTAATTAGCTTTGTTTATTACTAGGTATACCATTTTTAATTGTGATTTATGTAGCTAGCACGCTCTAAAGAGAAGTTAATATTAATTAGAGGTTTCCAGCTCTGTTCGTAGTCAATCATGACTTGCCATCAGCCGTTCCATCTGCTCAGACGCAGGCCAATCTATTAGAGCGTGGGAACTCTGATACACTAAATGTCATGGAGAAAAGAGACTTACTTGTTAACCACAAATTCTAATAACGTTATTCTCTGGCAGCTTTGTTAATACATAACTGAAGAGAAACACTTTTATTTTTTACAACGAGTTCAAGCATTCTACGTGTCTTTTACCAGTTTCTTGGTATAGATTCAAATATTAAGTTTTCAAGAGACATATAAATGACACGAGGTTTTGTTTTAATCTTCCTACCAGTATTTTTCATCAAAATAAGCAGAATGAGTTTTGCTAGGAACCGCAAGTAACAACATCTCTTGAGTTTCTCTAAACATGCTTTCATAAGTTTACCAAACATTCAACGACGGTAGAAACATCTTCTCAAAAATGTTTAAGCTTTGCCTTTTTTCTTTCTTTACCAAGTGTTACTTGCCTGACAAAAAAAAAATGTTGGCTTGAAAAAGCAAGTAGGGCTGGTGAATTACGTAATTATTTGATATAAAAGTAAAAGTAGAATCGAGAGTTTCTTAGTGGCTAGTTAACTTCAAAGGCTATATATCGTAAGATCCAAAGTTAGAGCCACGATATATCGTTTAACAAGAATCGCATGTTAAACTATGGAGTAATTATAGCTTTACTAGGAAGTTTTGATTTACGGTAAAAATAACAGCCATTCCAAAGGTCAATTGAAGTTAAAAATAAGTAAATATGTGTGTGTGTATAGCGTAGACGAAAACTGATGAAGTAAAGTGTAATTAAAAAAGTAGCTACGTATCATAATACTTATGTCCATACAACAAAATTTGTTTCAGAAGCACAATTATAAGCTGTTCTCTGGTATTCAACGTTCCCTTTTCGTTTTTACTGTAAGAAAGACAACTAGCCCATGAATATCACAAAGAAGACGTTAAATTAGTACACCATCCGAAGCTAGTTTCTCTTAATTCAACTAATAGAGGGGAAAGGGGGGCTCTGAAGCTACGTTCTCTGGATACTTCAATATTTAATTTAAATACAGGAAAAATGTATGTATATAAAGAAGTGTTTCATGAATACTTTTCCATTCTTCTAACAATAATGATTTTTGGTCATGGTCGTAAAAGCGAATTTTTCGTGTGAACACAAGGAAAACGTAAAAATGGATGCGGGTCAACGTCTTTAGGTAAACCTTGAGCACGTTCACAAGTGGAAGTTCCTGAAGGTTGACGACCAAGTACTTAGTGCGTCGTCATTGTGGAGGTTTTTTTCCGAGTGTTTTTTTTTTTTGTCGCATAGAAATGAATACCTAGGAAATGATTTTTTGTGCGTACAAAATGTTAGGGTGTAAAGCCCAGTCAGAGTGGATGTAATGGGAGAAGTTGATGAATCAGGTGTAAGTGGATATACAGCATCAGAGTGGATGTAATGGGAAAGTTGGTAAATCAAAGTTATCTCGATGAGTTTCAAGACTGAAGTTTAAAAATATTAGTTTTTTTTAAGGACTAAAACAAAGCAATAATAATAATACTGTTATGGAGAATCATGGTCTGAAACGTTACTTTGTAGTTCCATGCGTTCTTCTGGAGTCACTGACCGTTATAAAGATAGGCGTTAAGTGCTGGAAACTGGATAGGCTGAAAAAGTCCATAATTCATAGTCATAATTCAAAGTCCATAATAGTTCATTCAAGTGAAATAGGCTCAAATACGCAGCTTGAACAACTGTCTTTATAATTTAATATTGTACCAACGAAATTAAATATTCATATATACGTCTACTTTTCGATGAAATGATTCCATAGTATAAAGTTATGTTTAAGACTAAAAGTACTGAATCAAACCTAAACAAACTGATTTACTCATTCTATAAATGACATCTAAGCAGTTGAAGTTTCCTTAAGAAATAACATTAAACCATTTTTGTAATATTTTGTCATATATACATATGCCTTTTTTATAACGCAATTTGTCCAATAAACCTGTTTCAATCAGGCTGTGTTATCACAGGCGATTTAGTCCCTTTACCCTTCAAGTGAGGAGAGTGGGGGCTTTCTTCATTTCACGTTTTTCACCAGATCAGACCCCCAACCTGGACGAACATGAAACTGGGTAAAAAAACATAATTACGTAGGTTACAACATATTAAAATCCATCCAGTTACGGCATTGTTGTAGGTAGCTAGTCATCAACGGAAGTTGAAATTATGTAAAAATAGATACTGTAATTAAAAAGTACACGAATACACACAGTGATACCAGCACATTTGTTTCTGTACTTTCTATAGCAGCATTTATTTTGTTTTGGATACTGATTGTAGAATTCATATCAATAACTCTAATCTCCGTTAAACTTTATTTGTGCAATTTATTTGTCTCGATTTTACGTGTCTATGAATGGACACAACAATAAACTTTCAGTATAGCCCTGACAGCTATAATTTTACAATGATTTAAACTACAAATCTATACAATTTAATTCTTACTTTGATCTATAGAAAAGTTGCCAAAATAGGAATTAAATTATATAGATTTGTGAATGTGGTTTAAATTCCTGATTCGTTACTTCTTTCTGCTCAATCTGTACTTCATTGTAAAATTCATATTTCCATATTATACCTGTATTATCTAATTTCCATATTATACCTGTATTATCTAATTTCCACATTATACCTGTATTATCTAATTTCCATATTATACCTGTATTATCTAATTTCCACATTATACCTGTATTATCTAATTTCCATATTATACCTGTATTATCTAATTTCCACATTATACCTGTATTATCTAATTTCCATATCATATCTGTATACTCTACATTTAGAAAGTGTCGCGCGTCTAGCCATCGAGCCTCTCAGTAGCACAGAGGTGCCCCCCAGTGGCTCAGCGGTATGTCTGCGGACTTAAACTTTAAAAACAGGGTTTGGATACCTGTGGTGAGCAGAGCACAGATTGCTCTTTGGGTAGCTTTGTTCTTAATTACAAACAACAACAATCCATCAATATGCAAAGCTATCTGTTAAGTTGAGGCCCGGCGTGGCCAGATGGTTAAGGCTCTTGACTTGTAATCTGAGGGTCGCGCGTTCGAATCATTGTCGCGCCAAACATGCTCGCCTTTTTGTGACGGTCAATCCAGTTATTCGTTGGTAAAAGAGTAACCCAAGAGTTGGCGGTGGGTGTTGATGACTATCTACTTTCCACTGGTACTCTTACTCTTATACTGCTACGTTAGGGACGGCCAGCACAGACAGCCCTCGTTTAACTTTGCGTGAAATTCAAAAAAACAAACTAATCCGTTGAGTTGACTTCGGTTGAAAAGATGGATATTCAAGTGCGTGTATGACATTTTAACATAGTTCACTTGTGAATAAATGTGTGATTTGTGTTTGAATATCATAAGTGGATACCCAGAGACCAGTCAAGTGATATAGAGAAATCTTGTGGCGATAATTCTATAGTCCGAGCCGTATAGAGGTTAATCCCGCTGACGTTATCAGATAGTAGATGAAAAAGTTGACGTTTTAATTGTTATAATGGAAACGTTAGCGACATTTTTAGCTTACCTTTAGTTTGGTTTGTTTTGAATTTTGCGCAAAGCTACACTAGTGCTATCTGCCGCCCTTAACTTAACAGTGTAAGACTAGACGGCGGACAGCTAGTCATCAACTCTTTGGTTGCTCTTTCACCAACTTATAGTGGGATTGACCGTAACATTATAACGTATTATCTACGGGACATAAGCAGGTATGTTGCGGGTTTGTCGGGCTAATATTTTTTAAAAACAATCTCTCTGTTTGTAACAATCATGTTTGTACAAACATATGTATATTCATTTTCGTGAAAGCAATATTTTGATTTTAATTTTTGAATGAATGTGCAACAAAGAGAAATATAGTGAAAACTCTATAATAATCGCCCCTTAGTGGCACATCAGTATGTCTGCGTACTCACACCGCTACAAACTAGGTCTCGATACCTGTGGTGGGCCGGGCACAGATAGCTTATTGTGTAGCTTTGTGCATAATTACACTCAATCAATCAACCTCCTGAGCGTCAAAACGTTTAAAATAGGAACTCTTCCCCCAGTGGGTCTGCGGTAAGTTTACAATTCTAAAATCCAAGGCTCGACTCCGTTCGTTAAACAGAGAGCAGATAGCTTTGGGCCAACAAAACAGAAAGGGGAAATAGAATTACGTAATGAACTTTTCAACGGAAATTAGGTCTCAGACATACACCTCCTATATATATAAATATAATTTGTTTTTCTTGATCCAATGTTAAAAAAATATGTTTAAACTCGTGAACTATATCTCACTGCCTCAGCATTTGTATGCTATTCGTGTTGCCTTTACATGTGAGTTTGTTCCTTTGGTATTTGATTTTTTCAATCAGTATAGAGGTCTCAAAGTACAGACAAATACGTTTCTAATTCAGAACCTCTGAAGAAAAAGGGAAAAAAAGCAACTAGTCAGCAGCACTTGTCGCCTACACGACTACTTCTAACTCAAAATCTGGATTGACCAACTCTGTTTTTGCGCTTTCTTTTTCACTGAAAAATTCGGAAAGCTAGGATCATCATTTTGTTTCTAGTCAGAGCTACACTTCAAAGTCCAAACTTCAATTTAAATGCAGTTTATGCTTGCCTGAAATAGCAGTTTTGCATTTACTTAGCAATTATGTATGAATTGTCGTATGGCCTAAGATACGTCACCGCACACGTGATAGAGTAGTTTAATCGCTAAAGCAAATTTGACTTTATCGAATGCAACATCACATGTATGCAATTTCTATACCTATGGAAAACAACCTTGCAAAATAAATCAATAAATCCACTTGAATCATTGAAATAAACAAGAAACAAGCATGAAAGGAATAATCATATAACATTATAAGTTCGAAACTTTCTGGTGATAAAAAAAATACCACTTATCTCAGTTCTTTGTTTAAACTGCTTGAGATTGAAGTTTATTTATAGTTCACACTTTTAAGATTTGTGTGGACCGGAATCAATACTCGTATTGGTAAAAGTAAAGTCTTTATATGTAATTTTTGAAGATAAATATTTGATTTCTTTCAAGCTGCGTATTAGATGTTTCAAGAGAAGTTATGAAGGCCAACATCAGCTCGATCTGCTCTGTACTGAGTTAAATTCTGGAAATTGAAACTGATTAAAGTTACAGCTGTCATTGAAACTAATTTTAATATTTCTATTCAAAATTAAATTATTATTTATAAGGAAGTTCCATAAGGAAGTTGTAACTTTACATCTTGGTAATTTGGTACCATCCACTGTGATTTCATACACATGTAAATATTTTTGTGTTTATTCCAGAGGTGGGCATTAGTCATGCTAATTATACATATATTTGTGAACATAATTGTTTACAGAACAATGTTTATCACGTTGTGGTCTCTATAATTATGTGCCCTCCGGTTATTTATCAGTAATATAATAGTAAATTCAAGGGCAAGTCACACTGTTGTGAAGTTCAAATGAGCGTTGATTCGTGTATTTCATCACTTTTTTCAGGCTTATTACTAGAACAGGTTATGTAGTCAAAATACACGTTTGTGTTTTGGTATATGAAAAGAGAGATAAGAAGTCATTCATATTTCACTTTTAAAATTGATTTTTCAATGCAATTTTGTGCTTAGGAAACATGAAACGTATAATAAACGTTACGAAGATAAAAAAATGTAAATTTCCATTAAATATGTGCAATATCTTACTTAAACAGCGAAAGTAATGTATATATAGTAATGGTCTGTTCTGCAAAACGTACACCTGATATCTTTATTTGTTTTTTTGAATTTTGGGCAAAGCTATTGGAAAGTAATCTGCTATAGCCATTCCATATCTTCAAGTGATAGACTAGAAGGAAGACAGTTAGTCAACATGACGAACTACGCTCACCTTTACCACCTTCAAGTGATAGAGTAGAAGGAAGACAGTTAATCAACAGGACGAACTATACCTACCGTCACCATCTTCAAGTGATAGACTAGAGGGAAGATAGTTAGTCAACATGACGAACTACACCCACCGTCACCATCTTCAAGTGATAAACTAGAGGGAAGATAGTTAGTCAACATGACGAACTACACCCACCGTCACCATCTTCAAGTGATAGACTAGAAGGAAGACAGTTAGTAAACATGACGAACTACACCCATCGTCACCATCTTCAAGTGATAGACTAGTGGGAAGACAGTTAATCATCATGACGAACTACACCCACCGTCACCATCTTCAAGTGATAGACTAGAAGAAAGACAGTTAATCAACAGGACGAACTACACCTACCGTCACCATCTTCAAGTGATAGACTAGTGGGAAGACAGTTAATCAACAGGACGAACTACACCCACCGTCACCATCTTCAAGTGATAGACTAGAAGGAAGACAGTTAGTAAACATGACAAACTACACCTACCGTCACCATCTTCAAGTGATAGACTAGAAGGAAGACAGTTAATCATCATGACGAACTACACCCACCGTCACCATCTTCAAGTGATAGACTAGAAGGAAGACAGTTAGTCAACATGACAAACTACACCTACTGTCACCATCACTTTTTCGATTTTGTGATATTCGCGCATATCGGGTGCACGTTGTTGGCTTTTTCTAATTTCGGCTTGCTTATTGTCGTGAATTCTTTTTTCATTTTATTTTTTAATGTATTTTTCATTTTATATTAATCTTGTTTTTCTCTTGAGTTGCCTGATCTAAGTCCTAATACAGGAGTTGGACGAAGAGAAAGTGTCTTTTTGAGCACCCCCGGTCACTGGTCTATTTCCAACCAAAGGTAGATAGAAAAATTCAAACCGAAACACCTGCCAATATTTTTCTATTTTGGAAGGGCGGCCATTCTTGGGGACGAGTTTCGATCTCGCAACCTGCAGATTGGAACACGTGTCACGTAATTGCAAATTTATGCCAATGATGGTGTACATACAGATATTACCCCTATTCAGGGTTAAAATCTTAACCTCTAATACAACAAAAAAGATGCAGATATATTCCAGAATCGAGATGGCGGTGTGATGGATTATTTATGATGAAACGATAAGATTCCTCCAACTTCAGGTTTACCTTGCTCATTCGTTGTGAAAGGTCATTCGATCTAATACATGTAATAAAACATTGCGGATAACTGGACATCAATCATTACATTCACGTCGTAGTCATTCGTGAGGTGAGCGCAAAAAAAATTAAAAACTGTATCCTGTAACATGTATAAAGCCTAAATACATTCCTTGTTTCGCTGGGAACATTACACCATAACAGATAACAACTACTTCAATAGAGCTGCAGATACTGTTACTCCAGATCCTTCCTTATCGATATTTGTATGATACAGAAGTGCTTTTGATGGTGATCTTTTATACATACAATATATATGTGTATAGGGCACTCGCAGCCCCATACAAACGAACCGTATTCCATTGTACTAATTGTAAGCATATGCAACAAAAGATACTAGGTATTATGTCAACCTTCAAATAAAGATTGTTATAAAATAGGGCAGATACTAAGATAATAAGTGGCTTCTGAAATAACTTCTTTTTTACAGGATGGGATAACGTTATTACAAAAGAAACCCAAGTCGGTTAATTTGTAACCTTAGAAGTAACGAACTCCAGTATTACTTTAACATTATTGTCCTACAGCGTTGGTTTAAAGCCGAAGTCATTTCCTAATGTACATTGAGTTACTGTAAGTAAAGCAGTTTTTGTATGGTTTAAATTCAAAGATAATTAATCTCGTTATGGTGTCGACATTTCACTTCTTCATCTTTATCATTCTTATAGAAAATTACATAACATTAAAAGATTGTACGATTTGAAAGTCTTTCCACGATCAACTCATATATATATACACATATATACATACACACACACACACACACACACACACACACATATATATATACTATACATACACACAGCGTGCGTGTGTGTATTTAGCCAACGCGCTACAAGAATACTAGTTGTAGTTCATAACAATATGGCTTGTATATCTGTTTCTTTTTTAATTTCGCGCAAAGCTACGCGAGGGCTAACTGCGCTAGCCGTTCCTAATTTAGTTGTTTACTAAGTATATATTTTCCGGTCACCGCATCATAATTAAAGATCGTTATACCTGAATATTAATCGACTTGGCTACCTAACTAATACGTCATTCAGGTTAAAAATTCAGATTTCAGTCTTACCTTTTACGCAAATGTACCACTAACGTTCGTTTGTTTTTTACCAGTTTGTGTAATTTGTGCTGTGACTCGAAATGGCCGAAATTGTACGAAACAAGAGAAGAATCCGCCTATTTTTAAAGTATTGCTTACGATGAAGTTAAAGAGTGCAAACGAACATAGGAATCGGTAATACAAAAGGCATTGTGATAATAAAAAACAACAACAGAGCAATGCTAAGCTCCAGTAGGTATGAAAACCCGTTCAAATATGCGCGTTATGAAGACTGCACGTGAAATGACGTCGTTTATGGTGCGACCGACATAAATTTCAATTGAAACTTTAATAATTAAAGCTCTACCTTGAATATCTGGAATGAAAAGGAAGTCACCTCTAGAATCAGATGCCACTTATAACAAGCTCGAAGTTACTTCCGGTTTCAATTTACTAGTACTCTTACGTAGACTGAAAGAGCGCGTGTTCACGCGTAGAGCTTCATCAGCTTCGGGTACGACTTTTTTAGTTCCCGTTTGTGTAATATTGGATCAGAGAATTAGTTGATGGACAGGAATAAAGAAAAATTACAAGCAGTTCCATAAATTGCGGTGAATATATTTCAAGAGAAAGATGAAAAGTTCTGGTAGGCTGAGCCACCTGGCAGTGCATATTTTCATCGACGTCGAAAGTTATTGTAATGTTCAAAAGATGAAATATTTTGAAAATACACTGAACGGTAACAAAGACATGTAGTAGTACTAGTAGTAGCCAGTTCAGAGAACATTCATTCCATTTAGGCCTACTCGTTCGTTACACCTGTTTGACCAGTTGTTACAGCAAGTAAAAATAGCGAAGATTTTTTTTTCTTCTTCTTAAACTTTACCGTTAAAGTATTTGAAACGTGCGTAGGTAATGGCGAAAACTAGGTCACAGGCCACTTCCGTTAGTAAACAAAAAACAATAGAATCATTATTAAACTAGAATAATACCTAACTTACAGACTTAGATTATTGTCTTATGACACGTTGATAAACTGCACAGATGAAATGAAAATATTAAAGACAGACATATTAAGGTTTAGCGAAGATTTACAATCGGATTTAGTGACAAAAACAATGTTTCTAACGAAGCCGCCAAGAAGGTATACAGTATACTTAATACTTGCTGTCCTCGTCAACTACCGACGAACTAAAGAAAAGTCTAGAGGCGTAATTTACTAATAACAATCAAGGATTAACATATGAAGTCAGGAAACCTCCGTTTTCGCTAACCCTAGCTGTTTCTTTCGAATATTTGTACAAAGCTACAAAAGGGCAATCTATGTTAGCCATCTTTACTTTAAGTTTAGAAGGGAGGCAGATAATCCGTGATGACGAGAAAACCCACATCTAGAAAAAAATATATATGTGAAAACGGCTGGTATGGGCAGAGAAAGCACTATGTAGAAGAGCGAACAACGTTTCGACCTTTTTCGGTCATTCTTAGGTTCACAAAGAAAGAAAGAGGTAACTGACCGATAGCTGACCACATGTTTGAAGGCGGTTGTTTATCTGCGCTAGCTGTCCCTAATTCAGCAGAGTAAGAGTAGAGGGAAGGCAGCTAGTCATCATCATCCACCGTCGATTCTTGGGCTACTCTTTTACCAACGAATAGTGGGATTGACTGTCACTATATAACGCCCCCAGAGCTTAAAGGGCAAGTATGTTTGGTATGACCGGGATTCGAACCCGTGGACCTCAGGTTACGAGTCGAGCGCCTTAACCACCTGGCCATGCCGGGCTCGTGTAAATACAAATTGAGTTCTGACCACCAATCAGGATTTTTTATTTTTACTTCCTTTACTGAAAAATATATTTGTTACCGTCATTGTAATTTCTTCCTGATGAATCCGGAAGATCAAGTGTGGTTTAAGGGTTGGTGTACCAAGACTATAAATATGAAGGTTCATGGTTTACGACACTTTTTCTGAATATGCCCTTTATGTTCTGTAGTCGTTAGTGCAAGTCAAATATTTTTATTCGATCACTAGAGAATTTCCCAGGAGTTGGCGATGGGTACTGTTGACTACATGTTTTCGCTATAATCTTTCATGTTAGAATCATGCATTTAGTACTTGTGTAGTTTTGTACAGTCAGGTATTTTAGCTTTAAAATTATCACCCATCTAAAACTACGTGTAAAAAATATTTCTTGCGTGATTGTTGGCGCTACCCGAAACGTTCGATAATACTTTGACTAAAAGAGACTGTTATTACAGATCTAGAATCAGAGTGTTTCCCAGCTATCCCCATGACGACGGCAACAGGACAGACGGATTTTTCTGGTATAATCACAATCAAACAAGAACCTTCTTCTCCGCCCCCGAGGACACCCAGCCCATTACCTACCCTTCCTTCCTCAGTTACTGACTTTTTGACTACAGCTACGTTATCATCTATAGCATTAAGCTCTACCTCAAGCTCAAGCCAGCAAAGTCTGCTTAAACAACCATCCATCGTGCTAACAACTCGGTCGAACATAGCAGCCAAAGCTTTGGAAGATTGCCGCATGGTAATCCCAAAGCTCAACATAAAACTGGAATCTACAGCCTCTTGTAAGTGTTTTTGTTGTTTCTTTGTTTTGTGATATTTCAATGTTATTTTAATACGTCTTGGATAATACTGGTATTATCATCTTCCCTCTCATAAAATTTTAAAACTCGGCAGGAACGAAACCCGAAACCCGATTTAGTCTGTCACTGAGTTAAAACTGGTTTTAGGGTTGGGGATAAGATAATGGAATTTCTCAGTACCGGTCTGACGAAATGAGTGATAAAATGGGTTTTACTTTTTCCCCCTTTGTTTTCATTCTCGGATTTCATAATATTGAATGAAGGAGAAAATTACCTTGGATGTATTATTGAAGATATATTAAAATAATATTTCTTTCTCGCTGAGATTCATAATTTTGATAATGAATATAATAAAAAAACAACACAGTGTTAGTTATAAAAATCATTATTTAACCTGCATCTGCTCGTTATTTATATATTTAATTATCGTTTATAAGATTCAACACCCACAGAATAAGTATATAGAAATAGCTTGGTTTTGGTTTGTTTTGAATTTCGCGGAAAGCTACACGATTGTTATCTGCAATATAAAAGTAGAGGGAAGACATATATATGCAAAAACGGCTCGTTTGGGTTGAGAAAAGATTTTACATGGAAGAGCGAACAACGTTTCGACCTTCTTCGGTCATCGTCAGGTAAAGTATTTTCTCAACCCAAACGAGCCGTTTTTGCATATATCTATTTCTCTACAAGTGGCTTCTCTCGACATCACTGATAGAAAGAAAACAGTTAATCATCCCCACCCACCGCTAACTCTTGGGTTACTCTTTTACCTAGTAATAGTGGGATTAATCGTAACCTTATAATACCCCCACAGCTGAAAAGGCGAGTATGTTTGGTGTGACGGGGAATCGAACCCGCGACCTTCAGATTATGAGTCGAGTGCCTTAACTATTTAGCCATGCCGGGCCTGCTTTTACTGACATTTATTCGTATAAGATAGATAATGTCGGTTGATGTGATATATAAATTTTTATATTACTCAGTTTCTCCATGCCCCCAGTGGTTCAGCCGTAATCTTTTTGGCAAATAACCTAAAAATTCGGAAGTCGATTCTCGTAATTAGCCAATTATGCAGCTTCGCGCTCAAAACAAATATTATATTCTTTCTAACTTGCTGACTTGCTACGTTCCAGTGAGATGTATAGTTAGAGTTAAAAGAAACGATCACTCTGTATGCCTTTATATTCTTGTCTCAATGTGTGTATGCGTGAGTGAAACAGCTAACCCTAATAAAAGAAGCTTTCTGAAAATATTCTGGTTATCAATGTTTTTTTATCTTTTAAGACCGCATATATCTCCTATAGTATATTGGTTCAATGATGCCAAACTGTTCTTGGATTGAATTCCAGTCTTATCATGACAAAAATGAACAAGGTAATTCAATATGCATGGATAAAACTAAGTTAATTATTCTTTGTGGTATAATGGAAACCTATAACAATAACAGTAACTTCCGCGACGTTTGTAGAAGGCAAAAAAGGTTAGGTTTTTTGTAAAATGTGGCAGTAAAAAATATATATATGCATGTAGTTAGATAGATACATAGATATCATTAATTGTCAAAACGAGTGTGTTCGTTTTTCCCGTGAAAGAAACACTTTAAAATTTTCAATTACATTAACAGGAAATTCCTGAAAATTAAGCATTTTTATTGCTTAACTATTATTAATGGATTTCCTGTTTTAAATCTTAAGGAATTTATTAGGTTTCTGAATTCTGGAAAAACAACAATCTGAAACAGTTTTCCTTATGAAAATCCATATTTATCCAAATATATTAAAATCGGAATTTTTTTTTTACTATTGTGTTTTTAGTTTTTCGAAGTTTGTTTTTTTAATACATAGTTAATAGCGAATATTTAATCCCAAACAATACTATTAATTTATTTAATATTAAATTTTTTAGCATATATTTGAATATATTTGTTCTTTTATTTTAGCCATGGGGTTTTCCTTACCACCAACGCCACCGTCTAGTAACGGTAGCGATTCTGATGGCAGCGTTTCACCGGTTCATAGTTTTACCCTTCCTACATCTCCTAAAACATTCACACTAGGGAGCGCCAGTAGCTCTTCTTCACCTTCAAGAAAAAATCCATCCCACTCTAAGGTGCTGCCATCTAGTAGTACAAATGGAATCAGCAGGAGTTTAAATACATCTCCTTTAATAAGCTATCAACCAGTGAGTTTAGTCTTGTTTAATAATTTAAGCTTATTTATTTTGAATACAACTTTCCCGGTTCTGCATGCTGTTTCTAAAGAAGAAATTATTATAATGCATCTAAAAACAAAAGCCTCGTATGACGTAAAGATTGCAAACATGATTGTTATTAACGTCTTTGATGTTTCGAAAACATTAAATCTATCCATTAGAGACTCAAACAGAAGCTGTGAATTTTTCTTTTTTTTAATTTTTAATGAGCGATTCAGAAAGGAATTACTCAAATTGTTTTATTATGTACTTATTATTCTCTATATATTATTTGTACTTACCAAAGTTATCCAATTAAAAATTTATTATTTACGTTTAAGTACCTTAGTATTGAACAACACAAAACCAAAGCAAATCGTAACCACAGTACTCACACAGGATATAAATACAAAATAACTGTATAACTGAAACAACTTTTTAATAACATACATAGTTAGTACTTCGGTACATACAGCATAGTTATAGCGATTAGGAATCAACGCTGTCAAAGCTAAAAAATTAAAAAACAAAAGAATCAAATCCAGCGCTTTCGAGAGGGAAATAAAGAATGGCCAACTATTCGAAAAGGTTAAAGTTCTAAATTTTTGTTGTTTCTTTCTATTCGAATTCGTTGCATCTTTTGTGTATGATATTATGTCAGAAGTGATTTATAGCTTAACGATTACTTGAGTCTAATTGTTTGTTTTGAATTTCGTGCAAGGGTACTCGAGGGCTATCTGCGCTAGCCGTTCCTAATTTAGCAGTGTAAGACTAGAGGAAAGGCAGCTAGTCATTACCAACCACCGTACATCTTGAGTTACTTTTTTACCAAGGAATAGTGGGATTGACCGTTACGTTATAACGGCCACATGGTTGCCACGACGAGCATTTTTGGTGTGACGGGATTCGAACCCGTGGCCACGCAGGGCCTGCTTGACTCTAATTATTGATTTATTAATTCTTGTTACTGAATATCTCTTGTCCACTTACTGTTAAACAGTAAGGCTATACACAATAAATTATGTATACTATGCCTACGACACGTATCAAAACCCGATTTTAACGTAATAAGCCCTCGAATTTATTAAGATGTTGCAGTTTTAGTGCCACGACACTGGAACCCATTTACTTCAGTTGTTTTCACAGACTTTTATAGCTACAAACCTAGGCGTATCTCGTAATAAGAAAGAGTAACTAATTAAATAGTTAGCTCTGAAACAGTTTCGTACCTTATTGTCTTGTAAACCTAATTTGTATTTCGACTTCCACACCTCTCCCCCCGTAAGTGGCTCAGCGGCAAGTCTGAAAATTTATAACGCAATAAACCTGGTTAACTATCCTCGGAAGGCACAACACAAATATCCTACTGTGTATTTTGTACTTAACAACAAGGCCTGGCATGGCCAAGCGTATTAAGGCGTGCGACTCGTAATCTGAGGGACGCGGGTTCGCATCCCCATCGCTCCAAACATGCTCGCCCTTCCAGTCGTGAGAGCGTTATGGTGTAACGGTCAATCCCACTATTCGTTGGTAAAAGAGTAGCCCAAAGTTGGCGGTGGGTGGTGATTACTAGCTGCCTTCCCTCTAGTCTTACACTGCTAAATTAGGGGCGGCTAGCGCAGATAGCCCTCGAGTAGCTTTGTGCGAAATTCAAAACAAACCAAACCTAAACAACAAACAAACAAATTTGCACACATCTGTATATGTACTAATGAATAAGTAATAAAATACATGTAAATTCCATATGGATCATTTTCGAGCTACTTTGTTTTTCTTGACAGTATTTCAACTGATACAGTGCAGGTAATTAGTACGTATTATCTTGACAGTATTTCAACTGATACAGTGCAGGTAATTAGTACGTATTATCTTGACAGTATTTCAACTGATACAGTGCAGGTAATTAGTACGTATTATCTTGACAGTATTTCAACTGATACAGTGCAGGTAATTAGTACGTATTATCTTGACAGTATTTCAACTGATACAGTGCAGGTAATTAGTACGTATAATCTTGACAGTATTTCAACTGATACAGTGCAGGTAGTTAGTACGTATTATCTTGACAGTATTTCAACTGATACAGTGCAGGTAGTTAGTACGTATAATCTCGCTCTTCCTTTTTTTTTAATACTTGCAGAAAGGAGCAACAGGAGTAATAAACCTTACAGACGAGGAAAAACGAACCCTTTTAGCAGAAGGTTATCCCGTTCCACAGCGATTACCCTTAACGAAAGTAGAAGAAAGATCGTTGAAAAAAATTCGTCGTAAAATAAAGAATAAGGTAACGAAAAACCGTGATGTATAAGCTAATCACACTAAAATAATGGCAGGTTTCTCGTCGTTTATCTGAACAATATATATAGTTCTTGTGAATATCAGTCATGTTTTTTAGCCGACTTACTTGTGTTTTTATGTATTCCCGAGTAAAAGATTGAATTCACATCAGAATATTCTTTCAAGTCAGCTTGAATTTTTCCAACAGTTTTAGGAATTTTCTCCCGATGCTACATCAGGGATATCTGTACGTAACCGCCCCTTTTAATAACAAATATGCGGCTACTCAACAACACTCATCGCCGCCAACTCTTAGGCTACTCTCGTGTGATAGAATAATTGAATTTGACTGTCACTTTTATCGCGCAATCACGGCTCGCAAGATGACATTTACTTGTGAAGAGCGGACGTCTTACCCCTTGTGTTTATTTGTTATAAAGCACACATTAAAAAGAATGCTTGATTCGATATTGCTGTGCTGTTATAAATTATAATAACAACAAAGAAAAAAGGTGTTTATACGTTTTTTATTTCTTCTTGAAATAACTATAAAAATATTCTTGAAGTATACATATATATATATCAGGCCTAGCAAATTTTATCGTACTTAATTAGAAAATCATTAACGTTGGCTCAAATCATCACACATTATTCTTCCACTTGTACTGTTTGTTTTGGTTTAATTAATTTTAAAAGTGTTGAAGGAAATATGATGGGAAATGCGAGCAAAATTTTGAATCTGTTGAATAGAAAAATCTAAGAGAAAATTTATTATTTATCTCACCTAATAAACATGCAAATTGGTTTGTACGTGGAATTTTCATTGTGTTTGTGTGTTTGTCTGTGTATTGACCAACAGATATCGGCGCAGGAGAGCAGAAGGAAAAAGAAGGAATACGTTGACTCATTAGAAAAAAGGTAAAGAATTGTGTCATTCAAATAATAAGTCTTTTTAATATATACGTATAAAATATATGTCCCTCTTACAAATTCTTCGTTATGTTTGTAGAATTTAAACATCTTCTAATTTGTCGCTGTTTAATAATATTTCTTATTCTGTTTAAAGTTGTATTTTATATACATTTTAGAGTCGAGAAACTGACCAGTGAAAACAGTGAATACAAGACAATAATAGACTCGTTGGAAAACAACAACAAGTGAGTTTTCTGTAG
The DNA here is from genome assembly GCA_011833715.1 of Carcinoscorpius rotundicauda. Classification (NCBI taxonomy): domain Eukaryota; kingdom Metazoa; phylum Arthropoda; class Merostomata; order Xiphosura; family Limulidae; genus Carcinoscorpius; species Carcinoscorpius rotundicauda. The sequence continues at coordinate 56,334,900 of CM022391.1, read as the reverse complement.
TCACTCAAATTTTGAAACCCTTTATTTTTATGTTAACCTCTTTTTCTCAAATCATCACAATGTTACAATTTAATGAAAATAAGTTTATAAGAGAAAGTTAAAACTGTACGAAACATATAGAAGTTGAAATATGTTGAGCTTAATTGGTATAAATTTTAGAAGTCATATATCCTAGTCCTTTAGAAGGAAACCGGAATTGCATTAAGCTGTGATAAATGTGAAACTGATGTCACAAGCTCACCAATTTTGGTGATCACTCATTTCTAGAATTACATGATTTCATTGAAGTTTTTTATTTTCTAAAATAAAAAATACATGAAAGTATTTAAAACCTTATCGATATCTTCCTTTAAAACCTCCTTACATTAAACTTCCATCCAAATTTTCATTACACATTCTAGAATCACTACAGCATACCAAACAGGATTTACCTTTTATTTATTATTAAACTTCCATCGTTAGTTTAAGTACTACACAATAATTTAGTAATTACAGTATTTTATATGAAGTTTTAATGAGTGAAATTAATGAAATGCCATTAATATACTTGCGCAAAAAATGTTTTCGTATTTGCAAAAGGTGACAATTTTGAACAAAAGTTTGGGCGTTTTTGGTTTTTATAATCAGTTGATAGACAATTAAATACAAATAATTGTTTTGTACTAGTCGTGATTACCCAACAGAGAGGATTCAATGATATTAGTGTTTCCAAAAATCAATGTAAAACAAACTACAGAACTTGCTTTATTGCTCCACGAGTTATACTGATTTATTTTACCAACTTTTTGAAAAAAAGAAATAAGAATCCTGACTATTTTTAGTTCCAATGCTCCACAGAAACAAACAAACAGTTTTTAAGACTAATTTTATCGTAGATATTACAATTGTTTTTCGATAACTTGCATAATGGTAATAATGATAGCTGCATACAAAGCTGATGTATTTATTATTTCTAGGTTGCTACTTTCTCAGGTTCAGAAACTGAGGGCCTTGGTCGATCATTCCAGAGACAGTAGGACAGTAGCAGTTCAGGCTTGTTTGTCTGAAATGGTGAGTTAGTTCTTTTAACTTGCGTCTCTTGAACTTCAACATATCCGAATAATTAAAGATTAACTGGTGGGGGAAAGAAAAAGGTGGGATTACACTGCTGACCAAAATCTAAAGGTCATGAACATAAAGAAAAAAATATGCATTTTGCATTGTCAGACTCAACTTATTTGAGTAAAGCTTTGAAAGATGAAAATAGGGAAAGGGAAAAAAAACAAAAAACTTTTTTGGTATTTAATAGGGAAAATGTAAACACTATGAAATTAGCCTAAATACTAGCTGGTCAAAAGTTTAAGACCATTCCAAAAAGAAATCCTAAACAGGGTAGGAAATGCCCAACAATAGGTCTCAGTAGTGAGTTGCACGGCCGTCATTGCGAATAACTCAAACATTCGCTTTGACATGGTCGATATAAGCGTTTACAATAGGCTGGCTGGAATGTTATTCCAAGTGGTGAAGATGGCTTCACGAAAAACATGCAATATTTGGAACAGACGTCCATTTCTATAGACTTCCATTGCCATCCACCCCGAAACATTTTCAATGGGGTTCAGTTTGGGCAAACACGCTGGATGGTTAAAAAAATCACGTTATTCGACATGAAAAAGTCCTTTGTTCTGCGGGAATTGTGGATTGCAGCGTTGTCCTGTTGAAATATCCAGTCATTTCTACACAAGCGAGGGCCTTCAGTCAATAAGGATGTTCTTTCCAACATGTCAATGTAGCCAGTTGCTGTTTTACGCCCCTGTATAATCTGAAGCTCCATTGTTCCATGGAAGGTGAAAGCACACCAGATCATGAGGGAATCTCCTCCACTGTATCGTGTAGAAACTGTCTCCGGTTGGATATCCTTATCTTGTCAGTAACGTTGAAAGCCGTCTCGACAATCGAGGTTAATTTTTTTTTCTCATCAGAGAACAAAACCTTCTTCCACTTTTCTACGTCCCATGTTTGATGCTTTTCAGCAAAGTTTAATCGACTTGTTTCGTGGTGTGGAAGGAGGCGTGGCCTATGAAGACGTTTACGGATTTTAAAGTTTTCTCTCGTAGATGCCGTCTTATTGTTCTTGAGCTGCATTCTGCGTCCGTAAAGTCCTTAATCTTGTTCGATGATCTGCTGGTGTTTTGCCGGACAGCCCGTCAAATCCTCCTGCTCAACGCCGGCAAAATTTTCTTGGGCGTGTTACGTTTTTATGCGGACTGAACGCAATAGAAAGACACAGATAGCAGCTTGTATAATTTATTACAATGATCTACTTATGTGATAGACACAAAATAAATTATCCAATAGCAATAACAGATATCCAGTTTCAACCTTCAAAACAACTTACAATACAAAAAGGTACTGGCCTGTGCTTAATAATATGATCCAGAATGAGTGTCCAAATCCGAAATCCAAAGTTCCAATCTAGGCGGTGAATTTAGTCCCAAGGAGAAATTTTCAAAGTTTGAATGGGTAATTTCAAACAAAAATTCACAGACTAATTCGTATTGACTTTCGGTATAATCCGTAATCCGACTGAATTGTAAAGATTGACGGAATAAAAATTTCACCGCTTTAGTCGATCTAGCTCTATTCATAAATTCAATTTGAATAATCACACGGTAAACGTTTAAACTTTCTCAAACGAGACAAACTTCTTGATCCGAGTAAAAATGGATGACACTTCTTGACCCGAGTAAAAATGGATGATGACTTCCCTCGCATCGCCGTTTGTTTATATACTAATTGCGTAACTTCCCAGAATTCCACAGTACAAACACCAGGCCAATACAAGTGATCAATCTACCTAGTTTTAAAAATTTCTACATGAATAATTCTAAATGAATTTTAATTCATTCTAAAATGTTATTTTAAATTTCACTGGTTTAAACCTCGAAAATATAAATATAAATAATAAATATGGGAATGCAAACACGACATGACATGGTTGCCGTTTACATAACATTTACATAACACTCTCGACATGGTTGTCGTTTACATAACATTTACATGATATTTACATAACAGGCGGACCACTTGAAATTCTCGTTCCGTATCCCTCAGGGTCTTTTAAGAAATTTTCAACAGCAGTTTTACTGCGCCCAATCTCACCAGCGATGGCACATTGAGATTGAGAGAGACATTGCTTTTGCAGCTCGACAATTCTGCCATGTTCAAACTCTGTCAACTTTTTAGCCTTTGCCATGTTTTTACTCAATGTAACACAGGAGATGTCAGTGGAAGATGTTGACAACACTTATGCTTAAACACAAATGATTAAAATCGTGACGTGTTTACTGATTAACGATTCGTTTCAGTATGGTCTTATGCTTTTGACCAGCTAGTATTTAGGCTAATTTCACAGTGTTCACATTTTCCCTATTAAATGCTAAAAACATTTTTTTTTCTTATTTCCATCTTTCAAGTAAGTGGATGAGTCAAACAACGAAAAATGCATATTTTTTTTCTTTATGTTCATTGGCCTTAAGATTTTGGCCAGCAGTGTATATGCTGGCTTAGAAGAACTGTTCCACCTATCTAGCCTGCTTTCCAAAAAGAATAAAATCGTCGTATAGGAATTAAAAGTAGCGAAATCCTTTGTGAACAACAAATGCATTGTTTTATTTTTGTTTGATTCTTTCTCAATTCGTGAAGATACTCTACTAGCCTGCATATGACGGGCAGCATTACTACTGCACTGGTTTGTCCACAGTAATCGTATTTAAATATTTATATTTGTTGTGTTTCTGTTTTTGTCCACAACTGTTAGCGCAAGTGAAGATGTTGAAAGACTTTCTCGTTTGTAACCATTAAACTGTGTAAAACGTACAAGAGTTATAAATCTGTACTAGTGAAGAAAAAAGTGATCGAATGTATTACGCAGAAAGCCATCTCGCGGCTCAGTTGTAACTTCAAGTGCTTATAGTGACCAAATTCGTAGATTCCTTCCCTATCGTGGGCACAGTCAAAACAGCCCATTTTGTAGCCGAGCAACAAACTAATAAGTATTAGGTATCTAGTACATAAACCTTATGTCGATTTCAAAGCAGCAAATTATTTCAAAATTTTGGAAAAACGTTTGTATTAACTTATGGAAAACATCTTATGGTTGAGTCGTTAAATATCTGGCTAATAAATGAAAACCTCGAGTTTCTTTACTGAAGGTAATACCATAATGCATGATCCGCTCCAAACACTCACGTTCTGTCAAATAAAACTGCAACGTCATTTAGTCTTCCAAAAACAAGATTCATGTATATAACGCTTCAACTGCTCTTTATTAGCCGCAAGTAACATATACACTTTCTTTCAAGAACCTGTAACATTAATGTTACTGAATAGAATCTTCAGGGGACAAGCTGTGCAAGATAAAACGTTATTTTGTTCAATTGTCATTTGTGACGAATTTCAGTGCGAAAACATCTAAGGCCTAATCTTCTGTAGAATTTATTTGTTTTGAATTCTGTGCAAAGCTGTACAGGGGCTATCTGTGCCAGCCGTCCCTAATTTTGTAGTGTAAGACTAAAGGGAAGGCAGCTAGTCATCACACCCACCGCCAACTTCTGGGATTGACTGTGACATTATAACACCCTCACGGTTGAAAGGGCTAGCATGTTTGGTGTGCAGGAGATTTGAACCCATGACCCTTAGATTACGAGTCGAGCGCCCAAATCACCTGCCCATGTCGAGCCTTCTGCAAAGAAGAATAAACTTGGAACATTATTACTTCACAGTTTTCATATAACTATATAAATATAGTCTATTTATGGTGAATAAAATAAAAGTCAAACACTGCGAAAGGCTTTGGCTCGTTTTTATATTAGCTGTCCCCTAAGGTTACCAATGAAGAACGAAACCTTCCGTGAGTTAGACTAATTTACAGACAAACGGTGAATCCACAAAGAGTGTGGGTCTTGCATTTCTATCATGGTAAACCTTGCAAATGTAGTGTTAGGTTTGGTTTCAATTTCATGCAAAGCTACACGATGGCTATCTGCGCTAGCCATCTCTAATTTTTCAGTGTAAGACAAGATAGAAGGCAGTTAGTTGTCATCACCCACCGCCAAACTCTTAGGCTACTCTTTTACCAACAAATAATGGGATTGCCCGTCACAGTATAACTCCCCCCACGGCTGAAAGGGTGAGTATGTTTAATATGACGAGGATTTGAACCCGCGCCCTTCAGATTACGAGTCGAGTGCCTTAACCACCCGGCCATGTCGGGCCGTAGTGTTGGGAGAAAAAAAAATACAACTTACACAGAGATAAAAATTCTTTGTCTATGGGTGCATACAGAATTTATTTTTATTATCCTTTTTTGAAAATATAGATTCAAAACAGAGAAAAAAACATTTCAAACCTGAAATCTGTTAATTGGAGTGCGAAAATAGTTTATTTTTTAGTCACGGGAAATCAAGTGTACGAATTATGATTACGGTTTCTATTTCAGTCAGCAGATCGCTGTCTAATGGAAACATCAGCGGATGAAATAGACTTCATTCAAATAATTGACGGTGAATTTGTTTGTTTGGTTTTAAACCTCTCAATTTTAGCATTATAAGCTTTCAGTGACTGGGAAAATGAAGAAGAATCAGTTGTGGTAATAATAAAGACAACTATTAGATGTGACAAACGTTTAGTCTGTAACTCACTCTTTAGTGCTTTTAGCCTTCGTCGTGACACAAACTGAAAATAAATATTACGATAGCTACGAATTTTTCCTACAAACTTAAGATATGTTAGTACAAAGAAAATATATTTTTTATGTATTAACTTCATTTTTAAAATTGCTGCTGGTGTTGATGATACAAACATTAAGTATGGTCTGATAATTACTCCTAGTGTTAATTATACAAACATTAAGTATGGTCTGATAATTTCTGTCAGTGTTGATGATACAAACACTATGGTCCGATAATTGCTGCTAATGTTGATGAAATTGTATTCACAATAAAACTTTACTTTGTTTGTTTGTAATAAATGAAATTTCATAAAACTTGGTTAGAAATTCTAGTGAGTTAAGTAAGTATGACGTATACTTTTAAGGCCGGTTTGACCATGAGCAACAAAACAAAAAGGTTTACATAAGATGAGAATCTTGGGTGGCATTTACTGAGACATGTCGTACAAGTTGATCACATGACAGAAGATATGATGAATTTATTATAATGAGGTCACATAAACAAGTACAATAATAATAGTAATAAAGGCTTACACATTTTTTTTCGACCTCGTTTTGTCATAATTGTAAACACTAGATGTGGATGTTGCTTTGAAATTTACTTTCAAAGAAAAGTATTTCACTTAGCAACCTAAATTCAATATCAGCATATGAAGACTGAGTGTACGCCAGTAACCGTATAAGTGTGGGCATAGGATACGTGACCTATATATTTTTCCTTTGTAATTCATGCAATATAAAAGCCATATTGATTCACCTTAAGTTACCAAGCACAAGTCTCAAAGAGGTACAGGCTGTTATCTACAAACAAACTCAAGTCTAGGTAGATGATAAATGTTATAAACTTACACAGATACGTCTACAATGTTCAAACATTCATAAAGTAATTATCTTGCTATAAATAATTTATTTTTTCTGATGAAGCACATACGACATTAGTTATAAAATTCGAACATTTTTCATTAGCATGTTTTATTCATTGTCGGCGATTTGTAGTACAAGTTCTTATCCTACGATCTGAAATAAAATTGTAGCAAAAACATAGTGATGTCCAACCTGACCAAAATGTTTGCAAGCTTTCTAACAAATGAGATTCTTGTTAAGATGGTATATAAATACACTTAGCTCTGTTAACCTAAGAATACCCGACGTGGCCAGGTGGTTAAGACAGCTCTGCTAACCTGAAAAATGGATGTCATGTTAAGTATCTACATGTGTAATTTGTAAAACGAGACAGGTTTATGAAGAATTTATTAGAACAGTAAACCCTGTAAAATTTACACTATCACAAACAAACCTTACCAAAGCTTATGTAATTACAAAATATTACATCAAATTATTTTAAATAGAGTTTGTAACCTTATGTCATTTTACATTAAACTTTCAGTTGTTTGTTGATTATTTTCATACACTAATAACCTCTGCAAAACCACGTAGTGTGCTGTGGATGAAGTTATTTACATAATTCAATAATTCACCATGATATCATCCCATCTTGTCACTAGGAACTGCTGCAACGTAGCTACAGTAACTGGTTTAGGATGATTTGCAATTTTCTAACTCAGTACTGTCTGGCACTTTTCAACTGGATTACAGTCAGGAGACTGCTGGTCATGGTAGTCTTGTAAAATCCTTATGGTCGAGATAATCCAATACAACATGCACACAGTGAGCAGTGGCATTGTCATCCTGGAACACAAAGTTATTGCCAAACTTGCCCTGTCATGTGACATAAATATCGTATCTACATGATGATATACAAGGCACCATTGACGTTTCCTTAGAGGCTATGAAGAGAAGTTTCTCCGCCATGATGAATAACTGCCAAACATGTACTGCACCATCTCCTGTGTATTCCCTGTGAGAAAGACACTCTTCACTCATATATTTTCTAAGCAAATGATAAATATGAATCCTACCATCAACCTTAACAAACCGGAAACAGGACTCATCTGAAAAAAATAATTTGTCCCCAGTGCCCTGATTGTCAGTTAGCATTCTGTCTTGCCCAAGTATTCCGATAACAGTGGTGAATTCTGGTTAATATCGGTTTGCATATAGCCCTTAGAAAATAACCATGTCTCACATTGATTGTTTTTCACTTTTCCGGGATGAATGTCCTCTTTCTATTCCTGTCGCAAGTAAGGTTTTTTTTCAACTTTGACCTGCTAGCGTGACGTCAAAACACGGTTGTCTCGGGAAGTAGTTCTTTCGGCCTCTACTTGTAGATTTATAGAATTATTAGCTATGTTTTGTTTTCGTACGGTTCAGATCTTGCAGAAAAAGAAACAAAATACCCTAAAATAATTTTTTTTCTCCACAGGATTATCAAGATAGTTTTTAAGCTGACATTTCTATCTTCAAACCAACAGGGATCTCTGGCTTTCACGGTTAGTATTCTTTAGTTCGTAACTGTCAATATTTTTAACGTTGTACGGGCTCCCCCTGAAGTCCCAAAACTGCAACATTCAATTTGAAGATTAACCTTAATTTGTTACAGGTAGATATGATTTATGAGGACCTGTGAGTAAGGAGAAGTCCCACGTATGCCTAAGTTCGTTATGAAGTCAAATATAATTTTTTGCAATTCTTTCGCACACGAAAATTTCATGATTTTAGGTTAAATAACGTGACTTCCAGATCAAATACTTTGATTTTTTTCCCCACAAAAAGGGTTACCTTTCGTTCCAAACAAAAAATCATATAACTGAGACAATTAGTATTTGTTACAGCGCCCTCTGTTTTAAGTCTGCTGTCTCACGACTGAGAAAATGCATTTGTGTAAATAATAAGATTCATATTTATAAAGAAAAGTATCCTGAAGTTAAATACACTCACGTAATAAAATAGGAGTACAAATAGTTCACGTGTGTATATACATGTATTTATTTTCTTTATTTGTCAAATTTAATAAAACTGAACTTTTTCTCAGTTCAGTGAATGTATATTGCATTTTATAATCCTATTAACTTAACCACCGTATTTCCTTTTCAGAATGCCCCAAGTGGCTCAGCGGTATGTCTGCGGACTTACACGCTAAAATTCGGGTTTCGATACCCGTGGTGGGCAGAGCACAGATAGCCCATTGTGTAGCTTTGTGCTTAATTCAAAAAAACAACCAAACTTCTCAGAATTCACTTAGTCCACATTAGTTTTAGTTATTAGCTGAATTATGCTTTATTGTTTTCTTTATGTGAAGATTATAATAAAATTACCTGAGTAAAGAGTTTATTAATTTTTCTCCTTATTAACCAAAATTTAAAAAAACTGTTAATTTTATAATCATTTATCATAAAATACGGCAAGGTGTAGCATTTGAAAAGTGTAATTAATTAATTGTCAGTAGGAACATTAATCATGATATTTTATACAAATTATTTATTCTTAGCTATTTTTCTGCGGCTTCAGTAATGGAGAAATATTATCTCATCACATCATACTCACCGACACAACAGTCTTCCTTCACTGTATTATTTCAACACGCCATCTGCTGGATCAACTGAAAACCCACCGTGAAAGCCAAAGGAGCACGAGATCCCTAAGTAATCCTGAATCTCGTTTGGCTTACACTTGTACTTGAATTATTCATTCTGCTTTCCTCCCTCGTCGGCGCTGATAAAATGAACTCATCCAGGTAGTGTTTTTATTTCTTATATTACAATATTTTCATACCAATCGATTTTATTGGTCTCCATAAGTGAACGTAATACGGATGTTAATTTAAATTAAATTTTTTACTACTGTTTTAAAGCCTTGCATCATAAACCTCGTGTTATTAGAAATATTTAAAAAAAATATTGTTGTAATAATTTTAATCGACAGATGGTAATAGCTTTTACTTAATTAAATCCAAGCAAGTTGAAGACTTCATTTTAACCTCACATTTGTCACATAAATATATATACGTATATATGGACTGGTTTCTCATCAAGAAAATTCTCAAATCGTATTTTAATGGAATGCCTTATGATTTCTTAAGTTTATTTTTAGATTTAGACATGGTAATTTTGTATATCCACGTAATGTTTCACAAGGATTACCAGAGCTAACCTTCCCTATTTTAAACTAATATCTTAGAGAGAGGAGACGGCAGTTAACTTCTGGACTACTCAGCTCGAACAATGAAATTTGACTGTCACTCTTATAACTCCCTAAGAACTTCTAAATGTTGAGGACGATTATATGTTGTTGCAAAGGGACGTAAACTTTGGTCTTTCAGAATATCAGTTCAGTACACTAGTAGGCTACGTCCAGCTTTATTGTTTGATAATTTCAGCGACTTATACTGTTGTTAAACTGTTGATATTTAATGATTGGTTAATTTATCAAATAAATGTCTAAGTAAAATTGAAAAATATCCATAACTATTAAAACTCGTCATTTTCGTTTAGTGCTATTTTCGTTTTACCAAAATAACAAGAGACGCCTGGTCTGGCGTGGCTAGATAGTTAAGGCACTCGACTCGTGATCTGAGGGTCGCCGGTTCAAACCCTCACACCAAACATGCTCGCCCTTTTAGCCGTGGGGGCGTTATAATGTGACGGTCAATCCTACTATTCCATTTGTAAAAGAGTAGCCCAAGAGTTGGCGGTGGGTGGTAATGACTAGCTGCCTTCCATTTAGTCTTACACTACTAGCCCTCATGTAGCTTTGTGTGAAATTTAAAAACAAACAAATAAACAAGAGATATGAGCCTGTGGAAGGTTAAAATTCGTCTTATCATGAATGAAAGAAACAATAATTGTCGGTGAAAGTAACTGAAAATACGCTATTAACAGATATGACAATATATCTTCGCAAAATAAATGGTTTTAAACAAAAATATCGTAGAAATTAAGTAAATGTAACCAGAAATAAACATCCGTATCTATCATGGTTAAAATGCAATAAACTACAATGAAACTTAAGGTAAAATACAATATGGATCATATCTACAATATTCCACAGACATTTACATGGTTACTAGCTAAAAGAATGCCCCCAAAAGCACAAAGGCATGTCTGCAGATTTACAACGTTACAAACAGAATTTCGATACGCGTGGTGGACAGAGCATTGTGCTTAAGTACAAGCAAACAAAAGCTAAAATAAAAAATACAAATGAACCTGTATCGTTTCACAATGGAAACGACTCTACCTTATATTGTGACAATCCTTAAAGCTAGCAAGTGGTATGGCGTTAATTTCATCTTAAAAGTACCACGATCCTTCAAGCTAGTCTGTTTTATTTATGTTGCGCATAGCTACTCACTGCGCTAGCCGTCTCTAATTTAGCAGTGTAAGACTAGAGGGAAAGCAGCTAGTCATCACCACCCACTGCCAACTCTTGGGCTACTCTTTTATCAATAAATAATGAGATTGATCGTCACATTATATGCCCCCACGGCTGAAAGGGCGAGCATGTTTGGTGCGACTGGGATTCGAACCCGCGATCCTCAGAGCTGAACGACTTAACCCACCTGGCCATGCCGGGCATTCTATTTAGCAACAGCAATAACGAATGTAAATTATCCGCAACAACTGAATAAAATTCATGTTACACTTTCATGTGGATCGGAGTTTGATTTACATTGCTTGTAGAAATGATATTTTATGGTTTAATTCGTTGTTTATTACAATAAAAATTAATTACTTGCCTGATTTTTTTGCAGACTCCAGATTTGATCATTTTTTTACCTTCTGGGTAATGCAGTGCTGCCATCTCACAGAAAAACTGAAAATTACCAGAAATAAGAAATACGTAATGAAAAGACTCGAGAAGATAAATAATAATTAAAAAAACACACCAAGTACCCATTTTATATCTGGAAAACAGTAGTCTTCCACACAGCTTTGACTAAAATGTATAAGAATATAGAAATTCGAGTACCTGAAGAAATGTATAGAATCAATGTAATAATTATAGACGAAGAATTAAAATGCGTTGTTAAAACTGTTCCTATATTTGCATTAAAAAAGCCTGTTAGAGGAAACCATGAATGAATTGTTAAGTACATTTTGACAGAAAAGTTTATTGTTAGTTCTTAGGTTGTTCAAGTTGTTTCATTGTTTCGCCCATTGTTGCATTTATTACTTACCATCTGTCAATCAAGATTATAACTTCATAGCGTTAGGTACGAGTTGCATCATAATTACCACTCATAAATTAAATGCACGCATAATCTATATTTTCAGATTAAAGATTGTATTAAAGATTGTAAGATCAATTATTTGCAGATAAAATTCAAGTATTTAATACTGTGCCTTTTCTTAAAGAAATTTCATTGTGTAGTTATTCAGTTTTGTTGAATTGTTCAAAGTTTATTATGAGTGTGTGAAACAAGTGTTTTGAGAATTCCGTTTATTACAGTAGCCATGTGAAGTTGATTGGTTAATGTTATCAAATATTAAATAACACAAGGAATATACCAACATTTGATGAACTAGAATGTATAAAGTGTGGTCTGTTAACACAAAATATCACTTCCAGATTTTTTATCATTTAAAGTTAACCACATGATCTTGTAGTTAATGTGACGATTTTGTTCCAAATGACCAGATCAACTTTGAATTGAACGTTGGAATTATTTATTTTTTAGTTATTAGTTTTTTAAGCATAGAAAGGTGTTTTGACTTATGTGGTGATAATGCATTTTAATAAAAAAAATATAACTTTAATAATTAGTATTCTATTCACCATCACTACAAATAGTTAACGTACGCTTTCTGCACTTCCTGGATGAGCCCTAACCAGTCTTATCGAGGACGTTTCGTGCAAATAAGTTGTTTGTTGTTTTAAATGTGTAATGATTGACTAAAACTTGGCAACCTATCTGGCAGCTCAAATAATCGAAACCTGACAACTTATTTGGTAGTTGAAATCATTAATATCTGAAAGCCTGTTTGGTAGTTGAAATCATTAATATCTGAAAGCCTGTTTGGTAGTTGAAATCATTGATATCTAAAAGCCTGTTTGGTAGTTGAAATCATTGATATCTAAAAGCCTGTTTGGTAGTTGAAATCATTGATATCTGAAAGCCTGTTTGGTAGTTGAAACTATTAAAATTTAGCATGTATATAGTTGAAGCGACTGAAACATAATAACCTATCTGGTAGCAGAAAATATTGAAACCTGACAACCTATTTGGTAACTTAAATCGAATAAAGAGTGTAATGTAGTAGAAGCCTGTTAAACATATGTTTAGAGAGAGCTCTGTTGTTGTTTTGAAGTTTGGCTTACATGGAAGTGTGATTGTATAACCATCATGATATGAAGATATTAGTTGTTTAAGTTGTTTAGAGCACAACATGTTTTAACTATAGTTTTCATTATTAGCTATGTGGGTATGGATATTTATAGTTATTTCTCTTGTTTATATTGAGTGAACCAGAACTTGTTGTAAAGATTTCCTCAATGACTATTAGGAGGAACCTATTATTTCCTCTTCAGTCCTGCTAACTGAGTGACGTTTCTCAAGAAACACGTCACTACTAACTGATGTCTTTAGGGTAACATGAAAAGTATTTATTAATAGCAAGAAAAATAAATATTTTAAATTTATTTATCTAATAAATCTTACCTTTTTTATTGCGATTCAAACGCATTGTTTTAAATTAATGTAATATAAGACGTGTTCTAAGTTTACGCTCAAAACAGGTAAGATAACCAAGTCTAGCTTTGCTCTGAGTTTGAGAGTAGTATTGCATATTTAATATGCAGTTTTAAATTAATGTCCGGCAGTCTTAATTGACAGCGTGCCTTAAATATTGAAGTGAGTCTACTGTACTCTCGAAACTTCTGTACATATTTCTGTTTACTTTATATTATTAATCTTATCATATTTTACACACACACATCGATATAGCACATTGAGTAGTTAGAAAAATATACAGTTTTACTAAACCTTCTACACTAACTAGTATTTTAATATTTACTAAAAATATTTCTTGCGCTCACATCTCGTGATGCAATTCACTTTGCTTCATAGACAGTGAACGGAGAATATAACAAACAGAACTAGTTAACTTATGACTGTTTTACATATATGTAATTAGTGTTATGGCCTTATCACAGGCAGCGAATGGCAAATGTAACAAACAGAACTAGCTAACTTATGACTGTTTTACATATATGTAATTAGTGTTATGGCCTCATTGATTTTGCAAATTGTAAGTAACTTATCGTTAATCATATGTAACTCAAAAACATATCTTAAGTTGAGAATTCAACCAAGTGTTACAACTGTTAAGGAACCCAACGTGTTGTTTTACTCTAGCTCAACCGTATGGTTATATTTTTATTAGGAACATTGCAAAAAACATTCCATGTATCAAAGTACACTTAGTTACGTCAACTGATGCTCAATTTATAGTGTCACAGAGAACCACGTGTGGAATAAAGTACAACAAACGGGCAAGTCAGATCAACTGTGAATAATTATGCTTGTTTTGATATCGATTAAACTTATAACTTACAACGTTAATTCAGTAAGTATTTACAAATAAATCATTAAAAAACTGCTTTTTGTTTGATTGTATATAAAAACTAGACACATTCTACATCAGGTGTAAACGGTTAACCACCATGAATAATTTTGCTTTATACAAGAAAATACCATTACTAAAACAAAAATATATGTATATATACATACATATAGAATGTTGGCTGCCAAAATCACATGTATTTATGAGTAACTTGTCTAACCACATTGAGTAACTTATGTCTCTGGTTTAACCACCTTGAGTAACATTTATCTCTGATTTAACCATCTTGATTAACTTTAGTCTCTGGTTTAACAATCTTAACTTTAATTCTTGTGTATCTTAATAGTAACTTGTATTTCGCATGATTTATGAGAAATTCAAGCATTAATGTTTTATTACAGAATATTATTTTTATTTTTATAAAGTGTTTCAAGATTTATTATTAGCTTGTTGTTTTTAATTAAACAAATGACAAGAATATTTCAAAACACATCCTTTGAAATATCAAAACATTAGTAAAAGTACAGCATACATATTACTCTGCGATGTTCAGTCTCTGGTGTGAGTGTATTTGTTCTAGTTTTGCATACCATATACTGAATGGTTTACTTATGTTTTAAGGAAAACTTGGTGCAGATGGATTAAACTCGATTTTATACTGTAGACGTGTACTGTCCAGCGTTTAAGTGAACGCTGTTTCCGTTTTGTCTTTTTAATATGAAAGTTTAATGGATTGAATACCACAAATGATATTGTGATACCTATTGTCATCGGCCATGTTTTTTTTTCTGTTTGTTTAGGGGACTTAATAGTCAATATGTACCTTCTTTCCCCTTAACTTACTTTTGTCACAAGAGAAAATGCAAGTTTTTAGGCATAGATTTACCCACGGTTATTAATCAGATTTTAATCTGATGAATTGTAGAATGAGAGTTAAAGAAAAATTAAATTTAAATTACTCGAATACTGTAGGGAAAAGAAATTGTTTCCTAAGGTTGTGCCCGTTTTAACTGTCAGAATTATGTTGATTGTTTTATATATTTAATTAACTACAGAATGAATGTATTTGAAATGTACTAATAGTGCCTTTGTACATTACATTGTGAGTTCATTATCGTATGAATTTTAATATGTTTTGGTTCACACCGTAATATTTACACAAAAAGAGTGAAATTCAATTGATTTTGTGGTTGCTATACACTCATCGTGCTTTATTCATTGGAATATATTACACTTAATGCATTGGATAATTATCTGCTTTGTCCATGATCATAAAAACGAAATAAAATACAAAAAGAAGCACAAACTGTTTCTAAAATATCAACAGTGACCTTTCTGTGTGACACCATGAAATCACCCACTCCAACAAAGTTCGTAACTACTGTACAGAATAATCGTTCGTCATCCCTTATTCATAAGTTCATATAGTGACCTGCTGGACAGTTGAATGCTAGATAACTCCTCCTTTCTCTGAAGTCGTCTTTCGAGTTATTGTATGCCACGTCACTTCCTTTCGTTTACCCTATAACTTCTTTTTTTTTCTAAATGGCGATATGGCTTAACGTAATCCAAGTCGCTTCTCGCCTATCTACTTTTGTACTTATCTGAGTGGCTGTACAGGAGGCCATTGAGTCTCGCCTTCCTTTCTAAGTTCATATAGTTATCGTATGATTGGCTGTACATTAGATCACTCGGTCTAACCTTTTCTAACATCACGTAGTAATCTTCTCAATGGCTGTACATCAGTCATGTCATCTGCTCTCACCTTTCTCCCTGAGTTCATACACTGAACCTGTTGGTAACTGGTAACCATAGTAATCCACCTTCTAAATTCATATACGTATGATTCTCAGTTAAACATTTTTAGCGTGTTGACTACAGTAAGTTAAAATGGATGACATATATATATATACATAATTTGTTATGTAGCGTAAGTTAGTAAGAGATGGTATTGCAGTGTATTTTATGTAACTGTAATATGCGATCTATCTAAATTCTTTGCCACTTTTTTAGAATTTCTACATAAAATGTAATGAATTACATGAATGCTAACGTCATTGGAAAACATCAGGCCTAAGATGGTGTAAGATACCAAACTGGCATATATGAAGTTTAGTGCCTAAGTAGGCATGGTCATTCATCTGATAACTTAACGTGTTGTGTAAATTATTTTTCTGTGATATAACACACTATTTTATCTAAAGTAATTAATTATCTTATAATATATTGCAGGAGGGTGTATATATCCATGTGCGTGTATTCTGATGCACTCTTGGTATAACACTGAATAAAATGGTATAATGGAATACATGTTTGCTTGCGTTTTCTTTTTCTATGTTTTTTATTATTATCTAAGTGCTATAGAACACATAGACACTTAGAAAAACAAACAAATTACACAAAACTCAAATATCTTCCTAACCTCATTTTAAAGTGTTTATGACAAACCTTTGATCTATAACTGATAGGTGGCTGGCATTATCCAGAAATTTAGAACTTAAATATTTATAATACAATAAAACTTCTTCAACCAGGTTGAAGTGTGAAAACATAATTCTTTTGAAAATGCAAAATTATGTCGAAAAAAGATTTGAATCCGGTTTACCTGATATGTCAATCACCGAAAACGATATTGTATTGTAACAGCTAGTTTATACATTGTATTTAATTGGACTCAAGGGTCCAGATCTGTCCATAATGATTTAAAATTCAGTTGCATCATCCTTTTTCTTTATTTTTCTTTTGCTGTTCCTTTGTTTATCACACTAACAAAACACTACAATCAACTTTACAAAAAAGCAACACGAAATTAATATTTTATGGAATTTCTTAAAAAAATAAAAAAACAAAAGATGAACCACCTGTATTGCACTCTGATATCTGTTGATTTTGTCTCCTCACGAAAGTCATCTCTGATATATATATATATATATGTGTGTGTTTTACAACATTAAAATCAAAAGGTCGATTCCTCGCAGGGCACAGAAGAACTTTGACTAGTAATGTTTAGATCCGACAGGTAACACCTTTATTTGCAATAGGTTCTTGCCTCTTAGAAGCGTCCTTTCAGTGCTGAAGCAACACGCCATTATATGTGACATCAATAACAAATTTTGTTAAAACCATAAAAGGCAAGCTTTGAAATTTTCCTCATGTTTTTAATTCTGTTTAAACGTAGTAATCTGAGTGACTGTACACCAGGTCACTCGGTCTTACCTTCCTTCCTAATTTCACCTAATAATTTTTTAACTGTCATCTCTTTTAGTTTAGTTTTAGTTTATTAGTTAAAAAGTGAGGCTGTACGGATATCTCCTTCAGTAGCTTTGTGTAAAGTTTCGAAACAAACAAAATCGATCTTTCCACGATCATGTGAAGAAGGGGATAACTGGTGAAAATAGTTAGAAATTCATTAGAAGCGAGTACTACTACAAATACTGTTTAAAATTATTATACCTAATTATTGTAATAAAGGCAGAGAAACTACAACTGACTAGTTTTAAGGTAGTTTTTGTTGAATAAAAGGGTACCAAAAAGAAACAAGCACTAAAGAAAACTTGACCACATTGTTTTCACTGACCAACTAAGAAAATGTTTACAACACCACTGGTTTCTATAGTTTCAATATGAATCATTTTTCCTCAACAAAAATAAGTATAAAACTATACGAATACGCTCTCCACCTGATCGCTGCATATTTATCTTGTTGATTTCAATACGCATGCGCATTATAAAATCCGAATTACCATTATGGCCTGAATCATGAAACAAAAGTTTCTTTCTTGAAGGCCCCCCGTGGCTCAGCGGTATGCCTGCGGACTTACACGCTAAAATCCGGGTTTCGATACCCGTGGCGGGCAGAGCACAGATAGCCCATTGTGTAGCTTTGTGCTTAATTCAAAACAACAACAACAACTTTCTTGAAGAGTTCGTGTAAACTTAACACTTTACTTGTGCAACTGAAATATAAAGGCGTTGATGGATATCTTGTACGTTGTAATCAACTTAACAGATTGCTTTATACTTTTTAAAGTTTACTTTCCAATGCCACTTCAAAAAGAATTATTGACCACTCTCTCTATTCACCTCATTTTTAAAATGCCAAACTACATATATGAAATAAACTACATTACTAATAATATAAATTTTCTTGCACTAGTTCCTGGTTAAATATACATATATTTTTTGAAAATGACTTTCTTTAGTATTTTTCAGGAAATATATATTTATATATTCAACTGAAAGTGGTTTAAATCACTTAAATTTCGAAGAAAGTGAAGTAGCAAAATAAATAAAGAAAAAGAAAATAAACTTGAATATGTAGTAGAAAGTACCCCAAACAGCCTATACATGGAATGTGGACAAAAAACGATAAACTTGTATGTTTTGTTTCGATTTTGAATTTCGCGCAAAACTACACGTGGGCTATTTGCGCTAGCCGTCCCTAATTTAGCAGTGTAAGAGTAAAAGTAAGGCATCTAGTCATCCTTACGCATCACCAACTCTTGGGCTACCCTTTCACTAACGAATAGTGGGATTATAACGTCAAGTTATAACGCCCCCATGGCTGAACGGGCGAGCATGTTTGGTGCGACGGGAATTCGAAAAAAACTTATACGTAATTTGTAAGCCTCGTTTCGCATCATACTTTATGTTAGAGTATTCACTGGTAAATTTTGTTTTCAAAATATTTTCAATAATTCTTTTTGACAAAATGTGCTTTGATATTGAACGTATGCCCTTGGTAGTTTAATGGTGTCACATGGTAGTCATATATATATATATGTATTTTCTGCCTCACGTAAAAGTAAAAAAAGTTTTTTTAAAAAATCAAAATGTTAAAAATACCAAAAATAATCTCAAATTATTACAAAATAAAAAAATAGCCCCAATAGCAAAAATAACCCCAAATCATCAAAAATCGCTAAGTATTATTGAAAATAAATTTCACTAAGAGATATTTTCAATGTAAAACCTTCCAGCTTCTTCAGTTTTGCTTCCCCATCAAGAACTTGGGTTTTCCGCCTCATCTGGATGCAAAATGAAAAATGTTTAAAATTATTAAAGGGTTCCTTTACGAAACAACGCAAAAAGTATTACAAAATGCTAGTCCAGATTAATATCACATATCATATTGAATTTTTGAGCTTTCCGCCAGTTTCCATAGGCTTTCATTTCCTGAGTGAACCAGGGTAAGATATTTTATTTCATTTGTCCCCGCCCCCCAGTGGCTCAGCGGTATGTCTGCGGACTTACATACTAAAATCCGGGTTTCGATACCCGTGGTGGGCAGAGCACAGATAGCCCGTTGTGTAGCTTTGTGCTTAATTCAAAAACAACAACATCATTTGTCCCCCAGACTTACAATGGTAAAATTCGGCGTTCAATACCCATGGTGGACACAGAAGAAAACCCTGTGCGGATTTTCTTTGAAAACAAATAAACTATAATTTTTTTCTTATTACTTCAATATCTTTTTCAGTTAACTTTCAGAAAGTCCATCAGGAAAAACAATGTTTGGAATTCATTCCAGTTTTCACCTGTTGGTATATCTCTAATTTTTATCCCCAAATTGGAACTTAATTATTTTTACTTCAGATATAGAGCATTTGGTTCTTAATTTTAATAAAATCTGACGCTCGATTCCTCTCGGTATAATCATCAGATAGCCGAGGTGGCTGCGTTTTAAGAAAACACACACTTTTAAATTTAATACATTTAATTCACGAGCTTCAATGTTTTAAACTAATCTAATAGCATTAATTTTAATTAGCCAAGATAAAATTTGAAAACCATCTGGTAATATGCATATATTTTCATCAGTTGAGCTTAATGCTTCCTTGTTATCGTCAACAGAATTTTTTTCCCGTTTTTACTTGTTATTAGTTTATATGTATTTCATTTCAACTAAGTAAACATTCTTTACATTAATCGAATATAATTCTATATTTAATAACACATTTCTTTACATCCTTATATTTTTATAAATTTTATTATCTTATTAAAGCACACATTTTAGACAACTCTTGGGGCTACTCTTTCAATGAATTGACCGTAACATAATAACGCCCTCACGGCTGAAAGAGCGAACATATTTGGTGTCACGAAGAATAAATATATGAACCACTGTCTTGGTATAATAATATTAGGTCATCACCATATCTTGATTTCGTGAATCCGTAATGAAAATCATGCATCAATATTTTCGAAAGATCTATAATGGACAAACCAGTGCAAATTGGTTTACTGAATATAATGTTTTATTCATGTGAATAGCGGACAACGTTTATGTAAATATTGGTCTCTCTTGAAGTGATTGTGATTTGGCTTTTAATTTTGCAGTTTATTTCACAATGATATATCAACTCATTTTCTAATAATATCCCAATTTGTTGTTGTTTTTCAAATACAGAATTATTTAAAAATTTATAAAATTTTATTTGGGAAATCATTAGTGGCTTCAATTCAATTTTGATGTAGTTTGATCAACATATTTCTTAAGCTAACCAGATTGCTTGAACTTTTACATTTAATTAATTTTCTTCATTGTAATTCCTGACTCTAAATATTGTTTAAGATTTTTGTTATAAAGTACGTATTTTTTATTATACAAAATTGTCATTTATTTTATTATATCTTTGGTATCTCAAGAGGTATATGTGAATGGTAATAAGTTATTTTGAGTAGTTCTAATCTACTTTTATTAGAATATAACATATTTCAGTATCATTAGGTACTTTCATTACATTGATATTTGCACAACGCCATTTATGTCCTCCATTTCCATAAGATAAATATTGACCGTGTTGGTTATTAGTATCTATAAAAAACTGATAGATTCTTTATTATGATAATAATCTTTAATATGTTTATTATTTAATTTACTGTTTCTAACAGAACATTAAAATACACCTCCATAACTATCTTTCTCACACATTTGATCATATTATATTTCGTTAACAACTATAATTCAAAATCAGTCATTTTTAACACTCCATCACATGATAGAATAGATGCCGTGTGATACCAAGCAGGGACTAAGTGTTCAAAAAAAAGTCTCTAAAATCCTCGAAAATATCAATTAATATCAAAACACCAGTCTTTAAATAAAGATCATTATATCATCTCATTGTTTGTAGAGTAATCGTTTCAAACGTTTTGAGCATGTTTATAGTCATCATCTGATATCACATTCATTCAGTATATTGTAAAATGTTTATTTAAGTGGTAATTGTATTTCATTGCATTTGTATAACTCTCGTAGGATCTGGATTATAGGCATTACTATTTCTTGTTAACTATTCAAAATCAATATATAAAAAACCTCTTAGTGAATTATTCATATTACATATTAAATCTGAACCCTTTAAGAACGTTTCAGTCTTCTGGAAGTTACCTTTGTCTTATGATATTCTTCATGTCTCTTTAACTTGATTTTTAAATAAAAAGACTGTCCACATTTATCACCTGGATAAATTTTTGATTTATCCTTTATTACTTGATAAAATAATAATTTTCATTAGTTTTTTTATATATATATACTGATTTGTTTATTTTAAATTATGATGAAGTAGATTCTTCAGACATATGGTGGAATATTCTCTCTTCTTTGATGTTGGAATATCACTTATAGAAACAGGGCTTCTTTTATATCTTAAATTGCTCTGGCTTATTATAATTACTAACTTGGTCTTGACTGTGACTGCAATGCAAATATGCTGATATACAATACATGAAAAATTTAATTTTAGTTTTTAATATATAATACAGCTGCTTTATTTTACATCTTTTAGATAATTTGATATTTCACCGATCATATTTATTGATTCGAAATTTTAACGTTTATCTGGATCTTCTTGTTTCAATCCAGTATCTCTTTTAAAATTTTATTAACATTATCCCTATTATATTCTTTCAATTTAGTCGACTTTATAATTATTTTATTTTGATTTTGAATTAAAATTATTCTGTTTCGTTTCGTCTTCAATAAATACAACACAAATGAACGTTAACTTATAAATTGTTTTTACATTTGTGTTCATCAATTTTAGGAAATACAGTATTTAAGGATATATATAAAAAAATTATTGAGCATTAATAAAATTATTAACCTTAACTATTCAATAAGATTTAAAATGTCCTTCATGATCTGTTTCTATTCCTTTAACAGTCTCAGTTTATGTAATGTTGTTTCATGATCTTTACTTTCAACGTGAGTATTCTTATCAGATTTCATGTAATATTCCTCACATACACCATATATGTTAGGTTTAATTACTTGATTTTTATGAAGCTTATTATTGCTAGTAAATATTTCTCTTGTAACTTCATAGAAAACAAACTCCACCCTTCTTGTCATAATTTATCAATTCTGGTTCACAGAGATGTCTTTCAATTGTTTCTTCATTTTGATCTTTGATTTCATAAATTATAGGATTGCTTTGCAACAGTTCAGTTATAAAGAATATTTCATCAGGAGAGTTCGGAAAGTATTAGTGCTTAATGATTCTTCACACTTTAAAATTCTAGAGTTGTCACCACTTTATATGTTTTGGATTTTGCGGAAAGCTACACGAGGGCTATCTGCACTAGCCGTCCCTAATTTAGCAGTGTAAGAATATAGGGAAAGGAGACAGTCATCACCACCCACCGTTACTCTTGGACTATTCTTTTACTAAAGAATAATGGAATTGACGGCACATTATAACGCCCCCACGGCTGAAAGGGCGAGCATGCTTGGTGCGAAGGGGATTCGAATCTGCGACCCTCAGATTACGAGTTAAACGTCTTAACCCACCTGGCCCTGCCGGGTTCGCTTTATATGTAGCAGATGGAATGATTTTTACATTATATAAATTATTAAATACCTAACTTTCTTTTTCTTTTTTATTTGTTTCAACTGGAACTACCTTAATTAATCTTTGAGAAGAGCTGTAATTTTTTATTGATTTATCTAAAACATCAATCCATATCCTTGTAATATAAGCATTCTAGTCACTAAATATATTTTAAGCTTATTTATTAATGAATTCTATTTCTTTGTTGGTTTGAATTTTTTGTGGTTCCTGTCTTTAACGTTGGTTTTGAATGCCTTTTTGTCATTTCTTCTCCAATTTTTACTCTGACTGGAATAGCCCAAGCATATTTATTAAAATATCTAAAACTGTTAAAATATAATTTATATAATTACAACATTTAAATTTACTCATATTATTTAAATCTGTTTACACTTTATCACCAGTATATGCTGAGAAGATTCTTTTCCTTTTAAATTTACGTCTTATTCACTTGTTCTGTATATTCACGTTGTTGCTACAAAAACCCTGTTATTTCTTTTTGAAGTAGCTTATTTTTTCTTTTTAATTTTTGTAAACCATAAAAAGCTCTTTTTTGGTTCATAATATAGTTTTTCATTAATTTAAAACTGAGATTTTTTGTCCCACAAACTTTTCATATTATTTAATCATAGGCCTTATGTTCTTGGAATGAGCTTCTTCAATAAATTGTTTGTTTCAATTTTTGTTCTACACTTTAAACAACAAGTGTCTAAAGTCGAAAGTTTTCTTAGCTTTAACAATTGGTTTTATAATTCCTCTAGCAATTATTTCACGTAAAGTTGAATTTTGAATGTCATTCATATCTCCAACCAATTCTTGGTCTGTAAAATGTCAACCAAGTTAACTTTTGATTTACTATAACCTTATCGCATTTCTTACATATTCTAACCGTTCTATTAACAACAAAATCACTTCCAGCTAGTTGCTTTTAAAACTTGGTGAAGGGTTAAATCACTAAAATACAGAGAAATACATATCTGGGAGATTAAACTTATCTTACATCCAACCAACTAGATTATTTACTTTTTCATTTACACTAATTTACTTTTGCATGCTTAACGTACTTCCATCTTAGAAAGTATTTTAATGTTTGTTTGAAATATTCCAACTTTAAGTTAATTTTTTCTTCCGTTACATTTTGACATTTAAATAAACTTGGAATATTTTTGTAAAACGTAAAAAAACTTTCATATTCTTATTTACCAGAAGATATATTTAGGTACTTATCAATTACTTCTTTAACATCAACTTCTCAATTTAATGTTGCCAAAGGAACAGTGGCAGACACTGCTAAGCCAAAATCACCGAAAAAAAATTATTTTTTTCATAACTATACTAATATCACAATAGAATTTATAACATTTCCTATATGCAAATATATTTTCTCCAAATATTATTCTGTATCTCATTTCAGAAAGTTTGGGATCTTATAATAAACGATATATTTCTTTTAAATAATTTGTTCGTATATTTCTTTAAATTCATTAACTCTCTTACAGCTACTAATTTATTTAATGTTCTGTTCTATTTAAATATCTTGAATTTTTAAAACGTTAGCATAAGTAGAATTCTTCCCGATACCAAATGAGAGTTTACTGTGATAGCTAAATTATGACACATTTTTCTTTCTTCCTCTAATAAAAAGTCGACTGTTTTTCTTGTTTCACTTTAATTATGCAATCATCAAGAATTAAATATTTTTTTTTGCTTGTTGAATATAAGCTATCAACTTTTATCGCATCTTCTAAGATATTAGAGAATAACATTTCTATTTTAGATTCTTTATAAAATTTTATAAATGTATTTTTCTTATTTTTATTTCAGATATATTTTCAGGCTTCTTATTTTTTATTTTTTTAAATGCACAGGTATAAATTTATTAATGGATTATAGTTTAAGTTTATCAACTGTATGTCATCTTCATCTGTTTCATCAAACATAATAAAGTTGTTCTGTAATTTTGCAAATTTACATTCTTCTATATTTATAACATATAACTATATATTATATATATATACTTAATTCATCATGGATTAGGTGTAGCAGCGAATGTGTTACTTCACAACCAGATAGACCAACAATAAAAAGTACGTATAGATTTCTGGGTAGTAAAGACTATTTTGGTTCCATGTAATATTTAATCTTTATCACTTATTTATGTTATATAACGTTAACTATAAGTTACTCTTAACTATAAATAAAAAAGACAGAATATATTAATTTATTGATGACTATTAGACTAAATTAAGAAATAAAAATGAAGCACAGGATGTTGTTGAAGTATGATACAAAGAACCAATAACAGTATTTTACAAATCAGCAATTCAAAAATTACTGTTATAACCTATTCCTCTAGAAGAAAAACTGAAAGCATTAGACAATGTGATTCTCAAGATGGCAATATCACAATTCGAATTAACAGCTACTGAAGAACCAAAAACATGCAGAATTGATTTAGATGAAGAATAAGATGCTTCATTTTTAGAACAAAAAAAATTAACTTTACCATCCGAACTAATTTGTAAACTTCAATTATATGAAGAAATGATTGATGAAAGAGTAAATAAATAAGTAAATAATAAAAAAGTAAATAAATCATAGGACGATAAAAAGTAAAATAAATAAATAATAAAATAAATACTAACACTGAAAATTTAAAAGAAAAACAAAACAGAGATCTAAGAAGAGCAGAATCATTCAAAATAGAGAAAATATCCAGAAAAAAATTAAAAATTCATATGAGAAGATAATAAGTCATGAAACCATATAGTGAGAAATTAAGTCTTCAGACGTACGTCTAGAATTACTTAAAAAACGATGAGGGATTAATTAGCAGAGAACCATACTGATGAGTTGATAGTAGAAAATAGTAATAGTTAGATAATTAGATCGTAGATTTCTTGTACATATTATACGAAGGAATGATAAGAAATAATGAGTTTGAAGACTATTACAAAAGACTTGTATGTGTAATAAATGAGTTATATTACTGCGAGAGTGTATTTAAGTAATAAAAAAAGATGAACTAAAACAAGAACCTACTCAACTTCAAATACATTAATCTTAAAAAGAATAATCACCATATATACTTTTCCAGAAAACACAGCTTAAACGGATAACTAATGGAAAAAGAATCACAATATAAAAACTGAATTTGAAACAAAATGAAAACTTTTTACCACTTATGGTTCCTATAATAATAACAATTGGTAAACCACTATAGCTGGTAGACTGGGTACTTGGAGTGCAAAACAGATAATGGATAAAATTAGTGGATCTGAATTACTTAAAAATTGAAAAAAAGATAAATTAATTCAAAATTGGCGGTGGGTGGTGATGACTAGCTGCCTTCTCACTAATCTTACACTGCTAAATTAGGGACGGCTAGCACAAATAGCTTTTGAGTAGCTGTGTGCGAAATTGAAAACAAACAAACAAACAATCTCCACAGACAAACATTGGCAGAAGAACGTGTCGTACTGAAGAGCTCAGTGACTTTTCATCGTGCCACGTTTCGAACAAATCAGTTCGTCAAATTTCTTCCCTGGTAGAGCTGCTCCGGTCAACAGTAAGTGCTGTTATTGTGAAGTTGAAACTTCTGGGAGAAATCAGTGATGACGAGAAAACCCACTTGTAAAGAAAAATATATATGTAAAAACGGCTCGTTTGGGTTGAGAAAAATTTTTACGTAGAGAAGCGAACAACGTTTCGACCTACTTCGGCCATCGTCAGGTTCACAAAGAAAAAAAGAGGTAACTGACCGACAGATGACCACATGTTTGAAAGGGGTTGTGTAACTGAGTGTAGGAATGTAGAGGGCATGCTTAGATGCTAGATTTTATTTATTAATATAGGTATAAAAGTGTTCCTTTATATTGGTTTATTTTGGGCTTGCGTTGCTGCACTAGTAAAGTTTCATTAATTTTGCGTTTGTTTGTGTTTGTTTCTTTATTTAGTATTTGAGTGTTTTCTATGGTTATGTTGTGTTTATTTGACTTGCAGTGTTCGTAAAGGTGTGAAGGTTAATTTTTCTGTTCTTTGAATATGGTTTTCATTTTTCTACTTGTTTCTCCAATATAGAAGTCGTGGCAGTTATCACATTGTATTTTATAAATAATGTTGGTGTGGTGTTTTTCAGTGTAGTTTTTACATAGTATAGACCTCAGTTTTGTGCCTGGTTTTTGAATAAATTTTTATTAACTGGAATGTCATATTTTGTTACTAGTTTTTGCCAAATGTTGGTTATTTTTCTGGTGTTGTCGGGAAAATATGGTATGCAGCAATATATGGTTTCGTGATTTTTTAATTCGTGGGATATAATTACTTTTGTTATTTGATTTTGCTATTTCTCTAGGTGTCTGCGTATAATGTTTTCTACGGTTTATGGTTTGTTTGTTGTTTTTTTTTAATTTCGCACAAAGCTACTCGAGGGCTATATCTGTTAGCTATACTCTTCGGCTACTCTATTACCAACGAATAGTGGGATTGATCGTTACATTATGACGCCCCAACGGCTGAAAGGGCGAGCATATTTGGCGCGACAGGGATGCGAATCCATGATCCTCAGATTACGAGTTGCATGCCTTAACACGCTTGGCCATGCTGGGCCTATGGTTTATGGAGGAAAGTTATTGATGTTGATGAAGTATTGTTTTATTTTATCTTATTCGTCGTTAATTTTATCTGGTGAGCATAGTTTTATGGCTGTGTTTATTTCGTTTCTTAGAATGTTGAGTGTTTCTTTTGTTTCATGTGTTGAGTCCCAAGGAATGTATAATCCAGTATGGGTGATTTTTTGGTAGATTTCTGTTTTAAATTGTGTATCGGTTCTTGTAATTTTGAGGTTAAGAAATGGTATTTGATTGCTTTCTTCTTGTTCACATGTAAAGTTAATGTTGGGATGTATAGCGTTAATGTGATTGAAAAAATTCAGTGTGTGTTCTGTAGATGTGAATCTCACAACCGTGTCGTCTACATATCTGTACCAGTATAGTGGTGGATGTAATGCTGTGTTAATTGCTTGTGTTTTAACTTGTGTTATAAAAATATTAGCTAGAGTTGGTGATACTGGGTTGCCCATGCTTAGGCCATTTGTTTGTATATAGTTGTGGTTGTTGAACATAAAGTTCGTCTTCATCGTGGTGAATTCTATGAGGGTTGCTAACTGGTTGCTGGGAATATATATTGGTAGGTTAGGGTATCGGATGTAAAGTTCTAAGGCTATCTTGGTAGCGTCAGCGGTTGGAACTCCTGTAAAGACGAATATAACAAATAATTAAATATTTAATAAAGTAGATAAATGAATTTTCGTAAATGCTTAACAATTTCAATAAACTCCACAAACCGTAGAAAACATTATACGCACACACCTAGACAGAAAACAAAATCAACCAACAAAAGTAAATATATCTCACAAATCAAAATATCACGAAACCATATATTGCTGCATACCATATATTCCCGACAACACCAGAAAAATAACCAACATTTGGCAAAAACTAGTAACAAAATATGACATTCCAGTTAATATCAAATTTATTCAAAAACCAGGCACAAAACTGAGGTCTATACTATGTAAAAACTACACTGAAAAACACCACACCAACATTATCTATAAAATACAATTTGATAACTTCCACGATTTCTATATTCGAGAAACAAGTAGAAAAATGGAAACCAAATTGAAAGAACACAAAAAGTCACCTTCACACGTTTTGGAACACTGCAAGTCAAGTAAACACAACATAACCATAGAAAACACCCAAATACTAAATAAAGAAACAAACACAAACAAACGCAAAATTAAAAAAAGTCTTATTTATATAACAACTTAAGCGCAAGATAAACCAATACAAAGGAACATCTTTATATCTATATTAAAAATAATATAATAAATAATAATAAAATAAATAATATAAAATTATATATTCAAATATCTAAGCACGCCCTCTACATCTCGACACTCAGTTACACAACCTCTTTCAAACATGTGGTCAGCTTTCGGTCAGTTGCCACTTTCTTTCTTTGTGAACCTGACGATGATCGAAGAAGGTCGAAACGTTGTTTGCTCCTCTACATAAAAAAAAACTTTCTCAACCCAAACCAGCCGTTTTTACATATATATTTTTCTTTACAAGTGGGTTTTATCGTTATCACTGAATGTTCCAAAACATGTTAGCGTTTCGAAAATCTCATATAAATTTAAAAAACAGCAAGACTTGCACAATATACATCCAAAATAGACGTCATGTACATGAAACTGAAATAAACGTATAACGATAAATCCGTTGCAACTCCCTCATTAGAGAAATAAAATTGACGTTAAACCATTTATAAGTAAAATAAAATTTTAGATACATATACATTCACAAACAAAAGTAACAAAACATTATCAAAGAATTATACAAATTCAAAAATCGTGACAATATATAACACACATAATACAAATAACTCTATAATAATAAAATTGCATAGCACGTGAAAGTTCTTAAGTACATGTTATCTTTTTGGCTTAACACAATCGATAATCACACGACTGAAGAGATCTGTTACAAATAATAGAGTTGCGATCCTAAAACTAACGTTGGTTTTCATAGAATATCATTTCATTACTTCATGTAGTTTGTTGGTTTGTGTTATATCCAGTCAAAAACATCTTTGGTGTGAAATAAGAAAAGAACGACACAAAAAGAATTGATTGTGCGACTTAAGGGAATGCAATTGGTTACCAGACTGGTAGCTACACCTGTAGAACTGACAGAAATGAAATTCGTGACAAGACTGGTAGCTTCACCTGTAGAACTAACAGATATGAAATTCGTGACAAGACTGGTAGCTACATCTATAGAACGGACAGGAATGAAATTCGTGACAAGACTGGTAGCTACACCTGTAGAACTAACAGAAATGAAATTTGTGACCAGACTGGTAGCTACACCTGTAGAGCTGACAGAAATGAAATTCGTGACAAGACTGGTAGCTACACCTATAGAACTGACAGGAATGAAATTGGTGGCCAGACTGGTAGCAACACCTTTAGAACTGACAGGAATGAGATTCGGGGCCCGACTGGTAGCTACACCTATAGAAAGGACAAGAATGAAATTGGTATCCAGACTGGTAGCTACACTTATAAAACTGACAGGAATGAAATTCGTGGCCAGACTGGTAGCAACACCTTTACAACTGATAGGAATGAAATTCGTGGCCAGACTGGTAGCTACACCGATGGAACTGACAGGAATGAAATTCGTGGCCAGACTGGTAGCTACACCTTTAGAACTGACAGGAATGAAATTGGTGGCCAGACTGGTAGCAACACCTTTAGAACTGACAGGAATGAAATTCGTGGGCAGACTGGAAGCAACACCTATAGGAATTTTACAGCATATATTAATTGTTTTTTTAACTTGTCCATGTAATTTGTTTTACTCATCATCACATTAAAAGTTACTTACGTAACGCCAAGCAATGTCAAACTGTAGTTTAGATACAATTCATTCCACTGCGACTTTATACTGACTGTGAATGTTATGAGACTTATTTATTTGCGTACACTATTCTTCTTTGTTGTATATAATGTACCGAACCCACTGTATATCTACTTTGACAAGTACGATTGGATGGTTAAAACTATTAAAGTTCAAAGTTTCTTTTCAGCAAATTACACTTACTTAACGCACAGAAATTTTTATTATGAACCCAGCTGATAATTTACCAGTAAGATAAATATTTTCCAACATTAAACTGCCAAGATTCGTTAAAATATTCAAAACGTACCTAACTTTTTTAACATATCTGTGACTCCAAAGTTTCATGTCCCACCATGAGACAGCGATAAAGTCTAAAATTATAGAATGCTAAAGTTGGAGATTCGGTTCCCCGCTTGAACACAGCAGATACCTTAATGTGGCATTGTTCTGTAACAAAGTACAGCTCCAATTGTAACCACATTGCATGTTATCTTAATACGTTTATTTGGATTTACACCTAAAAATTAACTTTGTGTACATAACATCATTTTATTGGCATGATAACATTTAAGACAAAAGTTGTTTCTATGTGATATAAACTTAATGTAAAGGATATCTTTTGTTCCTAAAGTCAGTTCTACGGTAAAATTTCTAATCCATTTTAAACATTAAATAAACGAAATTATAATAAACAACTGTAAAAATGTTTATTTTTACTAAATCTATTTTTGTTGTTACCCAATGGTAGAATAGTAAGTCTAGAGGATTACGGCGCTAAAATACGAGGCTCGATTTCCCGCGATGAACACAGTGAACCTAATGTGATTTTGCTCTAAATCAACCAATAGCTACACGCAGATTTTCACGTGTAACACTTCAACAATTTTCTTTACCTAGACTGTCATGAGTGATATTTCAACAAGTTTACCTTCGCAAACTATTAGGTGTTAAATTTTAGTAGATTTGTATAAGCTGATTAACTAGGTGCGAAATTTGAACAGTTTTCAGCATGTATTTTGCGAAACATGAAGAGTTTCGTTTACGAAACTGTTAGGCGTATTACATGAATAATTTTGTATAAGCAGACTGTCATGTGTGATGATTCAATAAATTCATTTGCAAAAAGAAATCAATTAGATCAAACACAAGGAATTAAAAAAAAACGACTATTTCCCAGTAAAGTCTACTAATACAAAACTTGTTGCTGTTAAGACTGTCCTTGCTAGTACAGCGACAAGTTTACGGATTTACAACGACAGAGCCAGGGAATTTAAATCCCTTCAGTGGACTAAGCAGATAGCTCGATATGACTTTGCTATACGAAAGCGCGCACACAGACACACACAATATTTATATAAGTAAGGTTCTGCATATTATAAGGTAAAATGTTTAATTTAGCAGAAGTGATGGAAATGTTTCTACGGTTGAATGTTTGGCACATATTGTACCAAAGCAGAAATACAGGAGTTCGAAAAAATTGTTTCTTTCTATATAGTATTAGTTGAAATCAATCTACATATTTAGGTATGACCAGGTGGGTTAAGGCGGGCGACTCGTAATCCGAGGGTCGCGGGTTCGAATCCCGGTCGCACCAAACATGCTCGCCCTCCCAGCCGTGGGGGCATTATAATGTGACGGGCAATACCACTATTCGTTGGTAAAAGAGTAGCCTAAGAGTTGGCGGTGGGTAGTGATGACTGGTTGCCTTCCCTCTAGCCTTACACTGCTAAATTAGGGACAGCTTGCTCAGATAGCTCTCGAGTAACTTTACGCGAAATTCGAAAAACAAAACAAACTAAGTAGGCATACTAGCCTAAAGCACATGCACTCTGTTGCGACAGTAAAAAGACCTCCCATTCATTCAAACAGGCCATAGTATAGCAATATGGCTCGTTTATTCTCACCAGTCATCTACTCCGGGGGTTAAGGGGGTTTAAAACGTAAAAAACAAAACAGTTAAAACAACTTTCGGTGGTGTCTGAGCTCTTCTGCCAAGTTTGATCTTGCGAGTTTGTGAGTAAGAGTATAAACACGGATCACCCCCGTGATCCTTAGAGGGTCCAGGAAAGCAAAGTCCCTTCCAAATTCGTATTAAATGACCCTTAAAACATTCTTCTAAAACTTCATTATGCCTTGGTAGGAGGGCCACATAATACAAATAATTATATTACCAAATTTGAGTTTTCCTAGCTCTAAACTACTGGATGAGTTCACGGACAAACAAACACACAACGTGAATTAATATCGGATCTCACTTGTTTCGAAAGATGTTTAAAGAAAGGTTTGTTTGTTTCTAAACTTCGGGATTTACAAAAATGAAGCTTACTTAAAAAGTGGAAGTTTTGTTTTAATCTCAAATCTACTCATAAAGTCATAAACTTTTACCCCCACCAGGGAATGATCCCGAATTAATTGTTCTAAGTCCTCAAGCTTACTGCTGATAATGGGTGAACTCAAGAAAATATAGACGAGTGTATTAGCAATTCAAGACACACGCATGCACTACTACATTTACCAAAGCTTTGGTGGAACGCTATTTTCGATCAATATATTAATCAGAATCAAACATAGAGGGTATATATATATACACACAGGTACATTACCACATGGATGTTCTTCCTATTTTGAATATAATGAAGTTTAATTAATAATATCACAGGTTTGCAAGATAAAGAGTTCTGTTAATCAATTTCGGTTCATCAAATTACGTCCAATACGAGAGAGCGAGTAATCAATTACGTTATACTCAGTTGTTATAAGAGATATAGATGATTAGGTAGGAAATGCGAGCAGTGAACATGTGGCTATAATTAAACATGGAATATTCAGGTCTCTTCTCTTTCCCCCACAAAGGTTATGAATTAATGTTATTAATTTTAATGACGTTTTTAAAAGCAACATGAAATATTAACTACATCAGCTTTTTAAAATACATTGTTGTAAACTATATATACACCACAATGTTTGTCGGTACATATGACGCTCTTGTTTACAGGGTTCTTAATAGTGGGCGGGGTGAGGCTCAAACGTTAAAGTGCCGTACTGCGAATTTGAGGATTAATGGTTTGCGTTTACAAGATATAATATCTCACAACATTATTGTTGTATTGAGAAACTATTTTAAGTACCTGTTATAATTAGAAGTTAAAAAATCAATAACTACCAGCTGTACATTTACTTAGTGGGATTGGCAGTCATAAATTGTTTTCTATCAGATTAGTTATCGAAATAAAGAACAAAGAAAATAGTATCGACGTTTAAAATAAATACACAAACCTGAAAAGAGATGTACAGACTTGTTTTTATAATATTGTAGAAATATATATTGTCGATCCTAATTTGAAAGGGATTGCATGCTTACCTCTTTTACGAAGTGATGAGGAAACATACATTGTCTGTCCTGATTTTAAAGAAGTTATATACCCATATGTATTTACGCTCTTATGTGCTAAAATTCTTTGTCGACCATAATTAAATAGGGGACGGATACCAACGTGTTTATATGTTCTTACGTGGAAAGGTAATTTGTTAATACAATTGAATAACGGTTATATACAAGTATGTTTTTATTCCCCTTTGTAGAAACTTATAATGTCCAGGAGAAACTTTTTGATCTTGTATAAATAACGTCACTAAACTGGTACTTTTAAAATTTTACTGTAAAGAATATGTTTGCTGACAATACAAAACATAAACTTCTCTGGTTTTAACAATATGTTTCGGGTACATATTTTAAATCTCAATTTTCAGGCCTTTCTTGGACTTCAAGTTAAATTTAATTAGAGATACTGACTTTATAGATTATGCATGATAAAATAAAAAATAAAACGTTGTTTCTTATGAAAGAAATCTCTTGTGACTTTTATTATGTATATGATAATCAAAAGTTGGTAAGAAGTGAAAAACTGATGTTTAGAGCCATCTGTTGTAAATCTTGTTAATTAGCAAGTAGTAAGATACAAGTCGTACCTAATTTAGCAGGTGAAGTACTACAGAGAAGGACACTAGTTATCACTAACACTTTGACTACTCTTTTACCGAGGTATATCAGGATTGTGCGTCTTTTTATAACATTCCCCATGATTGAAAGGACAAGAATGTTTGTTTGGAGGAGGACTCGAACCTGAGCTCTTCAGCTTGCGTGTCAAACACCCTACCCATCTCGTGTATTTCTCCAGGGATTTCCTTGAAATTTGATGTGAAGTAAGAATACAGTAGAGGACACCCATTAAAGATGTGTGTTGGTTTGGATTATCACAGTTTTCGTTACAGGAAGTGGCAATTCGCTAAACTATCATTCTATAACACATAGAGTGAATCATACAGGTTGTTTTCACCGTACGAAACACTATCGTATCTTGATAACAAGTAATCTATTTTTCTTTAGATAGTTATTTACTAAAACTACCTTTCTAATAAACTACACTTTATTCTTGTGATTATTTTATCAAACCCTAAATGTATTTAATTAACTCTAGTGCTGACTTGTTTGTTTCAGGTGTGATATATTACTGTTTGTTAGTTTCTCATACTGTGAAAACATTTATCAAATAAACTGTAGTTATCTATTTGCTTTGTAGATGGCAAGAGTGTAACA
Source organism: Carcinoscorpius rotundicauda (assembly GCA_011833715.1). NCBI lineage: Eukaryota > Metazoa > Arthropoda > Merostomata > Xiphosura > Limulidae > Carcinoscorpius > Carcinoscorpius rotundicauda. The sequence continues at coordinate 56,299,825 of CM022391.1, read as the reverse complement.
CATTAGTTACTAATAAAATTCAGTTTGTTGTTGTTTTGAATTAAGCACAAAGCTACACAATGGGCTATCTGTGCTCTGCCCACCACGGGTATCGAAACCCGGATTTTAGCGTGTAAGTCCGCAGACATACCGCTGAGTCAGGGGGGGGGGCAAATCAGTTTGTTTTCAGTTGATTATGTTAAACTTGTATTCTTTTATAAATTAAAAATATATTAAATTTTGTCTTACTCCATAATACTATTCATACAAACATGGCTACCCTTCACATCTCTAGTCAGCTGCAGAAATTGACTGTGGCTTTCCTTAACTACATATTTTATAGATATTAGCTTGAGTACCCGTACCCTAGGCGGAAATTGTATAAATTAATGCTTTATGAAAGGTTATCTCAGAACATAAAAAAATGTTTTCTTTATATATAACTTTTAAAAAACTAAAACGCTCGTAACATTAGTAAAACACAAAATTTACATGTACCTTCTCGTGGACCCATCAAATCTTCCTTTGAAATTTGGTGAAGATTCATCAACAGGAACGAAGTGGTAAAAAAACTAAAAACACTCATAAAAACAGTAAAATACAAAATTGAAAATATGTGTGAAAGTTCGTAATGAATCTCCATACCAGTTTTGGTGAAGCTTCATCCATACTCTGCAAAGTATTTACACGGACATGCGATAGGCAATACTATTATATTTATATAGATGGCGCCAGTGCATCAGATCCGCATGTGACACATTCATGACGTTATTTTTGCACCTTGAGAATGAAGAAAAATAAAGTTTTCCGTGACGGAAAACGAAGACAAAACAGGGAAATCGTGACTTTTATTGCAGATCTACATGCAAACAGGATAAAAATTTCGCAAAGCTGAGGTTTATACATTGCGCAATAAAAAGTTTTTTCTAGTATCATATAAGTGAGAGTTTCATTATAGTATGATATTATCATAACTAACAAGTAGCACAACTGACGCTCCGACTATAGCCTAAAAGTCAAGGAAACAGTGTATCATATTTAACATTCAATCTCTATTGTAATATAATATAACTGCTAATATTCTGTATCACCATAACTTACTTTCAGCATGAAAATTAATATTACCAACAACATGTTCACTCTTGTCACCATTAACTTCTACTCAAAATACTTAGGAGATAACGTCTTCAGAAAACCGCTCTAAGACCCAGGGTTTTACTAAAATATATTTACACTTCATTTGTATTATGGACATGCAATACAGCCACTAGTAAATCATGACCACCTCAGCAGACATTGTCTCACGATACAACTTACAATGGAAATAGAGCATAACAAATTCCCAGTTCTAGACATGATGATTATTAAGATAAAAAACTCATACGAAACAGAAGTTAAAAAAAACCCACACATACTAGTATTTAGCTATTGTAAAGAACGAAAGTATACAAAGGGTTAACTGTGCTCTTTTCACCGCGGGGATCGAAACCTCAATTTAGCTCTATAAGTGAGTAGAACACATTCTAGTAAATGTAAACCAAACTAACAGACCGATATTTCTTTGTTTGTTCTGAATTTCACGCGAAGCTATTCGAAGGTTATCTTTGTTAGCCGTCTATAATTTTGCAGTGTAAAATTAGAGGGAAGGAAGCTGGTCTCACCACCCACCGCCAACTTTCGTGCTACTCTTTTACCAACGAATAATTGGATTGATCGTCACATTATAACGCCTCCATGGCTGAAAGGGTGAGCATTTTGGTGAGACCGGGATTCGAGCCCATGACCCTCGGATTACGAGTTTAACGCCTCAACCAACCTGGCCATGCTGGGCCTCAGACCGATGTGAAAAGCAATCCAGAAAATATCTAGTTTACAGAACGAAGATTTCTAATACGGAATAAGAAAGATGTTTGTTGCTATTTGTTATTAAACACAAAGCTCTGCTAAGAGCTGTTTGTGTTATACCCACCCAATGTATCGTAACCAGGTTTGTAGCGGAATAATTGGGCAGACATACCGCTGTGCCACTGGGGAGGGGGCAAGAAGAAGGTTGAAACAAAGATTACGAACACTTGATAAAGAAGAAAATAATGAAGATAGATACCAAAAGAAAGAAGAAGACATTTCCTCTCATCTCGAAGATTTCTTTGGAAACTCAGAGAGAATACGTAAACATCGCATAAGCTGGACAATGCTGAAAAGTAACAGCATAATACAATCGTATTCTGTGCGCCTAGACCGCGTGAAGCTCCAATGGAAAACAAACACACAATTTACAACATCCCCAGTGAATGTGGACTCCTATATATAATGGAAAAGATAAAAATAAATACCAACGAAAAATAGAAGTTAATAGCATGTTAAAATTACAAGACTGTGCTACCGATTTATTTGCAATATTCCATCATTCCAGAGAAGAGCCCCCCCCAGTGGCTCAGCGGTATGTCTGCGGAATACACGCTAAAATCCGGGTTTCGATACCCGTGGTGGGCAGAGCACAGATAACCCATTGTGTAGCTTTGTGCTTAATTCAAAACAATAACCAGAGAAGAAGTCTGATAAATAAAAGAAATAATAGAATATGAACAATTCACGATGTTACATCTATCTGACTTGGTCTACACGATGGTAAATCTATCTGACTGATAACACACTCGGTCTACACGATGGTGCATCCATCTGACTGCACTTGTTCTACATAATGGTACATCAATCTGACTGATAACACACTCGGTCTACACGATGGTACATCTACGTGACTGATAACACACTCGATCTACACGATGGTACATCTGTCTGATTGATAACACACTCGGTCCACCTGGCATAGAAGTTAGTGTGTGTGTTTTTCTTACAGCAAAGCCACATTGGGTTGTCTGCTGAGTTCACTGAGAGGAATCGAACCCCTGATTTCAGCATTATAAGTCCGTATACTTACCGTTGTACCAGAGAGGGATAAAAGTCAGAGAAAGCTTAGATACTCTCTTAGAAACATTCGAAAAGTTTGTTCAAGTCTTAATAGAAAGGTTTTGAGAGGCTGGTGATTATGGTGTTCAATTGCTGGTGGTTATGGTTATTATCTTTTGGTGATTATGATGCTTGGCTCCTAATTTGTGGTTTCGCATACCTTTACTGAACACGTTTTCTCTTTCATTCCTGGGACTTTTATAAAGTTTCGGTCAATCACATTGTTCTTTTGTAAAGAGTCGCCCCAGAGCTGGTAGTAGGTGTTGTGATGTTGATAGCTTCCTTCCCTCTAGTCTATGAATTAAAAATTAGGAAACACACTTCTTTCTTAGGGCCTCCAGTGGCAGAGCAACATGCCTGCGGACTTACAAGTCTACAAACCGAGTTTAAATACCCATGGTGGGCAGATCACAGACAGCCCATTGCACAGTTTTGTGCTTAAATACAAAAAAAACATCAGATCACCAAATGAAATGTAGGGCTTAAAACAGTTATCAATCAGATTTTATAATTAAAAAATAGTATCATTAATTAATTAATAACTACACTAAAGCTTCCAGCATAGGCTATTAACTATGGTAGTTAGTTGGTATTCATTTTTCAATGAATACGACATTAGGTTTCGAATTACTTTTTCTTAAATAGCTGTCACTGTATTTTTGCTTCAATTATACCGACTTTATAGTTGTTTTAGTGTTTAGTTTTCTCCATGCACGATGTGTTCATTATGGTAACTTCAGTTGGATATTAGAGTTCAGACCACCCACCGATATAACTTCTCTTTGTTAAGTACGTTTCTTAAGTAATGAGGCGGTTTTGACCGGATGAGCTAGAAGGTGTCGTTCTATAGTAAATATTAGAAAATAACGATATTAAACAAACGTTTGACTAAAGAAAGGATGGAGGATTCACTTCAATAACAAAGTATCGCTTACGTCCCATTAGCTCATAGAGAACATGAATTGCAATATATCTTTTGTTTTTTGTTTACAGTGTTATAACCGAGGCAGGTTCATATACTGTTTATTTTAACCGATCCTGATGTAAAAATAAAACGTGCAGGTTACTCTTCTAAAGCTGGATTTTGGATACGATTTTTACTGTAACATCCCATCCCGAAATGTAAACTGTAATGTCTATATCACATTTTGGATTTTAAACAGAGATTTCACTATAACGAGTATATCTCATTCTGGATTTTAAACAGGGTTTTCACTATATCGTAAATGTCCCATCCTGGATTTTAAACAGTTATCGCATAATGTGTATATGACATCCTGCATTTTTAAATAAATTGTTTACTGTAAGCTGGCCATCCAATGCTGGATTTAAAAGTGATTGTTTATAACCAGTCTAAAGCAAAAATTTGGATTTCAAACAGAGAGTCCACTACATTTCAGCTACCTTTACAACAAACTGTTCACGAAAGACGAATTGTGACAGTGATAATCAAACAGTAATTTGTTCTCCCAGTACTGGAATAAAACCAAATTTTCACTATGCAGACTCGTATGTAGAATGTTTGAAAGAGGCTTTCTAACTTGTGAGCTCAAAAGCCAACACATATTGTGCTGAGCACAATCTTCAAGCAAAAACAAAGCGTGCTAATGATACAGGGGCGTGAGACATGTTCTCCTGAAAATTTGTAAAAGATAGAAGGCTATGAGATTAAATATGTAAATAATTGTGTATGAGCTGCAAGTTAAACAGCTTCATGGTTATTCTCATAAAACCCAGAAACATCCATTGAAAAGTCAACAAATGATCATTCTGTTATAACACTGTATGGGGAACTACGCATGAATACGTTTGTTTTATTCCAGTAAAGTAGTGTATACACTAGTAAAAATAATATTTTTATATCACAAAACTGAGGGTTTCGGGTGCGCCCCCTTGAACACTATTCTGCGTAAGTATGTTCCATAAAATGTTTAGTGAAATAAATCGCATTTGGATCACATATATTTTTATATATTTTTCCCTAGAATGATGAATTTTTTTTAATGTATAACCGTCAGATGTGTTATAACGTGCCAGAAATCCAGTAATCTGTTACTACAGAGTATCCCAAGAGTTAGTAGTGGGTGGTATTGACTAGCTGTCTTCCCTGAACTGTCAGTGGCTTAAGATACGCTTTAAGAAACAAAAAAAAATCAGTTGTCTCCTGAACTTCAGCTAGAATTAATTGGTTGTAAAGAAAAATGTAACAAAAACATATATTTAATAAGCTACATAATACCTCATTTATTTCGTATACTGTTATAACATTACATTGTCATAACTTACATCGTTATAACTTACATTGAGATATTCATACGCACTAATTTAATACGTGTTACCAAATGTACTTTCGCAGGATCCTCGAAATTGTTCTGTTTCAAAAGTAAATAAAACAAAATTAAAAACAAAAATATTTGTATTTCTTGGTTTTGAAGCTCATGTATCACTCCTACGGAGTGTATCTTGTATCTTTTCATGTTTGACATCCTACAATCAGCATTCGGTTCGGTTTCAACAAAATGTATCGATTTGATACATTACTACAAGTTCTTTGGTTAGAGTACGAAAACAAATGTACTATTATGTTTAACTATGTCTTCATGATTCATTAGAAAACAGTTATACTAGGTAGAGTATAGGCATGGCCAGATGGGTCGGGTACTTGAAATGCAAACTGCAGATCGCAGGTTTGAGTCTTCCCCTTTCCAGTGTGGGGAATGTTATAAATAAACACATAATCCTGGTATACCTTGGTAAAAGAATAGTCCAAGTGTTGGTGATAACTAGTGTCCTTCTCTGTAGTACTTCACCTGCTAAATTAGGTACGACTTCTTTCTTTGTTCCAACTATGAAATACGTTTTATTGCGACCATGTCTCCTAGATGTTTCTAAGGCGTTATTTTCTGTGAAAGTGTTTTTTGCAATTTCTTCGTTTTCAGTTTCAGAAGCCGAGAACCTCGATGACATTTAGGGATTGTAAAAAGTTACGAAAGTTATTGTTATAATTGCAACGATCTTTTAACTGATCTTACTACTTGCTAATTAACAAGATTTACAACAGATGGCTCTATACATCAGTTTTTCACTTCTTACCAACTTTTGATTATCATATACATAATAAAAGTCACAAGAGATTTCTTTCATAAGAAACAACGTTTTATTTTTTATTTTTTTATGCATAATCTATAAAGTCAGTATCTCTAATTAAATTTAACTTGAAGTCCAAGAAAGGCCTGAAAATTGAGATTTAAAATATGTACCCGAAACATATTGTTAAAACCAGAGAAGTTTACGTTTTGTGTTGTCAGCAAACATACTCTTTACAGTAAAATTTTAAAAGTACCAGTTTAGTGACGTTATTTATACAAGATCAAAAAGTTTCTTCTCGACATTATAAGTTTCTACAAAGGGGAATAAAAACATACTTGTATATAACCGTTATTCAATTGTATTAACAAATTACCTTTCCACGTAAGAACATATAAACACGTTGGTATCCGTCCCCTATTTAATTATGGTCGACAAAGAATTTTAGCACATAAGAGCGTAAATACATATGGGTATATAACTTCTTTAAAATCAGGACAGACAATGTATGTTTCCTCATCACTTCGTAAAAGAGGTAAGCATGCAATCCCTTTCAAATTAGGATCGACAATATATATTTCTACAATATTATAAAAACAAGTCTGTACATCTCTTTTCAGGTTGAGTATTTATTTTAAACGTCGATACTATTTTCTTTGTTCTTTATTTCGATAACTAATCTGATAGAAAACAATTTATGACTGCCAATCCCACTAAGTAAATGTACAGCTGGTAGTTATTGATTTTTTAACTTCTATTTATAACAGGTACTTAAAATAGTTTCTCAATACAACAATAATGTTGTGAGATATTATATCTTGTAAACGCAAACCATTAATCCTCAAATTCGCAGTACGGCACTTTAACGTTTGAGCCCCGCCCCGCCCACTATTAAGAACCCTGTAAACAAGAGCGTCATATGTACCGACAAACATTGTGGTGTATATATAGTTTACAATAATGTATTTTAAAAAGCTGATGTAGTTAACATTTCATGTTGCTTTTAAAAACGTTATTAAAATTAATAACATTAATTCATAACCTTTGTGGGGGAAAGAGAAGAGACCTGAATATTCCATGTTTGATTATAGCAACATGTTCACTGCTCGCTTTTCCTACCTAATCATCTATATCTCTTATAACAACTGAGTATAACGTAATTGATTACTCGCTCTCTCGTATTGGACGTAATTTGATGAACCGAAATTGATTAATAGAACTCTTTATTTTGCAAACCTGTGATGTTATTAATTAAACTTCATTATATTCAAAATAGGAAGAACATCCATGTGGTAATGTACCTGTGTGTATATATATATACCCTCTATGTTTGATTCTGATTAATATATTGATCGAAAATAGCGTTCCACCAAAGCTTTTGTAACAAGTAGTAGTGCATGCGTATGTCTTGAATTGCTAATACACTCGTCTATATTTTCTTGAGTTCACCCATTGTCAGCAGTAAGCTTGAGGACTTAGAACAATTAATTCGGGATCATTCCTTGGTGGGGGTAAAAGTTTATGACTTTATGAGTAGATTTGAGATTAAAACAAAACTTCCACTTTTTAAGTAAAGTAAGCTTCATCTTTGTAAATCCCGAAGTTTAGAAACAAACAAACCTTTCTTTAATCATCTTTCGAAACAAGTGAGATCCGATATTAATTCACGTTGTGTGTTTATTTGTCCGTGAACTCATCCCATATTTATTAAGCTAGCAAAACTCAGATTTGGTGATATGATTATTTGTATGGTGAAGCCTTTCTACCAAGGCATGATAGGGGTTTAGAAGAGTGATACTGAAGGTACTTCCGCAGGGTCCTCAAAAGTGTTCTGTTCCAAAAGTAAAAAAAATACAATTAAGAGCACAAATATTTGTATTTCTTGGTTTTGAAGTTAATATATCATGTATGTTGCATCTTACCGAATGTATTTTGTATCTTACCAAGTGTATGTTGTATCTTACCCAATGTATGTTATATCCTACCGAGTGTATATTTTTTGTACTCATTTGTGGCAAGTGCAAATTTTACTGATGTCACAACAGAACAAACCCCAATGTTAAATTTTTTTTATGTGACGTCATTTTAGTGTCTACTCACTTGCTGACTGACACACAACAAACTACTGTGAAGTGGTAGATGTTAAAACAAGGGACTCCACCAAACGGCCTTCGGTTTTCTTTCAGGGAAATTACTGGAACAGAAAATGAACTATAGGGAACTTTTATCGGGTTGACATAGTTGACAGTGTGGTGTTATAGAGCGCTTTAAATGAAATTTTTATATGGTTTACATGTTACTCATGAAAACAATTATTTTAAAAAAACTTGTATTGGGCCAACTAATAGTGAGGTGATGAGAAACATGTGAAATCCTATTTGTCTCATTATCTATTTTAAAAGTAATTTATGTTCCGCCTAATACGTCAGAACAAGTATTTTCACATAAAAGTAATCTCTAACAAGACATAGGAAGTTAATTCTTGTTAACTTCCGAAGTCAAATGAAACATGACTTCTAGTAGATGAGCACCCATAACAACTGCAGAAAAGATTTATAATGTGACAGAAAAAGTGTTATTTTTTAATTGGTCTTGAAAACTGCTGTTTGGTGCTGTAAAGAGCTTAACATGTTTATTGTATTTACACCATAATAACTTACACTAGAATATTAGTTTATTTAATACAAATATCTTAATATTTAACTTTGTTTCGGGATGACCAAATTCGATCCTATAATTATACTAACTCAGGCCTGCGAACTTAATCTTTATAAAGGTTGTTTTGGTTTTAACAGCGAATTTCTCCATAATTTAGCTACACAGACTTCGAAAATAATTTTCATTTTTTTTTCTATCACGTTGGATTTTTTTTTTTTTTTTTTACAAATCGGAATAAAAAGCTTCTACTTAGATCAAACTATTATCTGGTTACCTCAGTAAACATTTTTATTATTACGTTCGTCATGTTTGGGTTCCAGAATGATCAGATAAGACTCTCACGTCGCGATTGGTCTAGAGAAACCTATAGGTTGTCAAAACTTTAAGCATAATGACGTGTGACCTGTTTTAATAAAAGTGATTCACTTATGAAGAATTACACGTGGCAACTGGTGAAAATTTTGCACGTGATGGAGAAGAATGTACGTCATTTAACTTACAGAAATTACTGTAAAACATGTAAAAATCTTAAGACAGTAAAACCATTGCAAACCTGTGTAATTGCATACACTGAACAAAACTTATTTTAAAATTCATTATCTCCCAATGGTTTGTAGGACAGTAAGTAATAGCATGGTTTTCATATACTAAGACAAGCCTTTAAAATTGACCGGACACTCTCAGCATATTATTTAATCAATAATGTATGTTCAGTTGTTATTAATTACTTCCTGCCAATGATTTACAATTTTCTGAATGTCACTTCTATAAAATTCTTGGGGTTTGGAAAAAAAGAATTTAGATAGGGTAGTTTTGACATCTTTATGTGTTCAAAGCTCTTTTCCATCAAGATAGCTCGACAAACTTCACAATAGATGATAATCAGATAGAACAAGGTCTAGAGAATAAGGAGGATGTAGAAGTTTTTCCCAGTCTATCTCTTCAATCTTTACAGATGTCATCCTTGCTTTCTGGAGCCTGCATTATCCTGGTGTAACACAACACCTTTATGACTGATCAAAGCAAGCCTCTTTTCTTTCAGTGCAACATTCGAGCGCTCTAATTGTTGACAATAGAATCTGATGTATTCGTTACAATGAGTTGCAGCACCTCAAAGTGGATTAACCAACAACATCCCACCAAACGCTTAACAAGACTTTCCTTGGGTGGAGGTAAATTTTGGATTGTGCTTTAGCCAGTTTACCTGCATTGGGCCATTGCCTGCAGAGCTTAACATTTGTATGATGTATTCATTTTTCATCTCCAGTCATCAACCTGTCCAAAAAAGGTGAGTTACGTTCACGAGAGTGCAGAAAAGTGTGAATCTCCATTCTTATTCTGAGGTTGGCTTTTGTCAAATCATGAGGGACCCATTTTCCAAGTTTTGACACCTCTCCAAGCTGTTGCAGATGACGGTGAACTGTTGAAAGGGTTGAATTAAGCTTCTGTGTTAGTTCTTGAACTGTTACAGCACAATCTTCATCAAGTGCAGCCAGCAGCAAGTCATCATTAAACTCAACAGAATACCTAAACATGGCGCATCACTTAAGCTGTAGTTACCTGATCTAAACTTCTGAAACCACCTTCGACATTTTCTTTCATTGAGAGACTCCACACCATAAACACCTTGAATGTTTCGTGTAGTTTCTGCTGTACTATTACCTTTTATAAACTCATAAACCATTATATGTCTAATGTGCTTCTCAGACACATTCATCTACATAAGGGTTTATTTGATTAATTATCTGAAAAAGTGAAGTTGGGTTAGTTTCTTTTTATTTGTCTGAACTTTTTCATACACGTTCGACTATATATTTTAGTCGTTAAAAACCTTCTACAAAGAGAGAAATGATTATGCACTTTCTATATTAAATTTTCGAACATTACTTATAGGATGATCTGATAAGAATTGAAACAATCAGTAAAATGTTTGATAAGCTCCCATATTAGCTATTTATAGACAGAATTAAAGTGTTTTTATTGTTTTGTAATCGCTGTCACAAATTGGTTAGAACACATTTCATTTTTATAATTCTATAAATGTGGTGACAAGGATTACCTTAATATTTTTAATTAGTTCTTTGCTTTTCTACAACATCTGACACCATTATAACATTACTGTGGTGGCAAGGATCATCCTAATATTTATCCTGTTATTTATTTGCTTTTCTACAATATCTAACACTATTATAACATTATTGTAGTTACAAGTATTACACTATATAAAAAAATGTTTACTTTTTTTTATTCCTGAGCAGAAAGTGTTTTTCCCAATTCCTTATGTCCAAAGTAAATAGAAATGACCTATTTTTCTCTTCAAACTTTGCTGTCCCCCAGTGGTTCAGCGGTATGTCTGCGGACTTACACGCTAAAATCCGGGTTTCGATACCCGTGGTGGGCAGAGCACAGATAGCCCATTGTGTAGCTTTGTGCTTAATTCAAAACAACAACATATCAAACTTTGCTTTTGTGACCTGGGTAATGAAATTTTCAAATTTACCTACTTTTCATAACATTCCAGGTAGATTCAGTGTTGAGTAGCTGATAGAGAATTTTCTTGAACTTTCAAGAATTTTCAAACACTTTCTAGAATGTTATATAACTTACAAGAATTTTCTATAATGTTGTACAACTTGCGAAAATTTTCAAGAATCTTTTAGAATTTTCTAGAACTTTCCAGTTTAGTTCTAGCTGTCTAAGTGAGCATATAAACCTGTCTGATTTTATCAAAAATAGCATCAAGAAGCTGCAAGCATTATCCAGATGCATTCTGCTATGTATGTGGCCAATTTATCAAGACAAGAGCGAAAGGTACTCTGTGACAGCATCTGCTATAATGTGTGAAGCCTACAAAGCATATTTTGCCATGCCAGCCGAGGATCAAGACAAACTTTCGGCACCTCATTTTACCTGCAAGCACTGCAAAAAACTCTAGAAGGTAAGACAGATAATTTTTGCTTGCTTGTATAGTAAGATTTTATATTATAGAAATTTTAAAATTTTAATTTTTTTTTAATTTCTCATAGTATAGGCTGGGAGGTTATCGGAGACTTCAAAACGGTGACATTCCTGATGGGTCTTCAAGGAGGATTACCAAGTTTCCCTGTTATTTTTGCCTTTGGGACATCAGGGACACCGCAGCGCACTACAACGGGAAGCACTAGCCACAATAGAGGACCGAGTTCTCTATGGGGAGGCAAAATGTGAAATGTGAGCCACTGGAGGACCTCCAGAAGGTGTTGTTTCCACCTTTAATAACTAGTTTTGAAACTGCTTTTATACAATTTGATAGAATGAAAGTTCATTGGTTCAATAGAAACATCTTATCTGCATCTTTCGAAGAAGTTATGGTGGCTAGGGCGCTCGACTCATAAACTTAGGGCCGTAGGTTTGAATCCTCTACACACCAAATATACTCAATCTTTCAGCCGTGGGCGCGTTATAGTGTGGCAGTTAATCCCACTATTCGTTGGTAAAAGAGTAGCTCAGGAGTTGGCGGCAGATAGTAATGACTAGCTTCCTTCCCTCTAGCTAAGTTAAGGACGACTAGCGCAAATATTCCATGTGTAGCTTTGTGTGAAATTCAAAATAAACAAATACTACGTAAAATAAATATCAACTAGTATACGGATTTATGATTTATTATAGAAAACCGCATTTTAAATTTGAAATGATAATACACTTTGATATTAGTTTTCACTACAAATAGCTGATATTCTCCACACACATTTGTTGGGTTTAACTAAAGAGAAAGTTTCTTCATTGGTACACTTCTCCTCGAAAAGAAGTTTTTCTCAGTTTACCATAACAACAGTGAAACGTAAGCATAAGGCTTCCAGAAAGCTTCTTACTTAGCTCGTAACGTGATGGTGATTACCCACTCTCTAATAAATCCTATGTTCAAGACCCAAATGTAAAGTCTTCACAGACAATACACTCTTTCGCAAAGTAAATACTGTTAAACTACAAAATACGCACAAAATAAATAGAATTAACATATGATACACTTTACTTATACGGTTTCTAAATTCTAATCCATTGGCAGGGTCACTTTAGATATCAGCTGTGACGCCATTAACGACATGTTTGGGACTTCTGTTCATGTCCGACCATTTAAGAGCTAGTGCAATACCATCATGGGTAGACTTATGGATGGAGATTTGTGAAAAGCTTTTCAAAGGAAGATTTTCACCCAGCAAACTCGTTAAAATATGTAGAACAAAAAGACACAACATTTTTTTAAAGAAACAAACAGATCCTTTATTGAAACGATTCTCACAGATTAGTGTTCAGGAGAGACACAAGCTCTGAATCACTAACAGATCAAATTAATTTTGGGAAACACCTTCATTTACAGAGTTTATTATTGGGAAGGAGAAATTTCCAATTCAAATAGTCATTTCATTGAAGCAAAGATTAACTTCTGGTACAGTGAACAAAATAATAAATAAGAATTTGAAGGAAGCTGAAATCACAGCAGTTCTAATTGAAAACATAGTTGTAAAGAATGGCATCGGGGGTCTTTTGTACCTTTGGTTTACTTAAAGTTGATTTTGAGAACCGATGTCAGTATACAGTACAGGTGTTTCTGGAAATTGTATCAACATACGTAGTTAAGACCTCCTCGTCTTTAGTTGAAGCCTATAAAACAATGAAAATGACTGTGGCGTGCAGAAGTATGTAATCACAGTTAGAGATGGAGCACATTTAATAACAGATGAATATATATAATATATTTTTCCTGCACAACAAGTATTCATTTCTTTGTAACTTTGAAAGTCTTATTTGTTACTACATTTCTCATGTGGCAATATTTTCCTTACTTGACAGTGGATTTTTTATTCGCGTAATAACTACTTGGTTATCTAATATTGGAAGCCAAATTCGATATCCCATACCTAACAGTAAACCAGATATATTTAAAACCAATAAGTTTGTTTTGTTTGTTTCTTTTGGAATTTCGCACAAAGCTACACACATGTAAATATCTGTGCTAGCCGTCCCTAATTTAGTAGTGTAAGACTAGAGGGAAGGCAGCTAGTCATCACCACCCACCCGTCAACTCTTGGGCTACTCTTTTACCAACGAATAGTGGGATTGACAGTCACATTATAACGCCCCCACGGCTGGGAGGGCAAGCATGTTTGGCGCGACTCGGGCGCGAACCCGCGACCCTCATATTACGAAGCGCACGCTTTAACTCGCTAGGCCATTCCAGGCCTAAAACCGATAAGAAACATTATCATAAAGGAGACTTTTTCGATAACTTAGAATATTTTGTAAGTAATTGCTGAAAACCTTACATGAGGCTATGTAAAGTCGTTTTATTCTTTATATGCGCAACATTTTTTATCACTTTGAATTTCCAAATTTTTTGTCTGTTATTGAATTTCGCGCAAAGCTACACGAGAGCTATCTGCTGTAGCAGTCATGTAAGACTAGAGAAAGACAGATAGTCATCACCACATCTTGGGTTACTCTTTCACGAACAAATAGTAGAATTGATCGTCATATTATAATGCCCCACGGCTGAAAGAGCGAGCATGTTTTGTTTGGTGATACAGGGACTCGAACCTGCGACCATCGACCTCGAGTCGAGCGCCTTAACTACCTGGCCATGCCAGGCCTTTAAGTTTCCGACGCAATATTGTATATAAATAAAGATTTTGGTAAACATTGAAGGCCTCTGATCAACTCTTTCTTTTCGTACGTATACATTAAAATATCACATACAGTTCGCTTCTAACAACGTCATTCATTGTTAAATGTTGTTAAAGCACATAATACAATAGACAGTCACAGAGAGAAGAGCGGATCACATTTAACTTGTGGCTTCCTCTTCACCAATAACAGGTTTCCTGTCTAAACATGTAGCCCATCATCTAAACGAACCAGGAGAAGTCTGAACGACCAACAATAGCATATATTTGTTCATTATATCACGCTGTTTTATATTTACTGTACCAGTCGGGAAAAAGAAGTGTAGAAACTTACAACACTCTGTACAACGCACGATAGAGCTGACTGGTTGAGTGCATCAATAAATGACACAACGAATCGATGTAGTAAAGAAGGTCAATACTGACTTAGTTTCTTATAAACAGATGGCATTATGTTCTTGTCAGCAGAGCTTATGAACCGTACTAAATTATAAATATTTGTCAAATATAAATAAAGTATGATTAAATTACTTGTTCTAAAACGAAAGGTCTTGAGAAGGGTACATTTGCAGTTCAGGTAGCGATAAATGATTATATCGGAACGTATAAAACGTTTTACTTTCAATGACTTATTCTAAAAGGGAAAGTCTTAAAGACAGTCCACTGGCATTTCAAGTAGCGATAAACAATTATATTAAAACCTATTAAAAAGTTTTACTTTCTTCAAGGTTTGCTGTGGTATAAAATGTTTCGTCAAAATCCAGGACGTTTTGTGTTAGTATGAAGTAAAAATGAATTTTGTTTCGTTAAACGCTAAGACGTTTTGTGTTATTAACTGTATTAATTAACCTGGCAAGTGGAAATCGAAATCTGCTGAAAAATATTTGTTTACATAATTTAAAAAATGATCAATCTTATAACATCGCTTTGAATTTTTAAACCAGTTTTCGAGAAAAATAGAATCAGAAATGCAATTTACCAGTAAGAAACAATGGGCAGAATTTTATTATCACTAATATGAAATTATGATGACGCAGCAGCATTGAGCATGTCTCCTTTAGAAAAATTTAGTATTTGAATAACAAGAGTATTAGTACTTATGCCTCCTAGTGGGTCAGAGTTAAGTTTATGGAATGCTAAAATCCTGAGCTCGATTCTATAAAGAAAAGTGAGTGTGCTTAACTCATTGTGGAGGTTTTCGTTAAAAAAAGTAAGCAAGAATTAATATTAGTCTTTACTAAGACCACGGAACCGTTTATTTATTGGTATGGAAACTTTCGTGTTCACGTGTCTAAACCTCTGATCACATCGTCTTCTAAATTATAACAAACGTACTGTATAGGTCCTAAAATTTGCATAAAAGTAAAAGTTTTACCCCACCCCTTGAGGAACCTAGGGATTTCCCGAAAACCTCTTATCCAAAACTTCTGGACTCATCAACTTCTAAATGGTACCAAATGAATAGTTACGACCCTAATGTTTGTTTAAAATAAAAACCTTTCATCGAATCCTTTACAAAACCAGGGAATTTCACGAAAATAAATCGAGTATTCCCCGAAATTAGATCCCAAATTTGGCATTGATTTACATTAGACTATCTGGTACTTACCATCCTTAACCTGGTTAAATACATTAAATTTGTATTATAGCGGCAATGATCATTAAAATGAAAATGTGCAAAGTAGTGGTTCAGTCATTAAATTAGTATTATAGTGGCCCTGTAAATGTGGGCTTGTGGTTTTTGAGTTTGCTAGTATGCATATATGTGTAATCGAAAGGTATAATTGTCTGGTAGGTGGCGTGTTAAGACCTGATTCAATCTGTACTTTTTTTTTTAATCATGACGTGGCTGAAGTAAATGAATATTTATGAACTCTGATTTCACCTCTTAAAATTTCTGCAGACACTTTTGGAATGACAGTTTCTGAAGTGATAAAAACTATTTTAACTATTTAGTGTTTGGTGTTATATATATATATATAAGATGTCAGGTATTTACATATAGATGAGAGCCGTATTCTTTACAGTAGATGTCTGTGACTTGTTACGATAAAATTCAACAATAAACAAATAGCACACAATCCACTTGTTTTAAAATAATATATTAAAACAAGTCAAACGTATATTTACATGTTTATTACATAATTAATTACCACAGTTGTTCTAAAGCTTTAAATAACTGTCTCTTATAGTCAAACGTCCACACAGGTTTGATCAATTACTTTAAAACACAGTTGACACAAGTATTGAGTATGCGACAATTTCTTTTTAAAAATTGCCTCTATATGCTCAGTATGACTAAACTCACATCCACGTGGTCTAA
Organism: Carcinoscorpius rotundicauda; assembly: GCA_011833715.1. NCBI lineage: Eukaryota > Metazoa > Arthropoda > Merostomata > Xiphosura > Limulidae > Carcinoscorpius > Carcinoscorpius rotundicauda. Next base: position 56,283,151 of record CM022391.1, on the reverse strand, counting down.
TCTAACAATCTATTTAACTAACTTTATTCACTCGAACTACAATTTATACGAGTATTTACAGGCTGAAAGAGGCCTGGAATGTTCCACACACTATGTGCAATATATAACTCAATAATATTAAATTGAAAAAGTTCGAAGTCTCTAGTTACATGATGTAATCACAAAACAAGCTCCAATTCACAACAATTAAACTTCACAATGTGTGATCCATACTCAGTTACATAAGCAAACCCACAATAAATTATAGTTTCTAAAAATAATTAAATTTAACACTCACACTAAACTTCAATCATAACACTCGTCTTAACTTAAACAGTCATGTATATTTGACCAATAATTTCTAGTTAATTTTCAATAGCAAGAGAAAAGCTTCTACATCTATATGACCTAGTTCGATAGTTTTTTTTTAATTCAACACTGATGTTGTTACTTTGTTAAATTTTCTTTAAAACACAATCAGTGATTTTTCAGGAAATGTGTAAAGTTTGTGAGCAATTTTTCGGATTATTTTAAATAAACTTGGTTTTGAACATTATGGTACCGTACAACTCGTAACGCACGTGCCAATCCGTATTAGGGTAAAACAAAAATTAATTCAGAACAACATCTTCGAGCTAAATCGGCTCTTTTCAACCTAATAAAAGGAGATGGTGCTTTCTTTACACACAAGCGTAGATGGGAAGACAAAAATCACACAAAAAACTGTATTTTGTGGAATGGATTTTTTTCTACACTGCAACATGTCCTCTTGGTGTACGCTGAGCTGATACTTGAACACGTGTACACAAAGAACTGTATCTTGAGGAAAGGATTTTTTTCTGGACTGTAACATGTCTTCTTGGTCTATGTGCCTTGAGCTGACATTTCAACACGTCTAGCTAAACCGTGCAGCTTTCGATATGCGATCACATGACAGAAATACATAAATTAAAACCACATGTTATATGTATCGTGAGTCAACTGTTTTAATATATCATCTGCTGTTTTCAACCACCTAAACTTACAATTTCTCTACTCTTATCAATAGCAAACTTACGAATTATATATATATGTTGTTGTTGTTGGTTTGAATTCAGCACAAAGCTACACAATGGGCTATCTGTGCTCTGCCCACCACGGGTATCGAAACCCGGATTTTAGCGTGTAAGTCCTCAGACATACCGCTGAACCACTGGAGGGCTATATATATATATACCTTTTGTCCCGCTACTTTATGAAAATTCTTATTTTCAAAATTATTATAAGAGAAACAGCCCAACATTTTTTTTTAATCGTGAGAACAACGTTTCAATAAATAAAATTTTGAAACGTTTAGAAATACACAAGTTACTGTGATATGGCAATTATTAGTTTAATTTCAAAATGGCGTCAGAATGAAGAATCAACAGAAATGGAAAAATACATCTTACGAACAGTTTAAAGGTTTACTTATGTGACTGAAACGTTATTTTTCGTTCATACATGAGTAACCATAAAGCAAATCTGCGTATAATTAAACAAGAAAAATTCCTACTTTTTCGAATGTTAGTTTAAATTTAATGTTCTTTGTAGTATCACAGCACTTGTGTAACTTTTACACAAAGAACATAATGCGCAATGTAAGAGACCTTTTGTTCTTTGAGAAATAGAGTACAGAATTTTTCTTTTATAAGTTAATGTGCACTAATAACAATTTCACAAACTAACGAGTTAAAGACAGTAAGTGTAAGAACGTTAATGCACTACAACTCCCTGATAAATGAAAATGGTCAACTCTTTGTCTTCTATACGAAGATATTTAAAAGAACAAGTTCAGTAAATAAGCCGAAACTTCGTCCGTACCTTTTATCATTTATTTACTTTTGTTTTTGAATTTCGCGCACAGTTACTCGAGAACTATCTAAACAAACAAAAACTGGCAGGTATTTGGGTTTAAGTATCTCTATTCCCATTGTTTAGAAACAGAGGAAACCCACAGATGAGATTTGTTCTTATGTTCATGTTAATCGAAAAAATAATTAATAGCAAGCATCTATCAGCGAAGGAAAGCCAATGACAGGCCCCAAGTGACAAGTGTGACTATCACAAGATGAACGACCAATATGGGACTAAGGGACCATCAAGGCGGCAGGGATCCCTAGATCCTATGCCATTGGTAGGGGGCTATCTGCGCTAGCCGTTCATAACTTAGTAGTGTAAGATTAAAAGGAAGACAACTAGTCATTCCCACCCACTGCCAACGCTCGGTCTACTATTTTACCAACGAATAGTGGGATTGACTGTAACTTTATAACGCTTCCGCGGCTGAAAGGGCGAGCATGTTTTGTGTAATAGAATTCAAACCCTCTACCCTCGGATTACGAGCCGAACGCCTTAACCATCTGGCCATGCCGGAGCCCTTTTTTATTCAACAACCAATTGCAGTACATTAAAGTTCCAAAATCTAATCCAGTGAAGTAAACTACAAGAATACTGGTTTGTTAAAAAACAATCGATTACACAAATAAATGACTTCCGCAAACTTCGTGGAAACTAAAATAAGTCCTAATTCATTATTACTCCACCAAACACACCAGTTTGTGAGATAAAAATCTTGGTGTGAAGAGGAAAGATTGAAACATTTCACTTTGTTTTGACTCGTATACATTGCCAGCTGTAAAACTGTCCAGAATTCTTCAAACTGTATCATTATTAATTTTACGCTGCGATTCAAACCACGCAAGCATGCTATATTATACGTGAAAACCATTAAACTTTACAAAAAGAATCAAACCTAGTTTCTACTCTATTGGTACGAACTTCCCATAAAGATGTTGTATTCTTTATACCAAAAGGAACTGTGCCGTAAAAATATTTAGAAACGTGATAACTTAACATAAAGAATTTTCTAGGAGCCTTATGCACAAATTTATGGTTTCTTTTATAAATTGGGGACGATTAGCTCAGATAATTCAGTAGATTTTGTTTGTTTGTTTAAAATTAAGCACAAAACTCTTCAGTGTGCTATCTGTGTTCTGCCCACCACGGGTATCGAAACCCGATTTTTAGTGTGTAAGTCCGCAGACATACCACTGTGCCACTGGAGGGCAACTCAGTAACATTAGAAAAAATATGAAAGTGTGTGTTTTCTTATAGCAAAGCCACATTAGGCGATGTGCTGAGTCCATCGAAGGGAATCAACTCCCTGATTATAGTGTTGTAAATCCGTAGACTTACCGTTGTATCAGCGGGGCACAGACAGGAAAGAAAAACGAAAGCAACTCAGTATCAACCGTATAGACCGTACTGGTGGATTTCTGATGTTCACATCGCCCACAACATTGCTCACTGATCAAGTAACAACTAACCCTAAAAAAGTATTACTACTTTTCAATGCATTAGAATGGCGTTCCTGTCTATACAGAATAATTTCCATCCCTCGCATACGAAAATTATGACTGCTCATTTTCTAATAGAAGAAGTTGTACAGCGTGGGAAAAACATTAAACTAATTAGCCGGTAAATTGGAGAACAGGAAACTTGTTAATTTTGTTTGTTTGTTTGCTTGTTTTTGAATTTCGCGCAAAGTTACACGAGAACTATCTTTGCTAGCAGTCCTTAATTTAGTAGTGCAAGACTAGAGGAAAGGCAGCTAGTCATCACCACCCGCCGCCAACTTTTGGGCTACTCTTTTACCAACGAATTGTGGGATTGACCGTCACATTATAACGCCCCCACGCCTGAAAGATCGAACATGTTTGATATAAAGAGAACTCGAACCCGCCACCCTCAGATTACGTTTCGAGCACACTCACATGTCAGGATCCAATGCTTAATGTATACATAACATTATTCTAACAGAATTGTCGTGTTAAGTGTTCGCTGACTCAGCGATCTCAAACTGTACATTTGGAATTTTAAAAAGTTGAAATATTTATACAACAATAAAGAACTTTAAAATTCCAAATCATTTTGGAGTTACACCCTTGTCCGAGTTGAATGGTAAAATAGGACGAAGCTAAAGATAGTTATTAATGGAGTGTAATAAGACTGGACACCACTTACATCCTTGTCTGAGTTGGATGGTGAAATAGGACGAAGCTAAAGATAGTTATTAATGGAGTATTATACGACTGGACACCTTCTACTAATGGAATATCTCAAGGGTCAGTACAAGGTCTTTGGTTTTCTTATTTAGTTAATGATATTGGTAGAGATATAATTAATTAATAAAGTAAAGTTTGCTTACGATATTAAACTGTTGGACATTTCTCGCAATAGTGAAGATGTTCGGGTTTTACCAAATAATTTGAATTAATAATAAGTTGGAAGAGTATTTGGTAAACGGTATTTTATTGTAGCGAATGAAATGTAATGCATTTGAATTATCATAATTTGAATCACACTTTTAGTATAGATTGTAAGATGTTCATAAGCGTGACTGAAGAATAGTATCTCGGCATAGAGGGTTATAAGTCACTGAAACCATCAAAGCAGCGCCTGTTGCATATAGCAAAGCCAATATATATTTAATGCATTTTAAAAATATGCCAATTTCCAATCAAATGAGGTAGCTATATTTATAGTCATCATCAGTTAAGCCTCACTTTGAACACTATTACAGTTTTGGTCTTCTTATGTGACGAGTTAGTAAAAATATCTCTGAAAAAAGCTACTGTGATAATTTTAGATATGGTAATGTTATCTTTATTATTATCTTCCAGTTTATCTTCTCTTGAGGGAAGAAACGTAATTGATGATCGTTTCGAAGCTTACAAAGACTGTCAAGATAAAGGATCTGGTTTCTTTTTTGTTATATTCTGAAAAGTAGAGAACAAGAAGGCACAGGTTTGAGCTTTGGTAAAAGAGTGATAAGTTATAGTTAACACAGTTTCATTTTCATAAAACAGGGTGATTAATTTATCGCAATGGTTGCTGTCGATAATAATGGAGGCTAACAGGAGTTTAGAAGGGAAATCAATGATTTGCTGAAAAGTAAAACTTTGGGTTTAAACTTTTTACTTTCTCGAGGTTGAGTGTGAAAGGACAGCTTAGTAAAAAAATCGAAATGCTTCTTTATATCCATAGAATGTATTATATTGTGTCTATAGAAAATTAATGTTGCAGTCCTTCCCAGAAGCCTGTTACAATAGAAACTGTAGTTTGAATAATGGTGATCATCACAGAGGGCATCATTAACGACGTGAGATTAGTTTCGACAGGAATACGGGACGTAGAAATAGTTTAAATAGCAATATGGGAAGTAGGATAGTTTCAACAGGAGTAAGACACGTAGAAGAAGTTTCAATAGCTGTAGTAGCAATCAACAGAAGTAGTTTCAATAGAAGTACGGGACGTGAGAATAGTTTCTACAGCAGCAGGGGACGTAGAAGTAGTTTAAACAACAGTTCTAGGAGTTCAACAATAAGTAAGAAAGGTGAGCAGCTCTAAGTTCTACATCACTAAATTATCTCGCTCTGCACAAAAAGAGAAACTTACTGAAGTTAAAGGAGTTTTATTTTAGTTAACCACTCATTTTGCTTTTGTTTGCAAAAGTTAAACATTTCAATAGTGACCAGCGGGCCAGAATGAAGACCGAAATTCCTAGATTCGAGCCCGTCACTGAACACGTTCAGTTGTTAATTGTTATAAATGCAACATTTAATCCCAGTATTCGGTTAAGAACAGTGTAATTGACGAGATATGCTGTTGACTGGTTGCCCTCTTTCTCGTCAATATTTCTAAGTTGAAGATAGCTGGACCTTTAGAAATCAATGACCCGGTCTTTTGGCCCATAATTTACAGTTGAGATTGAAATTTCCATGTAATATAATACTAAGCCTACATTGGACAAAATATCGACTTGAATTGTTTTTTGAAACAATTCATCTGCTCTTTAAACCTGTAGTTTTAATTCGTAGGTTAATGAATACAACACAGTTACAACCGTCTGTAATGTGTAGGCGGGTGTGTATGGAAATTGCTATAATTGCCTTATAACATTGTTTCTCTGCGGTTAATAGCTAGTTAGACGTTCTTTAACTCTAGCTGCCTATTGTTCTATAATTGCTAATTTACAGCAATTGAGATAGTACGTTGCCTTAACCATTTCTATAGTTTTTCGTGTTCTTTTGATCTAGCACTAAAATATGTTGTAAACATGGGAATATTACTGGCTGGTTGTTTCAAATCTCTATTTACCATAGTTATATTACGGCTTATTCCTCGTGTAATATCGATAGCTTAATTTCTCATAACTGTTACAAGTTGAATTTTAAATATTGTTGTTACATCACCAGTTTCCTGTGAACTATTAGTTAATACGTTTTTGACAGATAGAGATATCTGATCCTTTACATGGGAGACACGACGTTGAAGAACCGTACAGTTCCATTTAACATCAGACAATATGCACGTTTCTAAGCGTCCATCAAGGTCTCTTTCTAACTCACAAGGAATTCAAAAAATGCCCATTTAACGATCCTAAGAGATATACAGAACGTCATTTCTCTTATATTATCCAAACTTATCAAACTTACGTAAATTGTAAGTAAAGAGTTTTATAAGTAATCTGATCTTCTGTTAGAAGTTTTTAATCAAAGTAAGCTAAAAGCCTTCATTAAAAACTAGTGTGGATTTTTCACTGCGATGCCGTAGCAAGGAATAAGATGCGTGAACAATCTCTGAGATTGTACGCATGTCTGTAATTAATCTCGTATGATGAAGTATCTCAAAAACTGACGTATCTCAGTTACAGTCGTTAGCTCCCTTCTACAGTTTCTCATCGGATGGGGACCACCGACATAGTTCATAAGGAAGAAAGCTTGAAAGTGTTGATTAAGAGCCTACGCCATGTTATGAAAATAAAACACTGATAGTCATCGTGAAATTCTCTAACAATATTACAACGACCATTAGTTTACATCATTCAGTTTGGTATTGAAATTTAAAATAAATAGTCTGCAGTTCCCTTATTTTAACTCTAACCACAGGATGAATAATTTGTTAAGGGTCAAATAAAAGTCGAAAAAGAAGAAAATCCAAAATGTTAATGGGATGAGATGAACACCCTAATTTTCTAGTTTTAATAAATTTCACACATCTAATCTTACATCTTTAAATTTTTAGAGTGGAAATTAGTGTAATAATATACGAGACGTAACTGTTTTCTTTTGTATCAAAAACAATAATAGTTCTTGTTATTAACCCTCTATTCTATTTAGTGCTGTGTGTATTATAGTTGAACCGAGAGAATCAACACTCGCTTGATGACAAACACGCTCCGCAGTCTGGGACGCGAGTGCTTGAAAACAGTGACGGTCAAATCTCACAATTCAATCAGAAAATAGTAATTTACAGTGTATTTCTTATGACTTGGCCGAGAATTTAAGCTTAACATTTCCAAACTCAATTACTAAATGATAAACAAAGCTAATTGCTACTTTTTTAACAGATTCAAAAATGAATAATCACGTACTCTTGTTTATCTTACGTTTTACACTGCATAAATAGTCCTGAAACTTTAGAGAAATTTCGAGACGTTAGGCTTTACGCTCGTCACATTATGACAGACTTCCAAAAATATAGTTGACAACAATAAAAGAATACTTAAATAATCATTTCACGCAATAATCATAAATTATTTTTAAATAATTCATTTACATATAAATATACTATTCAAAAAAAGAAACGCAAAAGGCAAAATTTGAGACAAATTGTTAACAGGTTTATTCCGGGTAGTTCTGTATGACATGTGTGAAACTTTGCACATTCACTGCTGAACATCCAAAGTTTGCAAAGGCGAAGTCCACGCTCACTAGTTGAAGTTTAAAGTCACTCAACGTCAATAACGAGTATACTTCCCGTGGGCATCAATAACTGCTTGACATCTCCTGCCCATGGAAGCGATAAGATGACGAATCACATCCTGTGGAATGGCTGTCCACTCAGCCTGCAAAGCTGCTGCAAGCTGAGGTAGAGTCTGCAGTTGAGGTTGTCGCCGTTGCAGACGTCAGTCCAACTCGTCCCGAAGATGTTCGATGGGGCTTAAATCTGGTAAACTGGAGGGCGAGGGAAGAACTTTGATGTTGTGGTGTCTCAAGAAGACAGTGGTGAGTCGGACCGTGTGAGAAAGGGCGTTGTCATGTTGAAAAACGTCGTTGACATTTGGGATGCACATGGAGCCTAAGAATCTCGTCGACGGTTGCGTACGGTCTGATCGGAAATCCTACGCAGCCCTGGTATGGTTGAGGCAGTAGTCGTCGCAGTGGTGGTCCTATCCCGAAGGTGACGTAACTGGATGTAGCGATCTTGTACGGGCGTGGTCACACGAGGTCTGCCAGATCGTGAACGATCACGAGTTGATCCATGTTGTTGGTGACGATTCCATAGCTTTTTTATGGTGCTTGGGTAGACATTCACAGCTATGGCAACATCTGATCGAGATTCGCCTGCTTCCAAGCGACTAATGGCGTTGTTGCGTTGTGCTTCAGTCAATCTTGGCGTAACTGTATTGCGTGTCGGAGGCTCAACATTGAGCTATGGAAACCGAGAACCCGTCACGTTTACAGGTATTTCGCACATGTTACACTTGTAGAACATGCAGATCTCTCAAACAAATTTATTGGACACGAATGCGTTTGGCGAAAAATCCGATGTTTTCCTCCGTATTCAAAGTACATAAGTTTTATTGTCAATTTGGTCTGACACGTGTCTTAACACGTGTAACATCACATACTTTGAGCTTGTAACGTTATTACGTATATTTCTCTTTAAAATAAAAAATATCCCTTTTGCGTTTCTTTTTTTGAAGAGTATATATGTGTAAAACAGTAACACAGTACAATTACCAAAACAACGGCAAGATTACAATGATCCACACAGAACTGACAAAAGAAATAAGAGGACCACATACCACAAAAAAAATCGAAAATTAAACAACAGTTAAGTAAACTAAATATCGTATTTTCGGGTTTTACAGTATCAAAATGAGGAGACCAAGTTTAAACAAATAAAGTTAATACTTTATATGTATTATCACTGTATTAAATCCTCTAATGATTTTACTTCTGTCTAGTTTCACAAATCTTTCTTTTACAAGAACAAACCTGTCTTTATATACAAAACTACCGAAAAATACATTGATAAAGGTAGGTTCACACACAAATGCGACTCACATCCAAGATCTGTGTGCAATGGTATACGACTGCCCCTAAGCGTTATCCGATTCGTTTAGAGAAAAAATAGCTGAGTGTCGCATACTATCTTCCCTGCAAGAGCAATAGCTAATTGCCAATTAGCGAGCCCACATCTTTCATGATTTCAAAATAGGAAAAGTTAAAATGTTATTTCAATGAAGTTGAAAAATCCGAAAAATACAATCATTTTGAAAACAAAATAATTATTCTCATTTGGTCTACAAGTTTGTCTTGTTTTTTTTTATTTGAATTAAGTACAAAGCTACACAATGGGCTATCTGTGCTCTGCCCACCACGAATATCGAAACCCGGATTTTAGCGTGTAAGTCCGCAGACATACCGCTGAGCCACTGGTGGGCCTTTTGTCTTGTTGCTAGTAGTGTTATTTGGTCTTCAGTTTAGTAAAGCAATCCAGTTGTTGTTATTTGGTTTATAGCCCTTAAGAAAGCACTTTAGTTGCTGTAGTTTTTACTTGGTTTATAGTTTAGTTGTTGTTATTATTTGACAATCAATTGAATAATTTTTTTCAGTTTCTGTTATTGTTACCTGTTTTATAGTTTAACAAATCACAGTTTAGTTGTTGTTATTTAAGCTGTATTTTATAAAACAATACAGCCTATACTTTAATAAACTGGTTCTTTGAATCCTTGTTAAAAGCATATTACAAGTAATTTCAGCATTTTGAAAGCAAAAACTTTAATATTTTTTCCTATAAGAGCTATTTTAAAAGACGTATTATAAAGATGGCAAAAGTGTCAAAACTGAAAAACTTATAATTTGTACCGGCTTCAAAATGTTTGCTATGTTAATAATTATGTCTTTTTGTCTTTGTAATTACTAAAACTAAAGCGAAAAAAATGCTTTGTAATTTATTTTATATAGCAATCGTAGTTTTGCTAGAGCAACGATTGCTGTCTAAGTTACAGTAAAAGTTCGCTTTTGTGAGCCCTGAAGTTGTAATAAAGTGCTGGTTTCTAGAGTATGTGGGTGTGTTTTCTTATGGAAAAGCCAAATCGCGCTATCTGCTGAGTTCATCGAAAGGAATCAAACCCCTGATTTTATCGTTGCAAATCTGTAGAGTCACCGCTGTACCAGCAGGAGAAATTAAGAAAAGTTAGGCGTAAGTAAACGTATGGCTTCAAATAAGATACCACTTTTCTTCATTAATTAACAGGATGAAACTCATAATATCATAGATAATACAGTTTTATTATTTTATCACAATTGCGATGCTAAACACAATACAAAATTAAAAAAGTAGATTGTTCTAGCGTAAGTAATTGTTACTGATACTTTTGGCAAAAAGCCGTAGCAGCTATAAGAACATACACAGAAAAGACTGTAGAAGTATAAATAACTTTTATAATAAAAAAAAAGAGGACAATACTACAACATTGTTTTATACCAGCTACGGCTCAAACCATGTTCACCACTTACTATTCGTGCCCTTTCGGATTCATTAGATACTGTACTAATTTATAAATTATAATCTAATTAAAAACTATAATGTACCTTTTTTACGTGACACGTTTTAATGCGTATCTTTAAGTTTCTCATGTCAACTACAGACTATAGACGGCGAGCAGCAGTAAAGGTAAAATCGTCTTCACGTTATCCTTTATATTTTGTTCCGTTTCTCGTTCCTTTGAGCTGGATTGATTAGTATCTCCTGGCCCCCCAGTGGCTCAGCGGTATGTCTGCGGACTTACAAGCTAAAATCCGGGTTTCGATACCCATGATGGGCAGAGCACAGATAGCCCATTGTGTAGCTTTGTGCTTAATTCAAAACAACAACAAAAAATGATTAGTATCTCAACGACAAAAATACGTTTAATAAACTATTAAAACTTGAATGAAAATCAAAAAACTTTATTTCAAATTTAACATAGTAGCAAATGTACAAGTTTTCTCATCAACATCTGCTTTCATTAGCCTCAAAGTGGGTTCCTCACCATTCTGTTTGACAGGCTCGGTGTCTCCGTCATTAAACGAGTCCCGTTTTCATCCTCACCATTCTGTTTGACAGGCTCGGTGTCTCCGTCATTAAACGAGTCCCGTTTTCAATATTGCACATTTGTGTTTCTGCCACTTTTATGTTTGTGCACTGATGATTGAAAAAACGTTACGTACAGGTATGTAGTTTTACTATTTCAAATTTACTCCTTTGTGATAAGACTGAAAAGTTGAAAGAATCAGTATCTTTTGGTTTTGCAATTGGTCTTCGACTTTGGCATTTATTGGCATCGTGATAAACCCCATCTATAGAGAGATTTCTTCAATGATTTCCGGAAACTTACTACTAAAAGTATATCGCAACTTTTCTGTCTCTCTCTAAATTGAGAAGAATCGTCACGCTTTTATAATTTAATATTTGAAGAGTTGAATGCCACCTAGTGGTACGAATACAGGACACAAGGTTTGATTTGAACTCTGAACGTAATATCCGCCTCAGCGCTCTTCTGTATCAAAACAACGTTTGCATATACATCACAAATAATCATACAAAAAATCTTATGTTTTCACCAATTGTGTCTACGGTTATTTTTCTAACCAAAAACGTATTACTCGGTATTTGGAAGAATGTTAAGTACCATAGTGCAATGTCATGAAGGTTTGTAATGTACTATAGTTTTCTTTTTATGTGGTTTTACTTATTCACATTAGAACATCATATATGCAGTGCACTTTTGTTTTAAAAGATCAGACATCGCTTCTTAACATCAACGGATGTACTTATCTTTGTTACTTCAAAATATAAGTTACCAAAGCCCAGAAGTGTCATAATATAAGCGACCTCTTAGAGAGCTCAGATTGTAACTTTCATAATTCGTGGTTCGTATTCTGTTGTTACAAAAGCGATCTTCAAACTTTGGGTCATCACATCACATTATTTGATAAGACAAAAGCAGTCCAAGAGTTGGCGATGGGTGCTTTTGAATGGCAAAATGCGCTCAGCACTTAAGTTTATATGACACTGCTCGCGGGTTTCAAATAAAAGTGCTAGATCAAATGATAGTGAAAGATGGAAAAATTCGTACTTCAAATTGAATCGACACCATAACAGGAAATTAAATTTTACGTTAAAAATGCCCGAAAATAAAATTATTGTGCAGACCAAAATGTGCACTATGCAACGTGGAAATTTTCTCCAAAATTAGTTATCGCACAGGTTTAATTAGTTAGAACGAGAGAGTACTTGACAAAACAAAAGTAGTCCAAGAGTTAACGATCCAGAATTAGGAAGGCTAATAGATAAAACCTGAAATGCACTAATCCAGTAAATAATATACTATTCGCAGAAAAACTTTATTAAAATGTATATGTGTCGTTAGAGAGAACTATTCATTACAAATATATACATGTTCACTGTTTTGTTTAGTTAGTCAATTTGTTGTTTAGCGCAGTGCTACACAATAGACTACCTTTTTTATGTCCACCAAGGATATATAATATCATTTTTTAACATAAGAGCTTCTAGACATAATGAACCACTATGAGCAGTTTTCTTAGCAGAAAATCAAACAATTTCCAGTCTAATGCTTTATCACAGATTTACAGCGATTGTTGGTTAATTAAAATAAAGAAAACAAACACGATTTTTACACTCTAGATAAATACAGGGTGGTCGCTAGAAAAGCGGAAAATTTGAGGGTCAGATGAGATCATGAATAAAATGCGTGCTTACTCATTTCTATTTTGATTTCTTTACATCATGAATAAAATGCATGATTTTAATATCATTTTGAGCATCTATGAGTGTAATATAACATATGCCCTTGAAAAACTTTGTAAAAGTTATTTTTAAAAAAATAAAAAGCTGTTTGACAAATTTCCCGCTTTTCTAGCGACCACCCTGTATAAAGTAATGTTTCTATTCAAGCCAACCTTTCACCTTTACGGTTCCTAGGGGAGGGCTCAATAACTGTCTGGTAAAAGTTAATAAAGATTGTTTTATATGCAAAAACGGCTCGTTTTTGCATATAAAATTCTCAACAAGTGGGTTTCTCGACATCACTGATTAATAAAGATTGTTGTTTTTTCAACTTAAATGGCACAGTTGGAAATAAATATACACTGGTTTCTGTTAGTTAGTTTTGGTTTTCCCACTAGACTACTATGGGACTATTTGCTTTGGTCGTCCCTAATATAGCAGTAATAAAATACAGGGAAGACAGCTAATCAGCAATATTCACTGATAATTCATTTGTCAATTAACAGTAGGACTGAACGTCACATAACACCCCAAAAGCTGAAGGTCACATAACACCTCCACGCTAAAAGTGAGACGCAATCGGCAGATAACGAGTCGAACGCCTTAATCATCAGGCCATAAATACAAAATCACGCATAATGGTATTGTAAAGAATAGCTTGTTTCTTTCTTTCTTGTAGAGTAAAAACATATTGGACTATCTACTGTGTTACCGTGGGGAATCGACCTCATATTTTAGAGTTATAATCTGTAAGCTTATTGCTAATCCACCGAGGAACTGTAAAAATGTGTAATATTGTCATAATCTACATATAGATTGTATTTCTACCGAAGTAAAATGTATGTAGAGATACTGTTGACACTAAAAGTACATCCACTACCTCTCTCTCTAATAGGCCCGACATGGCCAGATGGTTAAGAGAGTCGACTCATAATCCGTGAGTCGCAGGTTCGGATCCCCGTCACACCAAACATGCTCACCCTTTCAGCAGTGGGGGCTATGTAATGTGCGGTAAATCAACCTATTCGCTGGTAAAAGAGTAGCTCAAGGGTTAGCGGTGGGTGATGTTAACTAGCTACCTTCCCTCTAGTCTGACACTGAAAAATTAGGGACGGTTAGTGCAGATAACTTTTGTGTGGCTGGGGCACAGATAGACTATTTGCTTTGTGCCATAAAACACCAAATCAACCAACCAACCAGCCTTTGTGTGGCTTTGCGCGAAATTCAGAACCAAACCAAACTCTCTCTAATGATGCATGAATGTGATATTCCAAAAATAAACCACGCTTACAGTTACCCAGTCTTTGCACTGCAAGAGACTCGCAGATATAACATATGAAATGACAGGTATCACAAGTGCAATAAAAAGAGAGACAAGACGCGATGCGAAGTTGAGAGGAAAATAAAGACCTCATTTATAAAGATGACAGGAAGCAGATTGGAAGAAAGCAAAAGGAGTCTATAGCATTATGATGAAGGTTAGGGCAAAATAATCAGAATTTATATGAGTGTAAGATACTGTAGTTAAATGATGAAATATGAAAATAGCTATTCTTTGTAGTAAACTAAATATTTGCTGACTGGGTAACTAAGGATTGGTTTGGTTTGTTTTGAAGTTCGCGCAAAGCTACTCGAGGGCTATCTGCGCTGTTAGCTAAGTAAAATACGAACAAACCAGGAGGAGAGTGAAGGTTAATATGGTTAACTGGTCTTAGCTCTTCAAGGACAGAAACAGGTTTGATTGGGAAATGTCAATTCATGCTCGGTAATCAAAGTTCCACGATACACAATCAATTATAATATTGAGTCACAAGTATTCTGAAGTACGTCTTAAAGAAATCCAAAAAGTACAAGACATATACAGTACTATAGTGGTAAAAAAAGATTATCTTAAAAAACTGTAGATAAACTTCTAGTCTGATTCCTGCTACAGAAAATAGCATTTTGTAAACAATTTGTAGGTATAAATATATACTATACGAGAGAAAGGTTTATATTACTATAACCTTTTCTAAGCTTTCAGTCGCATTGATAACATGCATTAAAATCGGCCTTTCCTAACTATTGTCCTTTAAACCATCCTAAAATATTAATAACACATCTGTCACGGTCTTCCTATTTGCAAGGTTAATGATGATAAATTACCAAGTAAAATTCATAACGAAGATGTTAACAGTACATAACTAAGGTCTTACTGTTCAAACGTATCGCATTTTCTTCATATTGAACAGCTCCATTAAAGAACCTACGGATATAACAGTAAATGTTTAATAGCTGTCATGTTCTCACACACATTATTCTAAGCATGCATAGTATTGGTTAGTTAACAATAAGAAAAATAAATTAAACCTCAGAGCTTCTGAGGGGGCGTACATGAATAACGTTGTACATATGGTGTATTTCTGCGAATACTTGTAATAAAGTAGTGCAAAATCATACACCTATAGTAATTATATAAATTGGTATACTGATATAAATATGAAACAAAATGGGAAATACTAATGCGTAATCAAATAGTCAATCGATTAATATTGAATCATATTTAAGAGGCCCGGCATTGCTAGGTGGTTAAAGTATACGACTCGTAATCTGAGGATCGCAGGTTCGAATCCCCATCACACCAAAGTTGCTAGTCCTTTCAGCCATGGGAGCGTTATAGTGTAACAGTCAATCCGACTACTCGTTAGTAAAGGATTAGCTCGAGAGTGGGCTGTGGGTGGTGATGACTAGCTGCCTTCTCTCTTGTCTTACACTGTTAAATTAGGGATGGTTAGCGTTGATAGCCCACGCGTAGCTTTGCGCGAAATTCAAACCATATTTAAAAACAATTATGATTGTAAACAAAGTATTAAATATTTAAGAGAGGACCATCTAGTAAACTTTTTTCATAATACTTTTTTTTTAAGTAGGTAAAAGAACCAAAGTTTAAAACATCAATGTGTTTTAATCCGAGACACTAGACATTTAGCCTTGTGTTAGCAACACATCTTTCTGTCCTGCTCATTCAGGAAATGTTTACAATAAGTCACAGTGGCAAAGAAATCCATTAGCTTCTTAATGACTTTTAATGTTCAACAGGTCTAGTAAGTAGATTTTATTTCGCTGTCAGCAGTTATGCCTTTCACAAACGTCTGCGTGAACATAATAAAAGATCCAAAAGCAGAGAAATCATAAAGCGTCTGCGGTGCATCAAGAAAATTTAAATGTTTAGAATGAAAATAATTTTACACTAATTGATAATTCTTGGAACAAACTTCTCAAAATGCAGGAAGGTGTCTTGACCGACTGTAATACATCCGTCGAGAAATATCTAAGTCACCCTTAGATTGGACTGTCCTGTCCAGTGTCCGAGAACTACGAATAATGTCGTTGACATACTTTCTGAACCAGTTCGTTAGCACATGAAATTGTTAGGAACACAAAATGGTTGAACATATGATCAAGAATACTCTGGACGGTATCGACTCTTCTGAAGACACCACACAAACACACTCACACTAGTATACCACCGATAAACGTCTTATCGGTCATAATACATTGGTTGACAAAGTTTTACTAGTTGGAGACGTATTTCCTTCGACTGGCACTGTTGATAGATTATTATTACTAATATATTCAATATTACAGTCAAATAAACGGCCTTTGGTGACCACTTTCCTGTCAAAGGGTATCTACTGTAAGTTTGTTTGTTTTATTTTCTGTTATACGGGAGCTATCTGCGTCAGCCGTCCCTACCTTAGCAGTGAAATATTAGAGAGAAGGCAACTAGTCATCACTACCCACCGCCAACTCTTGGGCTCCTTTTTTACCAACGAATAATGGGATTGATCATAACGCTGTGACGTCCCCACAACTGAAAGGGCGAGCATGTTTGGTGTGATGAAGATTCGAACCCGCAATTCTCGGATTATGAGCCGAGCGCCTTAACAACCTGGCCATACCGCGCTATCTACTGTACGAGAGAATCCTGTTAATAACCAGTTAACTTGCAGACTAACAGGTCTAACTATAAATGTAGAAATTTATCATAGCTAAGCTCCTAAGTATAACAACTCTCCGTTTATTTTGCTTGAGCAAATAAATAGCGTTACAAGCAAATTCTATTGACCTAAAAATTCAAGAAACGGTTTACCATTTCGTATCTCAATGGACGAGATAAAGTATGCTAGCAGATGGCGAAGTTTCGAAGTACTTTAATATATTTTTTCAGTAGTTTTATAGATGGTTGATAAATCACCTAACTTGATGATAGTAAAAAAAAAAGTGAGGTTAAAATGTTTGGAACATCTTGGTTCGTGAGACAAACAAATTGTGAGAAAATTGGAAATGTAGAATAATTTGAAATAATTATTACCTAAAGTGAATAAAATGTTTCATAACTGGGAAAATACGTCACAATGTTAACTCATTGTTCATCTGTCTATCACGTGACTTTGTAAATGTCCAAAATTTAAACATAATTACCTATTATTTATATTGTGGAAAATGATTGTGAAAATTATTTAACTTTTTCAAGGATTATTTTTAAAAGTTTGAAGAACAAAATATCCGCGAAACTAGAATAATTCAGTGCCTATCGGAGGAAAGAACAATGTACTAAATGAAGAACAATATACTATAGATTCTTTGGCAAGAAGTTAAGGGTTCTAGCATAAAAACGTTTACAATAAGAACGAGTAAATAAATAGAAAAGTATGTACAGAGACAGATAGACATATCGGTATATCTGTGAGCAAACCAACAGTCCAACATATTCTAATTAGGACTCCTTATTATCTTTTCTAACTACCTTATATCAATCCCCAAATAATACAACCAGAACACAAGACTTTACGTTATCAAATTACTAGGCCTGACATGGTCAGGTGGATTAAGGAACTCGAATCGTAATCTAAGTGACGCGGGTTCGAATCCCAGTCGCACAAAACATGCTCACCCTTTCAGTCATGGGGCGTTATAATGTGACGGTCAATCCCACTATTCGTTGATAAAGGAGTAGCCCAAAAGTTGACGATGGGTGGTGATGACTAGATGCCTTCCTTCTAGTCTTACATTATTAAGTTAGGGACAGCTAGCGCAGATAACCCTCTTGTTCCTTTACGCAAAGTTCAAAAACAAACAAACAAACAATCAAATTAATTTAGAAATTGAAAGTAATTATTTTTCCAAAAACGTCTGTAAGTGTATAATGGTGTTTGTATACAACTGATGCATTTTACTGATCGAATGACGTAAGAGTACTTTTGTTCACATTGGTTCCAATCAAACATTATTTGTGTGTGTGTGTGTGTGTGTGTGTGTGTTATGAAAGTTTAAGGTTTCAGTCAAAACTCGACTAATCCAGTCGTTGTTTTCTTCTGCACTCCGAATGTTTCATTAACACCTGAATATTTTACAAATTAAATCTCATTAAACTCCAAACACAAGGTGGTGTTGCTGTGAATTATAGGTGGATTTCTACGGGAAAAAAAAAAAGAGAAACGACCGCCATGTTTGAAAATTGGTCACAACATGTTAAATGTTGAATGTAATGAGCTTATATAAGTACTTCTATAACACAGTTGTGTTTGACAATCCTTTTATTGTGTAACTTTTATCACTTCAACAATGTGTTTCACCGTTTTATACATAAACATTTGTAAGAAAAATGTTTTATTTTGTTTTTATTTTGCGCAGATCTAATTGACGGCTATCTGTATTAGTTTCCACTAATGAAGAAGTAACAAACTGGAGGGCAAATAGTTTCTGACTTTCACCCTCAGATGCACATGGGCTATTTGCACTAAGAGTTCATACTTTTAATGTGATAAGCTAAGGGGAAGAGGGATAGTCAGTAGCACCCACTAATAATTCTTGAGCTACTAATCAAATAGTGGGATTTGTCTGTAACTTTTATAACGTACACACGACCATAAAGTATTGACCACGATTTTTTTTTTAGGTAACATATACAAACCTTGGATCCTGACATTCACAGTCCGACACATTAACTACTAGGCTTCGCCTAACTCCTTGCTTTATAAATAGACATACTTAACCACATTAAATCTACACAAAGCCTACTTCCATAACATACAAACAGATGCACCATTAAGTTGCTAATTACTAGACCATTATATAATTCACAAAAAAACATCGTTATTTAATATGTCTCACTCTTTGATTACACTGATGGTTTTCCTTCGTCAATTACATGTCATAGGCTTAAATAGTCATCTCAAATTATCTCACATACCAATTTTATATCACAGATAATTTTCTAGTTAACATATGCCACCACTTCTGCCAAAAATGTATCACTATATTAAACCACGTGATAATACGCTTCACTACATGTGTTTGTTTTGTTTTTTAATTTCGCAAAAAGCTACTCGAGGGCTATCTGCGCTAGCCGTCCCCAATCTAGCAGTGTAAGACTAGAGGGAAGGCAGCTGGTCACCACCACCCACCGCCAAGTCTTGAGCTACTCTCTTACCAAATAATAGTCGGATTGACCGTCACATTATAATGCCTTCACGGCTGGGTGGGCGAGCAGGTTTGGTGCAAACGGGATTTGAACCGGCGACCCTCAGTTTCTGAGTCCAACATCTTAACACGCTTAGCCATGCCGGGCCTCACTACAGGTGTAAAAGAGCGTATTTATACACACTTGGGCTATTTAGATTATATATTTATAAAGTATTTTACCTAATATGGAAAATTATATTATTTTCACACGCACACACATGAAAACAGTTTACCTAGCAGAAACCATCAGTAACATAACAAATAATTTACGTAACTCGAATATCATTTTAAAGTACACAAAACATAAATATGATTGCATAATATATTTTCACTCCACAGAACACGAAAAATATATATAAACATTTCTCTCAGAATAAAAAACTGAACGTGTTTCACTGGCGATATATATTATTCATATAACTAAATAACTCAAAAATATCAGATCATATATAAGAATAGGATAAGAGACTTCAGTGTATATGTGTGTATACTTCATAGATGGGCCCAGCATGGCAAGGTGGTTAAGGCGCACGACTCGTAATCTGAGGATCGAGGGTTCGAATCTCCGTCACACCAAACATGGTCGTCCTTCAGCCGAAGAGGCGTTATAATGTGACGGTAAATCCCACCATTCTTTAGTAAAAGAGTAGCTCAAGAGTTGACGGTGAGTGGTGATGACTAGCTGCCTTCCCTCTAGCCTTACACTGCAAAATTAGGGAGGCTAGCTTTGCGCGTAATTCAAAACAAACAAACAAACAAACAAACCAGATTTAATAGACAACAATTATATTGTATGTAGTGTCCCTTTAGTAGTTGTTGTTGTTTTGAATTAAGCACAAAGCTACACAATGGGCTATCTGTGCTCTGCCCACCACGGGTATCGAAACCCGGATTTTAGCGTGTAAGTCCGCAGACATACCGCTGAGCCACGGGGGGCGTCCCTTTAGTAAGGCTCAAGAATTAATATAGGATGACTAATAAATGTTGCATGAAGTAGGCCGTTATTACAGTATAAAGTTGATAGACGATAATTTATCTTTTGTCAAGTTTATTTCAACGAAGCTTCAGACTTAGTAGCGGATAATTAATTAATCTTATGTGAGGGATCACTTTATTGACCTGCAAAATTAATAGAAGATAATTCATCTTGTACGAACGATAGAGTCAGCAAAAAATACTGTTATTTTGTAGACTGTGACTCTGAAATAAAACCAGTAGTATACTTCCTGTGATTGTAGTTTTTTAGACCCAATCGTCTCATATTTAAATAGAAAAAGTATATTTTAAGCAAGTACTCTGGCTGACAACTAATGATATATTTTAAAGCCTAAACTAAGGTAGACATAACAGTGAATTTAGTGTTTGACTGACAATAAAGAATGATTTTGTTACTCACACTAAAGAATATTTATTGGTGTGCATGACAGCTTTTAAGTATATTCACTGTGTATTTAATATTCAGTTCTTTCAAACTACCCTGGGGAGAAATAAAATGTTAAATGCGCGTGTTACAGTCACTTTACAATTGAATTACCTCAGAGATAATTATCCTCAGCTATATCTAAAGCTTATATAAAGAGATATTACACACAATAGGTAATTATCCTCTATTAATTCTGGAGCGTTACTGAAGGGATAATATCCACATGCTTACTTACCTCTATATTACAGGAATAGATTGCATAAGTTTCCACCATTTAGCCGTTGATTTTACTAAAAGATTTAAATGCATTTTTATCTTCCCCAGTAAGCTTAATAAACAGCTAAAATCCATTTTGATAGCTTATCTGTAAAATATAAAATACGGTGAGTACAAGATACCAGTAAATTGTTTGTTTGTTTTTGAAATTCGCACAAAGCTACTCGAGGGCTATCTATGTTAGCCGTCTCTAATTTAGTAGTGTGAGACAAGAGGGAAGGCAACTAGTCATCACCACCCACAGCCAACTCTTGGGCTACTCTTTTACCAACGAAAAGTTGGAATGACCGTAACATTATAACGCCCCACGGCTGGGAAGGCGAGCATGTTTAGCGCAACTCATATGCGAACCGCGACCCTCAGATACGAGCGCATGCCTTAACGCGCTCGGCCATGCCAGGCCAGATACCAGTAAAGCTTCAATAGAAAACAAAGAAGAAGAAAAAAAGATGTTATATTTTTAATAAAGAAAACCATGACGACGGATTATTGGAAACTGTTCCTCAAATAGTTGATGTTATTCCCTCTTTATCCATTGACCTTGAGATATCGAGAATTCTCCAAGCTATTTTAACGTTTCGCTTACGCCGCTGTCGGCTCTGTACTTTGCTTTTTAAAGATTTGAAAATTGTTCACAATGTCAACTTAGTTTCGACTATCATTTCGAATGTTTCATGTGCGTGGGTGTAACTTACAGATATGACATAACGTGGATGAATCAAGGTGCTTCAACACTTCTCAAAATTGCACATTTGTTGTTTTCATCATATATAAACTCTCTTGCACTGACACTTGTGTTTGTTTACGTTCTGTGCAGTTTCTCGTGGCTTAAACTGATGAACGGCCATTGATGATTTTCCATGGTGATGGAAAATCAAGCCAAGCAATGACAATAGATTTCATTTCCCACAATCCAACATGATGTCGAAACGTCCTACGCTAATGCAATCCGAGATATCACGTGACTCGAACCTTTATCGCGAGAGCGTCACAGAGTGCGTGGCGTGACGCTTATTTTTTTCGAGTTCGGAAAGTTAGTTCTCTGTTCAAACCAAGAGATCCATGCCATAGCACAAGCTCAGTCGCGGCTGCGTCGTGTAACATCAAAAGGTCCAGGTTTTTCTACGCTCGGAGCAAAGTTACTCGGCAGGTTTAACATCGGAAATCTCAGTGTTGCTTAAAATCCAGCTTTTCTCTTAGTGCCACTGGTGTTTGGAACCACTTAATCTGAACAGTTATCAGTTTTATTGAATAAAGAATAGAATAAATAGCTTATGCAAGATAAAAATAAGCAACAGACCACCTATACAAACTTATATCGGAGTGCTTGAATATAACTGTTGACATAAGAACTGAAAAGAGAAAAAGGGAACTTAAAGCAGGTAAGTAACAAAGCAACAGAATACTAATTCATGATTCTTTGTCGCTCAGATGATACGTATTACCTTAATAATGTAGTTTTTATATTTATTCCTGTGCTATTTTGTGGTGTTTAAATAAACAATACGACTATGTTATGTTTCTAAAATTGACGAGATTGTTAATATACAGTATTCAAGGAACCAGGATATAGGAGTTTCATTATACTTTACGTTCTCTTCTGTATTGTATTATGTTTTAGTCTATTTACAACAATGATAAAAAATCAATACAACACAAACGAAAGTAAACTTTGAGAACGTTTCTTACATGTATAACGACGGTGATTAAAAGAGATGTCGAAATATTTACTGTACTTGTGCTTAAATCACGTTCTATTTTCTTTGCTTACATAATTTTCCCGCATTTATAAAGGATTTATCTTCTCATCACGCCTGAAAGTGGTTTCAAATTTTTATTTGAGAATCAAGCGAATATTATTAAAACTAGTGGTAGCTTGTTGTGTTACTTACACACTATTTTTACCATCAGTAACTTATCAAAGTTGGCATTAATTTCTTCTTATAAGTGTTCGTGAAGCACCTTTCAGAAGTTGTAAGAGAACTGTCGTGTTGTCTGGTTGTAGTTTCTTGCACACCATTTACCATCTGTAACTTGACTGTAATTTCTTCTCAAGAGTGTTCGTGAGACACCTTGAAAGTCTTTACTAATCGCTATAAGCGTTTGACTTTTCTCTGTCATCTATTTGACAAAGATCTAATATTAGTCAAAAGCACTTAGTGGCCATAGAATTTGATTTTATCAGCCATGCTGAAGAAACGAAGAGATGTATCGTCAGATACTCTTAAACAGACGAAAATGTTCATGTTAGTAATAGAGATTTAGTGTTAATTGGTGAACATCGAAAACAGGAGACTATCACTAAGAAAATAAACAAAACTACAATTAAATAGCTGTTATTGTATTTTACTTTGTTCCTAGGTGGAGCAGAAGTAAGTTTACGGATTTACAGCGCTCAAATCCGAAGTTCGATTCCCCGCGGTAAACACAGCAGAAAGTTTAACGTAGCTTTACTCTAAAGAGGAGCGAGGTAGGTCGAATTTATTTGTTGATTTAAAGATAAATCTATATGTGATTCCCGCATTAGTTTGAAACCATTTGCTGTAAGATAACAGCAATATTTTCGCTGTAAAAATATAATTTGTAAGGTAATTTTAAACAAACACGTGCTTCGATAAATAATTTGAATTGTGTCGTCTTAACATAATGCTTCAAAGAGTGATTCAAATGTCAGTGAATTGATCTATAGACACGGTTCAAAATGTGTGTAACGTATCGTTTTGGCCATAGGTACTATATCAAATAAAACAAAGTTGCTAGGTTTTGGTCGTTGTTTTTAAACAGAACTTTTGAATATAGTATTATTTGTTGGAGTTACGCTCAAAAGTATAGAATGGGCTATCCGTGCTCTGCCCTCTACGAGTATCTAATTCTACAGACTGCCACTAGGGTGCTAAATTCAATAATCCACATGCCAATCAAACTTCATTTATGTAATACTTCTTTTGTTGTAATTTATCCATATATCAAGATAAGAAAATGATTTTAAAAAACTGGAAGTAACCATATGTCTGTAACTGTAACTACAGTAACCTGGTGGACCATTAATACCCGTTAGTTATGAGCTAAATTATACTGCACCAAATTAATCTTGAAAGTATATATAACGTCTCAACTATCACTAAGTCTGTTCTGTTATAACCAGCCTAAGAATAGTCGGACTGATTTGTTTAGAATTTTCCACAAAACTGCACGAAGACTATCTACACTTGTTATCCCTAATTTAGCAGTGTAAGACGAGAGGGAAGGCGGTTAGTCATCACATTCTACCGTTAACTTTTGAGTTACTGTTTTACCAATGAATACGGGATTAACTGTCACGTTATAATGCTCCAACGGCTGAAAGGGCAAGCACGTTTTTTGGAACAAAAATACAAATCCACCAACCACAGACTGCAATTCAAGCTCCATAGCCGGGCGGACAACTTCGACGCCATTGAACATAGCATATATATATCAATATTACATCATCTCGCTGTTATAAAACATTTCCACTCGAATATTCAAAATAATATTGTGACGTCACAAAAATATTACTTCACTTGTTTGTGGCAGCTCGATATCTGAAGAGGATATTTGCAGTTTACTAAACTAATAGGTTCTTCATATTTAAACAGCATTGAATACTTACAGCTACGTGCTTAATTTGTAGTTTGTTTTTCAAAATTATTTTTCTACTTTGGTTTTAAAATAATTTTGTGAATATCTCTGCGATGTTCATTGACTCGTAATCTGAGGGTCGCGAGTTCGTATCCCCATCACAACAAACATGCTCGCCCCTTTAGCCGTGAACCGTTATAATGTTGCAGTCAATCCCACTGTTCGTTAGTAAAAGAGTAGCTCAAGAGTTGGTAATGGGAGGTAATGACTAGCTGCCTTCCATCTAGTCTTATACTGCTAATTTGGGAAGGCTAGCGCAGACAGCCCTCATGAAGCTTTGCGCGAAATTCGAAACAAAACGAAACAAACCTAACAGAACAATAGTCCTAAGGATTTTAATTTGCAAAAGGATATTTGAACTTCTTTGCAAGTGAAACGAATAACATTTGTTTTAATTAACTTCAGTTGTTTGGGCAATAAAACAGTTTTAATTATTATTTACTGCTGTTTATGACTCACGTATTGTGTGTTTTGGTTTTAGTTAGGTTTGGTTGGAATTAAACAGAAAACTACACAATGTGTTCTCCTTCTACACAACTCTCACGAGTATCAAAACCCTGTTTCTAAAGACGTGAGTCCGCAGACATGCTGCTGTGCTATTGAGAAGGATTTAGTTATATTATTGTAACGTATAACTTCCAGGTTGTATTTATGTTATATTTTTTTAAATTTAAATAAGAAGAATTAGATTTAGCCCATAAAATACAACACTTACTAAGTAAGGTTCAAACGATTCAGTTTTTTTTTTAAAAAACTACAGGTTTGTAAATAATTATTTTTAAAGATATAACTTTTATTTTGTAATACTTTTATAATTGTACATTATCTAATTATCCGTTTAATTTTCTTTTTTAAACAAATATCTGACAGTGGCTTTGAAGAAGTGAATGTTACCAAGTAGCCACAAACACTCAAAACATGATCTTACCAGACAGAACGAAACGGCGAGTTGTGTTAAGTGTCAGAAGGATTCCTTTAAAATATAATATCTTAATGTTCCATGTATTCGTACAGTATGAATAAACATGAAGCTACTGTTTGGGATAATAAACTGCATACGTGATGTATTTCAGAAATACAAATAAATTCTATTCCAATAAACTTTATGTTTGGTTGCTGTATAGACAAAAGGAATAAAATATAGCAGCCCCTCTGCTAGAACGATGTAAAAAATAAATTGAAATCGCTGACCTCGTCAGAAGCCTATACGACCACTTAAGTTTAAGTGTTATTTTCTTATGCAGACAACTGGTAAATTCCATGAGTAGTTTCAAAAATAAGTGACCAGGTAGTTAAGGCGCTTGACTCGTAATTGGAGGATTGCGGGTTCGAATCCTAGTCACACCAAACATGCCTGATTTTTTTTATCCATCGTGATATTATAATATGACGGTCATTCCCGCTATTCGTTGATAAAAAGATTAGCCAAAGTGTTGGCGTTGGATGATGATGACTAGCTACCTTCTTTCCAGTCTTACACTGCTAAATAAGGGACGACTATTGCAGACAGTCCTCGCGTAGCTACGCGCGAAATTCAAAGGTAACAAATCAAAATAGCTGTTGTGAAACCCAGGATTTAACTCCCGTATGTTGATGTTATGTATGACTCTATAAAAAACAAACCAGACTTCATAAACTACCTCAACACATACCATCGGGCTAAAATGAAAAATAGAACACAACAATACTATGCCGCGATACAACTCACTATGAAAATACAACATAAGGGTATTATCGGTGACACAATTCACAATGGATATGGAACACAACAACGTTCCATTCGTCGACATGATGGTCACTAAGGGACGATATTTACATCCACCAGCAATCTACAGAAAAGCAGCTGCTTCGTAACATTAGGTAAAATTGTACTAACAATTTAAAGAACGCCTAATTTTCAGAATGAACACGATCAGGGGTACAGAAAACCGTCAGAAAAAAAGACAACTGTGCTC
The DNA here is from genome assembly GCA_011833715.1 of Carcinoscorpius rotundicauda. NCBI lineage: Eukaryota > Metazoa > Arthropoda > Merostomata > Xiphosura > Limulidae > Carcinoscorpius > Carcinoscorpius rotundicauda. The sequence continues at coordinate 56,256,463 of CM022391.1, read as the reverse complement.
AATTCAACAAAAACATGTCAGTCTGAATACTGATATATATATACATATAGGTCGAAGTATAAAGCAAAACAAAATAGCCAAAATAAGGAAATAACTCACAAAAAAGAAAAAAATAAGCTTTTTACCCCCACCTAACTAATAACAGTACACTCAACCATCAATCAGCACAGACGTCAGTAACATCTGGATATTTCTCCACAAATCTTTCAAATAGTTAATTGTTTCAAACCCTAATAGAAGAGATCTCAGTCAAGTGGATATAATACAAACCTTTCGAATTCCGGCCTCTATTACCACAAAAGTCCTTAAAACTACCCTAAGAATGACGACAATAAATTAGCAGCTACAACATGGAGTGATAATTGCGTTGCAATTAGAATTCGGTAAAAAGACAAATAATTCATAATAACTTTTGATTAGAGCAACTAGAAATTGGATTTGTAATGAGCATAATTAATCAAATATACACTTCTTACGTTCTCACGTTGATTGTATTGTTTCATCTTTTTGGATATTTTCGCTGTTAACGATGTTTTTTGCCTTAAATCTAATTGTAGCTCACGCGGTTCACTATATTAGAAAATTTGCGTTAGTCCTATATGCATATATAATATTATACATTTTATAATACACACAAGAGAAAGATGATCTGGCAGATTGTTTAACATGAACCACAATAGTGGTTCTTAAAAGCAATCACAATGAATTGCACAAAACACTAATAGAGTGTTCGGTAAAAAACACCTTAAAGAATAAAGATTCTGTTTAAATAACACTTAAAAACCTTTCATATTAACTGCTACGACTGTATACATATAATAAAGCACAAAAAGAGTAGGCATAATAGTGTTACAAGGAAAATAAACTCCACTCAGAACTACCCGTTTATATTTCTTATTATCTTGTTAGGCTAAAACAAAATAGACTTGGTATACTGAACCCTAACCGTTTGTAGAATACTAAATAATGTTCTGCGAAGATTGTAGTCGTATTGAAAAGTCTATTTGTTTCTTCTATATTTTACGTAAGCTAAAACATCTTAATTCTTGTGAAGAAAATGCTTTCATTACCTAATTGAAATTAGCTTTCTTACAAAAATATTATGTTCTTTAAAAACCTTAAGTACAAAGTGAAACAGGAATTATCAGCCAATAAAAAATGAATATTAGTTGACATATGTAGATACTTAATGCTTTGTACACTGTACAATCGTTGTCCTTAGGAAGCCAACTTCTGCAATATGTGTAAAATGAAAGAATGAAAAAATAATCCGTACACATAATAGTAAATTTTATTCCACAGATTTATAGAATAGTTACTTTAAAATACACGAAGGTTTATTGAAACTGATATTTTAAACGTCTACATTTTATTCTAAATGGTTTGCTGTTATACTGGTAAAATATTATATACGCTTAGTGTGGGTTGTGTCTTAAACAAGGCATTAATATGCCCATTGTTATGCAGTATATGTATATAGAATTTATACAGACGCTATAAATGCTCACTGTATTCTCAAAAAATCTCCATGATAATCTCTTGCTGCAGCTTAAAATTTTACATCTTGAACTAATGTGATCAAATAGTCAATATTTACAGTAAATCATCATGAGCCGTATCAGCTAGTTACTGCCTATGTTTATTTTCATTATAATGCATAAAGTGAGATACTATATCAATAATTCTTTACCCGTGGTTGAGTATAAATAAGCCAGGAAACAAGATAAATAAAAAAATGGTAATTTAGTAAACTGCAAATCGAGATCGTAAAGAAGTAAGGAAATAAGGCTGGGATTACATTAGACATCATTTACATTCATTTCCAATTTTTACTCGTGGTTTCAGACAATTCCTGAATGGATTGTCTCACATAAACAACATCTTCAGATGACATTATTCGTAAGATTACACTTCACTTTTCTGCCGGTACAACCTCTATTCTCTGTTACAAATAAATGGAAAACTTGACTTCCATAATGTGTTATACTTTATGAAACATAACACAATCGCTCTCCAGATCTTTCTGCCAAGACAAAACTTCTTCGAAATCTTCTTCCAAAAATAAAAGCTTTAATATAAACCCTTTGTTACTGTTGGTCAAAGGAAAAGATTTCTTTAATGTAGGACATTGTTTTTGTTCGGGACATCCTCCCTCTCCAAAAAAGCCATCAGGCCATTCCACGTGTGTATAACAATAAGCAGGCTCTCAACGAAACTAAACCATCTAGTAGAAATAGAACTGGGGTTTTTATTACATTTCCAGTTCCAAATTTACTACGCATTTCATTGTGCAGTTGTTATAGTTTGTAGTCATGGTTAAAGAAGGCACCAGATTTGATAAACACTTTTCTAGCAACTGAAACTGTGAACGAATTAAAGACAGTGTCAACAGAAATTTGAATGAAATGTGCCACATCTTTTCACGCAGGACTTTACATACATCTTCACTACATGGTATGTCATTCACCACTTTTAAATGCACCGTAAAGAATCAAATACAATGGGAAGAACACCAAGCCATTTTTTCTCTTATTGCAATAAGCATCCAAACAACATTATGCAATTTGACGTCAGTATATGGGCTGTTCTTTCTAAGTACATTCGACTAACATCAGTGTATGGACTGTTCTCTCTAAGTACATCGGACTGGCATCAGTATATGGACTGTTCTTTCTAAGTACATCCGAAGACTCGTCAGTAGCCAAACATACTTCTTTTTAGCATTTTACTTATCCTTTAATTTCTGTTTCAAGTTTTCGATATACTTTAAGCAAGTATGTTTCTTAAGGAAATAAACAGGCTTTGGAATTCTTTTTGGTCCTGAACAACGTTTCTTCACAAATTATTTTTAAAGATCCATCACTCACATGTAAACCCAACTCAGCTTTATAAAGTACAACAACAAATGAGGGAACTGCACCCCGACCTTCCTGTACCTCATTATCCCTCTACATGTCGTGCATATCAATTAAAGCTGACTACACAGTTCTAGAATTCCTTCATTTATCAGTCTCTATTTCAGAGTACTAATGACTTGCACTACGAAAATGCTCATTTAAATGGTTTCCTTTGTCTGTTAACAAAACTTTAATTGACAGTATTTGCGTATAGTAGCTGTTTCTTCGGACTCAGTACCAATGACGCCACAAAGAACAAAACAGGATACTACTTTACCCTGTCAACAGGTACTCTGCATTTGCTACCCATAATATGAAAATGAGCTTATCAGTCTCCCCAGTTCCATGCCTTCTGTTGTTGTTTCATTCTTTATGTTCCAATCCAATTTTTATTACTTTGCAGAAGAGTTGCAAATAACAATTACATTACAAAACATACAGAAAACCGAAACTTATTATTTTTTACTTCATGCCGTTTTACAGAAATAAAAGATTGGTCATGGCATCTATTCTGGAAGTAGAAACTAAAAACTCAAAGCTATATTTCTATAATAATTGTAAAATCGAATTCAAAATCCACATTTTTTTTTCTTATAGGAAAGAAGCTTGCATGGCCTTGTTGTTAGGGCGCTCGATTCGCAACATTACACTTCTTTAAACTATGGGGCATTATAATGTAACAGTCAATCCCATTATTCGTTAGTACAAAAGTACACCAGGAGATGGCAGTGGGTCTTGATAACTCGCTGCCTCTAGTCTATTACCACTAAATTAGGGACGAAGGATGGCGCAGGTATCTCTCGAACAGCTTTGTGCGAAATTCTAAAGTAAATTTACCTTCGTCAACATCAACTTTATATTTTTGCGTTTGAATGACAGACAAGCTTTTTTTTTTCTTAAACAGGAGAAGATTTTGGGTTAAATCTCAATACAGAAAAAAACGAATTTCTGAAAAGGGGACAAAATCGGGCACAAATCGAAAATTACAAACCTTATTTAAAAAGTGGAGAATGGTTCGGTTTGCTAGCAGTCCCTAATTTAGCAATGCAAAAGTAGAAGGAAGACAGTTAGTCATCACCACCCATGGATAACTCTTTTACCAACGTATAGCGGGATTGACCGTCACATTATAATAACCCACGACTGAAAGGATGTTCATGTTTGGTGTGCGGGGGGATTTGACCCTGCGACCCTCAGATAAGGAGTCGAGCGTCCTAACCACCTGGCCATGCCGGAATCTTTGTTTATAGTTTCTCAGAACTGTATCCCTTGTAGCTACTTATGAATTTTGGTTTACTTTCCTTTTGGATTTTTGAAAATAGGCATTATGAATATACAGAAGTAAACGCAGCGTAACACTATGTTTTGAACATCAAGCTTCTAGAAAATATTTCTGATAGATCTGACACCATGAACCTTAACGGATAGAAAATACCCAACGAAGGTTTTTACAACAGAAAAATTAGGCAGTATTGAGTTTTACTGATCTGTGCCAAGAAGATAACTTTCTTGTTGAGTGTGGTTGGTAAAGAGCTATTTAAAGAGTCAGCCAACATGCCAGGCTCTCTCTCACACCAGAATAAGTCGAGTGCTAAACAGGCATACAAAAAAGAAGACAAAACAATTTAAAAGTTAAAGCAAAAAAAAAATTTGGCATCATTCTCCTTCTGTTTCTGCAAGATTCCTACATTTTACTTTTATCTTGGGGGACCATCTCGTAATTTTCAAAGTGTATTTCTAGTATCATTGTACATATAAATTATGAATTCGACCATAGCGATTATTCCTAAATCAAGGGGAGTTTCCTCATCGTGAATTGTTTCTTGTTTACCTAGCAGTTCATTATAGGTCGTGGAGAGTTTTATCCTATATCGTTTATTTATGCTTATTAAGCAGGTCGGGTTAGGGCGCTCGGCTCGTAACCTGAGGGTTACGGGTTTGAATCCCTGTCACACTAAACATACTCACCCTTTCAGCAGTGAGCCAATCCCACTATTCATTGGTAAAAGAGTAGCCCAAGAACGAAGAGTGGCTGTACATTACGGACGGCTAGCGCAGATAGCACTCGTGTACCTTTGCGCAAGATAAAAAACAACAACAAACAAACAAAAGAAACTAATGAGGTCCTCGTAGGTCGTGGAATTTTCCATTGTAGTTGTTTTTATGTAATAAGTCATTTTTCATTGGTCGTGGAAAGTTTTACTTCTGTAGTACTTTTTATTTTTATTTGTTAAGAAGCTCTTCCAACGTCGTCAGAATTTTTCTTTCGTGATTGTTTCTTCTATTAAAGAGCTTTTCCAATGTCTTAGATAGGTTTTTCTTCTCTAATTGTTCTTGTTCAGAAATGTTTGCAATATTACGGGGAAGTTTTCTCTTTTTCTTCCGTATTTATTTTTCTTAACTAATCAGTTTTTTCAAGGTCCTGAAGAGTTTTGACTCTATAATTTATCTTGTGCAATAAGCAACTCTCCCTAAGCCATAGATAGTTTTCACGCAAATCAGTTTTTGCTGAGTTGATCATTCTTGCTAAGATGACAAGAATTATCCGTTGTCTTTTAGTCAGTAGTTTTTCGGAGGATTCTAAGGACGTTTTGAGAAATTAGTGCCTTGCTGAACTTTATCCTACTTAGGAAATTAACTAATAGTAACAAAAAAGTAGGGCTTTTTCGTTAATTAACTTTTCAAAGTGAAACATTATTATGGTTTGGTTTGTTTTTAATTTCGCGCAAAGCTACACGAGCGCTATCTGCGCTATTCGTCCCTAATTTAGCCGTGTACGACTATAGGGAGGGCAACTAGTTATCACTACCCAACGGCAACTCTTTAGCTTCTATTTTGTGAATTAATAGTGGGATTGACCGTAACAGTATAACGCCCTCACGGCTGAAAGGACGAGTATGTCTGGTGTGACGGGGATTCAAACTTCCGACCATCGGATTAAGAGTCGAGTGCCTTAACCACCGGGCTATGCCGGGCCTATTATTATTATTATTCCTTGTAGAAATATCCGCTCTCAGGGTAAGTGAAACTGCTGGTTCCCAAGGAATGTTTTAGGCCTACGGCCTTTTCTGGAACTGACTGATAGTTTTGCAACAGTATAATCATTGTTGATATGAGAAAACAGATTTTATTAAAATTTTAGTTTAAAAGTAAGCTATTAATACAGAGTATATTTTTTGAAGATGCAGTTATTAATTTTCGAAAGCGTCTTTCTTCTTGTTACAACATTCACGAGAATTTTACAAAAGAAAAACAATTATTTTTTAAATTGGTGTCCCACACTGGTACAGCGATATTTCAACGGATTTACACCGCTAAAATCGGGTGTTTGATTCCCCTCCGTGAACTCAACAGACAGCACGATGTGTCTTTGCTATAAAAAAAACATACACACACATTGTTTTATGTTTGAAACTTACTCGTTTTTGTAGTTTTTATTGGTTAGGTCTGAAACTTGTTTCTTTTTGTTTTTATTTTTATTGGTTAAATGTTAAACATATCATTTTTGTGCAGATTTCTATTGTTTTTTTATTGCTCAGCTATTAAAATACTGCCTAGTTACAAAAATATTATCCAGTTGTAATTGGTGAGGTAGTTTGCGAAATCCGAGTTTTGGATGTATACATCTAAGCTCCGTTATAATAATATTATATTCACATATCTATCTATCCAGTTATATATCTAGCTTTCAAAAATAGACTGAATTCAAGAACGTCTATGGTTTATTTTAGATTCAAATATCATGAAATTTCATTTTTTGAAATAATTTCTTCAATTTTTACTTTCTAAACCGTGAGGGTGTTATAATGTGAGGTCAATCCCACTATTCGTTGGTAAAAGAATAACCCAAGAGTTGGCAGTGGGTTGTGAAGACTAGCTGCCTTCCTTCTAGTCTTAAACTGCTAAATTAGGAACAGATAGCCCTCAAGTAGCTTTGCGCGAAATTAAAAAAAAATACTCAAATTCAAAAACAAACAAACCCTAACTACCTATCAATGCCGGACCCGACTGTTTTGTGAAATAATAACTCACGTTATTTTGGAAACTCTTTATTCGAGAAATTTTTGCTCGGCTAAAGTAGATTCTGTTTTTCTCTAAAAAACGTGGAATTATAAGGAAGTTCAAACATTTTTGAAAAGCAAAAATTGTAGCGGTATTGTTTCTGGTCAATCTGGTGGTGTGGAGACCCTTCATACTGTCTGCCAACTTGTAATTGTCAAGTTAAATCATTAAAAAGCATAAAAGCAAAATAGTTTATTTGTTTTATTGAACTTTGTGCAAAGCTAAACGAGGGCTATCTGCACTAGCCGTCCCTCATTTAACAATACTAGAAGGAAGGCAATTAATCACCACCATCAATCGCGAACATTTACCAATTAATAGGGGGATTGATTGTTACACTATATCGCCACCATGGCTGAAAGGATGAGTATGTTTGGTGTGACGGGAATTCAAACTCTCAACCCTTAGGCTAACAGTCGAGCGCTCTAACCACCCGGCCATTCTGGGTAAAATGAAAATGACCATTAGAAAACAGGACGAGATCCAATTTTACTTACTACTGCCATGACAGATCTTTTTAAACACTTTTCTCTATAAAATTGGAGTGCTGAATCCAAATATCTTATCTGTTAAATCCAAGAGCAAAGTTTAAGGTTGAAGCTGCACCCAAATAAAATGGCTACCAATGAAGGAACAACACCATTATTCGCAAACTAGAATGCTATGTAGTTTGTGATAACTACTTTAAAATATAATTAATGATTAAAACTTAGCAAAGATGTAACTACATAATTTCGACTGGGGCTTTTTTTTTCGAACTTTGTTTACAAAGTTAACGCAAAGTTACCTAAAATTTAGGTCGCCTGAAATTAATGTTGTAAAATAATAATGTGATTCAGCAAAATTAATTATTTTATAGATTATTGTTCAAACATGGTCCTAATTTGGATTTTATTATTGATCCGAATCTTTTCGAGACTGCTCTCAAACCAATCGAAAATATTTGATTTCTTGAGTTCAGAACTATAATTATATCTCAAATCGGTCACGAGATGAGGAAGTTATGAGCTACACTATTTAAACTCATGACTATTCTATTAACCGCTATGCTACGGCTAAGGATAGCTAGGTTTGCCATCTAGATTATTGGTAGAAGTGTGTAAGAACAAAATTGGTAATCTTAGCACTAGGTTATGAAAATCAAACTGAGCTAGATGGTAAAGAAAGTAATTCCACACATAGCACTTTATCCGGAGCATAATGTTTTATTAAGTGCGATCAGTCCTCATCAGTAAGGAAGTCATCGTGACGAAGTGGAAATGAAAAGTGTGAAGATGGTCCGGATCAGAAAAGTCATTGTTTTGTATCATGTTATATTTGTATCAATATATATGAGACCCAAATAGTTATGGATTAAAATAATAGTACAATTTTTGTGTCTAATATTATTCTAATATTCTAAACAAGATAAAAAAATCCTAACTGACCTGTGAAACGTCCTCAATAAGTCACTGTTACAAGTATAGAATGTCTTATACAAGGTTCATTTAGTTGTTTCTCAGCTACACAGTAATATGTCTGCGAAGTAACAACACTAAAAACCGGGTTTCGATACCAGTAGAGGGCAAAGCACTAGTATTCTATCATGAAGCGTTGTGTTTGAGAAACAACCGAAGTGATTATTTAATTAAAAACAGGAAAACAGTGCCATCTATTTTATTTTTAATCGAAAAACACTCTACAATATACACAACACTTCCCTCCTAAAGCACCCCGCTAGTACATTAAGTCTACGAATTAACAACGCTAAAACTAGGGGTTCGATTCTTTTCGGTGAGCTCAGCAGATAGCTTGATGTGGCTTTGCTATAAGAAGACACACACGCCCTCCTATAATTTTTGAAGGAACTAAATTTGACTCCATGTGACAGTGGAGCCTTTGTCTTATGAAGAATTCTTCCCTGTCCTGCAAGATTTCTAAGGCCTCTGAATCAGTTTTACCATATTTCAGAAGTAGATGATTTTTTAAAGATATTCTACTTGTTTATATAAATATAAGAGTTAAGCAGCTGCATGATTAAGAAGAGACACGTTGAATTCACTTGTTTTATGATTCATTGAAATATGCGCTGGTCTGTAGAATAAGTAAGTATCTATATTCAATTATTCTGCGGCCTTTAAGCATTTTAAATAGAACTTACATACATATATGTGTGTTCTATTTACATGTATAATTTTCAAGTGTAATAAAACGGATTTTTTACCAGTTGGACAATATTAATATATTCTAGGATTGACTTCTTGTCTTTATTTCTACCTGATTGCTATAATTGCTACCTGAATTACTATCTTTGTGATTAATGAGATAACTGGTGAAGCTTAATTTTAGCTCTTGTTTGTTATTAAACACAAAGAGCTATCTGTATTCTGCCCATCACGAGTATCGAAACCAGACATGCCGCTAGGGGGGCTAACTTTAGTCTAGCTAACTTACCAGAAACAGTATGCGTCATGAACACTTGTAAATTATTAATTTCTTTTAACTGAATGCTATTTTATTACAACAAAATAAAATTAGACAGTATTTCCGAATTGTGTTTTTCTGAGTAGCCATCATATTATTACTTCATTTTTCTCATTTTATTTTTGTCAGCAAAACAAACTACATATCTACAGCGACATCTAGTGTTAAATATTAAATTTAAGTTTATTTTTTACCTGATCTATTTTTAAATCTGATCATTTTATCTGTTCCAGAGTTTACTGTTTCCAATAACACCAATATTTATATTTTATCCATTCCTCACTAGAAAAGAATAGAATAAACAAAATGTTACAGAACACAAACTCTAAACCACCTCACGCAGATAACAGCTAAGAGAATGTCATTAAAAACTAGATATATTTTTGATCACGAAGTTAACTTAATCGTTTATCCTGTTTTCTTGCATTTTAGTTTTAAAAAATGACTGAAAAGAAACAATAAATCATCAAACACGACTTTTTGTGCGTTTAAAATTTTAGGTCAAGGCCTATGTACGACATTTTGAGGCTTAAGTTCACTCTGCCATTAAGATGATACTGTCACTGCAATAAGGAAGTCGCTGTTCCTTTATATCAACTTTATTTTTTAAAAAAAATAAGTTGACAGCTGACTGATAAAGTGCAACAGATAATTTATCTATAAATACAATAATAATAAAAACGTTTCATGGTTACTCTCAAAGTATAAATGCGCCTATCGCCGTAGTAAACTAACAAATATTCATGATTTATGCTTACACAACAGAAATTACTACTTCGAAGCTTGGTAACACAACAAAAAAATAAAATAAAAATAAAGAGAAAGTAAATGCTTTGCTCATCAAGTTATTTCGTTGTACTTGATGAAAACTCTTAACACGATCTCGTTAACTGAAATCACGATAAATCATGCGTTGTTGAAATACACATTTAACGACTGATTTCGCTCACGTCACTGAATAGTTTTTTCACACCAGTTTAACTTCATCATTGCAAAAAATAAATATTAATGTAAAATGTACAAATTAGTAAGGCCCGGCATGGCTAGGTGGGTTAACGCTTTCGACTCGTAATCTGAGGATCGTAGGTTCGAAGCCATGTCGTACCAAACATACTCGCCCTTTCAGCCGTGAGGGCGTTATAATGTGACGCTCAATCCATTATTCGTTGGTTAAAGACTAGCTCAAGAGTTGGTGGTGGGTGGTAATGACTAGCTGCCTTCCCTCTAGTCTTATGCTGCAAAATTAGGAACGGCTAGCGAAGATAGCTCTCGTGTAGCTTTGCTCGAAATTCAAAACAAACCAAACAAATTAGTGAGAAAGATAAAAAGCACTGAATTATAGAAAGGTGGTTTAAGTCTTCTCTTCTGAGAGTTTACATCAAGATGAGATTGAGATTATTTCTCAAGAAAATTTATTAAAACATTTCTGTCAGACTTTGCAAAGCTACACGAGGGCTATCTGAGCTAGCCGTCCCTAATTTAGCAGTGTAAGACAATAGGGAAGGCAACCAATCATCACCATCTTCCGCCAACCCTTGGGCTACTTTTTTATCAACGAATAAAAGGTCAATAGGATTGACTTAACATTATAATGCCCTCACGGCTGAAAGGGCGAGCATATTTAATATGACAGGGATTCGAACCCGCAACCTTTAAATTACGAGTCAAGTGCCTTAACTATCTGGCCATGCCGGAACCGCAATAGGCTATTTTGCTTTGCCCACCAAGTGATATCGATTTTTTTGTTTAGAATTAAGCACAAAGCACCACAATAGGCTATCTGTGCTCTACCTACCACGGGTATCGAAACCTGGTTTCTAGCGGCGTGTGATACATAAGAAATCATTAGTTTCAATATTTTGTTACACGAAGAGTAAACATAAGAAGGATGGTACAACACTTAACATGGTATCATCATAATACAATCCCCATAGATTTCATCATGTCACCATAACACAATCCACATAGATTTCATCATGTCACCATAACACAATCCACACAGATTTCAATATATCACCATAATACAATCCGCATAGTTTCATCGTGTCACACTTTCTTTAATAATTGTTTCGCTTTTTACATTTTATATGTTGTACCAATCTTAAATCATTAAGACCTCTTGAAATAACTACAAAACAGTTTCAGGAATAACCACTCTGATGACTATCCTAGGCACAGTACTAAAAAATGCTGGGCAGATGTCAAATAAATCATGTTAAAATTATCAAACAGAAAATTTTTATATACCATCTTTACACATTTCGATTCGTTTATTTTTTTTGAATATTGTACAACAAAAGCTTGATTAATAAATTAGTAAATAAATAACAGACACACACTCTTGAAACAACAAATGTTTGTAATGTGTATACACGCAGTTTGTTTGTTTATCTTTTAATAGTGTATTGTTAACAACCCTATCCCTTCTTATTACCTGTGTTGGGTCAGTAACTAAACATTTTTCTTCCTTCATTAACAGAAGAGTCACCATGCCAGAAGCCAATTCTCCAGGCGTCAACGTGAAAACACCCATGTTGGGGACGGTTAATGTTATCCGAACGACAGAACCACCTCGTTCTTGCTTCAGAAAGGTAAGTTTGATGTGAACATGCACGATAATGTAAACATTTCTCAATGACGTAGCATCTGTGGCCTGAAAATGAATGATTATGGAACTTCTGCAAATGTTCTCATTCACAAACTAAACTGGTGATGAGAAACTGCTACGACTTCTAGCCCCCCGCTAGTACAGCGGTATGTCTCCGCACTTACAATGCTAAAATCAGCGGTTCGATTCTCCTCGGTTGGCTGAGCAGATAGCCCTTTGTGGCTTTGCTATAAGTAAAACACAAAACACACGCTACGACTTCTAAGAGCTGATTCTTATCACATAATGTGTAAACTGACGTTTAAGAGCTAATATATTCTATGGTTTGTACGACCTGTGAGATTCAACACAAGACTGTTTTTAAAACAAAAACATTTAAAGTTAGTGTTTATAATACGTGTTAATATACAGCTTATAATATTCTCTTACTGGACGTACAAGAAGTCAAAACTCGTTTCTTTTATGAAGCTAAATAGCACAACTAAACTTAATGGTAATGGAGCAGAAAGTAATTATTCATGCTCGTTCTTTTAGCTATTGGGGCGTTATAATGTGACGATCAACCTTACTATTCGTTGGTAAAAGAGTAGCCCAAGAGCTATCCTTCTAGCCTTACACTGCTAAATCAGGAAGGGCTAACGCAAATAGCCCTCGTGTTGCTTTGCGCGAAATTCAAACAATGAAGCTTGTTGTTTATTTAGAGTTAATATTAATTTTCGCTCCCAAAAGCTTCACAGTCTTCAGGGAGGCCGCGCTTCTCACTTCGTAAAACACTGAAATAAATTACTATGTTATAGATTTGTTTGTACGTCTAACTGTATAGTTATTAGTGCTTAGCGCCCACGAGTGATGAAAGTTGCCTACTACTTATGCTTTCACTTAGCCATCGAAACCCAAGACACAGCTAAGCATTGTGTTATTAGACCGTATCACAGGATTCTTCAGTTGTTTAAAAGGTAAGAAAGGAGTTTACAAAGTATATGGGAACATCGTGATTTTCCGATACAACTATCACCATACTTTTCACTGCAAAAAAGTTTAAGCCTATCTAACCACCGCTAGTTAGAATAGGCAATCTAAAAATATTCTAGAAAAACACGCCGTTTATCAGTCAACAAAATTTATATCAATAACACCGGGGAACACTCATTTTGTTGCATTTAAAAAAAGACCTTTCTATAGTCAATTTGAGTGTGTTGATTACAAATCTGAAGTCGGTTTTGTCTGCAAGCTACAGATTTTATGCAATTTGACATTTTTATTTATTTTTTAATTTTTCGTTATTATAGGAAATTATAGGAATAGCTTATCAATTTGTTTGTGTATTTTATTCAGGTAGGAATTTGCGTTTGTACACTTCATTTGGACAATCTCGTTTAATGCTCCAGCAGTAGTCAGCCGTCATACTTTTATCCCAGTGCCCTTGGTAGCGTTCTTCCATGACCTTTTAGGTCTTGGTGGAATCGTTCTCCTTGTTCGTCACTCACAGCCCCCAGGTTGTCAGGGAACTTATCAAGGTGGCTGTTCAAAAAATGAAGCTTGATGCTCATGTTGCACCCGAGATCACGAAAAGCGAGGAGCATTCTGTTCACAAGTTCATTGTAGTTGTCCGCCTTATTGTTTCCAAGGAAGTTCTGAACGACTGCCACAAAGGATAACTATGCTGCCTTTTCTAAAGCGGTCATCTTAGCAACAAACTGATCATCACGAATTAGAGTTCGAATCTGTAGGCCATCAAATACGCCTGCTTTGATCTTCTCAAATGATAACCCTGGTAAAGCTGTGATGATGTGTTGGAAACACTCACCTTCGGTTTCCAGTGCCTTGACAAATTGTTTCATCAAACCTAATTTGATGTGAAGAGGAGGAAAGATGATCTTATCTCTGCTTACAATTGGGTCTTGTATGATATTTGACATGCTTGCTTCAAGGGTGTCACGAATAGGCCAGTCCTTCTGGACCCAATGTCTGTCTCGCGCTCGGCTGTCCCACATACAGAGGAAACATGGAAACTTACTGAAACCTTTTTGTTGTCCAAGAAGAAAGTTGACCATCTTTAAGACTACATAAATGATTCAATTGTGCTCATGATATTTTAATAAGTTCATGACCATTCTCACATCATCATAATCTTCCGCAAATGCACTGAGTGACCGACAGGTACTGCTCCATAAATATTTCCATTATGTAAAAGAACACACTTTAGACTGCGTTTTGAACTGTCTGAAAAGAGTCTCCATTCAACAGGACTATAGTAAGTTACACCCAGTTCTTTGAGAAGCCCTTGGATGTCATGGCAGTAAACAAACTGTCTGTCTTCTGAAAAGAAGATCACAAAAAGCTGGTTACGCTTTCTGAAATATGATACTTTAACAGAGTGATCAACAAGATTTCTGCCTTGTAATCTTGATGCCAAAAGCTCTGTTGCTTTCTTTGAAAGACCTAAATCCCGCACTAAATCATTCAGTTCAGCCTGGGGAAGAGGCTTGGGGACGGGGAAAGGTTCAATGTCTGAAGAACAGTTCTCCGATTGTGTACACTTTTCTGACAATTCACTGTCACAACTGTCTTGTTCGCTTGTATCATGTCCAATGTCTTTATCGTCCAATGAAGGCAAGCCTTTGAAAACTGGAACAGGAACTTCTTCAGAGTGCGGAGCAGGCCGAATAGCTGAGGGAATGTTCGGATATGTAATCTTATGTTAGTTTTTCTTCCCAACACCCGTTGTGTTTACCATGCAGAAATAACAGTCAGTTATATGGTTGGTGGGTTCGCGCCAAATCATTGGAACACCAAAGGGCAGACCATTGCGTTTTCCTTTGATCAAATCTCGAAGCATTTCCTCACAATTGTGGCACACAACATGAGGAGCCCATTGCTTGTCTTGATCACCAAGATGAACTTCAAAATATGCCTTGTAGACACGCTTGACGAACGAGGATATGTTACGTCTCTGACGATTGAGTGTGTAGCATTCACATATGTAGCAGAAGGCATCAGGCTTGTTTCTGCAATGATATCTTTTATTTGAAAGCCATGTTTGATCTGAAAGAAAAGAAGAATGAAAAAAATATTAGAAGCTATCTATACATATGGACGTGAAAATGCTTATACATGGTTTACGCAAGTTCACATTTGTGCAATTTCATTAACCTCAAATTGCATACAAACTAGAGCTTGTAGAGAAGAACAAATTTCAGATTTGAAATCAGCGCTTAAAACTCCTTCAGAATCAGTTAAAATATCCAATGCAACTCAAAGTTACTTAAAAAGTGTTCCCCAGTGTAATCCTTACGACTACTAAGAACCTCACCTGGTGGACGTACCTTACCACTAACGTAATTCGGTTGACAAAGAAGCGGCATAGATCAGAACTGAAGAAATACTGTAATAGTAAGGATTTTTTTACACGTCTCACTGTGAACTTCTGTGTCGATTTTACCAAATGATGTATCGGTTACAATAAATACACTTTATTAAGTATTTATTGTTGCTTCTCTCAGCAATATATCACATGAGCTATTCTCGTGAGAAGCAGTCCTTTACAAACTGTTGTGGCCAGTAGTTCCTACAATAAAGTATCAAATAAACAATGCTATAGTTAAACTTCCATTACCTATTGTTGAACGAGCCAGCATTTGTTACGTGTCGGTGTTTTACAATTAAACCAACAATATAACAGTACAAAGTTCCTGATATCATTTCTTACTTTACGTTTTTATAACGTCATCGGCTTTTATTTTTATTATTTATTAATTTTTTTTTACAATATTTCTTCCTGTAAAAAATAAATTCTTCAATGACTTTTGGGTGATTTAATGTAAACATAAATGAATTAATTCAATATTTTATTAAGCTTTAAAGGCGATTTATCTTCAGTTTGAGCTGACTAAACAGGTGACGAAAATTTGAAATACAGAAACAGAGTTCAGCATTAAAGCTCCAAAGTAGAATTTTGTGCTTTACTTTTGAGGAAAGGAACATATCAGCTGTCAGAAACCCGTTGTTACACCAGTTTAGTCTTTTCAATAACAGACACTTCCCCAAGTGGCTCACGGGTAAGTTTGCAGGCTTGCAACGTTTATAATTGGGTTTCGATTGTTCGGTGGGAAGAGCACAGATGGTCCACTTTGTGCTTGAAGCAAAAAAACCGGCCATCTTGCATAGCATATTTCAACACTCTACTATAGTCAAGATGGAGATGACAATACTAAAACAAAACTTAGCTATTTAGGGATATGGCTCACAATCATGTTTGTATAAAATATTGTTACCGTCCATATAAATACCAAATAGTTGCCGTAAGCTACTATTGATATTTGTAGGGAATATAGACTTAAAATCATGTTTGTGTATATATTATAAACACCAATACAAACAGGTATAAAATAAGTGCCACAATTATATAGTTATATCACAGTTATAAAGCTGTCACGTTTTACCATTTAGTGTTTTAATGTAGTGACAGAAGAGAATTAAACCCTGAAGTTTAGCATTTTAAATTCGTAGACTAACTGTTGTCCCATCAGTATAGATAGAGTAACATACTGTCTATCTGATTTCAAATATTACATGATTTTCTCTACTGAAGATGACAAAACTCGTTGCTTTTTGGAAGCTAGACAGCACAACTAGACCTTATGGCAATAAAGCAGAAAGTGGTTATTCATGCTCGTTCATTTAGCTATGGGGCGTTATAATGTGACAGTCAATCTCACTATTATGTTTGTAAAAGAGTAGCCCAAGAGTTGGCGGTGGGTGATGATGACTAGCTGCTTTCCCTCTAGTCTTACACTGCAAAAATAGGGACGGCTAGCTCAGATAGTCCTCGTGTTGCTATGCGCGAACTTCAAAAACAATCAACACTGCTTTTTTAAATTTAACTACAGTGTGCGATAAACTTAATATTTCGGTTTAACAAGAGAAACTACAACAGCGTTAATTTTCTACAAAGCATGTAGAAGCCCATGAACTTGCCATTTCTTATGCTAACTGTTATGTACTACAATTTTAAATATTTAAATATTTATTTATATTCAAACAGCGAGGACATCTGCGGATCATTTTCTTGCTCGGCGATCAGTTTGCTTCTAGCAAACGAAAATTCAACAAATGAACCAAATCTATCACGTCCATTATTATCACTTACCAAAGAATTGTCATTAGGACAATTATTTATGAGGTTTCTGTCAGTTATAAAATATGACTTATTGAAATACATTATATCTTCGTGTGAATATGCGTGTATCATTTCTTTGTAGCTTAATATCTTAGTGATCGGTTCACCAAGCATTTTGGGTTCAACAACAGTTTTTCCCTCAGCCAAGTCGTTTCTCAACAATAATAATAATAATATTGTTTATTGGCAGAGCAGGTCTTACTCCAACCACAACTGGTTCTGAAACTAGGTCTGATGTTAAATAAACGTTATGGAGAGGAACATTAACAAAGCTACCCTAAATACTCTGAGCAATAACAGACTCATCAGTTGCAGAACTAAAATCGAAAGCATTATACCTTCTAACAACAATGATTGAGTCACCCTAGTATTACATAAAATACAATACGCATTGGTATAGGATTAATAGTGTCATTTATCAAAGACACAAAACCAACAGACACTAAAGGTCTAAATTCCTCTCTGACTACATCAGCCTTTGCATCAGTAGCCGAATCAATAACATCCGCTGATATAATAGTTTGTTTGTTTGTATTTCAATTTCGCCCAAAACAACACAAGGGCAATCTGTGATAGCTGTCCCTAATTTAACAGTCTAAGGCTAGAAGGAAGACAGCTAGTCATCATCACCCACTGCCAGCTCTTGGGATACTCTTTTACCAACTAATAGTAGGAATGACCGTCACGTAATAACTCCCCAACTACTGAGAGAACGAGTATGTTTGATTTGACTGGAATTCGAACCCGCGACCTTTACATTACGAGTTCAGAGCCTTAACCACTGATCTAATAAAACTATATCTACAAGTGGACACAAACGTGCTGGATGTTGTTCAAACACCAACAATCAGACACGACAGGTTTTAATTCGAATGGCAAACAGATCTTGATGATCTTTAGGAAATTTTATCCTGCCTTTCATCAGATATCGAACTAAAGGAGCTGGATTTTTTTTATTTAAATCCTCTACTTTAGTGGAATGAACATATATAGGTTTTTGCTGAGTTGGCAAGAATTTCCTTTTATGAAAAGTGGTTTTATGTTTTAAAGTGTAATCATCGGAAAGACCAGCTGCTTTCTCTAATGTTTATTTTTAATCTCATCATGATTAGTCTTTTAGAGACAGAGAGAGCAGCAGAAGTTTCTTGTGCTTTACCAGTTAAAACACTTTGTAATAAATAATGACCAGTTTTTGATGGGATATTCCATTATATTGGCAGCCTTTTCAAAATGTTGGAAATATTTATCAACTTTATGCTCGTTAAATGATGATATTTTAACATTAAGTTCAAAGCTGTAATTTTTACCTCGGTCGATCAGAGTCGAGTTTCTTTTCATTTCTTTCAGCTTACTTTCTTTTTCGGTTTCAATACGAGCTTGTTCAGCCTCGAGACATTTTTCTTCTCAATTTTTTTTCAAGAGATTTTTAAGTGCTGCGGCTATTGAGAATTCTCTCTTGTTGAAATTTACATTTAATTTTTTTACTACACACGTCCTACTGAAAACTAAATTATATCGCACGGGAAAACATAGAGTTAAAACATATTTTCGGGCAGCAATGTAATCCATATTGTCATTAATTTTAACTCGTTTATTTTTATTTTTAAGTTGAAATATGCACACTGTTTAACACTATTGATCTTATAATTACATGATAACATTGACACGTGATCACAGATACATCATTACACACGATCGCAATTATTCTTCATTCTGTTCTGCAATTGTACCTACTAAATTTTCTGTGTGATTGTACAGTTTGATACTGCTCAAGGAAGTATAGCTTCAGCTATACGCCAGTCCACTGCTGTTAATACAGCCTTGTCGGAGCCGTGTCTCCGCTTCCCTGCTACGGCGTATCGATCTTCAATGTCTCCTGTAGTCTCCTTCTAAACACTGCTACAGCCTCTGTTAAGCCTTCTAAGCTAGTCTTTGAAGCAGAACTCACTGTGAGACAGATACCTGTAAGGAAGGTCTTGATTTACGGCTAACTGTTGTATTTATTTGAATAACGTTCGTATAAATTATAACAACGTATAAGTTTACGCATAGCAACATAGTGTACCGTACGGAATAGCCGTGACATGTGTCCTGGTATTTTTGAAACATAAATAGTGTTAGCAACGTATCAGCATCGTCTTTGTTACCGTTTAGGAAGAAAACGTATTTAAAGAGATCCATCTGAGCCTTCTGTTTCTAAATAGAGACTGAGCACAGTTGAAACGATGAAAGAACAGAGACCACTTCTCGAGCATAGCCACAGCAATAGTTTTTCTGCCAGCACCAACAGTCCGACAATAGACACAAGTGACTCATTAACTGTAATAACTGTGGCACGAAAAGGAAAGGTAGGAATACAGGGTCACCTTCACTAAGCCTTTCCTGTTTGGTAATTTTTGTATTTGTTGAAAAGATCCGCCTGGAACTAAAGAACTCTTTAATCAATGGTTTTACCCATTTTCAGTGAGAAAATACGCCCTGGCCCGATTATCAAAGAACACTTCCAACAAAAGATTCCCCCACTTTGGTGAGATAACCTGCTTATAAAGAGTACCTCGATCAGGGATAACTTTTTTTTTTTGGTAGCAATATACATTCAAGTCTTACCATGAAAGAGTGCCGCAGTTAGGGATTCCTTTCGCTATTTTGGTAAGAAAAGCCGCCTGTGCGTTAGTTTTAAAGTGTACTTCTATCAGAGATAACCTTCCCTATTTTGGCAACAATATACATTCATGCCTTGCTATGAAAGAGTACCAAAGTTAGAGATTCCCTTCGCTATTTCGGTAAGAAAAGAAAGTCGTCTAAACTCCAATCCCTTACTACTGAAGTGTACCTCTATCAGAGATAACCTTCCTTTTTTTGGTAAAAAACCTCTTAGGTCTTGCTATTAAGAAGAACATCGATCATGAGTTACCTTCTCATTTTTGGTAAGAAAATCTCTCCGTGCTTTGCTACGAAAGAGTATCTCGGTGAGAGATTTTGTTTTTTTCTTTTGGCGAGTTTATTTGTTTCTTATTGAATTTTGCGCAAAGCTACACCAGGGCTATCTGCGCTAGCCTTCTAAATTTAGTAGTGTAAAACTAGATAAAAGGCAGCTAGTTACCACTATCCACAGCCAACTCTTGGGCTATTCTTTTACCAATTAATAGTGGGATTGACCGTTACATACAAAGCCCCACAGCTGAAAGGGCGAGCATGTTTGGTGTGGCGGAGATTCGAACCCGTGACTCTCACATTACAAGTCGAGTGCGTTAACCAGCTGACTATGCCGGGCTATTTTTGGTGAAAAAATTCGTCTAAGACTTGCCTTTGAAGTTCGATTCGAACAACCTTTAATAAATCAATGTATATAATTTTTAATTCATAATTAATTTATAATAATATTGCACGATACAAATACACTGAATCAATCTGCATTTTGACTTCAAAATATAAATTATTCTTTTAATTTGTTTATTTACAACACAAATGTTTTGAACCAGAAAAATGTTTATGTCAGTTACAAGTGTCCAATCTAAATGGTTGTACAAAACTTTTAAAGCTTTCAATTTTTCGTTATAAAGGATCTTTAAGGTTTTGAGTTAAGGTGTTACAAAATTATGCATTCATTATAAGGCAAGAAAGACTGTTATTGTAAATTGTTATTTTTAGTTTCTTATTCTATTCGTCCAGTGGAACTGGAACTGGAAAACTTAGAGTCGAAAGAGAAAAGAAACTCTAGTGTAAATGAGAAGTATTACAAATGCCATTCAATGATATTTTAAGCATGTGTAATATCTTTATCTGCTATTATGACCAAATCGAGACCGGAACCTGTTTCTGAAATTACGAAATTACAACATTAGTAAAATTAGGTCTGAATGAGATAAACTATGTTTTTGTCTAAAGTATATATAGCTTTCTGCGCAGAATTTTACAAGTAATCACTGATTAGTGATGTCGAGAAACCCACTTGTTGAGAAATATATATGCAAAAACGGCTCGTTTGGGTTGAGAAATATTTTACATAGAAGGTCGAAACGTTGTTCGCTCTTCTATGTAAAATATTTTCTGAACCCAAACGAGCCGTTTTTGCATATAAAATAATCACTGATTACTTTAACTCACAGAAAAGCATTACCAAATGTAATCGAGTTTAATTTTCTTAATCTTAAAACGGGATGTTCTATTTGTTAATTTTTATGAATGGTCAATGATACAGTCTTAACCATTATTGTAAACATTTAGATTTTCTAATAAAACTCGGAGGTTATTTGCGCTAGCTGTTCCTAATTTAGCAGTGATAACGAAAACGGAAGTCAACACCACTGACCGCCAACCCTTGGAATACTCTTTTACCAAAGAACAGCGTGACTTATAACAGCTTATAACTTTGACATGGCTGAAAGGGCAAAAATGTTCGATGACGGGTATTCAAACCAGGAATCTGCAGGTCAAGTGCCCTGAACTCCAGACATTTTCACAAAGAGAAGAACGTGAGGGTTTAACTAACTTTCATTGTAGAAAAGGCGCAGTATGACCAACTGGTTAGAGCGCTCGTCGTGCAACCTACGGGTCACTAGTTCGAATCTCATCACCAGACATTTCAGACACGTGAACGTTGTAATGACAGATGATGTTGAATATTCATCCGTTTTCTCTCTAGGATTTAATTTTTTAAACTAGTAAGAGCTAGATAAATTAGTCTTTGAGTATATGTGCGCAAAATTCATTTAAAAGCAAGCAAACACCATGAAAACAATAAGGATAAGTATTGGAAACATAACTTTCAGTATTTTATCGGAAACGATGATATTATTACTTTTAATGGATTGGACATTAAAGAACACATTCAGCTTTAAAATGTGTGGATACTTAATTTCAGTGAACGTCACTTTCATCTGATAAGTAGGAAATATTTTTATCTGCATCATACCAAGAACAAAGCGATGCAGTAAACATTTCTTAAAATTGAAACAACAGGACAGTTAATTCACGTGTAAATATTTGGAATCAGCAACATGAAATACGTTCTTCCTCAGTAATTTTCGAGTTAAGTATAAAACATTCTCGCCATAAATTTCTTTTCATAGAAAAATTATTTTTGTAATATTATTTCTTCTACTTAATTAGACACATCATGGCCTGGTGCTTGGGGCTCCCGACTCGCATTCTGCAGATCACGGGTTTGAATCGTTGCTACCGACTATGTTTTCCCTTGCCCGTTCAACCGCGGGGACATCATAATGTTTCAGTTAATCTCATTATTCGTTATTAAAAGAATAGACCAAGAGTTGTAGGTGAATGGTGTA
Organism: Carcinoscorpius rotundicauda; assembly: GCA_011833715.1. Taxonomy (NCBI): domain Eukaryota; kingdom Metazoa; phylum Arthropoda; class Merostomata; order Xiphosura; family Limulidae; genus Carcinoscorpius; species Carcinoscorpius rotundicauda. The sequence goes on along the minus strand of CM022391.1, from coordinate 56,233,963 downwards.
ATATGGGTAAATATGTCACAGTCCTTTTCGGTAAAATATATACCTGTGGAGATTTTCTATACAAAGTACAGTGAAATAATTATCTCAAACATTAAAAAAGGAAGCTTTTAATGTTATTGATGTTTAGATAACCAAAGACTGTTTTGTTTTTGAAATTCGCACAAAGCTACTCGAGGGCTATCTGTGATAGCCGTCCCTAATTTAGCAGTGTAAGACTAGAGGAAAGGCAACTAGTCATCACCACCCACCGCCAACTCTTGGGCTACTCTTTTACCAACGAATAGTTGGATTGACCGTCACATTATAACGCCCCCACGGCTGAGAGTGCGAGCATGTTTGGCGCGAACCCGCGACCCTCAGATTACGAAGCGCACGCCTTAACGCACTAGGCCATGCAAGGCCAAATTAACCAAAGAAACATCTACAATTCAAAACGTCATTGCATTGAACCCTAACTTATTTCCCGGTATCAAAAGTTGACGAATATGCAAATACTTTCAGATACACCTTGAAACCAACGGTTCTTTTCATGAAAAATAAAATCTAGCAAGCCAGAACTACACCAATTCCATTCCACCTTATATTTGTCAAGTCTGCTGATGTAGCCTCAATGGACGCTTGTGGCTTTAGTTTGCTTAAGCGTCCTATTAGAAAATAGAGACTGCGTATAGTAGAAGATCTGCAGAAAGATTCTAAGATTAATCACGTCGTCCTTATCAAATGTTTGTTACAATGTTAACTGTAGTATCGAAAAATATTGTGTAATCATAGTAATCAGACTGAATACGATCAACGCCCACCAGTGCCACAGCAGTGTGTCTACGGACTTGTACCTTTAGAAACCGAGTTTCGACACCTGTGGTGAGCAGAGCACAGATAATCCTTTGTGTAGTTTTGTACTTGATAACAAACAACAAGAACAACGAGTGCAATTGACATGGTAAGAGGTGGATTTATAAGAGCGTGGTAACTTGAATACCATTTTTATAAGGATCGAACAACCTACTGTACATGCACGTAAAGACATCATTAGCGTACACTTTAAAGACTCCACCAGGGAATTATGTTGGATGTTTTAATAACATAATAAAGGATTTTAATTTGAAAACTTTAATGCACTTATGAAGAACTTTATTTTATAGATCTCAATGAAATGATGAAGGGATTTAAATTCGAAGGTTTAATAAGATTATAAAGGGATTTATGTTGAAGGTCCTAAATTAGGACAAAGGTAAGTACTCGGATCTACATTGTCAAAATTTGGGCTTTGATTGCTCTCGGTGGACTCAGCAAATAGCCTGATGTGGCTTTGCTAAAAAAATCACATTATTTTGGAGAGTTCAATCAAAATTATGTGTGGATTTTTTCATATTGTGACTGCATTATTAATTATAATATTCATATGTGTAACGTGAATATTTGCTTGTAATTTTTGTTGTAAAGAAACCGAATGAATAGTTTTAGATACAATTGTTGTCAATCCAGCTTACCATAACAACGTAAAATATATATAAAATAAAACATTCAAACGTTTTAAGTAAAAACAAAATGACTATCTTACACAAGTAGTTTTTGTCAGCTTGTTTGTTTGGTTTGGCCGTTAACTGTACCCAAATTTAAAATGATAGACTAGAGGGAAGACATTTAATCAACGTCGCCCACCAGCAACAGTTGAGCTACTCTAACCAAATAGTGGGATTCACCGTCACCCAATAACGCCCCCGCATCTGAAAGGACAAACATTTAGGTGATGGGATTTAAACAAAATCAGCGGGTTGCGACTTCAATGCCCTAATTGTATTTTTCTCTCACTATTCAGTTTGATATTTGGCGGTTGATAGAGCGAATAAAAAAACAACATGCTACAGTTGAATAAATATTTAACATTTTCAATCAGTAAGTGATCAAATAATAAATAATTTCGTGTAACTTATTTTAACTACACGTTTTTGAATGTATTAAATATAAAAAAGTGTTTTTAATATTGACTTCAAAGCTCGTTTAACAAAAGCAACATTTCTTTTTAGTTGATTTGGTAGCTGTGTCGATATCTAGAAGTAGAAAACTGCAACACCTTCGCCAACTTGTATCAAATTCTAATGTACGTGTAATCTTAGCAACACCTTATTCTCATTCCTAAGATTAAAACTTGTTCTAGCAAACAATATTAATAATAAACGAAACTGCTGTTAAGGTGTTTCAAAAGTTCCTGCTTAACTGAATAAAGATTGGAAACGTAATAGAAATCTAACAAAGATTAAACTTAATTTTTCAAAACAATGTGTTGAAAACAAACACTATTACATTTGAATATTGAAAGTGGGAAGAAAATTCAATTTAACAATTACACATTGTGTGTGTTGAAATCATCATTTGTAAATCTGTTTGTTGTTAAGCTCAAACTGCGCAAAGAGCTGTCTGTACTGTGCACATCACAGTGATTTAACATTATAAGTCCTCAAACTGCGCAATGCTGTGCATATTACAGTGATTTAGCATTATAAGTCCTCAAACTGTGCAATGAGCTGTCTGTGCTGTGCACATCACAGTGATTTAGCATCACAAGTCCTGAAACTGCGTTATGAGCTATCTGTATTGTACACATCACAGCGATTTAGCATTATAAGTCCTGAAACTGCGTTATGAGCTGTCTGTGTTGTACACATCACAGTGATTTAGCATTATAAGTCCTCAAACTGCGCTATGAGCTATCTGTGTTCTACACATCACAGTGATTTAGCATTATAAGTCCTCAAACCCTTAACTAACCCCTAAATCACTGGAAAGAGGGGCTTTGTGGATTTAATGATTGCTTGATCTTTAGGTTAATGACCTCTAGATGGACATTTTGCTGCATGGTCATTAGTTTTCTATCAAACTAAAATAATATTTTGTAACAAAACACAAGTTTGACACAAATTGATGGAATCGAAATAATATTTTATATTGACTTCGCAGAAAGATAAAATAATATATGAAATATTTGACTGAGATTTTGAAAATAATTGATTGCCATAACTTATATCTCAGGCCAGTGTTAAAAACTTTATTCTAAATATGATAAAAGTAGTGAATGCATAGAGTTTCTCACATGTTTTTTTCTAATTTCGCGCAAAGCTTCTCGAGAACTATCTCTTCTATCCGTCCCTAATTTAGAAGTGATAGACACTATAAAGAAGGCAGCTAGTCAATACCACGAATAACCAATTCGTGTGCTTTTCTTGTACCAACGAATAGTGGGATTGATTGAAATATTACAACGCTTATACAGATGAAATGGTGGGCATGATCGAGTCCGAGATTTGATCCAGCAATCCAGAAATTGTGAGTCGAGTGTCCTGACCACTAGTCTGCGTTATATCACTAACAAATAGTGATAACAATACGGATATTACAAGAACTAACAAATAGTGATAACAATACAGCTCTAACCAGAACTAACAAATAACGATGACAATATAGCTCGCACTAGAACTAACAGACAGTGATAACAATACAGTTCTCATTAGGCCAACAAATAACGATGACAATCCAGCTTTAATTAGCCCCAAAATAGTGATGATAATAGAAACATCCCTTAATAGCTCAACAAACAATGATGACTATACAGCTTTCTTTAGCCCAAGAAATAGTGATGACAATACAACTCTCATCGGCCCAACAAGCAGTGATGACAATACAGTTCTCATAAGATCAACAAATAACGATGACAAACAGCTCTAATTAACCCAAAAATAGTAATGATAATACAAACAGCCTTTATTAGTTCAACAAACAGTAATAATGACAATACAGCTCTCATTAGTCCAGCAAATAGTGAAGACAATACAGCCCTAGTTAGCCCTAAAGTAGTGATGACTCTACAATTATTAGTCGTCCAACAAATACTGATGAGAATATAATGGTTAATGGTGGAAAATGACGCTGGAATTTCGTTCAGCCTAACAAAGGTTATTTATAAAGGATGTCATTTGTTTTAGCTTTATTTGTTTGTAAGTGGGATTTGGTTACTTGAAAATTTAAATCAAGTACGATTGAATTTCACAAAGCACTAACCATAGGTATTTCTTAGAATACCAAACTGCTACACGATACGACAAGTTATATGATACCACACTGCCACAGGATACTACTAGTTATATGATACGAAACTGCTACACGATACTACTAGTTATATGATACCAAACTGCTACACGATACTACTAGTTATATGCCATTATCAAAATAAAACCAGTAACCGCTATCCCCTTACTTCCCCTCAATGATTCAACAGAAAGCTTGAGAATTTATAACGCTTAAACTCAGGGCTCGATTCATCCGTTGAGCAATACACAGAACTCTCATTTGTGCTAAACGAGAAAGAACTGTTATTGTCATAGTAACACAAGAATCTATAAATAATTTTGTTTTTGCTTTCACTATAAAAAGATACCAAATTCTCACACCCCAACATAATGTTTATAAATGGACACCCGATTACTTGTTTGTTGGTGTTTTTTTGTTTCCGTCTGCAAGTGCTATTTTCACATTTGTACATTTTATTGTGTGTACGAAGTTAAACAATAATACATTAATGATATGAAGCAGCAGTTGGAATTTTTCTCTGATTGTAGGTGCTGTCCTGGTTGAAGGAAAATTTGCTGTTGATACTCACAATTTGTGGTGTTCTCCTTGGTATCGTAATTGGCTTCCTAGCTCGGTTCGCTGACTACGGAGAGGACACCGTTATGCTTGTTTCGTTTCCCGGAGACATTTTGATGAGGATGTTGAAAATGCTGATTCTTCCACTCATCGTCTCGTCCATGATATCGGGTAATGTAATAATAAACCCATTTAGGGTTAACGACAGGTTTAGAAACCCTAAACATTCAGCATTGTCTGAAAAACGTTAATTAAATTATAAGATCGTCTTTATTTTAAGGGCTTTTGCTTTGATACATACGGTATAGTATCCGAAATGTTTGATTGTCGCCATGGAAACGAAGTGGATCTCCAGTGTAAATACATTAAACTTTTAAATGATAATATTTGATTTGCTAGCAGCTTTTCAAGTGCCTTGAAAATGATTTCCGTTTTACAATAACAGCACTTTGAGATGAAAAAAATCTCAAACACAAGTTAATAATGCATTTCGAAAGGTATTTGTGCCGTCAGTAATGGACTCCTAGTATCAAAATGGTATGTCTGTCAACTTATATTCTACTGAAAACCGGGTTTTGATATTCGTAGTGGGCAGAACACGGATAACCCTTTGTAAAACTTCACGCATAACAAAAAACAGACAAGCCGTTAGTAATGGTTTGTTTGTTTTTGAATTTCGCGCAAAGTTACACGAGGGCTATTTGCGCTAGCCGTCCCTAATTTTGTAGTGTAAGACTAGAGGGAAGGCAGCTAGTCATCACCACCCACCACCAACTCTTGGGCTACTCTTTTACCAACGAATAGTGGGATTGACTGTCACATTAATACGCCCCCACGTCTGAAAGGGCGAGGATGTTTGGTGAGACAGGAATTTGAACCCGCGATCCTCATATCACGAGTCGAGCGCCCTAACAACCTGCCCATGTCAGGCCAACTTTCTTTTTTATTCGCACTATTCTCATAACGGAAGTTACAGACCCAAAGTGTGGAACACAATTTTTCGAGAATGAAATGTGAATTATGAATCCTTCGATTCACAGTCCGGCACGCTGATCACTGGGCCAATATCTTTCGATATCTGATATCAGAAAAAAAAAGAAATTTGGTGCATTGGATCTCCTAAACTCATTCAACTGGTGTTTGAAAATCTTATTAAAACTTGTTAAATTTTGCGTGACTAAGCGTCATTAACCTAACAGTTTACTATTTGTGAGAAATGTTTTTTGCTAAACAGTTTAATAGTGTAACTCAGTATTGTTTCAGATTCGCTAAAATAACTAATCCCTGATCATATTTTGCATTTCGAAGGTCTCGCTCAACTGGATCCAAAGTCCAGCGGGAAGATGGGATCTTATGCCTTATCATACTACTTTGCTACAACCATGTTAGCTGCTATTGTTGGAATTATCCTGGTTTCTAGCATTCACCCTGGAGATCCTTCAATCAAGGAAGAAGTGGGATCGGGCACCGAAGATAAGAGTGTGTCAACATTAGACGCTTTCCTGGATCTTATCAGGTTAGCTTCTAACACACAAGTAAATAGACAGATACATAGTCTCAACGAACGGCTTACCAAATAAACAGTTTCAATATTCAAAAGTTACTTATTTTAGTCACTTTTAGTTTAGAATACGATTTTACTTCCAGACAAACACAGTTAATCAGTAAAAGTACCGTATTTCACGCCTTGTAAAACGCACGTTTTTCCTTAAAAATACCTTGAAAAATCCCCATGCGTCTTCCAAAACAAAAAGTAATGGGTTAACGCAAAAGGTTAGCTCAGGATCTGCTTAAAACGGCCTCTCATACAGATAGTAGCCTCATTGCTTACCAATTACAACTATTTTAAACAGCATAAAACATACAATTTAACTAATATTGTCTATATACTGGAAGATTTGCTTTGGTTTGTTTCGAATTTCGCGCAAAGCTACACGAGGGCTATCTGCGCTAGCCGTCCCTGATTTAGCAGTGCAAAACTAGAGGGCAGGCAGCTAGTCATCAACATCTACCGCCAACTCTTGGGCTACTCTTTTACCAACGAATAGTGGGATTGACGGTCATATTATAATGCCCCTACGGCTGAAATGGCGAGCATGTTTGGTGGGGAATTCGAGCCCTCGAATACTGTGAATAATATAATGTATTTGGTACAGCTCTACCAGCGTGGTACATGGTGAAAAGAAACTCCTGGGTCATGATTTCGATTAACATAGACAGTGCTGTACCATTGAACCACCTAATAAAACTAGTCATCTCCGTCATGGCTTGGTTTTAAAGTGTCACGTGATGAATGTGGCCTCTATATACTGTTGTATTGTTATAATAAAAGAATTAATGGATTTTTCAGTGTGACATTCTATATGAATTATTTCAAATTGTTTAAAGTATAATTGTATCACATAATTTCTTTATAAAATTTAACTTTTATTTCCTGTTATTGTTTAGAAATATGTTTCCGGAAAACCTTCTGCAGGCTTGTTTCCAGCAGGTGGAAACTGTTTACGTAGAAGTGAAGGCAAAACCAAGTTTTATCCGGACAGCAGTGAACGTGAGTAACGACACCGACTTCGATAATTTCACACAGTTTGTGGACGAAAGGCACCTTCAATACAAAGACGGAACAAATGTTTTGGGTACGAATATTACATTCATTTTTGCTATATGCTCCATTCAAGAAATTATTACTTGACGAAATTAAGATTTTGAAGTAAAACAGATTTCTGTAAGTTTTATAAAATTATGTTCAAACTAAAATTAATTGTTTTCAGGCATAACACCTGTATCTCAGTACTTCAGACTTATCGCATGGTTTTAAAACTCATTTGTTTAAAATCGAGAAAGAATCATATAAAACAAGGTGAGAAGAAATAAGGTAGTACTTAAATCTAATTTTTTGTCGTTCATTTTATTTTGATTATGTATAAATTATCAAAAGAAATTCCAACAACTATTTAATGTTGATGAAAAATCAGATAGTTGGTGTCTAGTTTTCTCAAATTTGACGTACGGTTGGCTTGTTACAGGCGTCGTGTCAATGACTACCAACGAGTTAAAGCACTCAACTCGTGATCTGAGGGTTGTGGGTTTGAATCCCCGTCACACCAAACATGCTCACCCTTTTAACTGTAGGGTCGTTATGAAGTGATGGTCAATTTCACTATTCGTTAGTAAAAGAGTAGCCCAAGAGTTAGCGAGGGGTGGTGATGACTATCTACCTTCCCCCTAGTCTTACACTGTTAAATTAGAAACGGCTAGCGCAGATAGTCCTCGTGTAGCTTTGCGCGAAATTCGAAAACAAACAATGAATACCCAACACAGTTGTGTGTGTGTTTCGTTCTAAGAATGTTCTAACTTTTCAGGCAAGTAACATATTTAATTTCTATTTTATTAATATTTCTTTAGGATTGATCGTTTTCTGCATCGCTTTTGGGATTATATGTGGACAAGTAGGACAAGAAGGAGAGATCATGGTGAACTTTTTCATAATCCTCAACGAGATTATCATGCGTATAGTTGTGTTGGTCATGTGGTAGGTTCATGTTAACTGAACGTCTTGCTCGTAAGGTGTTATAATTATCTGTGAACATTCCTGTTTGCTTTATTCTACTTTCTTTACAACAGTTACGAAACGGTCTATATAATACACTTCTGTTTGGGTATAATTACTAAAGTCTAATCTCTAACGCATCAAGTTTGTATATAGATTGCCAGTCTTTATAGAATTATAGTTAAACACTACTAAAGCTCCCTTATAAATATCCTAGTAAAGTTTCAATCAACATTTATCAAATGGATTCGACTGTGAATTGCAATAAATTTTATAACTGCTAAAAGTGCTAATCGAGGTTCTAAAGCCACAGATAGCATTGTATAACTTTGTACTTAACTTCAAACAAACAAAGGTTCTAAAGATAAAAGAAGAAGAAATACATTCAAATCCTAAAAAAAGTATCTGAAACGAGAGTTTTTATATTTACTGCTACTTCTGGTCATAGATTTGATTAAAATGTATACAATAACAATAAGCGTGCAGTACATACTTCAACTGGTTTCCAAAATTCGTCTTTCTTTTACAATATGTTAGCTCAGTCAGCTGTAATACATACAATACAAAATAAACTAAGAATAAACAATTATCAGTATATTTTTCATCTTTCATCTGTAAGTAAATGGTATAGTTATTATTATCTTTTGTATGTCACCATGACTTATAAACTTCCCAAAGAAAATGTGAAATAAACAGAAATTTTAATACAGTGAAACCTTCTATTTTTAAATTTATATTGTAATACTAAGTATTTTGTTTTGTATCAGTATCAATTACGATTACCAGGTTATTATTGTTGACCTTAGATTAGGCTTAATTAATGGCTTAGATATCACATTCTGATCCTGTAGATATGCGTGATATGTCTTGTAGATATTTTTTTTTTAATTTCACGCAAAGCTACTCGAGGGCTTTCTGCTCTAGCCGTTCCTAATTTAGCAGTGTAAGACTAAAGGGAACGCAGCTAGTCAGTATCACCCACCGCCAACTCTTGGGATACTCTTTTACCAACGAATAGTGAGATTGACCGTCACTTTATAACGCCTCCAGGGCTGAAAAGGCGAGCATGTTTGGTGCCGCGTGCATGCGAATCCGCGACCCTCAGATTACGAGGTGCCTTAACCCACCTGGCCATGCCGGGTCTAGAGATTTTGTTTTTTACACAAGTTTTAAAGCAGTTTTCTTTTGAAAAAAGAAATTACAGTTATACAATAAATATCGAAACCTAAACAAAGAAAAAATAAAATATTATAACCTATTCAACAAGATATAACTAGGCAGTGGTTACCCCAATGGTACAGCAGGATGTTTGCAGACTCACATCGCTAGAAACCGAGTTTCGATACCATTAGTGGGCAAAGCACAAATAGCCCATTGTGTATCTTTGTGCTTAATTCAAAACAACCAAACATTAACAAGATTTAGTGCTGTCAAAACATCAAAGTAAGTCTGGTGGTTTATCATCATGACAATTTGTGTATCGACAACAAATTATTTTAATTCTATCTTAGGCTGTTTCTTTCGATCCGGCATGACCAGGTGGCTAAGGCGCTTGACTCGTAATATAATGGACGAGGGTTCGAATCTCTGTTGCACCAAACATGCTCGCCCTTTTAGCCGTGGGGACATTATAATTGGACAGTCAATCCAACTATTCGTTGGTAAAAGAGTAGCCCAAGAGTTGGCGGTGGATGGTGATGACAAGCTGCATTCTCACTGCTAAATTAGGGATGGTTAGCGCAGATAGCCCTGGAGTAGTTTGGCGCGAAATTAAAAAACAAACAAACTTTTGGTTTTATTTCAATGAGGTGGTTTGTATATCAAATTATGAAAAAATAATATTCTTAGACTATCTTTATTTTTAACGAAACCATCGTTAAAACACATACATGTGTTTTCCTAATGGTAATATGTGACTATTTTCATAGGTACTCCCCCTTCGGCATCATGTCACTGATTATTGGCAAGATTATGTCCATCAAAGATCTAGCCCTCACTGCCCAACAGTTAGGTTTATATATGCTAACAGTAATGACTGGCCTCGTGATTCATGCAGCAATCACTCTTCCTCTCATCTATTTCATCTTCACAAGGAAGAACCCGTTGACTTTCTTCAGAGGGATGCTCCAAGCATGGGTTACTGCTCTGGGCACCGCTTCAAGGTGAGGCACATATAGTAGTTTTAAATTTTTCAGCTTACATAATTCCCTACCATGTTCTTTATTTATATACCTATCATTCTACTCGTCTGTGTTTTAGCATCATAAAGAGAGAAGGAAGTGTTGCCACACGACCTCTGAAAATATTACTGTGAAGATTTTCGTAAGTCTTTGCAATATTGTGGTTAAGAAGGAAATTAGAAGAAAGTCAGGAACAGTAATAGAATAACGTAATGATATTTAAGTACTAAAATATTACGTTTAATAAAAATGTATTATTATTATTCTCCACAGTTACTAACTTTCAACCACAAAAGACCAGCCTAAAGAGGAAAACCAAAATACAATTTACAGTGAAAGATAGTCACTGGATGTTTAAAGTTTATTGGAAAAGTTTGTAATAATTAGTTGGCTAGCCTTACTGCTGACAATGTTAATACTTACTTATAAACGGAAAAAAATCTCAAAATGTAATCTTGTCTCAAAGGAGGCCAGTAGGAGGAACACACCTTACCACATACGTTAAAGTGTAAAAGAAAGTTTTCTTGCACAAGTAGGAGGAGGACATTCTGACAGGTATTATGTATAAAAGTAAAAGAAGGACTACTTTCAAAAGGTTAAACAAGCAGGAGTAGAACATCTTGATATGTAAATTCCAAAAAATGGGACATTTTTGTCACATATTTAGAAAAATAGGGAAGAGTTTCTTACCATATGGATGACAAATAAGACTGACAATTTGTACAGAAGTGGAAAATTAGGAAACAAATTTTTTCAGTAACACTGGGACAGGGAGTATAGAATTGTATTTCCGTTGATGACATAGCAGAAGTGGAAGGCTGTCTTGTGCTACGATAAAGAAGATTAGCAGTAAAACATCTCAACAATCAAGAACTTTTTGAATGTCTAGTGATAACAGTGGTATAAAAATACAGAATATTCTAGCTAGCAATTTTTGGGAAAACAATAATCATTGTAGAAAGTATGAAGTGTAAGCAAAGCAGACTTATGATGAATTTCGTAGGTCTATTGTCTTCAATGGTGTACTTTATATTATAGTTGCAGTGATTCGTGGGATTGTGTTTCTATGATCATTATATTTTGTATAGCATTTCGTAAACATTGATGTTTGTGCTGTATCTTATTATCACCTCATTTCTTTCTTTTTTTCTTACCCCTAGTGCTGCAACACTCCCTATAACTTTCCGTTGCTTGGAGGAGAATAACAACATTGACAAACGCGTGACTCGCTTCGTTTTGCCGATAGGGGCTACAGTGAACATGGATGGTACTGCCCTCTATGAAGCTGTTGCAGCACTTTTTATAGCACAAATGAACGGGATATACCTCAGTGTTGGGCAGGTTATCGCTGTGAGGTAAAATAGCATTATACCTACTGATATACGTACAGTAATAAATGACTTAGAAACTTATGAATGTAAATTAATAAGCATTCTACGCTGTATCCATATGTGGATTAAAATCAGATATTTCAAATTTCCAGTAATGTCCTACAATCACTTTCTCATTTTACTTTGATCATGTAACATACAAAACCATTTTATTCAAAACATGTATTTTGATTTTATGAAAGCCTGAAAGAAAATGTATACGTTTCTTCTAGCATAATATTTTTTTACGAAATAATTTTCTCAGATAGTTCATAGACTGTACGTAATGATACACAAGTTATTTTCTAAACAAACTAGGTCTGGCATGGCCGAGCGCGTCAAGGCGTGCGACTCGTGATTCGAGGGTCGCGCTAAACATGTTCGCCCTCCCAGCCGTGGGGGCGTTATAATGTTACGGTCAAACCCACTTTTCGTTGGTAAAAGAGTAGTCCAAGAGTTGGCGGTGGGTGGTGATGACTAGCTGTCTTCCCTCTAGTCTTACACTGCTAAATTAGGGACGGCTAGCACAGATAGCCCTCGAGTAGCTTTGTGCAAAATTCCAAAACAAACTTAACAAACTTGTCTGCAAATAAACAAAAAATACATTGTGCTTAAACTTTCGAAAGTATGAAAAAAAAATTGTTTCAATTTCACAAGCCGATTCTGTTAAAAAAAAAATTATAGCTTGTATAAAGAAGTATTAGTTCATATTTTTAGGGGCTCCTTTCAAATCGTTTAACAAAATGTTTATATTGCCTATTTCCTGAGAATGGCTGACAAACGAATTAATATGTCGAAAAGATGAACTGACCAACGTTTAAAAATGTCTTTCACATTTATTTATATCATTATTAAGTAACGAGGTGTAGGGGAAACAGTATATGTTTATTTTAAAAAGTATTAATAATTTCAGATTGAACAACGCCTATTGCAACAAATTGTTGACGACAACCATTCACTTGTACACATTGCCTATGTGGCATGATTAATTATCATAGTTATAACTCTTTCATGAGTAAAACTGTAGAGTATGTTTAGCAGGATATTGTAGCTCGACCTTTCGATCCCCAGTCTAGTACCCTACCCACTAAGCCACATTCAGTTGTATTATATATAATTTACTTATATTTTACTTTAAATATTTTGTCCTCTTTGCTGTTTTAATGCCAAGCAGAGATATAAAGCCACATTGGGCTGTCTACTGAGCCCATCGGAGGTAATACAACAGTTGATTTTAGTGTTATAAATTCGTAGACTTACAACTTTACTAACGGGGAGCATACCACGTGTCCACATTGTGTGTTGTAGTAATTAATTAGATTGTTTCAATTTTTACATGTTGGAACTTGGCCTAACATCTTTCCACGCCGCCCTCGGTGGCTCAGCGGTGTGTCTGCGGACTTACAATGCTAAAATCCGGTTTTCGATACCTGTGGTGGGCAGAGCACAGACAGCCCATTGTGTAGCTTTGTGGTTAACTCAAAACAACAACAACAACAACTTTCGTACATTTTGTGAAAATACAAAAAATAAATTAATTAATCAAATGCTGAACTGTAACTGTTGAGACGTACCCTTCTTTCAGCTTGACAGCCACAGCAGCCAGTATAGGAGCCGCTAGTGTTCCAAGTGCTGGACTAGTTACCATGTTGCTGGTGCTGTCTGCAGTTGGACTTCCAACAAAGGACATCTCTATGATTGTTGCGGTTGACTGGTTACTGTAAGTAGTCTCATAAAACAAAACTTAAAATAGTCTTAGTGTATCAAAACTGTTGGTCAAACACAGTACAAAACAATGATAAGTTAACAGCATTTATAAGTATGTAACAGAGTCGTGAACATTCAAAGATTACGGACGATATAAAAAACAATGTAGAACTAAAAAAAAACAAATCAATAAACCAAAATACTAAGAGAAACTCACTAGGGTCTTTAGAGAACACGGACAATACAAAACCTCGTGTAATTAACAGTGATAAAAAACAACATAGGTATTTATACACAAGGTCAGTGAACATTGCACAAATAGTTCTATACGACTTCGAGTAATCATTGACAACTCAGACATAGGTAAAAGTAAATACCACGTAATACATTCTATTTAGACTAAGATCATTTTGTGAAAAAAACAAAAAATTTTCTATTTCTTAGAGCAAACACATGAATAAATGCTGTTGTCTTTCTAAGTCGTGCAAATAGCAAATATATTCAAAGTCAGTATATTATTTACGAATAAGATAAGCTAACTTTTGAATTAAAATGAAAAAATTGAATAAGAAATACGTTGATGAAGAAAAGTAAAAAAAAAATATTTAATATTACCGGTCTGGGATTAAATATTGTACCACATTGAGAAATGTTCGATTTACTTTATTTATCCTCTCACAGCAGTCAGTGCAAGGAATGTCCAGAAATAATTGTGTCAAATACTCAGTTTCAATGTAAAGTGCATCTGAGACTACATAGCAATGATTAAAAGGATTATTAGTACTTTTACTGTTGTTTGTTTGGTGTTTCGTATGTAACTCATTGACTGCTAGGTCTATAATAAAATACAGTAGCATATGTTACTAGAAGGTCTGTAACAAACACTTGTGTACGTGAATCATTTAGTAAAATATGTTTAAAAAACAATGCAATTAGGTAGACCCTATCGGTAATCATAAAGCACAGTAAAGCAAATACAGAACATTCCTGTTAGTGATGAATGAATAATAGCTTTATAACAAAAAATAAACATCTAATCTACACTACCAATGATCATAAATTGCTTTCAACTCTTTATTTCAGCATTGCTTCAATACCTCGAGATAATTAACGTTGAAAAGCAACGAGTTCACCTTAAAAGAAGTGAATAATTCATCACTATTAAATATTTTGAGTGTTCTAACCTGAGTTACTTAATTTGACTTTAGAAAATGCCAATAAAAACTTAGTTCTTTTGTTGAATTAAAATATACATTATGCTTTTTTTGTACATTTAACATTTCATTTCACAGACACGAAAATAAGAAAAAACAACAACATTCGTTTCGAAACTAATTTGGTCGTTAAAAATGCTTGTATATACATGAATACATCTGCAGGAAGAACACAGTCTTTACAAACATTATTTCCCCAAACACTATTTGGACAGATATACTGTTGCTATTGTAATTGGTGTATAATATTCATTTTGTAGCTCATGCAGTAAAAAAATTGTTAATCGTAATTTAAAAATCAATTCCTCATCTAGTGATCGAATTCGGACTTCTATTAACGTACTTGGAGATGCCTTTGGAGCAGGGATCGTTGATCACTTGTGTAAAGAAGACCTACAAAAGATGGACGCTGAGCATGCTCGATTAGAAATGGAAATGGCTGAAGCAGGCTACTTCCGGAAACCGTCACTTGCTGCTAGAGGGAGTCTGAGTGCTAACCCTAATATTGATAAAACTAACAGTACCAAACACAACATTGCAAGCAGTACTGGTGGCTATGACGAAAACAGCGAAACTCAGATCTAGAATAAAAACTTTATTCTAATTGTCAGACGTCCAAATTATCTACAACAAAAAACTGTCCAGATGTTTCAGTCCTTAAGTCTGGACGTCTACTTGGTTGCAAGTAAGACTTGATGTTTGTGGAACAACATATAATTAGCGCTTTTTTTAATCTAATATTTTATGTGATTTAATTAATTAACCTCAAACCATGTTCTACGCCAATGTATGTTCTTTGTTGCTTTGGTTTGAAGTGTAACCTTTAAATGATTTAAATACAAGTTTCAAAGTTATATTATGAGAAGCAGAGAAACTGAAATCATGTGTTGTTTTTTAGCCTGTGCTGCTTCAAATATGAGAAATATTTTATCTGTTTAAAAGGAATTACCTGAAGCACTTGTGCGAAAGAATTAATTAATTATTTGAACTGCATGCAGGACATTATCATATGTTTTTAGTGTTGTTGAGAAAATATATTATTAATTCATTGTCAACTCACAATATTTAAATACATTTACCTTTGAGAAGTAACAGTATTATTAAAACAAGCCAATTTCTTCATGGTAATACTTGGATGTTGTTTGATTTCCATTTTCATTCAGAGAAGAGAAAGAATGACAAAATCCGAATTTCTCTTTCCATAAAGATTGTTTAGAGAGAAAACAAAACTTTTGAATATAAGATTAATTTGTGTGCAACTTGGTTTGAAACCTTCAATGAGAATGATTATTGAACAGATATCAGAGGTACATTCTAATAAATACCAGTGAAATCATCACTATTGTAACAGTTTCTATCTAATATGTGCAACGACTATTACGTTTTTTCTTACCATAAATTTTGGGCGCAAGTATGTACAAAATAAGATGTTGTGTTCTTTATCTAAGTAAACACTTGTGTTTATTTTGCTTTGTTTTAACATAGTGCAATTACCTGATTAAACACTGATTTTAGTGCGGCTGACGACACATCTTTTAGACCAAACCGTTGACACATTAGAAGGTAACAGTGACAAAGAAAGCTTTTCTATTCCTTTAGAGTTTATTTATCTAGCTTCACAAATAGAGGTTCAGTCTTTGGTACTATAAATTTTCCAAGCTCTTTACAAAGTTCAGCTGTAAAGCCTGAATCTATGGGCTTTCATGAGATTTAATGTTACACGTTTACCGTACTTATTAGTACAAAATGTTGTGTATGTTTTTTCAACAAATTTATTATTTCCAATTTAAGATATATTCTCCCAAACCAAAAAGTGTACTCCAGAACTAATTTACTTCTGTTTCTTTTCAGTAAGACTTTCAGTGCACACTGCTCAATAACTGGTTTAACATGCATGTTAAAGATTATGTAATACGTAACCCACTTAGTGGGTAGGAGACTAAACGTTAGATGTTTCTACTTAGCATCAAACTGAGCAACACATCTAGTTGACAACTCCCAATCAGAATCTTATAAAATTATTACACTACAAACATTTTATAATAATTATAATTTGACATATTTCCCATAAGTTGTAACAATTGTTAATAATATCCCCTGGTGACTCAAATGTAAGGTTGAGAACTAAGAATGTTAAAATTCGGGGCTCGATCCCTGTGGTTGGCACAGCACAGATAGCTCAATACGTTGTTTTATGCCTGACAACAAGGAAAAAGTTTTTATGATCTAAAACAATTAAGTTTTGAAACAGCTGCGAGTAAACTCATTATTGGGAACAAAATATTATGTTATCTGTATCTTGCTTTTTAAAACAAAAAAGAGAAACAGTGCAAGTTCTATTTGAGGATTTGATCCAGAAAGTGTGCAGAAGTTCTCTCAGTTTCACGAAACAGTGACAATCTTTCCACGTCGCAATCTTTTCAATCTGAGAACTAGCTTTACAAGAGCTTTTACTGAAAGAAAGAAAGTCGTTGCAAGAATAACAGAATAATATAAACAAGAAATATCAATAGCTCGTAACGTGACCTCAACAGTCATTAGTTGATACCATCTGTAAATATATCCAACTCTAAGTAATTTGTTGTTTTTCAGTTTTTTTCTTTTCTAGAAATCAAAAAATTGCAGTTTTTGTTATCAAGAGGCGTTTTTTATCTTACCTGAATTTCTCACAGTATATTAAAATGTTGTTGTTATCTTGGATATGTAATTACAGACTGGTTAATCAAAAATAAACCAATGTTATATCTGTTTTTGTTTAATGATTTCTTTGTTGGAAATCTTACTGTTCAAAACAAGATATTGAGGAATGATAAAGCATTATATGTTTTACAAGATGGACTCAGCACAGATTTGTATAGCTTTGTGATTAATAATAAATATATATGGTGTAGAATTAAATCTTAAACACAAATATTTAGGTATAGGTTACTGTGAAAAAAACTGTTGAATGACAAATGTTTTGTCAACGATTTTCTATATTTATCATGCAGTTTTGCGAATGTATTTAATTTTATATTAAGTTCCTTTTGCTTTTAATCCTAACATATTTGTATCTAATGGCAGTTGTGCTAAGTTACTCGCTAATAAACCCAGGAACTCTTGTTGAATAGACATTAATGAAGTAGTTTTTGTTAGGTATATTTCAGTCACTTAAAGGAAGAATTTGCCGTTTTTATGTCATTCTAGACAGTTTCGTCGTGAACAAAATATGATAAATATAGAAAATTCGTTGCTTATAACTGGATTAAAGAGTCTCATGTTTTCTTTTTTAAAAAATAGAACAACTCGTTAACAATAAAGTTTGCAAGCAAAGATACTTAACCAAAAGTAATAACAAAAAATAAAATAAATATGTTTTGACATTCCTCTCTCTTTGTATTAATAAAAGTAAATGTTTTTTTCAAAAACCAGGCACAAAATTAAGGTTTATACTATGTAAAAACTACACTGAGAAACACCACACCAACATTACTTATAAAATACAATGTGATAACTGCCACGACTTCTATATTCGAGAAACAAGTAGAAAAACGAAAACCAGATTCAAAGAATACAAAAAGTCAGCTTCACATGTTTTCGAACATTACAAGACAAATGAACACAACATAACCATAGAAAACAACCAAATGCTAAATAAAGAAAGAAACACAAACAAACGCAAAATTAAAGCCTTACTTATACAACAACTCAAGCCCAAAATAAACCAATACAAAGGAACACCTTTATACCTACATTAATAAATGTAATCAAACATCTAAGCACGCCCTCTACATTACTACACTCAATTACACAACCCCCTTCAAGCATGTGGTCAGCTATCAGTCGGTTTCCTTTTACTTTCTATGTGAACCTGACGATGACCGAAGAAGGTCGAAATGTTGTTCGCTCTTCTACATAAAAAAAGGTTCTCAACCTAAACCAGCCTTTTTTATATATATATTTTTCTATACAAGTGGGTTTTCTCGTCATCACTGATTATAACTCTTCTATTCCCAGATTCATCCTAGTTTTCTTTCTGAACCATTGTCGATAAGTTAGCATCCCTTCTCATATAATGAAACCAAAACTGTAAATAATAGTATTTTTTGTGACGGTTAATTAGTCATTTGTGTAGATACATTACCTCTTGTTCTGTCTTCAATAAGTCTATGAACACGTCCTAACATTATACTAATTTAGCTACAAGTAACAGAACATTGCTTCAATGACTTGATTGATTTATTCACCATTCTGTTAAGATCCTTTGTCTTCAGTCACATTATTTAGTTTGGTTCCTTCTATTTATGTTACTAATGTAGATAAAAAAAAGAACTGACACCCCAGGACACCCCAGCAGTAACAAAGTTAGTCTGGAACTCATGATTATGATTAAACATATTTTTGCTTTATCTTATCGAACAATTCCAAGTTACTAGTCCCATGAATGTGATCTTATTAGCCAATCTTGGCGTCTTATGAAAAGCTTTTAGAAAGTTTAACTACACCAACAAGTAACATCCTCGAAAACGAGTTCACAGATTAGTAAGGTAAAATTTACTTTTGGTGAGTTCACATTGACTTTCATTTCTAATATCGTATTTTACTAAATGATTTAACACATATTTATCTATTTATAAACCTTTTCAGGAAGAGAACTAACTAGATTACTGTTTATTCAGACAAATTACTATCACCCCTTTTGAAAATAATAGTACCAATCATCAGGCACTTGTTCAGAAATATGGAGAAACTTTGTCTTGTTTTAAGTGCTTATGGTAAGGTTATTGCTATCATATATCGATGATTGTCGTGTTTGGTAATTAGTACGATCATCTAAATCGTTATTGAATAAACGGAAACAGAAATATTTTGATAGCCAGATGATAACTATTAGTAATCAATAATTAAACTTTTGGAACCTGATACTTTATCTGTTTTTAGTCTCTCAGTCCTTGTTCTTAACACCAGGTAGTGAACGTCTACATGAATCAGGTCAATTTCAGTTTTATTTTTAGAATACTGGACACAGACAACCCATTATGTAGCTTTAGGCTTAACTTCAAATAACCAATTCCTTATGCCTTTAGGAAATTAGTAAAGTTTGATCATAATTGTTATTCTGTTTGTCTTTTTAAAAAACTTGGCTATCTTGATGAGAAAACATTTCTTAAGAAGTATTCTCAGTTGTGTTTACACATAACCTTTTAACTCATACTAATTCACTAATGAAAAATTTGTTTGACGATTTAAAAATTACGTTTACTGAAAATTACAAACGAAATCGCTTTTCTTTCTGTAGCAACATACAGCAAGAGAACCAAAATTATATAATAAACTTCTTCTCCAAGTGTTCACTTCTTGCCACCATATTATCATGAGTGATTCATAATAAACATAAAATTGCATCTCTCATGGTTGGATCTATGATTGTTTGATAAGAAAACTACTATGAATTATTTTAATAAACCTGTCTCCACCAGAATTTTATTCAGCACAATCCAGTTATTGTGTCTAAAATTAAAAAATCTCCCATAAGTACTGAATCTCTCTCTGTATTAGTAACTCCAATCTCATTATACAATTTCCAGATGATATTACATTTTGACAGGAAGCGTATAACGATTACCAGTTTAACATTTTTTATTCTCGAAACTTCTGATAGTAACCCCTACACGTTTACTCTTTTAACTACCATTTTTTACATCTTTAGCCCCCACAGGATCGGAAGGTATTTCGTGTATAATGAGCCCCCACCAATCTTCTTTTAAAAAGTATATCATTATTAAATAGCTTACATCTTGAGATTTCAAAATTTTGTAATTTACATAATATTGTAGTCTTCCATTTAACTAGGGCTCTGAACTCATCCAACTAGTCCCTAATATTAAATTAATAGTAATTAACCTTATTTTTCACTGTATTGTGCTTACATTTAAGTTTGACATACTTATTTAACTTATGCACTAAATCTCGTTTTACTTTAACTGCTACATCAGTTTGTTTGTTTGCAATTTCAGTCTCTCTCAACGCTATGCAAGTTTTGTTTAAATTAATATACCTAGAGCTTCTCCAAGTGCCTTAGTACCTAACCTGCTGAGATGGAGTCTCTCTCTAACATGCAGTTCACCCTGTCTTAACCTGCTAAGATGGAGTCTCTCTGTAACATAAGTTCACCCTGTCTTAACCTGCTGAGATGGAGTCTCTCTGTAACATACAGTTCGCCCTGTCTTAACCTGCTGAGATGGAGTCTCTCTGTAACATAAGTTCACCCTGTCTTAACCTGCTGAGATGGAGTATCTCTGTAACATACAGCTCACCCTGTCTTAACCTGCTGAGATGGAGTCTCTCTGTGACATACAGTTCGCCCTGTCTTAACCTGCTGAGATGGAGTCTCTCTGTAACATACAGTTCGCCCTGTCTTAACCTGCTGAGATGAAGTCTCTCTGTAACATAAAGTTCGCCCTGTCTTAACCTGCTGAGATGGAGTCTCTCTGTAACATACTGTTCACCCTGTCTTAACCTGCTGAGATGGAGTCTCTCTGTAACATACAGCTCACCCTGTCTTAACCTGCTGAGATGGAGTCTCTCTGTAACACACAGCTCACCCTTGTCTGAAAATTACCCAACGGGTCCAGCTCACCACTTGCATTGAGCGTATTAATTTATTAAAACAAATTTATTGTCATGAAGATTAGATTTAAAGAAGGCCAAAGACAGGCTTTCTTGACAGGTCTATGAACATGTTCATTAAGGGATATTTTGTTCTTGTTTGTTTTTTTTAGTTTCGCGCAAAGCTACCCGAGGGCTATCTGCACTAGCCGTTCCTAATTTAGCAGTGTAAGACTAGAGGGAAGGCAGCTAGTCATCACCACCCATCATGGAATTCCAACATATCGTGGCAAGCGAATAAAACGCATTGTGCAACTAAAACGTTCCGAGTAATCACATAAGGAGCAGCATTCCCAAAGCGAGGGTGTATGGTGAGAGACAAAGAGTTGATAAAGCTTGAAAGTTACATTTAGAGTTAAAAACATGTACATATATATATATATAAATCTGTATATTTCATGTTTAATCCACTGCAAATGGCAATAAATTCAGCATAGAAAATCCTCACATTATTAGAATGGAGATTTAGATAACCTCTACGATTGTACATAAAATGTGTATACAGTACAATCATAATACGAATTAAATGAACCATCTGTATAAACGGCCAATGCACCTTGGAAATTATATTAAAAATATAGACACTGGGTAAGAAGACACCCATCACTTGGGAAACAAAATATAACCAACATTAACGTTGCTGCGTAACAAAGGTTAAGGAAAATAACAGGTTGTTAAAAGTTGTGCACGTCAATCTGGATCGATCTCCGTGGAGGAAAGCAGAGCGACATCTTGTAATGAGACTGGAAAATATTGTAAGAACAGTGATAAAAAAAAACACCTGGTGTTCTTGGTCATTAAAGCTGGCTGATGCAGTATTAAGTACAGCGTTATAAGAACAGGGTAAGGTACTCAAACTTGTTTAACTACGTACTTAGACGTAAAGCAGTGTACTCTAGACTACCGTCCATTTCTATCAAACGTGGTTTGAAACGTGTCTGTGGTTTGAAAACCAAAGCGCCCTTTAATATTTTGAAAGCCTCAAGCAACGCAATCTATAAATAATATTTTGAACCACATGCTTAGGTGTGCGAAATTGAAAATATTAGAATACTAATAAATCAGTAGATCGAAAACTACAAAAGTAGGTTGTGCTTCAAAATGGGTAATTTACTGTAAAAACAACAAGAAACGTAAATATAGGCTTATACGTTTGGCATATCTCAGACAGTTTAGTTTTCTTTGGAGTTGAATTGTTTAAAAACTTGATAATTAACTGAGTAAGTTAAGCAGAGGATAATGAACGTATTCACTTAACTCATCTGAATAATATGTGTTTTTTATGTGATAACAAAGAGTGTTTTATCGTTTTAAAAATGTATCATTTATTGAAATACAATAATGGAATTGAACTCCAATAATCATGCATCAAAGTTCAAAAAGTTGCTGATATAACTGTGACTAGCTCGGTTACACCCATCCTTTGCTAATGGCAATAGAACGTTTAAGCGTTCTTCAATACATTATTTTAAGTACGTTAGTTTGTTCGTTTTAATTTCGCGCAACGCTACACGAGGGCTGTCGGCGCTAGCCGTCCCTAATTTAGCAGTGTAAGACTAGAGGGAAGGCAGCTCGTTATCACCACCCATTACCAACTCTTGGACTGCTCTTTCACCAACGAATAGTGGGAATGACCGTGCATTATAACGCCCCCATGGCTGATAGGGCTAGTATGTTTGGTACGATGGGGATTTGAAACCGCGACCTTCACATTACGAGTAATCACATGCCATGCCGGGCCTGAAATACGTTAGAGTTTCAAGCTACTGAAAAATGTTTCAATTATTCACTTTTATTCATAAAAAAACATGCAAATGAGTCTCGCCTAGTCTAATGGTTAGCTCATTCAATTCTTTAACACGGAGTGGCGTTATAATGTGACATCCAATTCTGTTATTCGTTGGTAAGGAGTAGCCTAATAGATAGTAATGGCTGCTATAGGAACGTGCCAGAGTATCATCCAGCACCTAAAATTGGAGTTGAGTCCCGAAACTTCGAAATCTAAAAGTGCTAAAACTTTATTCGAGTTACACCTTAAATTACGAATCTTTGATAAATAAACACTTAACCAAAGGTAGTTTTTTTGTCATTTATTTTATTGGTATAATAGAAGGTGTTCAGGACATTATAAAATTGAAAGATAGTAAATTAATAAGACATTCGATTTAAATGTCAGAAATTTTTATTTGGTAGAGAATTGTTGATTTGCTGCTTAATTTAAAAGTTGAGTTGCATATTCACTCTCACTACTATACTCGTATTACCAGTATACGTGAATTCAATTTGGCTATAATGTAAGTTTTCTCAAACAACTGGTATTGAAAATACTTTTCCTATTTAAATGGATTCTTTACCCTTATGATGACGTCACACATCTGACGAATTTTACAAAGCTCCGTCATTGGTGATGTTGCCCGGCTGAGTTTATTGTGGTGGACAATTAAAAATTATGTACGGCAACAAGTAACATTAATAATTTTTGCCGTCAACAAACAAATAAACCAAGTAAAATCCTCTATTTTAGCGAATTTTTGACTTTTAAATATATCACTCATAGCCCCCTAGAGAGAAAATTGAAATAATATTGTTATAAATAGGTTACAGCTTTATCAGAGCTTTTATAGAACCGGTCAATATGATAAGTTACGTTCAAATGACATTTATGGTTTGGATTCGATTTTTAAAGCGTTTTGAAAGTATTCCTTTTTTTCATTTCAAAAGGAATGTTTTATTCCGTTCCGTAAGAGCCCTAATGAGGCTATATTAGCGAAACGGTACATCAACGAAATAAATTATTTCGAGAATACTCTGGTTGTTTTTATATTTTATTATATAAAATCCAGTTAAAACATCGTCGAAAACACTCTAGCACCACGTATGAGATTCAACGAAACGAAATAACAATTGTCTTATGGTGCGAACGCCTATTATCATTTTAAGTCAAAATAATTTTTAACAAAACAGTGACAATTTGAACCTTATAACTCCAATACAAGTGCTGTTTTATCGAGTTAAACAAATAAGCGTTGTTGTTTTTCAACTGTTCAAGACCATTGAATATCTTAGTTTAGGGGATACTCAAGGAAAGATAGGAACAAACTGATAAAATCTGAACTTGGTGATACATTGTTGAAAGAATATCTTGTGTATATCTTCCGCCATAATTACAGTCCTGATTTTTAGAAAGCTTGCAAAAGGCTTATTTAACATTTTATCTCGTTTAGATATGAACCTGCAGTATTATAGAAAAGTTTTTCCGTGCATAAAAATAAAGTAGCTAGGTCGTTTTACCAAAAATCACGATTTATTCGGCCGTATTTAAATTAGGCCTTATTGGCCTAGGTAGCCATGTTTAAGTTAGGCCTTACCAGTCTAAGTAACCGTGTTTAAGTTAGGTCTTATCAGTCTAAGTAACCGCTTTACTGGGCACAAGCAATCACGAATAAGAAATGTTGTAAAATATATTAATGAATATAAAAAAAGTTTAAAACGTGTCACATATTCTAAACGAAACTTTCTGTTTAACAATTTAAAGATATGATTTCCTGATAATTTTGGTATATTATATAAAAAAAAGTTATATGTTTGACATGCCAATGACAAAAACGATGAAACTGCGTACGGTGTTTCTCGAATCGGAACAACGTAGTTTTATTCAGTGAATCACTTTACTGGAAACTTTTACGATAACATGGAAATGTAGAAACACCAGTAGTTGAAAGCTAACACATGCAAACATTTTATTTCTTATACAAATTCTTTTCGACTTTTCAAAACTGCAAAGTCACACAATATTAGATATAAAAATAATTTATTTTACAGAAACTACAGAATCAGTGTATGTTTTCTCATAGCAAAGCTCCATCGGGCCCTCTGCTGAGTCCACTGAGGGGAATCGAACTGCTGATTTGAGGGTTGTAAGTCCGTAGACTTACTGCTGTATCAGCATGGTATAAATAATTAGTAAAAAAGTTCAAGTTTTAAAATGTTATTCTATTATTTTACCAATTTGCAACCTGTAACAAAAGTTTTTTTGTTTATTTTTGAATTTCGCGCAACGCTATACGAGAGCTATTTGCGCTAGTCGCCCCTAATTTAGTAGTGTAAGACTAGAGGGAAGGCAGCTACTCAAGACCACCCACCGCTAACTCTTGGGCTACTTTTTATCAATGAATACTGGAATTAACTGACAAATTATAACGTCCCAACAAGTGGAAGGATGAACATGTTTGATGGGATTGGGATTCGACCTTGCGACCTTCCGGTTGCAAATTAAGCTTCTTAACCACATCATATTTGTGTTTATGATAAAGCCACTGAAGCTAGCTGGCACTGTCTCTAGTTTCGATCTAATGTAGCCAATCACCAGCACCCTAGCACCCATCATATTTCTTATGACACATCAACAGTTTAGATTGTTGGGAATATTTTGTAATATCGCATAGCTTCGAGCTCATCTCCGAACTTCAGGGCTTGGCTTCAACCCAAATAGGCGTATCAGAAATAATTGAATAAAACAATTTCTCTTGTTTCTAAGATCGGAAAGTCCATTTGTCAAATCGACAATCAATATACTTTGTCTCTTTGTTTTGTTGTGTTTTATGTACTATCCAGGCTTTTAATGATTAAGCTATGTCTTCAAAGCTTCCGATTGACTCAGAAAAGATTGCGTAAGCAGTAAATATGGATTACCATTAAACTGGGTTAGACATTAAACTTCGTGCAGCTGTTTTTTTTTTTTTTGTTCACTTTCTTTGGGCTCGGCATGGCCTAGCGCGTTAAGGCATGCGCTTCGTAATCTGAGAATCGCGGGTTAGCACCCGAGTCGTGCCAAACATGATCGCTCTCCCATCCGTGGGGGCGTTATAAGTGACGGTCAATCCCACTATTCTTTGGTAAAAGAGTAGCCCAAGAGTTGGCGGTGGGTGGTGATGACTAGCTGCCTTCCCTCTAGTCTTACACTGCTAAATTAGGGACGGCTAGCACAGATAACCCTCGAGTAGCTTTGTGCGAGATTCCAAAAAAAAGAAAAAAACACACTTTCTTTGGATAGATATAACATTTTAAGCAAAAAAACAACCGAATAAAGGATTGATTTCAATTCCAAATATACTGGACCCGGCAATATCGGGTGGTAGAGTGATTGACTTGTACTGTGAGAGTCGCGGGTTCGAATGCCTGTCCCACCAAACACACTCACCCTTTCACGTTAAAAAGTGACAGTGAATCTCACTAGTCGTTGTTAAAATAGTAGCCCAAAAGTTAGCAGTGTGTGGTGATGACCAGCTCCTTTCCCTCTCGTCTTCCACTACTAAATTAAGGACGGCTAGCTTTGTAAGAAATTCAAAACAAACCAGTCGACGATAATCCGCACGTAAATTTTCTTAAGATACTTTGCAGTTTAAACGTTTACATAATTTATTTTATATTTCAATACTGGGGATAGAGCAACCCGTTGTTATTGTTACGGTAACAGCATGGTACTAACACTACTGCAAGACTTCTACGTCGAGGTTAGCTGTGGGCTAGTGAGGGCGTGTTTGGACTGTGAATCCAAAGGTTTTTTATTCTTATTTTGAGGCCATGGTTGAGCAGTAAAAGTAACTATCCAATAAGAAAAAAATAACTCAAGGCAGACTCGTTGAATCGTTTAACTAATACAAAACGTGACATGCTTTTAAGCTCTGACACACTTCCACACTCCGTAGACTTCTTTTGATAAATAATACTATCTGGATATGACGTAAGGAGTTTTTAATTTTGTTTGTTTTTGGAATTTCGCACAAAGTTACTCGAGGGCTATCTGTGTTAGCCGTCCCTAATTTAGCAGTGTAAGACTAGAGAGAAGGCAGCTAGTTATCACCACCCACCGCTAACTCTTATCTACTCTTTTACCAACGATTGACCGTAACATTATACACCCCCACGGCTGGGAGGGCGAGCATGTTTAGCGCAACGCGGACGCGAACCCGCGACCCTCGGATTACGAGCGCACGCCTTAACGCGCTCGGCCATGCCAGGCCAGGGAGTTTTTAATAAAAATAAGTTTTCTTTTATAACATTACACCACTTAAGCAGTTATATGTCATTAAGTAATATATAATGATGGCTAATGTGACGAGACCAAAACCCAGACACGTAAATTGTACTTCTAATTCGTTTAATAATATGCATATATACTTTGTAAGCATTCATACAATGCAAGTGTCGATGTATGTGTATAAACATATGCAAGATATCATGGAAATAAATTATTTATTGTAAAATATACAGGATTACAGTATGAGAACACAGTATCACGAAAGACATTCTTTCATCATAAAACGACTAATTTTTGTACAGTGATTCATTTTAATGTTATATTCACATTGTCTTCCAGCCGATCCATATTATGTCCATCATTACCGGACTCGCCTTATTTTCAAAAAGACATCACAGTTAAGTGTCTGAAACACTGTTGAAAATTAAACAAATGCTTTTGTTTTTCCGGGGACATTATTCAAGAGTTCCAGACACGTTTAAAGTCCATAGATTTGAATAGTGTAAGGGTGGTCGTAACTTCCCTCTGTTCTTTTGGTGGTCTTAGGAGTCGTAACCTTTCCCCGTTCCTTTCGTGATCAGGGGTGATCAAAGAGTGTAGTATCCTCTTCATGTCCATTCGGTAGTCAGAAGGGACCCTAACCTTCACCTTCCTTTCGATTCCCACGACACAGATTGATTGTTGTTTAAAATGTAATGAGAAAAGTGTGTTCATGTTAATGAATGTAACCTTTCCGATTCTCTAATTACTTATTTCACAAAAGTATAAACAGACTTTCTGTGGTCAACGCAAGTCAAGGCGTAGTTTTGCAAAATGATAAAGCTTGTCGTAACTGTTGAAACTAATTATTCCGATGCATGTTTCAATCCTTGATATTTTTTGCCTTTCTGTTTCCGTGTGTTTGAAACACCAGAAACAGATGACTCCAGTATCTCAGCAGTAACACGAAACGCCAGGTCTCTGATACCAGTAGTTGACGCAGCATAGATGGGTTTAGGGGAATACCAGTTCTTAAAAAGTCAAAAACCATATATATTTTATATACGTAACACCATTATAAGAGGCCTAGTCGTATTTCTTTAGTTTCTGGCTCAAGCTGTGCCAATGTGTCTTGAATAGACAAAACTGCAATCCACAACAGTGGTTATAGTAATAGAAGAATGCATTAGGCCTCTACGTGACAGAAGGAATTTAAAATGTTTTATTTGGTGAAAACAAATGTGCAATGCATACAACACAAACAGGTTATTGTGTAGCTCTGAGCTTAACAACAAATCAGAAACTAAAAATCTACCAAACGCCACAAATTCATCGAAATTCTGCGAGGTATAAATATTATTATTGTAAACTCCTTAATTCTATTCACAGCATTATTGGAAGTTGTGTAAAACGTACCACGCTGGTTGCTCTTCACTATTGGCAAGACACATATTTTTAACATCCTTATATTTTCATGACGCATAATAACTATCGTCATCGAATTTGAGTAATGTCATCAAAACTGTAGCGTTTTTTTGTACTCCTATTTGGCCCCCCAGTGGCTCAGCGGTATGTCTGAGGACTTACACGCTAAAATCCGGGTTTCGATACCCGTGATGGGCAGAGCACAGATAGCCCATTGTGTAGCTTTGTGCCTAATTCAAAAACAACAACAACAGTACTCCTATTTAACTCCTCAGTTACTGTAATATGACATCAAGCAGCGCCATGTTTTTACGAGTTTTTTGCGAAGCCCAAAATATTAAAGTTCCAAAGGTTTTTAACCAAATTTATTTTTAGGGCAGAGGTATAAAATGTTAATAAATCCACTCTGTTATATTTCTGGCATAAAATGTGTAAGCCAGTTTCAGGTAACTTTATTTTTCTCTCTGAATAATACTTGATTGGCATGTATAGAAACCAGACCGAAGCCACACCAACTATTATGATGGTTCAGATGTGAGAATGCAGACGTATATAAGTGTATATAAGATTTCTGTCAGGCTGAATGCTGTTTGTTGCATTGTGAGAGTGTTACCACGTGTTGGTAACCGAGACCTTTTCAATCACGATGAGTGTCGGGTCGATGAAAATAAATGTACGTCACTAATATATTAACATTGTATTTTGATTCAAACAACTAAAAGAATCAGTTTCCTCTAATAATAATAAAAAAATATGTCCAGGCGTGTGTTAATAGGTAGACAAATAACGATTTATGAGCATAAGTAGGAATTTTATTTATTGTGGAACATATTATGCTTATAAATCGTGTTTTAACTACCTTTTATTATATTAGCATAATGTGCTTAGGACTTAAGAGCATGATATTTAAACAGGAAGTAGAAGAACATTACGACTGGTAAAGCACAAAAAACTATTTCTTCATACCTTACTAAGTTAGAGGTTGCGCGCACCAGTAGACACTTGGAGAGATATCGAGCTTGCAGGATGCAAGAGCCAAGTATAGAGAAATCGACCAACGGTGCGGGTTGTTTGCCTCAGTACACTTTAAAATGTTGAATCATTTTCTGTGCTGCAGAGGGCGCTTTTAGCGGAATCTGGAACGGTAACTGCAGGGAAGCTTTCTCTGTGGAGTCTATATGCCATCTACCCAGACTGCGTCAGTGGATGGTTTGAAGACAAGGATCAAATAAACATCCGTAGCTATAAGTGCCAGGAATTACGAAGTTTAATGGGTTGTGGCACCTTTCTCGGACAGAATTCATTTGAACAGGAAATTGATAATATATGGTGCAGTGAAAATTTGGTTTTTGGTGCGACCACATGATATTCATTTTTAAACTTTTTAAATATGTTCGACTGTATTGAGGAAGCGGCGGACTCGTGAGCGACTTTGTGTGACTTGAAGATATGGTAGTGACTTCCTTCGCAAAATATTTCCGTGCGCGTGATGCGGGAATGATCATGAATATTGATGTAAATGTAAGCAGTCTCCATTCTACTAGTGTAGTGTACTTATACAATATTCTGGCAAATGATGCTTTAGTGATGTAAAGTGTGTGTTTTCTGTTTAAAAGCCTGGAAGAAGCTGTGTGTTAGTTCATGTTCTAGCCATCACGAAACACGAAAACTTGAATCGTTTTCATGAGATGGAATAAACTGTGTTTCTACAACGTCTGAACCTAAAAATGTCAGAGTGTCTTGAGTAGTTTTTGTAATATTCTTTGGATATTTTCTCATTAATTAGTAGACTGAACTAGAACTCTATACTCGGTGCTGCCAGCCCCAGGTTTATGCGTAGCATTAAAATCTTTCTATGATACATTTCGTTAGTTTTCTCTAGTTTGTATAACTTACTTTTTTCCACTTTGTTTTCTACGTATGCCCAGTTCTAACTGAAAAGAACAGTTGATACATTGTGATTTGAATGAAGATGATATAAGGATATCTTTACAATCAATTCGTATCTTGTAATGTTGTGTGCACAAAATATTATTACTGAAGCAACAACAAAAATAGGATTTATCACGTGTGATGTTAGTAACCTCCTTTCAGTGATTGAAACTCTAAGCTGTACCTACAGAAGTTCTCTGTTTTTGTTTAACTTTACAATATCGCATTAATAAACGAGGAATTGGTAATTACAAAAAAACCAATAAGAAAACTGTCAGTGTTTCGGATATGATATTTTTTTGCTCGAGTGCACGGTGCTGGTCGTGTTCTTACGTTTTATTAGAAATAGACGTTCGTCTTGTGAAAGACATCTGCTATGCTGACTGGCGCTGAAGGTTTCTACGTCAAAGTACTTAGTGTTTGATACTCCTTAACCATTTATCGTCCTTTAATTCAGTAGGTATGCTGTAGGTAACCCTGTGTTGATTCTTGGATGGACTCCCGCGAGTACATCACCTCAGAGGACTGTGAATGTGAACATAGTTTCATCCACAATATCCCACCGCCCCTTCCGCCACCTCCAGATGAATGCGCTCCTAGATACAAAGAGCCTTCGTTGTTCGCTAAGGCTAAACAATACCGGCAGAGCAAGGCGTGGTTTGGCCTCAGTACCATTGCAATCACGCTTATTGCTGTCTTTATCGTCGGATTTATTGTTTTGTCGCCTATTTTCCACTACTTTATGTAGCATCGATAGGCCGTAGCGTATACTTAGACATGTCAGTAATTATAAAATTAATTTTTAAAAACAGTGTTTTTTTAATACTGGTGAGCTTTTCTGAAAAAAAAATTACACAACGTAAAGTAAACATTACTTGGGACTGTTAAACCGGGAACAAGCGTGTTATTTAATGGAAAGCATGAAACCTAAGCGTATTTGAAGCCCAATAGCATCATAGTCTGTCTTTCTTTGTCATTGTTAATGTTTTCCTCCTATTAATAAAATTTCCTCATATATTCACATATTTTTACCTGTACTTTCTCCATCACAGTCATATATATTGCACTTCCTTTGTATTTATTATTTTAGTGCAGTTGGTACATCTAATCTGCATTTTGGATAATAAAGCGGAAGTACACCCATTGTTTCCTTCCTTCCTTCCCCCTTAGTGCCATAAAGTAATCACGTTCAGTATTAGAAGACGGAAAATTTAATTCAACCTTTCTCTGTATTTATTATATTATCTAAACTCATCATTTGTCAAATGTTAACTACGTTGAGGGTGTGGAATCGTGTATATCCGAATAAACACGTTTCAAGAAAACAGATCGTATAATGATGTGCTATTTTCGTTTGGTAACCGTATTATTATTTGTACAGTTTTTCATTACTTATGTGTGGCAACGCTGTAACGCACGTTATCAATGCGTACATCTTTTGATAGCCGACGTCCCGTCCAATTTCTCGTTGAAGGATGCGGGCATCGTGAACGTTTTTTGTAAAAACAACCGTAAGTCAAATATGTTTCAAACATTGTGGATGAAGTTAACTCGCGAACGTTTAAAGCCCAACCAAATTAGAAGATAAGATAAGAAATATCTGGTAGATTTTCATCACTGAAACTTATCCAGAACAACATTATTAATATTGTAACTGGAACTGTTATGTTACAGTACTTGTTTGAACGATTTAAACAGCCTTCAGCGCTTGAACTGAATAACAAGTTATTGTTTGATATTAAAATATTACATTTTCAGAGCTTAAAAGCTCTGGAATAGTCTCTGATAATTACAGAGAATGTAACAAGTGACATGTCCAAACAAGCAAGTTTTTTCTTAGCTCCTCACTACCTGTTGGTATCATTAAGTTTTAAACCGTGTAGAAAGAACATTTATTCAAACAATCTGGCTTGTTAAACTTAATTTAAATGTATTCTCTGAGTATCTGGATCTTAATATGTGTAAACATGTGTTGGATCTTTTAAAGTGAATTAAAATTAAGAAAGAATAATAACGAATGTGCCATCAAAGTCACTTCATTTTTTTAGTCACCAACTTTTGATTAATAAATGAAACGCGCGCTCCAATCGTTCCACATAATGTGCATTGTATGTTAATATACATTTATAAATTCACACTGTTACTTAACTCAGAGGTTGAAGAATAAAACGTTGAGTAGGTTTTATGTATCTAAAACTAACTACAACCTTCGCTTGTGTGAACAAATAAATATTAAAACGAAATAATGAATTCAATATTCATGTTAATGTGAATTGGTAGGAAGATA
The DNA here is from genome assembly GCA_011833715.1 of Carcinoscorpius rotundicauda. Lineage (NCBI taxonomy): Eukaryota > Metazoa > Arthropoda > Merostomata > Xiphosura > Limulidae > Carcinoscorpius > Carcinoscorpius rotundicauda. The sequence goes on along the minus strand of CM022391.1, from coordinate 56,200,990 downwards.
GACCTGTTTAGCAGATCAGTGTGAATCTATGTAAAGGGAGGTCATATTTAGCATGAAAAAAAATTTAAATTAAAATGTTTCGATCAGTTACCCAGAGAGCTCGCCCTGAAGCTAACGAAACAAAACAAGCACTATCCGGTCTGCGAAACGAGTATTCTTAATACTTAAAACAGCAAATCTAATCACTAAAAACATAATCTTACTATTGCAATTATACCCGTTATACACGTATAATGATGATTTCCCTAACACAAGCACTTTTGTCTTTTTGAAACATGTAACCACATTGTACTGTGGATAAAGTGCCACTCAGTGTAGTGCTATATATTTGTTTTGTGAACTGTGTGTAACGCTATGACTCAATCAAATTTCTGGATTTTAAGTTAAACAAATTAAACATTGTAAAGGAACCAATGCCAGCGGTGGTATGCACTGAACGCTCAGATTGGCACATACACTTTCTTGCATGTAGCAAGTATACTTAGCAAGCTCAGTCCGCAGTTAAAAGTTGTACAGATTAACTGACAATCGGTTGTGCTTCACATCTATATGTGTTACAAATACATAACTGTAACTCAGTTGTCTCTAAGTTCTTTTGGAAGTCATTTCCTTATCGAAGATAAATGTTACTTTTTGTCATCCATACGCATAAAATATTTTTAAGGACGATCAATCAAGTTGGATATTTCAGGATATAAACCTTAAATTTATACGAAATGTTCTGTTGGAAAACCCTGCTATTAAATCGGCTGAAAGATTCGCTGTCTTAAAAAGTTGTCTTTCCATATTACATAACTAATCCGAAGAACAGTAGAATATTCTGATGCTTGTGTGGCATTTTGCCGACTGACTCATGGGAGCTTCTCGTGAGAAAAATAAATAAGAAGAGGATATTAATCTTCCATATAAAAATAACGTGTGTACATACGACTTGAATCACTGTTGATATATGAATTCTAACCAGTGCGGGATTAACGTTGGGGCTGACAGGTCAGCAACCAGAGGCCCCATGGATTTTAAGTCCCTACTGACCTTGAAATGTTATTTTAAAATTCATACAATTCTATCGACGGTCTCTCAATATGATAAACACATCTCTTATCCTAACTGTATGATTCATGTGCTGTATTTTTTTTCTACAGTGTGTCATGAAACGAGATAATCGGACGTAGTGTATAAACATTGGAAAGCAACGGTTTGCTCAAAATATTTGTGCTAGCTATGAACCTGCAAACATATGAGGCATATAGTAAACATTTGTTTTACGGAATTCCATATGTGTTTTTGATGTACTTAAAATTTTAAAAACTCGGGAAACTTGTATAAAGTTGAAAATAACTTTGGTTTGATGAATGTAACAAGAGTACCCTAATATAACGAAAATCTTTGCTCTCATGTCTTTATTAAAAAGTATTATGAACAGCTATTCTATAATACTCATTAGTTCATCAGATCGAAGATTGTAGCTGTATTGTTTTATCGTATGTGTGATATGCTGAAAATAATTGTTTTTCTAATAAACTTTGTTGTGGAGCACACTAGTGGTGTTTGTTTGATGCAGTAGCTTCCTCCAGTGTACCAAGTATCATCTTGGTTTCATACTGTTATCATTAGTAGTTTATAATTTATGAGATGTTGTAGGACAAAGATAGATGCTAACTAAACACAACCTCTATCAGACACATTTCTAGGAATCAGTTGTATTTATTTTAATATTTTGGATTAGTATCTGATTACAATATTAAATATCACAAATTTCTTTCCACAGAAGTCTTGAAGAGGTGTGGAAGAGAAAACACTTCGCACGCTCTCTCTATTCTCCCTATGGCCACACTAGAACTGTTTCAGACAAGTTGCCATTTTTGGTCCTCCTCTAGCTTAATGAGGATGGTCTCCTACCCCTTTAGAAAAAATGAATTCCCTGGTGAATATAATGGATATAAATACTTGTTATGTTTGGACAGTTAGAATAGAGAAAGCTTCTAATGGTATCATTTAAATCTAAGCATTTTATGTTTAAGTACTTCTGATCAGACTAAAATCTGTAGAGAAACTGACAGATAACACAGATTTACCATTGTAGCACGGTAAAGTTTAAGTAATATGCGTTGTTTTATTTATTTCATTTAAATTAAACCAGTAATTTTATATTTTTAAAGGTTATTTAACTTCTTTTTTTAATCACAGAACACATTAAAACTGTTTGATAAAGCTTCTGTTCATATAAAATGTATTCGATGAGGGAAATCTCAGTTTGAGAGTATAGTAAAAATTTTCAGTTGATAAATAGATAAACCAGACAAGAAACTCAAAGCAGTTATTATTTCAGTAATTAAGTACAAAAACGTCTATTGGACATGGACAGATTTTGGAACACTACTGAGAGTTAGAAACTGTCACAACTTGCGATTACGTAATTTTTTTAATTGAGAAGTACCCAGCTGTAAATTTGTGTTCACTTAGACATAAAGGACGAGGCAAAAGTATTATCCTTTTATTTTTCTAAAAGTAAGTAGTGATCATAGAGGTTTGGTGTGAATTTCGCGCGAAGCCACACAAGTGTTATCTGCGCTAGTCGAGCCTAATTTAGCCGTTTAAGACAATAGGGAAGGCAGCTAGTTATCACCACTCACCGTCAACTCTTGGGCTAGTCTTTAATCAATGAATAGTGGAATTTATTGTAACATTATAACGCCCCCACGTCTGAAAGGGCGAGCATGTTTGGTGTGACGGAGATTACGAGTCGAGTGCCATTATCGCCTGACCATGTCGAACCAAAATTTTAATTACGGTGAACTTTAACTATAATATAATTATACTTTAGGGTAATGTTTAACTCCGTCAAGCGTACAGCTATGAATAATAATTCTATTATTACTAATCTATATTAACTTGGTTGATTTGACACATCAGGAATATCTCACTCTTCCAGAATTAAAGCTCCACATTCTATGGTCCTTTTCTAATTAGTTGCTTATTGAGAAAAGCTTTATATATGATAATCTAAAACTTGAGAGATTCTGATCCACTTTCTGTATCCCTCATCAGCAGGTCCATGTTAATCAGCAGCGACTTTGACACTTATGAATTATTAAGCAACTGGTATGTAACTCTTGCAGAAATAAAATAATTAATTCTTGAACACGAAAGGCTACGTGTAATAAACATAATTGTTTTCATATTTTTATTCGTGAGAAAAACAACTTGGAAACAGATGACGATTTTTGGAGTGATATGAATGCATTTTATGGCATCTTGTATAAATAGAACTCTTAAAGAAATAGATTATGCACATACATACACAAATCAAACACATATATATATGTGTATATTATTTAAAAGCCTATAGAAAATTGGAGTATCTAAAAATGATCTATGTTTCACATCATAATTTTACAAGATGTGAGATATAATATTAAAACTTTTATGAAATTAAAAAATTCAACCTATACTCCCTTTCTATATTTCCAATTAACACATTTCGGAAAATTTACATATTACATATTTATTTTCTACGTACCAATGCAATCAGTTTGATACCCATAATCAGCATTATGTCACATGCATATTCAATCAGTTTGTCAGTATGCTTTAAGAGCTAGACATTTTAACGAAGAAACATTTAGAATAAATAAAGATCTACTCCTTAAAACTGTTTGTATGTTACGAAACAGTATTTGTATTTACGTTTTGGAAAATCTTATTTCGTTCAAATATTCTAAACCTTGATATCGTCCGAATTCACACATTCAAAGGAACGTAGAAACTATTCTGGAAAATGTACAATAATGTTGTAGATACAAAGCTGAACAGTGAAATATTGTGCAATATTTTTACATTATGCTATGTGTATAACTTCAAAGTTTATCATTTTGAATAAGAAAATAAGTTCATCAACAAGTTGTGGTCACTGAGTCGTCCTCCACACTTGAAGCAGTAAATACATTGTTATATTAACCACTAAATCCCACTATTCAGCCTGATAAGACTAGTCCAGGAGTTTGCGGTGGTCGGGGTTAACTAGTAATATTCCATCTAGTCCAACACAAATTGAACAATTGTAACTTTGCGCTAAGTTATACAAACGAATGTTGTGGCCATCAACAATTCATTAGAACAATTTTTAACTCCATTTTATCACCATTCTCAGTAATAGAAAAAGCAAAGCGTCAGTAAACAGCCAGATGTTTTCGAATGCCTTTTAATAAGTAATACTTTCCCTGAACTAATTTCATTTTTTTCTTTTTGCAACGAATGTCATACTTCAGGGGTTTTTTTTTATTCATTTCGTGACCTGAGACAGAAAAGTCTTTTTGTAAGTGACAGGTATAGTCTGTTATTAAATGAACATTGAATGATTTTATTTATTTCAGAAAATATAAAATGATAAAATAACACAGTTATATTTGAGGTTGCTGCTTTGACATTTCAAAACTCATTTAGCTTCATTGAATGTATTCAGATCCTTGGCGTTACCAACGTTCACCCATAATATCACGTGCTATTGAAAGTAATGCGTGTACTAATATATATCCATTCCCCACGGTTTACTGTCCATTTTCAATGTTTGCTATTGATATCGGAGTACTAGAAGTGCAAGCTACAACATTTGTAGCACAGATTTAATATATAATATAAAAATGCAGTAAATGAATAAGAAATTTAAAAATAATTAAATCATACCCGAGCATATTTTGATAAAAAATTTGCCTTGTTTAGCCTTGAACAACAAAACATCACATTAACAAAAACAAAGTAAGACAGTGGTATTTCAAGTACACAGCTAGTCAAAAGTATTTAAAATAATATTAATTTTAGAAATGTACTAAAGAGAATAATTTAGAACTCGGACAACAAAATAATGAGAGAAACAAAGTGGCTAAATGAAAACGAAATAGTTATTTACAATGGTTGTGTTTTTGTTTAATTACCTGACTGACCAACTTACAATCTTTCATTGACTTCACTGGTTACTGGAATAGAGAGTAATACTTTTATACAAAATAGCGCAAATACACGAATAATTCTTGTTTACCCCACTTTCAAATCAGAATACGGGTCCTAGCATGTTAAGGGGTGCGCTTTATGATCTGAGGGTCGCGGGTTTGCGCCCGAGTCGCGCCAAACATGCTCGCCCTCCCAGCCGTGGGGGCGTATAATGTGACGGTCAATCCCACTATTCGTTGGTAAAAGAGTAGCCCAAGAGTTGGCGGTGGGTGGTGATGACTAGCTGCCTTACCTCTAGTCTTACACTGCTAAATTAGGGACGGCTAGCACAGATAGCCCTCGAGCAGCTTTGTGCAAAATTCCAAAACAAACAAACCCGATTGGGGTAGCAAAGAGCAAAGCAACTGCATGGTAAGTCCATCACCTTGATGTATATGCTAACTCATACAAGGATAAAGCTGAGTGAGGAAGTTGATAAACCTACAAAAGAAACATATCTATATATCAAGTCTAGCACGACTCTCGTGGCTGGCTTATTCTTCTATACTAGCAAGATAAAAATAGCAACCATGAAAGGTCTGACATTCAGAGGGAATGGGACTGTTGGAAAATAAGGTACACTACATAGAATGGGGAATCAGTATGACCATCTACAACCAGAAGACCACTGGTAACATCTTTTAAAAAACCTTCCATTTCCTGTATGGCAGCCAACCTTTGCTCAGTACCTCTCAACGCATCAGTGCGATCAATTAAGCTGTCACTGTCACATACTGCTAAACTGAACCGTACTCTTAGTTTCTTTACGTAAGTGTAATGGCATTTTGCTTGTTATCTGAGGGGAAAAATTTCAATATTCTATGGCCTATAATTGATTTTCTAATTTAGGGTGTAATTCTCATAACTTGAACAGACGAGGGCTATCTGTGCTAGCCGTCCCTAATTTAGCAGTGTAAGACTAGAGGTAAGGCAGCTAGTCATCACCACCCACCGCCAACTCTTGGGCTACTCTTTTACCAACGAATAGTGGGATTGACCGTCACATTATACGCTCCCACGGCTGGGAGGGCGAGCATGTTTGGCGCGACTCGGGCGCAAACCCGCGACCCTCAGATCATAAAGCGCACCCCTTAACGCGCTAGGCCAAGCCAAGCCACCCCAATCGGGACCAATATTTCTGAATTTCATGGGGTACTACCTGAGAGTCAGTCAATCTAAAGTAAAGTCCATTTTATGGGTTTCAGCTCAATCTTTGTCATGCTTCAGGGAAGCCTGAAGCTTCACCAGCCTTTTAAAGAAGTATGTTGCTCTACAAGACAGTGAAAGTCAAACTAATTATCTCATTACTAGTTATGTAGGAACCATCTGTGACTATAATGACGTGATTCTCTTATAAGGGCTGACAGATTTTTGTTCTTTTTTCACTCTTTTCACAGCCTCTAAACATTTTGTGTAGGCTGATTTCCAAATATTCCATGTACCATATGTTTATTTCATATAAAGAAGTCTGAGATCTGTTGGTAAACATTTATCTCAATATTGGCTCCACATCATCTGTTCACCTATGGCTACCTTCTGAAGTATCTTTTAAACAAACTTTTAGTTCGTTTGTAGCTTTCAGGTGGTTACAGAACTGGAATATTGCAATTCAAAAGAGCAAAATAATGCATTATCTTTACAGTGAAAAAATTCATAGTGAATAATTTCTCTAGTTAGCATTTTGTTGTCTTGTGATGCTCTTGAGATGCAATAAGACCTTAAAGAAGATGGCTAAAGAAAATCCCATTATTAATCTCAAACAGGTGTTTTGAATCTTTTCAGTCCTATCTAGCTGCATATCGCTCATTCTGATCATCAGTAGTGCATAATTCAGGATGCAATGGTTAATGTTTAAGAGAGTATTGCATAAGCTCTGCTTTTCATGGTGTTAATACGATTTGTATAAATTGAATAATCTGTCAAAGGCTACCTCAAGTTATTTCAGTATCCCTTTGAGAGGAATGGCAGTGCTCCCAAAATATAGTGATGATTTCTCCTTTTCAGTAAACCCTTTATTGAGTGTACAGAACATACACGTAACTTTGTAAGGATTGATTACCATTTCTGTGTCATCCTTGTTGTATGTTGATTTCAATTTCAACTTTGCTATAAATTCGTTCGCTTGCAACAACTGGTTAAATTGTTAATATTGCTATATCCATGTTATACACTGCTGGCCAAAGTCTTAAGGTCAATGAGCATAAAGAAAAAATACGAATTTTGCATTGTTAGACTCAACCACCTATTTGAGTAGAGCTTCGAAAGATGAAAATAAGAAAAGGAAAAATAAAAATAAAAAACCTTTTTGGCATTCAATAGGGAAAATATAAACATTATGAAATAGCCTAAATACTAGCGGTCAAAAGTTTAAGACCATACCAAAAAGAAGTCCTAAACAGGGTAGAAAATGCCCAACAAGAGTTCTCAGTAGTGAGTTGCACGGCCGTCATTGCGAATAACTTCAAACATTCACTTTGACATGGTCGGTATAAGCGTTTGCAGAAGGCTGGCTGGAATGTTATTCCAAGTGGTGAAGATGGCTTCACGAAGATTATGCACTATTTGGAATTGACGTCCATTTCTAGAAACTTCCATTGCCATCCACACCCAAACATTTTCAATGGGGTTCAGTTCGGGCTAACAGGCTGGATGGTCCAAAAGAATCACATCATTTGACATGAAAAAGTCCTTTGTTCTGCGGGAATTGTGGATTGCAGCGTTGTCCTGTTGAAAGATCTAGTCATTTCTGCACAAGCGAGGGCTTTCAGTCAATAAGGATGTTCTTTCCAACATGTCAATGTAGCCAGTTGCTGTTTTACGCCCCTGTATAATCTAAAGCTCCATTGTTCCATGGAAGGAGAAAGCACACCAGATCATGAGGGAATCTCCTCCACTGTATCGTGTAGAAACTGTCTCCGGTTGGATATTCTTATCTTGTCAGTAACGTTGAAAGCCGTCTGGACCATCGAGGTTAATTTTTTTTCTCATCAGAGAATCAAAACCTTCTTCCACTTTTCTACGTCCCATGTTTGATGCTTTTCAGCAAAGTTTAAGCGACTTGTTTCGTGGTGTGGAAGGAGGCGTGGCCTATGAAGACGTTTACGGTTTTTAAAGCTTTTCTCTCGTAGATGCCGTCTTATTGTTTTTGAGCTGCATTCTGCGTCTGTAAAGTCCTTAATCTTGTTTGATGATCTGCTGGTGTTTTGCCGGACAACCCGTCAAATCCTCCTGCTCAACGCCAGCGAAATTTTCTTGGGCCGACCACTTGAAATTCTCGTTTCGTATCCCTCAGGATCTTTTAAGAAATTTGCAACAGCAGTTTTCCTGCGCCCAATCTCACCAGCGATGACATGTTGAGAGAGACCTTACATTTGCAGCTCGACAATTCTGGCACGTTCAAACTTTGTCAGCTTTTTAGCTCTTGCCATGTTGTTACTCAATGCAACACAGATGCCAGTGGAAAATGTTGACAATGCTAATGCTTGAACACAAATGACTAAATTTCGTTACCTATTTACCGATTAACGCTTCGTTTCAATATAGTCTTAAACTTTTGACCAGCTGGTATTTAGGCTAATTTTATAGTGCTCACATTTTCCCTTTTAAATGTTAACAAGTTTTTTTTAATTTTATTTTCCCTTTTCTTCTTTCAAGCTCTACTCAAATAAGTGGTTGAGTCTAACAACGCAAAATGCATATTTTTTCTTTATGTTCATTGGTTTTAAGTTTTTGGCCAGCATATTATATGTCGTAAAGAATTGTTTAGAATGAGGATCCTCGAGAAACATTTTGTTGATGGTAAACCAATGTGATTACCAGCTTCCAAGCTTTGTGATGCGGTCTTCCGGGAGTTAATTATGACTTTTATGATGACAGTGATTCTTCACAGGTTAGAGTAAGAATTTGAATAAAAGCATCAGTCCATATTTCAGACATGCTATGTTTTGTTTAGGTATATTGATACCCTGAGATTGTTTTTAATAACCTGAGTTCTCTAAGCTTCTTAAAGGTGGAAATTTTGAATGTATTATTGGCTGTATATATTTCACCCACAATAAAAAGGCTTCACGTAGCCTTAGTTCAGATGGAGATAGCTGTAATTTAAAATTAAATAATAGATTGTGTTTGTTTTTTTGAAGACTAGAGGGAAGGCAGCTAGTCATCACCACCCACCGCCAACTCTTGAGCTACTCTTTTACCAACGAATAGTGGGATTGACCGTTCCATTATAACGCACAGACGACTAAAAGAGCGAGCATGTTTGTCGCGACGGGGACCCGCGGCCCTTGGATTACAAATCGCACGCCTAAACACGCTTGGCCATGCCGGGCCAAATAATCAAAAATAGATTGAAAAAAATGCTAAGTTATGATGAATCTTGTAGCAATGTAACTATTCTTCGAAGCTATTGTAAAGATGAATGATCATCCCATAGAATGTGAGAGGGTAGATGTTGTAACGTGGACGGTAATGTCATAATGAGGTTCCAAAATCTTTTTTATAAGATGTACTCAACTTCTGCATAACAATGGTAAAACTAATCACTAAATATAGCTTGATAATTAGTAAATTAAACCAAGTTTTCTGTCATATTATAAAAATAAACTTAAATTAATTGAAGTATCTTATAACTTAGCAATTGGTGAAATGCTTTAGTTTTTAAAGCAACTGTATAATGTCTAGTAAAAGCATCTTTACTATCGTCTATTTACCTTCAGGAATTAAAACCATGCTAATAATACTTCCACTGGCATCTGTATCCAGGATGAATGAAGAACCTTGAGTAGAATAAGCTAACACTCGAAATTCAAGGATTGGAATGTGTCTTCATGGTTCTTTGCCCATACAAAGTACCATTCAACCTTATTCAGTGCAGAAAATAAAAGTAAAACTGGCAACAGACATTGATAATACGATACAAAACCTAACAATTTGCATGTTCCTTGTTTATTACAAGGTGGGACTGGTACTTTATTAATGAGTTTTTGTAGGCTCGTTAACCAATCCATTTTTACTAACTGTATGACCAGGAACGTTCACTTTTACTATCACATGTGTACATGTTCTTGGTTCAGTTTCAAGTCTTCGTACTTGCAGCACTGAAATACCGTTCTTAGGTTTTCAGCCGAAGCTTGAAATATTCAATCAAAGCCAAATATGTCACCCTAATAGATGAGATATCTCTCTCACATTACATTCCTCTAAATATAAGCTCCATCAATCTCTATAAAATGGCAAGTACATAACACAGACCAAATAGCACAACATGGAATTCATGCAGCCCTTCTCTAGTATTTGAAATAATCTTAGATCTACTTTTATCATCTAGTTCGATTTCCAATATCCATAAGCTAAGTCTAGTACTTCGAACGAATAAGCATCTTCCACTGTTTCCAGACATTCATCCGTAGATGCAGTAGAAGAAAGATGTTGATGTATGTTCGGAATAACTTTCTTTATTTTTGTAAATCACCAAACACTCTCTAAAATTTGTATTATTCTGTCCTTCAACATTATCTCAGTTTAATCGCTTGATCTTTAGCTATTGCACATCATTTCTTTTTCAGATACATGGAAAGATCAACTAAGGTCCTGGATACTACAGTATTCACTAAAAAAGTCAGTTTCATTTTCACATATCGTGATTGGCATATATCAAATGCCACATAGTTTATGCTTCTTTGAAATAGCCACCATGATGTGGCTGAAGCGGAAATGGACCCTGCAACACGACAACGACCCAAGACATATCAGTAAATCCATCAATAACTCGCTGAAAACTAAGAAATGGAGAGTCCTGGAATGGCCGAGTCAAAGCTCAGATCTTAATTCTATTGAGATAGTGTGGAGTGACTTGAAACGGGCTGTACATGCAAGAAACCCCTCAAACATCTCACAGCTGAAAGAATTTTGCATTGAGAAGTGGGGTAAACTTTCTTCAGACCGATATCAGAGACTAATAGATGGCTACAAGAAACGTCTCACTGCAGTTATTTCAGCCAAAGGGGTAACAATAGCTATTAGGGGGTTGAATGTCCTAACTTTTTCCCCGGTTAGAATGTGCATTTTTGTAGAATTACATTTACAGAGTCTTGAAGTGTTTTCTTTAGTTTTAATTGTTTAGTTATATTCCTATGATCTCTTAGTGTTGTTAAAATTGAGATTACATATCTATATATCCAAATATGTTACAAAAATACACAGGCTTTCATAGGGTATCCTAACGTTTTCACATGACTGTAATCTTAAACTGTCTATACAAGTAGCCACGTTTATAATAGATCTCCAATCTTTGAGTTTTAACCTAAAATTTCTAGAATGCTTTATATTCTACAAGGTTGAATTTGCAATACAACTTTTAAAAACTTTGCCCCAGTTGTTAAACTGCTCCTCATCCAAGTCTTTTAAGTCATCAAACTTCAAAACTGCAAGTTCATCCTTTCAAGTCAACATCTTGCTTGAAGCTTTTGAGGAGATTGTCCAAAGTTTAATTTATAGCTTCTTAAATATCAACATATTTACTTGTTTCACATTACTTCCACAATTAAAGTGTGGTCTTGACAGGAACCAGCTAATCGCTTCTCTGTCTTTGTGAGACTGAAAGGCTACGTGCGTTTGTAGAGACTCTCATCTCATCCTAAACGTACAGAAACACATGTATATTCACACTTGCATCAACCTCAGGTGGTTAGGGCACTCGCCTCGTGATCCGAATGTCGCAATGTCGAATCCCCGTCAAAACAATATGCTCACCCTTTTAGCAGTGGGTCGTTATAATGTGACGGTCAATCCCACTATTCGTTGGTAAAAGAGTAGCCCAAGAGTTGACGGTTGGTGGTGATGACTAGCTGCCTTCCCTATAGTCTTACTGCTAAATTATGGATGGTTAATGCAGATTGCCCTCGAGTAGCTTTGCGCGAAATTCAAAACAAACTGCTTCAAAGAATTGTGAAATAAATTTATTTTTTTCTCTTCCAACATTCGTTTTGATCCTTACTGATATCTTTCGGTTGTATTTTGCTCGTAGTTTCTCACTCATTTACATAACATATTTTAAAAATAACATTAAGTGTTGTAATATAAAACGAAAAATTAAATGATAATAGTGGTACTTAAAGAGTTAAACCCCTTTTAAAGAAAATAAATATTTGGAATTTGTTAATGCATTAGGTGCTTTTGTTAAATATCTTATTTATAGTCCTAAGTATTTACGTGAGGTTGAGTCAATCGGATAAAAACTATGACCTGATCAAAAGCCTGTGTGGTCACTAAATTTGATTATTAATTTGTAACTTTTTTATATCTAAATTATAATTCTTAAGCGATTATTCAAGAGGTTATTTTTGGAAGCTGGGACAATTAGTTTTCCCAACTTGGATGTTTTTTGTTCATTCGCATTTTAAAGGAGTGATTACTAAACGACCAAATGAAATGTAATTGTCTCAGTTTCATTAGTTTTTAACTAATGTCATTAACATTTAAAAACAGATAAACCATTAGACTTGTAAGTCTAATGAGCCCTCCAGTGCCAAAGCAGTATTTGTTCGGACTTACAGCGCTAGAAATTGGGTTTCGATACTCGTGGTGGGCATAGAACAAATAAGCCATTGTACAGCTTTGTGCTTAACTTCAAATAAATTATTTAAAGGTGGTCATTAATTATTTTTATTAGAATATCATCTCTAATTAGTGGTTTAAGAAAAATTCTAAGTTTTATCAGTCCACGTGGTAATTAAAAGTAGTTTTCTTTGTTGTTGTTCTTTTTTGTTCTCTAAAACTTACTTAAACTAAACAAACAAAAACAGGTCTTACGTTACTATCCTCCATGTTTGTTGTTGTTGTTGCTTATTTAATGTCTTTATAATTTTTTTTACTATTTTTTAACTAAGGAAAGCATTTATATAATTATTACGTTTTCCCTCAGTGGACTCACACATATAACACTATGTAACAAAGTTTTTACTTTTCCTTATTCCTGGGCAGAAAGTGTTTGTTTGTTTGTTTTGGAATTTCGCACAAAGCTACTCGAGGGCTATCTGTGCTAGCCGTCCCTAATTTAGCAGTGTAAGACTAGAGGAAAGGCAGCTATTCATCACCACCCACCGCCAACTTTTGGGCTACTCTTTTACCAACGAATAGTGGGATTGACCGTCACATTATACGTCCCCACGGCTGAGAGGGCGAGCATGTTTAGCGCGACGCGGGCACGAACCCTCAACCCTTGAATTACGAGTCGCACGCCTTACGCGCTTGACCATGCCAGACCTACAGAAAGTGCTATTTCCCAGTTACTTATGCCTAAAGTAAATGGAAAAGACCTATTTTTCTCTTCAAACTTTGCTTTTGTGACTTGGGAGAGTATAACGAAAACGTGATGGGAGACTATATTTGCGCCCCCCCAGTGGCTCAGCGATATGTCTGCGCACTTACAACGCTACAATCCGGGTTTCGGTACCCGTGGTTGGCAGAGCACAGATAGCCCATTGTGTAGCTTTATGCTTAACTCGAAACAATAACAACAACGACTATATTTGAGGGCTGATACGAAAAAGTGATTTACATAACAGTCGCAAATCTCGAAAAACTACTCACTTCTAAACATTTTTGTACAGCTTTAGTATAAATACTCGTAAATCTTGATTTATACGTTGTTTTATTCAGATCTTATGTAAATGAAAATGTGCAAATTTGCCTGTTTTTACATAGAAGATAGGTTAATTTCTAAATTTCATTATCCAGGTCACAAAAGTAAAGTTTTAAAGGAATAATGACCATTTTCTGTACTTTTACAACATAAGCAATTAAGAAATAACACATTCTATCCAGGAACAAAATTTGTATTTCATAGTATAATTATTAAACGATGTATGATATTCATTACGTTCTCTTCCTGTTGGGTATTCAATGCGCTCTATTCAAGGCAAGGCACAACGTTTTGTTACATATGGTTTCGAACAAATCAATAGTGTTCGATGTTTTAAAGCCTATACGCGAAAGCGTAAACTGCAATACATTGTTCCAGCTTATTTTGTGAGAACGACTATAATGTCATTATATTACTAAAGAACAATCGATCTGTGGCAACTGAAAAAATTCAGTATGAAGTAAAATGTTATTGACTGAACTATGAAGTCGTTCCAATATTGAATGTTCATAAGATTAAACGTTTTTGCCTTGTTATATTTGGGGTTCAGCATAATAATGGTTTGGTGGTAATATGCTGGTTGGTTTTACAATAACCAAGTTATTGACGATGTAGTAATTTGTTAATTGGATTTCGTATTAAGCGTAGAACTGACTTTGTGATCGTGTGTTGATTGGGTTTCACAATAAGCATGTTAATGACAATATAGCCGCGTGCTTCTTGGATTTCGTGTTAAGCCTGGTACTGAATTGGTGATCATGTACTGATTGGGTTTCACTTTAGACAGATTAATGACCATGTAGTTATGTACTAATTGGGTTTCGTATTAAGCACAGAAATGGGTAGGTGGTCATACGCCTGTTGTTTTGCGTTTAACCTGTGAGTGATCACGTTTCATGTACCAATTTCATTTTAGATTAAAAGATATTATAGGCTGAGCAGTCAGACAAGTTTGATTCTTCTGCACAAAATTAAAGACCACAAGGCACATGAAATCGACTTTTTCTACTTTGCTTATAAGGGTGAGAAAAACATGCGTATGGATACAGATCACGTTTTTGGGACTAACACAATATAAATATTAATAATTTCTTTCGTCTCATTGTGATTGATCTTCAATTATAACAATTCTGTAAAATTAAGTTTGAGAACAGAAAACTAAATTTAATTAAACGGAAAAGTGACGCTGTTGAACGCTTAAAATATATTCTGTTGATTTATAATTTCTGGATTCTTTTTGAGGTTCTGTAATCAGTAACAAATTATAATTTTATCACTTTTTTATACTCTTTGATTATTGGACATTTTTCAATAATTTGAGATACAATTCACCGACAAATTTATATTTAATCATTCTTTAACCTTAAGAGAATACATGCTATATATTTAACATGTATTCTTATGAGGTTAATGGACAGCTAAAAGGGACGCTTCATGCCAGTATATCTCATTTGCTATGCTGTCCATTGGTGCCTTTCTACCAAATTAGGGGCTGGAATGCTAACTTCAAGAGGTAAGTTTTCAACCTACTTACCCTCAAATGGTAGTTCTTTATTTTATTTTTATTTTATTATCTACTCTTTTATTTCTTATGGAAGGCTGGAAAATGGAGGTTTAAATTGATAGATGGTGCATCCCAACCGCAATGTAGGTCATAATTCTGCAGTCACCTCCAAAACTTATGGTATATTTTATAATCCCAAATTATAGCTTGTACCCTGAGATCCTTTCAGTTAGTGCAGCGTTTTTTATTTAATTTATTTTTCGGCTTGGTTTTAAATTATATCAAACATTTTCATCTGTATTTTATACAGTGAGATAAGTTCTATGAATATCATAAACGATTGATTAGAACAGCAAACAATTTTATCAGATACATGTAGAAGGATGTGCAATTCATCATCTCACCCATTACAACAAAACCTTACCAAAACGTAAATAATGACAAAATATGACACCAAGTCATTGGTGTCATTATTATAAATAGCTTCTGTGACCTTATATCAGTTTATATTAAGTATTCAGTACTTTGTTGACAATCGTCGTATTTAATAACCTCCGCAAGGCGACGTGGCATGCTGTCAGTGAGGTCATTCATTTAATCCACCATTATTTCATCCCACTTTGTCACCAGAAGGCAATGTAACTCAGCTAGAGTAGCAAGTTTAGGATCGTAATTAGCAATTTCCCCACCTCAGTTACATTCAATAATTTTCAATGGGATTACAATATGGAGACTTTTCTAGTCATGGCAGTCTTATAATGTCTTGTAACGTCCTCCTGGTCGAGATAAACCTATACAATACACACACTGTAAGCAGTAACATTATTATTTTGGAACAAAACGTCATTGCCAAACCTTACCTTAGTATATGGTGGAAATATCTTTATGTGATGCTTGAAGGAGGCGCCATTGACGTTTCCATGGAGGATATAAATATAAAGAGAAGTTTTCTCACGGTGATGAACAGTTGCCCAACGATGTACTACTCTACCTTATGTGTGTTTCCTACCAGAAAGACAGGCTTTCCTCATTTGTTCTTCAGACAAACGACGAACATGGATCCTATCACCAGTTGTTAACAAGCCAGAAACAGGACTCATCTAAAAAGATAACGTGTCGCTAATATCCTAACTCTAAGTTAGCATGCTTTCTTGCCCGAGAGACACAGTGGATTCTGATTAATATCAGGGATAGCCATTTTTTTGCAAAATAATCTTGGTTGATCAATCTCATATTCACTGTTTTTTTGAATACCGTAGAATGATTTTGTTCATGGCATTTCTGCAGTAAGATATTTCAAGCCTTCTTTCAACACTTATTTGTTAACCATAGTCGTTTTTCGACATCTATCATTATACTTTCCTGGAAAAAGTTTCCCGTAGTCCGTTGACGTTTCAGGATTCTGGAAACAGTACAGTGGAAGTATATTCTACTGTTGTTGCAATGTACGTTTGATTTATACTGTTTTTGGACAGTCGAACAATTTGACCCTCAGTAACGTTTGGCACGTGAAAAGGCATGTCTTTACACCAGCTATACTGGAAACTATTGGGAAACTACAAATATTTTGTGAACGAAGCTTTGGACTTTTTTAAAAAAAACGTATACCAAAAGACATCATTTTATAGCAAACAGGTGTGTATGGGTGTTTTGACGACCAACTGCTCACAACAACTTATAACGATCAGAGTAACAACTCGCACATGTTTGTCCAATCATACGCTACCTTCTCTGTTACTACTATGATATTTTTCCAACAAATCCTCAATGTATTTATGCAGTAACTTCAATATGGAACAGCAAGCAAACATTCTAGACTATATGTGTAATATTCTAATAATTAAATATATGCACCTCGTGTACAAATCGACTATCTTTAAGATATTGTAAAAACAACAGAATATAAATAGCCTTTAAGAGCAAATAAGTCCTAGAGATTAACAGTATGTTCAAGAAATCACATATTTAAACGATTGAAGGAGTGTAAATGTCAGCCGGTGGTCGCCACATCTCTTGTTATATCTCTGTACACGGATAGAAGGGTGACAGAAAAGCTTGAGGAAACAACGAGGTCCCTAAAACCAACAGAACTGACTCTTTACATTGTGAAGTGTGCGAAAACTGACTCAAATCAAACAAGTGATTCCACTATCATGATATAATTGAATTTATAACATGAACTACAATAGTAGACGAAAGATTCTCCTTATTATTAGCCAGCTCAGTAGCACTCACAGAAACCATCAAATCCTCCGATGTTTGAGGGCATCAGTTTTTCCCTTCAAGTCCCGATTTGCACAATTCTCGGACTTGGGCACACTAGAGTTTGACATCTAGGAATTTACAATCCACAATAAAATACAGTGGTATTTCTGTTACAGTGTTAGGTGTTCTTTAGTCAGCTGTATTACCATGCGAATGTATTATGTATGCGAAATAATAGTCGATACACGTCACAATTCTAGAGCAATAACTTTTACCAGTTTACACCAATGACCTACTTACCAACACGTCAGTGTCTTCATATAGTATGAGGCTTTTGCATATTCAGTCTAATTCTAAAAATAATGCGTTGAAGAACTACTCTGTGGCATTGTCAGATGTGTCATCCATTCTCATTCGTTTCCTATGTAACGGTTTTACTATTATATATTTATTTTCAAATCGATGTTTATTTCAGTTAAATACATGTTTAGAAATGCATGTATCTCATACTGTCAAATCTGTTTTGCGAAATTATCGCCCATTCACTAAAATTGTAGGAGATTCTCGATTACAAGAATCAACAATTTAACCGAAATTTCTAGAAAATCTCCTCTCACGCTTATAAAAGGGAATCAACGCAACGCGGAGAGACAGTTTATGTTGTTGGTTTGCTACAGTTGATATACTATAAACCTCGAAAACTATAACTTTGATAAACATTTATTAATTGGGAAACTACAGATTTTTACAAGAGACGTTTATAGATTTTTAGCATTACAATATATCGTTTAACTTCAGCAAATTACCATTGCAAGCTAGTAGTTTTATGAAGATATTATATAATTTCGGTGGTAAAAATCTCATTTATGAAAAGCTAGCTAGCTACCCTGTTAAGTGTACTGTACCTATATCAACTCAGAATTAATTTGCTCGTCGAGAATCCTCGGTAAGATATCAAGGAAGTTCCGGATCGGATAGAAAACTCAGAATTTTTCGTTTGTAAAACTTTTACATATAAATAATTATTTGTAATAACTGTTACTATCGATTGTATTATTGTTTATATATCCAAATATACTTGTGTTAAGATAGAAACTGTATGTATCTATATTGTTTGTAGATATTAGAAATTGAATACATATCGACATTTATTTAACTTCTAAATGTGAATTAAAATTCAACTTGGCTTCAGGCTATTTCAATTATATTACATAATATAATAAATTGGAAGCTTATCCGAGATAAATTATAATATTTAACTCCCACGAAAGAGGCCTAAGCAACCAACTTTTGAAGACACCCTCAGGTAGGTTTATTGTTAACGGCGAGGTGTACTCGCACAGAAAAAGATTCCAGATACTGCAAAAAATATTATGTGTAACCACAAATATGCCTTAACTGTTTCAAAGAAGATATTCATTAAATGCTAATGCTAATATTTATTTATATGATAGCATGGCATTCTTCTTGGAGTAAGTATCTACTTATTTATTAGAACGTAAGCCTTGTTACGTTGTTGTCATGACATCAGGACCGGATGTAGAACTTTGAGGCCGCCATGCAATACTGCCATATGAAGATTCCTTTCCTAGAGTATTTCAAAATGAAGGCTTATTTAATATTAGAGTCTCTTTGATGCTCGATGCTCCCATGTAATTACAAGCGGTGAGCCCCCTCTCCAAAGCGGGCACTGCGTGATATGTTTGTGTCTTTGTTTGTTTTATTATCAAGAAACAGGTTTTCCTCATCAACAAACGGTTAACTTTCATCAGCACAATGAGTATCAAAACAACATAAAAAACATTCTTCCTTCTTATCAGGAGTCAAGTGTGACAAAGTCGCGAATGCTCAATTTGCGATCGTGAATGCACTATAAGAGATCCTATTATTAAAACAGACAAGCATTACCCTAGCGGCTTCCTTCTTTCTGGTCTGTCAGCCAAAGTTAGAGACTTTGCTATGCTCATATAACTCACGCATAGTTTTATGCGAAAAAAAACAACAGCAACCCATATTTTGTATTGAATTGGTTTGGTTTGTTTTGAATTTCGCGCAAAACTACATGAGGGCTATCTGCGCTAGCCGTCCCTAATTTAGCAGTGTAAGACGAGAGGGAAGGCAGCTAGTCATCACCACCCACCGCCAATTCATGGGCTACTCTTTTACCAACGAATAGTGGGATTGACTGTAACATTATAACGCCCTAACGGTTGGGAGGGCGAGCATGTTTTTGCGTGACGCGGATGCGAACCCGCAACCCTCAGATTACGAGTCGCACGCCTTAACGCGCTTGGCCATGCCGGGTCTAAAAACATTATAAACAGTGATATATTATAGTGCCTGATGCAGTACCATGTATGATACGTAGGTTATGTTTTTATTTGTAAAAAAAAACAAACCTTATCACATGACAATTAATATGCTCACTGTGTATATAGCTATCATGACACCATATAGAAACTGATAAAAGACAGCATAAGAAATATTATATAGTTCAGTTTGCAAAGTTTATGACAGTCGATATAAGAGTGAATGTCTTCATGAAATACCAGTCTAAAATACTTTACTATCAATCAGAAAAAACAGCTGAAAAAATGTACATAAAATATAAAGTATAATTTCCAACATGAGTGAATAGTGCTTCTAAATTGTCTTCCGTCTGTCGTCCGAGTGGTGAATGTTCTTCCATAGTACTTTAATTTCATGAATCATGTTGCTCATTTTTGTTATGAATATTAACATTTATATTTAAATACACTTGCTGACTTCCCTATATTATACCTACGTTACCATAGTTACCAATGTTTGGCTCTATCATTAAGCGTTAACTAAGTTTGTTTTGGTGGGTTACCAAGATACCCGTTGCTTGTTTTGGTTACTACGCTCAACAAGGCTGTAATTTTTCAGAAATTGTCTGTATAATCTTCCTTTCTTTCTACTCTTTCTTTAGTTGAGCTATAACTAATTTCAAGTGGTCAATAACAGCTTGAATATCCTGAAAAATTTGCAAAACAAAAGACGCGAGAGATAAACCAAAGGATTATATTCTACTGTCTCAAATTGTACTGTCTTGTTACCGTAATCGAATTTTAATATTTTCGACTGGTAAATATAAAGCATCTTCCAAACTGTAACAATTCACAAGATGTAGGCCTGGCATGGCCGAGCGCGTAAGGCGTGTGACTCGTAATCCGAGGGTCGCGGGTTCGCGCCCGCGTCGCGCTAAACATGCTCGCCCTCCCAGCCGTGGGGGTGTATAATGTGACGGTCAATCCCACTATTCGTTGGTAAAAGAGTAGCCCAAGAGATGGCGGTGGGTGGTGATGACTAGCTGCCTTCCCTCTAGTTTTACACTGCTAAATTAGGGACGGCTAGCACAGATAGCCCTCGAGTAGCTTTGTGCGAAATTCCAAAACAAACAAACAAACACAAGATGTACCATTCGAGTAAAAATAATGCATTTAATTTCCGAAAAGTGGCTATATAGAAAGAAGTTTTAAAAAAGCTGTTTTCTTTGTTTATTGATACTATTTTAAATAACTCGTTGAGGGTGTGGAAACTGTATGAAGTACTATTTTTAATAATATTTCTCCTCCATCTTTCTTCAAGGTAATAATTGGCACATTAAATACTCGTACCTCGAAATTCAAGCCCAACAGCTAAAGTTATAGCTAGCCAATCGTGATTGATGGAATTCTGTCCGTGTGGTGATTTAATTCATGATGACGAGAAACCCACTTTAAGTAAAAATGTATTCTAAAGATGACTGATATGGGTATTAAAACTTTATTAAAACAAAGAGAGTTTTGTTAACCTGAAGATGACCTAAGCAGGTTGAAACGTTATTCTGTTGATTATCTTAATTAAAATTTTAGTATCCATACCAGCCGTCTTAGAATACAGAAGTTTGTCTGTTTGAAGTTAAACGCAAAGCTACAGATTTGATGAAAACCAAACGTCCTTAAAAAGATTAGAAATGTATTTTGTTTCAGAGTGGCTCTATATCACTTCTCGGGCAAAAATCCAAAACACAGAATCTTCAGTGTACATTGACAGGCAGTTTCCAATTACCATACAAAAACTTACGGTAATCGAACCAGGCACCTTTGGATGATAGATGCTAACACACACACATATAATATTTATAACAAAGTTTAAATTATTATATAAAAACTCATTTTATCGCCTGAACAATATTTTTTATACATTTATACTATGGAACCACAGTTCCGCTATTGGAATGACTGTCAAATTTTACTTATGATCAGATGACAATAAGCCAAGTATTAGTAGTAATAATTACTTACTAGGTGCTTTGCCTCTAATATATTTCAAAATTACGAACTGCTAAGCGCAGAGAGGTCCTCCGTTAGGTCCAAGCTAAGTTTATGTATTTATAACACAGATATCTGTGATTTAGTTTCTTGCAGTGGATAATCTGTTGTGTATCTTTAGGTTGAAATAACAACAATAAGCGCTGGTAGCTTTGTGTGAAAGTTTGAAACAAATTATTTACGTCATGATTGAAAAAAACAGTTTTCATTCTTACGTCTACAGATGTTTCTAGATTATTTGCTTTACATGAATATTACTTTTGCATTTTGCTTTACGTACTGAAACACTCAAGTAGTCGCCAGAAAGTGCTTAATTACCATATGATGGTCGTTTACTCGTCAAATATTTTTACGTCGACAACAAATTATAACACGTGGAATCGTGAAGCGGTCGGGTAAGCCTTCAATACGCATGTGCAAGTTATTGATTATTACATTCTAAGGTCGAAATGTTTGAAAATACAGTTCAAAATTTCGAGATAAAATATTTTCGTGAAAAAGTATCGCAGATATTCCAAATGTCCATGGTTCTTACTAAATTCAAAAATTAACTTAAAAATTATAATATAAACAAATACCAATATCTCAGCTTAATCATTTATTATAAACTTGTTTGGATACAATAGGTCCTCACCCTCATCGTGATAAACAATATAGTTTGTGACAGATTTTGAACTATGCATCTGTTTCTATCAATCATTGTCTCACTTACACTGGATCATTACTGGGATCAGGGAGGGTCAGGATTCACCTTTTCTGCTCGCCAGCACAGATGTTTTGTTTTACGATTTAAATGGTGAACAAACGCATAAGTGAGGTAATTGATATCAGTTTAAAGTCACTGAGTATATTGTATTATACCCAATTCAGAGCTTCATACTTAAACCCCTTGTAGTTTTGAGGTATCTTGACTGGGAATTTCGAAAACGTTATAGTGTTTTCAGACAAGAAAGCTTATTTATATATACGTGTGTGTATCATTATCTCATTACTCAACTCTTTGATTTATGTTTAATTGTTCTCTAATCAAGCAAGCTTTTAATTATCTGTAAAGTTGTTAATCTATTATCACCTTCATATGGATAGTTTTGAGGATCATTAGTGGGAGTCGAACATGGGACCTTAGGAATAGGAGGCGGACGTATCATGTACTGGACTGAATTGTTGCACAATAACATTCCTCCTAATAGACGCTGTGCCACTTATCGAATCCCTGTCATACCAAACATGCTTGACCTTTCAGCCGTAGGTGCGTTATTACGTTACGGTCAATCCCACTATTCGTTGGTAAAAGAGTAGCCTAAAAGTTGGCGGTGGATGGTTATGACTATCTGGTGTGACGGACATTCAAACCCGCGACCCTCAAAATACGAGACAAACGCTCTGACCACCCTGCCATATTGAATATTTTCACGTTCAAACAGCCTTAGCTTAGCTATAAACAGCGGATGGAGACATTCGCCTAACGCATTCTTTAGTTTGATAAAATATATTCCGGTATATGTGGTCGATTTTCGATGAACTTTGAAAAAAGTTCATCGTATGAAGCTTTATTTGGACCCAGAAACTAACGATCTCCAATCTTCATCCTTCCTCTAATTAATTGTAATGTAAGAATAAAATATAAGTTAATTGCATTTTCACTGAGTTTATAACTCTCACCGAATAATTTCTTTTTATAGAAATACGAACCCAAAGCTACAGGGCATCCACTGGGTAAACTCATTCTTGGTTAGCTAGTAACGATAAAATTGTGGCGATTGAATATCAGTCGTTATGAAAGTTAGTAACCTATACGAACAAGTAACTCAAATTACTAACTGCTTACTTTTTAATTATTCACTGATTATTAGTATTCAGTTTAGCTGCTAATCAAGAGAATTCTGAGAAGGATCAAGCTGTCATTCTGCTAGGATTTGATTCCAGTTTTTGTATGGTTTCAATAGAGGTTGTTGAAAATCCGGTGGCCACTATGCTAGGTTGGTTGAGTATGTGTCAGTTGGTTACATGTATAAAGATTGTTGATTTGGTTTTTTCTCGTGTAGTTTGTATCTCCTTATTTTGGTATTATTCGACTTTTCGCCAGTTGGGCTGATTCAGATGGATCAATATTATGGAACTTCTTGGGTATGTATTGTAAATTCCAAATATTTTCAGCCGTTTTTGTTTGTCCAGTGTATTGGAGTTATGCTTTATTGGATGTTTCTATTCTCTGTTAAAGATTTGGTGATTTGACAGGTACTAACTAGGATCGTACTCTGTTGTGAGCTCTACATGACTGTTTCGACAAACCTTTGAAATAAAGGAATATGGCTGTATTTGTCTATATATTTCTTGCTGCCTATTCTAGGAGTATATTTGTTCAAGTTAATTCTAAGCCAGAGAAATAGAGTATGGTATATGACCCAGAAAGAAAATCATTACCTGACTGTCACAACAGACACGTAGTAATGAGGACCTTTAGTGATCACGTCATTATAAAAATAATATATATTTTGTTTATTGCGACCCCAAAAAAATTCGTTGTTTTCCTTTAAGTGTGTAGTATCAAAATTCTTCGTAACTCAACATTCTTTTTAAGGCAGTAGAGTCCAAAGACAAATAAACCTTTTCAACGATCTGTTTTATACTGACGTAACAATCTTCCGTTTCAGTTGATCGATCCAAAGGTTCCATGTCTTTGCGTTCACGTGACCAGATACGTTTATAAACTCTAGAGGTCGGTTCAAACCTTGTCGCTGCTACGAAGTCGTATGCGCCATTCAAAGAAAATCTTACAAAATTCCCCCTTTTTCTTCTCTTCTGTTTACTCTCAGAAGAATCAGCAAATTGTAAAGAAAATTATTATCATTCGTACGGTGATAGATAAATTAGTAGCTCATACTAACAAGACGAACTGGTCTCTTTAAGAGCGTTTTATTTCTGTACATTAGACGCATGGTGTCTAAGAACAAATGAGTTTCACTTGAAATTCCCAGAGCTAGCTCCATTGAAAAATTGTTAATTTAAGCGCTTGTGAATCTCAGCTAAGGTGCACAAACCTCGTCGGGTTGTGTCATTACTTTAGTATTCCAACCTTTTCAGTGAATCTCAGCTAAGGTGCACAAACCTCGTCGTGTCGTGTCATTACTTTAGTATTCCAACCTTTCCAGTGAATCTCAACTAAGGTACACAAGCCTCGTCGGGTCGGGTCATTACTTCAGTATTCCAACCTTTCCAGTAAATCTCAGTTACGATGGACAAACCTCGTCGGGTCGTGTTATTACTTCAGTATTCCAACCTTTCCAAATATTTTAGCACTGACAACGTCACTTTGTTGCGTAGAGATGTTTTATCTGTCGATTCATTAAGAGTAAAGGTTTTAAAAGCTGTGTTGTATAAAACCTCACTATTTTCTAAGTTCTTAAATAAATAATTGTATGACTAGAAATCGTCTTGTGGCATTACGTAATCCTATTTTTATTGTTAAAACATTAGTAACACAGTCAACCTTCACCCAAACTGACATACATAAAACATTACTGGCAATGTTACCTTTACCAAACATAACACAAAATAATAGCACAATTCACCCTTACCAAAATTTGCGTAAAACAACACAAGTACAGTCTATCGTTATCCAAATTGACATGAAACAACACTAACACAGTCCATCACGACCCAAACTTGCATAAAACAATACTAAAACAGTCCACCATTACCCAATATTACATAAAACAATACTGGACCAGTCTACCATTACCCAAAGTTACATAAAACAATACTAGACCAGTCTACCATCACCCAAAGTTACATAAAACAACACTAGACCAGTCCACCATTACCCAAAATTACATAAAACAATACTGGACCAGTTTACCATTACCCAAAGTTACATATAACAATACTTGACCAGTCCATCATTACCCAAAGTTACATAAAACAATAGTAGACCAGTCCACCATTACCAAAAATTACATAAAACAATACTGGACCAGTCCACCATTACCCAAAGTTACATAAAACAATACTAGACCAGTCTACCATTACCATATGAAATAATATATTTAATCCCATGTAAAACATTATTCTTGTTTGTTTGTTTTGTTTATTTTTGGAATTTCGCACAAAGCAACTCGAGGGCTATCTGTGCTAGCCGTCCCTAATTTAGCAGTGTAAGACTAGAGGGAAAGCAGCTAGTCATCACCACCCACCTGCAACTCTTGTGCTACTCTTTTACCAACGTCACATTATAACGCCCCCATAGCCTACTAGTTAGAGCACTCGACTTAAATATGAGGGTCAGAAATTCGTATCTCAAATCTAACATATTCGCCTTTTCAGTCATGTGAGCGTTATAAAGTTACGGTGAATCTCGCTATTCGCAGGTAGAAAAAGAAGCCCAAGAGTTGGAGGTAGGCAATGGCGACTAGCTACCTTCCCTCTAGTCTTTCATTGCTAAATTAGGGATGGTGTTATTTTTTAGAATACCATGAGTTATAAGTAATTTAAGTGTGTATGTGTTTTTCTTATAGCAAAGCCACATCGGGCTATCTGCTCAGCCCACCGAGGGGAATCGAGCCCCTGATTTTAACGTTGTAAATCCGGAGACATACTGCTGTACTAGCGGGGTTTTTTCCTATTATTCACTCAGGTCTGATTTAAGAATACATTTTTTTGGAATATTTCAGGTTTTTTATGTGATTTGTTGATAATTCTAATGTTAGTCCCACTTTGAAAAAATTCTCAGTTAAAATGTCTTTTAAACTCAACGACTTTGAAACTTATATTGTCGAAAAATTATTCAAGTTTCGCTTTTTGTTTTGTTTGTTTTGAATTTCGCATCAAGCAACTCGAGGGATATCTGCGCTAGCCGTCCCTAATTTAACAGTGTAAGACTAGAGGGAAGACAGCTAGTCATCACCACCCACCGCCAGATCTTAAGCTACTCTTTTACCAACGTCACATTATAACGCCCCCATGGCTGAAAGGGCGAGCATGTGTGGTGCGACCGGGATTCGAACCCGCGGATTACGAGTCGAACGCCTTAACACACTTGGCCATATCGGCCCCTTTAGTTTCTCCTTCCATAGTATGTGTTACAGTTTTGTTTGAATGGTCTTCGATATCGAGATTTCTTTTAAAGTTGTAATAGAGTTTCTTGACTGATAAAAACGATAGAATACTATCTATGTAGTTCAAAAAACCGGTAAATAATCCAGGGTATCGAGTTCAGGTAAATCTAGGGTGATATTTAATTATTTTAATTTAGTTATTCTGAAATACGAGGTGTGATCAAAACGTTTTCACACTTCACTATATTCTAAAGAATAATGTTCATACATTGGTATTATATGGTATCCTATTCAAAGTAACCTCTCCCAAGTAATACACACTTGTTACAACATTCATGTCATTTTCGAAAACAGTGCTAGAAGTCTTTAACTGTTATGTGACAAAGTTCTGCTTTCACATTATTATGGATAGTTGGAATGTCATCAATAATTTTCCTTTCAACTTAATTTTGATTTTTGGGAACAGAAAAAATCACATGGGGCAAAATCAGGATAATAAGGGAGATAATACAAGCACAGAAATGAACATGCACAGCAATATGTGAAGGCACATTGTCATGATGAAGAAACCTGTGATCGTTCACCCACAGCTCTTTGTGGTTTCTTCTATCTTTCTCCTTCAAGCAAATTAAGACCTCTTTATAAAAGGCCTGGTTAGCTCTCTTTCATCTTAGCAATCGTTTCACCAGTGGACAATGTCGACGGTTGCCCAAAACGTGGGTCATCTTTGATCGATTCCCGGCCATCTTGGAAGCATTTTATCCACTGATAAATGATCATCTTACGTAAACAGTCATCACCAAAGGCAGATGTTAACATTTTGAGGATTTCTTTTCTTCGTTTAACATTTTTCACACAAAACTTGATGCAAACACGTTGTTACTTTCTATATATTTTTATTACGACAGGGACAAGAGATACAACTGCCTTTGAACACGTTTTTCTCAACACTGGTGTAAAGTCTGAAGAAATGGCCTGTTAGTGGAGAAGACACAATTTGCACTTTGTACACACCTCAGTGAAACTCACTGCCTCTGTACTGGTACCTATAACAGAAGAAGTCTTAGAACTTTTTGATCAGACCTCGAATATAATTCAAGTAAACAAACAATATTGAAGAGACGACAGAAGCAAAGATAAAATAATTACATGTAGTAATGCTTACTTATATGTGTAGTAGAATTAACCTGCTGATAACTCGCATAAAGAATGGTATATAAAGACTGTCACTTTAACTTTGAATACGGTTTTCACCAGTTATAAAGAATGTTGTGAAAAACCAAAACGTTTTAAAATGAATCCTGTTTTATTGCAAGTGTAAGTTCTAGTCAAAGCAAAAATTAGATATTGAGAAAAAGTGGACTTCTTGTCGTTAAAAGCCATTTTATCTATAAGGTACGATAAAACAGACACCTCAAGATAAGGTAACATGGGGCCCCGGCATGGCTAGGTTGGGTTAAGGCATTCGAGTCATAATATGAGGGTTGCAGGTTAAAATCCCGGTCGCACCAAACATGCTCGCGCTGTCAGCCGTGAGGACATTATAATGTAACGGTAATCCCAATATTTGTCGGTAAAAGAGTAGCCCAATAGTTGGCGGTGAGTGATGATGACTAGCTGCTTTCTCTCTTATCTTACACTGCTAAATTAGGGACGAATAGCGCAGATAGCCCTGGTGTAGCTTTGCGCGAAATTCAAAAATGAACAAACAAGGTAAAATGGCCTTTATGCAGTTCATAACAATTCCGCTTCAAAGTAAATTCTGCATTTGGCAACTGCGTCTAAATCACTTAATTTCTAATTTAAATGCTCACAGCAGGGATCAGAAAATCCATGCACATACAAGCGTAACTGGCAATGGACATATGAAACCATATTGAAGAAGTAATTTGAAAGTTAGCCTCTTGAGTGTTTTTGAAATACACCTGGTATATTTTGTTGGTTTGTATTCCTGACATATTTGTAAAACTCTGCGCTTAGCAACACTAAGCTCCTCGGCAACTCCTATATTAGTTTTTTTCATGCGTTTGAAATAACTAGCAAATAAAAAACCACATCCAGAAATCTGTATGAACATTAAGAGCGTTATGATTTAGCCGCAGAAACTCAATGCTCATCATGTTAATCATATCAAGATAGACTAGACCATGTACCATCCCAGTGCTTATCAATAATGTTTCATAGAAACGGGAATTTATGTAAAATTACTTGTAAATTATTAGAAACCTTATTAGGAAAGTAATTTTAAGTGATAACAGACAAAATGCTTACGTAAATGTCTAGACTGTTCTCAATGATAAATCACTAATAATATTTATATGCACGTAATTGTAATAGTTTGTTTTTTGGAAATTCGCACAAAGCTACTCGAGGGCTATCTGTGCTAGCCGTCCCTAATTTAGCAGTGTAAGACTAGAGGGAAGGCAGCTAGTCGTAACCACCCACCGCCAACTATTGGGCTACTCTTTTACCAAGGAACAGTGGAATTGACCGTAACATTATACACCCCCACGGCATGTTTAGCGCGACGCGGGTGCGAACCCGCGACCCTCGGATTACGAGTCGCACGCCTTACGCGCTTGGCCATGCCAGGCCACAATCGTAATAGAACCTTCGAGTTATTTCCAAGTCAAATAAATCAGTATTTTTTCTTTTTAAAAAAGTAAACCATTCTCCATTAGAAATGTGTTTACATTACCAAAATCGTTTTATTAGATTGTTGATGTTTCAGCACAATGGGCCTGGCATGGCCAAGCGCGTAAGGCGTGCGACTCGTAATCCGAGGGTCGCGCTAAACATGCTCGCCCTCCCAGCCGTGGGGGCGTATAATGTGACGGTCAATCCCACCATTCATTGGTAAAAGAATAGCCCAAGAGTTGGCGGTTGGTGATGATGACTAGCTGCCTTCCCTCTAGTCTTACACTGCTAAATTAGGGACGGCTAGCACAGATAGCCCTCGAGTAGCTTTGTGCGAAATTCCAAAACAAACAAGTTTCAGTGCAAAGTTACACAACAAAGTATGTAATCTCTATCATCACGGATAATCGAACCGCGGATCTTAACATTATAAATTCTGTCATTACAATGTTCATATTCCTTTATTACTGCGCTAGGTTTGGCATGGGCAGGTGGTTACGACACTCAACTTCTAATCTGAGGGTCGCGCGTTCGAATCCCTGTCACAACTCATCCTCCCAGCCGTGGGGGTGTTATAATGTTACGGGCAATCCCACTACTCGTTGGTAAAAGAGTAGCTCAAGAGGTGGCGATGGGTGGTGATGATTAATTGCCTTCCCTCTCGTCTTAAACTGCTAAATTAGGGATGGCTAGCGCAGACAGCTCTTGTGTTGCCTTGCGCAAAATTCAAAACAAACCAATTTATCACTGCAATACCACAGTTAAATAAGGATCAGGATATAAGGTATCGCACTTCGTCATTGACTTTGTGTACAAGAAAATAACATCTCGAAATTATTTTTTAACAAGATTGAGTATATATACATTATTATCTGGATAATTAGTAGGAATATTTAACTTTATCTTGTTTCAAACATTTCGCATAAAATTGCATAAGAAATATCTGCTGATAACCACCCCCATGTTTGAGCTCATGGGAGGAAGCTAATCAACAGCACTAGCCGCCAATTATTGGGCTATTCTCGTCTGAAGAAGTAGTGTGATTTGGTCATCACTCTTACAACGCATGTACACCACCAACGTGCGGAGCACGTTTTCGCGGCGAAGGACTATTTGTTACAAGCCTCATACGCTAATCAATAGGTCTAAAGTTATCAGGATATCCCTTAATTTGATGCATTGTCATTTTCATTCATAAATAAAACTAATCCTCCAAATATACACATGATGGCGCTTCGTTAAACAGAACCACGTTATTAAGCCAAATATATTACAGCTAGAAATACTTTTTGCTTTAAACGCATAAGAACATTTGAAACAAAAATTGTTTTGCTGTATTATTTTATAAAATAATAAATATCTGTATCGGTTATCTGGTAAAACAAGTTGTCATATTTTTCACATTTCTTCTAATGACCCTTGTTGATAATCTGTTTATGGAATGAGTAATATCAGTACGCCTTTAAACTTTCATCATTAGAGTTGATGTAACAGAAAAGAAGTATTGAAACACTAGCTGTTAATTTACAGAAATCTATGCGAAGTGAGATTCCACTCACTGTCTCAAAACTTTATGGCAAAACGGATCACAATTCGCGTTCAATCTTTTCATTTTTTCTTATTCAATTACTGAACATTAACTAAAGATTTCCAGAAATAAAGTGGTTTTGGATTTCTGTCTGAATATTTTAGCAACGCATATACGCCACCAACGTAAGCATCGAAGTACTTTCACGTTACTTTCATATTAGTATTGTTGTTTCAAAAACACTTTTCAAGATTTTTAAAAATGCATAGAATATCATACGTTATATATCTATTTTATATTATATCTGGTGGCAAGTGAATTTTAATTACATCTTTTGAAAACATTTTTGTGATATTATAGCATGAAGATGTGTTTTAATACTACCCAAGCAGTTTTATATAAATATGTCAAAATGGAGAACACCAAATCTTGTCAACAGGGTTCTTCCTTCGCTCCAAGATCGATTAACAAATACGAGTATAACACCTGGACTAGAACACCCAGCCTTCAAACAGCGTGTGATAGGTTACATAGTAGCCACATGATTCTTATCATATTAGAAGGAGTGAGACGTTAGCGAAAATCGACAAAATAAATATTTTAAAAAATTGAAGTTAATAAATCTTACTCGTTATAGACTTGCAACTAGACATAGATTTTTGTATCCTTCTGTGGGTCAATCGTAAATATAAAGGCGCTAAAATCTTGGGATTGATCCTCGTGGCAAACTGGACACATCTAGCCTATTGTGCAGCTTTGGATTAAAAACAGTATGTGGTGTTCTTAACTGAGAAATAAAACTAATCCTTAAAATATACACACAATGATGTTTCATAAAAGAGAACCAAATTATTAAGCCTAATATATTAGAGTTTGTTTTAGTTCAAAGTAACATCAAAGAAAATACACAAAGTTTAAAGTGGCATGAAATAAACTATTAGAATTTAAAGTAACATCAAATAAAGTCTGTTAATATTTTTGTTGACAGATATGTAGTGACCAATGTAGGCAAGAAAAGGCGTGAAGGGTTAACGCTAAATAAATGGCAACGTAACTGATTTAACTTTTAGATCAAAATAACTCTAAAGGCATTAATATGACATACTATATGAACACTCTAAACAAATCAAAACAAACAGATAAAAGAATGTTTACATAAGTCACACTTAAACAACATCTCATTGTAACAACTCTACCCACAAGACCATAAAGGCTGTAACCTTACATGAACAATTTGGTGGTCACCAAGTTTTAACAGACCGATTGGAAGACAGAAATCTAGAATGACAGCAAATAGAACCAGTACCAAGTTTGCAGTTAATCAATGACAGACTTTTCGTTTCAGTTTAAAGTAACATTAAGAAAGTATACAACATTCAGCAGTATATACAGTTTAATATTATAAGAAAGTACAGAGTATAAATGCACCACGAGATTTCTTAAAACACGTTTGAACCCACGAAGTTTGATGTTGTTTCTTTCGGCTATCCGTGCTTTGTCGACCAAGGGAATCGAGCCCCAGATCTTATCATTAAAAACTCTGTAACCTACCTCTGCAGAACAAACTAAGATTTAAAAATATCAAAGATAAATTCTAGTATGGATGACTTTATATTCCTTGTCTACCACGATAACAATGGTTTAACAAGTTAAGAAAGCTTCAAGGTGATATGTTGTACTTTCTTCGCGTGGCCAGGCGGTTAGAGCGCTCGAGTCGCCATCTGCGGGTTCGAATCCACGTTCCACCAAGAATGCTCACCTTTTCAGCTGGGGAAATGCGCTATTATATCGGTCAATCGCACTTAGTAAAAGAGAGTGGGTAGAGATGACGAATTACCTTCCCTATATTCTGTTACTGGTAAATTAGGGATGGTTTTGTATAGCTTTGCGTGAAATTCAAAATAAAACAACCCTTTTTCGAGTGTTGGCCACTTGTAGTAGAGCTCAGTGTGAAGTAATACACACTATGTGCAGTAAGTAACTTGATGATTTCAAGCTCATCTTATACATAATAACATTTTACTCATTGTGCATAGGTTATTTAACAATGCTGCCAAAATATTCATTTTAAAAACATGAATATTTACAACACATATAAAAACCATTAATCACTGAAAAACAACAAAATATTAACACAAAAACGTGTCGTAAATAATGTATTACAATAAGAAGTTTCTGTTTTGTTTTCAATTTCGCGCAAGGCTACTTGAGAGCTATCTGCGTTAGCCGTCCCTAATTTACCAGTGTAAGACTAGAGGGAAAGTAGACAGTCATCACCACCAACCGCCAACTCTTGAACTACTGTTTTACCAACGAATAGTGAAGAGTAGCCCAAGAGTTGGGGGTGGATGGTGCTGACTAGCTGCCTTCCCTCTAATCTTATACTGCTAAATGAGGGACGGTTAACGCAGATAGCCCTCGAGTAGCTTTGCGCGAAATTCAAAACAAACAAAGAAATTTATTAAATAAATATTCTGTACGGCGCAATCATCGATGAGTTTTTTGGGTTTTTTGCAGCGAGAGTATGGAAGAGGACCATGTATCTTTTTTGTTGAAGCGTCTTCATAAAGACAATATGATTACCATATACACGTATGTGTGTGTATTTCAAAGTGGTGAGGTGAAGGTCTTAATAAGTAAATCGAAATTTCTACTTCTAAACTAAAATACAATCCACAAAATATCTTCTACCAAAACAATCTTCTTTGCCGACTGAATTTTGAAACCACTGCTGTGTTTTATTGATTTATGGCATTCATAACAACAGCAAAAACGAGTAGTTTTGGTTTGTTTTGAATTTCTCGCCAAGCTACACGAGGGCTATTTGCGCTAGCCGCCCCTAATTTAGCAGTGTAAGACTAGAGGAGAAGCAACTAGTCATCACCACCCACCGCCAACTCTTGGGCCACTTTTTTTTAACAACGAATAGTGGAATTGATCGTACCATTATAACGCCCCACGGCTGAAATGGCGAGCGTGTTTTGTGCAACGGGAATTTGAACCCACGACCCTCAGATTACAAGTCGAACGCTTTAACCCACCTGGTCATGCCAGGCCTTAATGTTACGATAAAAGAAATTTAAAATTGTTGAATTTGTTTAATTTAAGCACAAGTACGCGCAATACACTATTTGTTCTGTGCTTATCATTGGTATTGAAACCTAATTTTTAGTAACATGAGCTGAGAGACTTATCGCTAAGCAACTGGAGAGCGTACACCAATGTAAGAAAGTACTTCACACTACTATAATGAAAATGAAAACTGAAATGCAATAATAAAAATTTTGAATGAAGTGAATCTTTATTATAAAACACAAATCACTTCATCTGGTTTTTTAAAGACAGATTTGATTCTGAAACATTCAGGTGAGCGTATTGGCCCCATGGTAGAGCACAGTTTTTAAGAGTTCAAATCAGCACGATATCACATTATTCTCCATCAGTGATGTCGAGAAAACCCACTTCTAAAGAAATATATATGCAAAAACGGCTAGTTTGGGTTGAGAAAATATTTTACGTAGAAGAGCGAACAACGTTTCGACCTTCTTAGGTCATCGTCAGGTTCACTGAAAGAGGTCGAAACTTGTTCGCTCTTCTACGTAAAATATTTTCTCAACCCAAACGAGCCGTTTTTGCATACACATTATTTTCCATGTATTTATGCTGTGGATAAGCTTAAAAAGTGACAGTCAATCCGTTAACATGAACGATGCGCGGTGGGATGCTTTAAACTTGCTACTTCCCTCAGGTCAAGAGTCCAAATTAAAAAGCATTGAAAGCTTCGTCATTAAAGTAAACTCACACTCCGTGTATTTTAGAACACATAAGTAGAGTGTTTCTGTGTTCAGAAATTTTAACTTTTAGATACGATCCATTTCTTTGTGCATAACCTTAAATGCGCCACACTTTAAAGATAAGATTATGAAAGTGAATAATTTATGAGGACGTGTAACTCACCTGAAGTGCACATATATATATACAGTAGAGAAAGCTTATGTGGGTATTTAAAACTTTCATTTAAAAACGCAAAACATTTAGCAATGTTTCGAATTCCTTAGTTCATAATGTTTCTTGGTTTGTAAGTTTAAAAAAGTTTGTAATACATGTAGGTAATAAAAGCTTTTATTTAACAACACAAAACAGTTAATAATGTTTCAAACTGATTAGGTCATCATGTTTCTTGGTTTGTATTTTTAAATAAACATTCCTAATACCAATATCAGCTTTCTCCATCACATGTATTTATGAAAGTGCACAGTTGATCGTGTAGTCTTAAGCACTTCGAAATATCTTAAAAACTTAAAACATGTAGTTTGTAGTGTTGTTACGTTTAGTGTATGTATGTATGTATATTTTTATTACAATAAAGCCACATCGAGCTACCTGGTCAGCCCACTAAGGGGAATCGAACCCCTCATGTTAGCGTTATAAATCAGGAGACATACCGCTGTACTAGCGTTTACACTTGCTGTTTCCTCGAAAGTGTGTAATATGAGTAATTCATTCGGTAAGTTCGTCTATTTTTCCCTTCGAACACATGCAATAGGATAGCGGAGAAATATAACAAGTGAATTATATTTAAGATAGCATGAACTTCGATATAAACTTGAAACGCGTATTATCATTCTTGCACTAATACTTCCGTACAAAGTGTGTATTGTTTTCTAATAGAAAGATATATTAATTACATGTTTTACATGTTCCATGAAATCATATCAATACTTATAATTAACAAAACTAATTTGTCGTCAAAAACAATAGTTATACAAAATTCCTCTCCATCTGATTTAATTGACAGAGGTTGTGAAGGAAGCTATATCTGTAATACTATATTTTAGGGAAGCATTCTGTTAATAGACTCGTTCAGTTAATCTTTGTCTTTGTTTGTAGAACAGGCATTGGTGTTCACTTGATTTCTACCAATCAATAAACGACTAAGAAAATCTTGATATGTTGAAACGGTTCAGCTGCTCTAAACTTCGTTCTTCTTAACGATTAAAGTACATGTGACGTCAAGAAAACTTTAGAGTGATGATAATCCAAATAATGGAACATTTATTTCCACAGTTAAGTTCGAGTTGAAATGCTAGAGTAAAATGACAATAAATAACGTGGAAGTCGAAACTCTGTGTATATATAGAGATGGATGAATGATTGAGTGAAAGAGGTATGGTGGTAAAAAATAAAAATCTGAAGTCGTCACACAAAGTAAACGCGAAAACAGCATTTTTTATAGCTTAGTCACCCACTTCTTAAAACTGTTTCTAAATCACTAAAATTTATTGTTGGGTTTATTTTGAATTTCGCGCAAAGCTACTCGAGGGCTGTCTGCGCTATCCGTCCCTAATTTAGTAGAGAAAGACTACAGGGAAGGCAGCTAGTCATCACCACCCCCGCCAACTCTTGGGCTACTCTTTACCAACAAATAGTAGGATTGACCGTAACATTATAAAGTCCCTACGGCTAAGAGGGCGAGCATGTTTGATGTGACGGAAACTGGAATCCTCGAATTTCGAGTCGAGCGCCTTAACCTTCAGGCCATGTCGGGCCCTAAAGTTTATGACAGTCAACCATTTTCATTGCAAAACATATTTTAATCAATTCAAGGAAGTTTATTCATTTCCTAAATATCTTACCTTTGTACTAACTAATATCTTTATATTAACGCCTGTTTGGTGAATTTTGCCTTTTCTTTTTAAGCGAGTAATCATACAGGTGGTCGCTAGAAAAGCGGAAAATTTGTCAAACAGCTATTTATTTTTCCAATTTTTTTGAAGGCATATGTTATAGTACACTCATAGATGCTCAAAATTATTAAAATCGTGCATTTTATTCATGATGTAAAGAAATCAAAATAGAAATGAGTTAAGCACGCATTTTATTCATGATCTCATCTGACCCTCAAATTTTCCGCTTTTCTAGCGACCACCCTGTAGTATGAAATACTTGTTAAATTAAAAGGCTATAAACTCAAGTTATATTTACAATTTTCAATTTCGAAATTGACTATTATGAAATAAAACCTTGTAGAGGTTACTTTAAATATTAACTATTTGTTATATTACAATAAATAAATTTACTGTGCTTTTGAATTTTATCTTATCCCTAAGTTACTGCAGCTAAAAATAATATTAATATCATTATGCATAAGTTTTGTTTAGAACTTGATAGGGCCCCCCAGTGGCTCAGCGGTATGTCTGCGGACTTACACGCTAAAATCCGGGTTTCGATACCCGTGGTGAACAGAGCACAGATAGCTCATTGTGTAGCTTTGTGCTTAATTCAAAACAACAACAAGAACTTGATAGCAGACGATAACGTCTTAAATAGAGGCAGCCTGGTCTTGAAACGAGTAAGTAGCATTTAAAATTCCGGATGTCATTGTATAAAACATTATTTGTCAGTGATACCAGTTATGATAACAAACACCAAATGTGTCTCAATGTACAATTGTGTATAGCAAAAGGACTTCACTGAATAAAATCTCGTAAAGTTCAAAAGATTCAATCGAAATATTTTCTCGCTGATGTAGATATCGCAGTGTACTGTAGGTGTTCAAACAATCGACGTCGTTATTGTTACAAATTTACCTTTAAAAATACATTCCTGTCTGCAAGATTTTTAGGTGCGTATATTTCTGAATCAAAATAGCCATAGAATAAAAAACGCACAAAATAACGTTGATTACTAATACATGTTAGAGGTTCAGTTGATGTATTTCTTTTAATCTTAGAATGTTGAATGCAGACTTGACTACCTTACCATTATTAAAGGTCAAACACGTGTTCGTTAACTGACGATAGATTTGTGGTCTGTGTAATCGTTTATAGGTCGGGCGTGACTTGATTATTATGCCGAGATGCGAACATGAAGGTCCTAGATTCGATCCCAATATGCCACTGAACAGTGTATACACTTTTATCTGTGATGGCATTATAATTATGTTATTCAGTCCATCATTTTGATTAAAAAGAGTCATATATGAGGTGGTGTCTACAATTATAAATTCAGGATAATTGCGCCAGAAACTCATAATTTTTAATCTAGCTTTACCATAAAAATGCGCCCCATAATTTTTAGAGTCGTGTGTTTATTTATTATTGAAAATACGTTTAAATATTGTTTCGTCATGGTGAGTTACTCTAAAATTGGTTAGGATTGGCAATTCCTTTTAAAACTTCGTTGTACTCCATTTTCATCATGTTTGAAACTCCGTTCAAACATGATCTGTAATTTCCTTATCTTTAAAAATGGCAGGACAGACTAATTATAATATAAAAGTTACATTAACATTCGAGAGGTTTATGAACACATTTCCTCTGTTGATTCAGCGATAACATTAAGAGCTTATAACACTAGAAATAAAGGCTTAATACAGCGAAGATAGCCCATCCCCGCCCAATCAAACATCCCCATGTGACCGTTATGACGTCATGGTAAATCCCACTATTCCTTGGTAAAATAGTAGCCAAAGAGTTGGTGGTGGGCGTTGTTGACTAGCTGCTTTCCCTCTAGTTTCTCATTGCTAAATTAGGGACGGCTAATGCAGATAGTCCTTGTGTAGCTTTAAGAGAAATTCGTAACAAACCAATTTATTTGATCAAACAAACCGTCATGCGTGATATCATGTTTGGAGTTTTTTTATATATTTGTCTCTTTATATGAATGTGAAAGAGAGCAACACAAATAAAGAACGTGTTTTGAAATTGTTTATTGGGTTTGATTAAATTCATTTCAATAAATAATTTCATTACGGATTCTGGGATGATTCCTCGGTTGAAAAGGTTGTCACACGAGTACAGGTTACGGTATCTGAAATTGTTTTCAGAGTTAAAAGAGATCTGGTTGAGGCTTTTAAGATTACTAAATGAATTAATAGCGCGGACGCATCATAATATTTTCGTATTTCATGGTGAGAATGGAAGGACTGTAGAACACAAATATAAATTTTGTTTGGGTTCGGGTCATCTTTAACTAAAGCAACTTATGTTTTCTAACAGGGTGGTTGGTCTTTGGATTGTGTTGCCTTCACGTGTGATGAATGCGGTCAATTTCAAAGTTTCAGGGAAAGCTTGATAAATATTTGAATGAAAAGTGTTGGCTTTGAGTATTTTAGTTTTATTCAAAAGTTTTGTTTGGTAGTTTCAGATGACCTACATGGACCAATAGGTCTCTTGTTCTCTTTAATATATATATATGTGTGTGTGTGTGAGAGAGAGAGAGAGAGGTGAACTTCTCTGTTTATCTAACACCTAGTCGACAAAACCAAATTAAAGGTGTTGGGTGGCCTTCAGAAAATATCACGAATTACATGTATTCCAATAAATGTTCAGTCTGTAAATCATAAAAAACACATACACACTTTACTAGATAACTCACCTCTCACTAGTGTTCGCCTTCGAAAATACAGATTTTAAGAGGCTGGTTGGACTGTGGTCTTGTGGCATAAAATAGTAGAAGTGTTCATGTTGAAAAACTTTAATTAGTAAAATCACAAGCACTTATGAATATAAGATTATGATTGGTCTAAAGCAGAGATACAAAAATTCTATTGGTCAATATTTCATCTTGATATTTTTACTCCTTTTGCTATTACAAGTGCTGCGCAGCTACAAGCTAATGTTACTACCACTACTACTACCTTTTCCTTCGTACATCAAACCACTTTCTGCAACCAATACGTCTATTGTTTGTCTGTGATTATGAGTACAACCTATCATAACAAAAACAATGATGGCTGGACTTTCCCTCCTCAACCACGTCTTTCATCGGAATTCGTGAAGACCGCTGATAAAATGGTCTTATTTCGCTGAGAAAATACTCCTTGTATTGTGCAACATTGCAACCAATGCTAAGTTTTGTGTTTTACTTTCTCATTTCTAGGAAAGTTAATACCAATTTCGGCACGTTGGTGATTAATACAGATCCCGGATATCACAAGGAGTTCAAAGTTTTATTTATAATTTAAAAATGAGGAAGGGAGAACACCGGAAGGCTTTATTTGGAAATCAACCAATCACAAATTTGTCCCTTACTTGTACACAAACATGACCAGGTGATTAGGGCGATCGACTTGCAATCTGAGTATACTGTTGACTAAGTGCTCTAACTTTAGTCTATCAGAAAAATCTGGAAATGCCTTTGCATAACTTTTCGTTAAGTTTTGCTGCGGCCTATTTTATTTACCCGGAGTTGACAAAAAAGCTTGTAACCCAGGTTCTCATATGACCACTTTTACTTCTTATATTGTTATATTGCTTTGTTTGTTTTTGTTTCTTTGAATTTCGCACAAAGCTACTCGAGAGCTATCTGTGCTAGCCTTTCCTAATTTAGCAGTGTAAGACTAGAGGGAAGGCAGCTAGTTATCACCACCCACCGCCAACTCTTGGGCTACTCTTTTATCAACGAACAGTGGGATTGACCGTCACATTATAACGCTCCCACGGCTGAAAGGGCGAGCATGTTTGGCGCGACAGGGATGTGAACTAGCGACCCTTGTTATATTTCAAGACCTTGCCTTGAAATAATATTAATAATAAGTATTCATGCATATGTTTCATCGAATAATTTTACAGCAATCATTTTATTTAGTTTAAAAAACAAAATGATATAAGCAATAAAAATTATCTTCAAAGCTCTTTTATTTCACATCCTACTGTTTGTCGTAAAGCAAACTGAAAACACGTTCAGGGTGTTTGTTTAGAATTGTAAATAAACGAAATACAATTCATATTTTAACGTAAATAGCTTTTTCCATGCTCAATGTCTACATATTTTTCGATCCTCACATTTCAAGTCCTTATGAAAACTAATTTCAAGTAGAGATCTCGCAGATTCAAAACACTGCCTTCACTGAAGACAAATATTATTTTACTATATACCTTGGGCCATTTACGATTAAATTAAGGTTTCTGGAGTCCTTATTTTATTTAAGTACAAACCGTACAGTGTAAACAATATTACTTGAATGTTGGGTAAACATATATAAAATACATATCACTTATTTGCATAATCCTCTATTCGTATGATGTTTGTATGTGGAAATTAAGATGTGCTTTTAGTATGCCATTTCCTTTTTCACAATCATGTTGTTTTTATCGATTTTGGTAATAGTCCCATGTTGTTTGTATTTATAGAGAAGTTTATATACAGAGTTTAGAATATGTATTCCTTTAGAATTTGGTGTTGGAATACAAAACATTGTCATGAGTTGGCACAAGACAAGAAAATTCAACAGGAAACGATCACG
Organism: Carcinoscorpius rotundicauda; assembly: GCA_011833715.1. Classification (NCBI taxonomy): domain Eukaryota; kingdom Metazoa; phylum Arthropoda; class Merostomata; order Xiphosura; family Limulidae; genus Carcinoscorpius; species Carcinoscorpius rotundicauda. Next base: position 56,159,849 of record CM022391.1, on the reverse strand, counting down.
GATACCAACGTTATGCTCTGCTTCATAATTAATAACTATATTAAAGTATAAAAAATAGTTTATGTAACTTAAAACTGATACTGACATACTGAATATGTGATAAATCTGTGATAATAATATTTAATTTTAAGTGCAGCAAATTAAGTGGATACTAGATAACAACGCGTTTTCTTATAGAATAAATGGTGTGTATGTGTGTGTGTTTTATAGCAAAGCCACATTGCGCTATCTGCTGAGTCCAAGAATTAATGGTGAAATATTACTATTTGAAAGTTCTTACTTACCAAATGTGCACGTGATAGGATTGTTCAGCAAGTTTTTAGCTTTAACCTAAATACTCACGATACCAACCAAAGAAAAGGAAATACATCATCACCAAATGTCAAATATATTTTTCGTGACTGAAAAACCCTTCCGAAATTTAGATATAAAATGTTATGGACACAAATAGTTGAAATTTACAAATTTTCAAGAAATAAAAAGTTGGCAAGTCGGGTAAGTGAGTTTATTAGCGAAGGAAAGAGCCTTCTCCTCACAGGTGTTTTTCAGCACAAAAATAGGCTTACGAAAGTGAATTGAAACTTGAACAATCGATAATAAAATTGTGGCGAAACGTTTCGGAACGCGTTCCGTCTCTTGAGCATTTAAACCTTTAGGGAGAATATGTGTTCTGTTATTTCATGGTGTTCCTACAAAGTAAGCTACACCTGATTCAAATGAAAACTCATGCACGTAGAATAGCTTGATAAATCTTTGACTTTAGTCTAATAATTTATATAATAAGGCGTGTGTGTGTTTTCTTATAAAAAAGCCACATCGGGCTATCTGCTGAGTCCACCGAGGGGAATCGGACCCGTGATTTTAGCGCTGTGAATCCGTAGACTTACCACTATACCAGCGAGCGACTATGTAATAAGGAACCACCCCCACTGACTTAGCGGTAACACTACTGACTTACGACGCTAAAAATCGAGTTTTCAGAGAAGACGCATAGTTCTGTTGCATAGATGTCAGGTTAACAACAATCTAGTCAATAGTAAAACATCTTTTATACATATTGAAAACTTTACACTTAATTTTTCTTTCTAGTTTAATCATATATGCGATAACCATGAGTCAGTCAACGACAGATGTTTCAGAAACATTCACAGTTAACGTACTTTAATGGTACAATCTTCTTAATGTATATCATCGTACGCTGACGTTACATTCAGATTCGAACCCGTGACTCCTCTACTTGCCAACAAGATACATAAAGTTTCTACTGCAACAATGAGAACTGGGACTTTAAACCCTTTTTTCTCTCAATCCGAACTTATTACCAGGGGTTTTACGAACGTTTAGTTTTCCACTACTTGCTTTTTAAAACATTAGATAAAATACCTTAATAAAGAAATAACTTTTTCTTTTGTTAAGTCCGAAGTTTCTCTGCGAAAGATTTAATTATAATTAATAATTAATTTAGGCTGCATTTACTTATTAAATAAATACATTTGTTAATTCCACGTTTATCCACGTCTTCCCCACTGGATATATATCCTTCCGAAATTAGCATTACTATATCTTTTTTGTTATTCTTGTTAAATTTCTTATGCATTGATATGTTCGCATTTCTCCAAGTTTCTTTAAGTCAGCTCAAGACATAGCAGTTCATATTTTTGGTAAACAGTTCTGTATTTAATGTATCGGAATATGGATACTATGGGTCCAGGACTCAAGATGAGGTGTAATAAAGCATACTACATTTTCAACTGTGGGTACAGAACAGAAGTAACAATCATTCCCACTGTACTATTGAGCGTAGCAGCTTCAGGCCTTTTTACTGGTGTGCATTTAATATTTAAGCGTATAATTATAGGAGTCTCTGAACTAGCTGTTTAGTCCTTTCTCTGCATAATGTGTCATTCAAACGTTTGTAAAAGTCTAGGATTAAAATATTAATACATAAATGTCTTATTTACATAGATTTTTTAATACTCATAACGTAAGTAAATTAGTATTTGTTTCACCCGGACTGTTCACTTCGTTACAATACCTTCTTTTTTTTTTTTTGCAAGTTTAAAGTTTGAGAACAGCCCGTGTATAATTCTACACATAAATGTCTAGGTCTGACATGGCCTGGTGTTTATAGCTCGCCTTTTCAGTTGTGTAGATGTTGTAATTCGACGATCATTCCCACTATTCGTTGGTATAAGAGTAGCCCAAGAGTTGGCGGTGGGTAATATTGAGTAGCTTCCTTACCTCTAGTATCTCACTACTAAATCAGAGATAGGTAGTGCAGATAACCCTCGAGTATTTTTGCGTGAAATTTAAAAATGACTAAAATTAATAATTAATCATGTACCACGTGATGTTAATATTTAATACAATTTGTAGAGGAGTTTCCATCATAGTTTAGGTAGCCATTTAAAATAAAAATGCATAGAAAAATATTACTTGTCCTAACTATAAGTGAGAATTAACAATATTGCGAATTTATTCGTTAAAAGAACGCACTTCTTATGCTTTTGCTGGTAAGTAAGAACATCGCTATATTCTGCACTCATCTAAACGGCCATATTAGTGTACAATACAAACGGTCCGTAAAGACGTCTTTGCTCCTATTAACCTAAACTAATGTGTTAGGAAAACGGAATACGATATGATTAAAATGTGTTGTGAGTTTCTTGATCTATATAGTTTTTATTTTATTTTATCAATATCACCGAGGTGGGTGGAGGAATAGCCCCACACACATGCAAAATGGATGACAACAATGTCTTAGTACAAAAGGACCTAGGGTTAATATATTTATGGAATAACATATAAAATTAAGATTTGTTTACTTGTTTAACATTGACACAGCTTAGCTCTTTGGCAATTAGTATTTAGAAATAATTTATACTATGCCCCCTGTTGACAACACTCGCCTTATACTCCATGAAACTGCATTTACGTTACTACCTTTTTATTTTATTTGAATTTCATATAAAACTGTTCAGCCTATGCTAGTCGTTACTACTTTTAAAGTTATAAACTAAAGTGGGAGCAGCTAATCTATACCACTCACCACCAACGAAAAGTGAGATTTATCGTCACATTATTGCATCCTCACAGCTGAAAAAATGATCACGTTAAGTGATGGGATTTAATCCCGCACGCTGCGAGTCGAGTGCTGTAACACTACTTGATGTTTCAATTACATTCATAAACTGGCAAACCCCTATTATAATTAATTACTTGTCGTATTAGGCCTATTATGCCATTCATACCGTAGCAATTTTTCTCGTAACATATGGCTTATAAAAATATTGTGTCGACCACTAATGTGTTTGTTGTATTTCGACTGGTGTTACAATCCTCGCAATGAGCAAAACTCGTCCCCATTAAAAAATATGGTAGACACAGTATAGCTGAAACACTATTCTAAAAAAACAAAATCTAAAGAGCGATCTAGTGAATGTAGCGTTAAAATATGATAGGCCTAATAATAATGTCTTATAAGTAGAATAATTGATTATAGCAATGTTTCATCAACTTGTAAAAGCGTTCACGCCATAACAAAACCAAGTAATACTACTATTTAGACGTTTTAATTTATCATTCAGATTTTATTCGAATAGTTTCTGCTCATTTCTTCCTGAACAATAGTCGCTCAATGGCCTGAAACTACTAAAAAAAACGTTGTACGTTAATGAATATTTCTTACGAAATAGTACATAGTTTTCCTTTAACCCTTAAACAACCGGGATAAAATGTAGGTAACCAGCATCAGTTGACATGATAAGGATTGCCGTTTAAGGGTTAACTATACGTAGTTATGGCGCATCGCTCGCGATCTGTATGTGGCGGGTTCAAATCCAGTCATCGAAAATGTTCCCCATTCATCCATAGGGCGTTATTATGTGATGGATAACCTCACTGTTTGTTAGTAAAAGAATAGCGCAAGAGTTGGCGGCGGGTGTTGTTGAATAGCTGCATTTCTTATAGTTTATTATTCCAAAATTTCGGACGTGTAATACAGATAAACCTCGATTCGTTGCACACAATTCGACAAAATATCCTTTAGCTATACGTTTTTAATTTTAACTTAACGAATCACACGTTTTCTATAGCTTATTATTATTATTAAATTACGGTTTTTAAACAGTAAAACGGTTTTTAAAAAAACTGGTGAAACACTAGAAGCCAATAGGCCAAAAAGTTATGATAAAAACCACGCAAGCTGTTCATTTGTTTTCAACTCATTCCTCCAAATTTGTCCTTTTTGAAATTAAAACCATAAGCGTGTAAAAATACTATCTAAAACACATTTTGTTTCCCATAAGTCTAGTACCGAGAACAAAATATGCGTTATGAGGAGGAAGACAGGTTGTGGAAAACAAAACCAAAATCAATAAAGAGCCATTCATTACTATTTGTTGTCACTGTACTTTAATTAATACCTCATACCACACTGCGTTAGTATGAGATATTCATACGAATGCAGGTTTTTGTTGTGTTTTTTGGATTGTTTAATATTAGTATTATTATCCTGGCATTAGAAAAAAAAACATTTGTGTCTGAATTGCTTATAAATCTGCATATGTGATCTATTTTCATGTTTGATTTGTACCCCTGACAGATTTTTTTAATATCAATCTCAAATCTGAAACTTGCAAGGAGCCATACGATCTAAATACTCTTTAAAAACTTCCTTAGCACCGCCCTGTACAAGTCACTGCCTAAGAGGTCTATCTTTGATCCAAATGACAAGTGCTAGAATTGAACGACAGGGCTTTTGTAAGAAACGTTGTTAAGCATTGGCACACGATTCTATTTGACACTTCTAAGAATTCCCAGTTGGTGTCTTGAAAAATCAGATTAGAAAATCATGATCGATATCATACTGAAACGCCGAAAATTCGCGCACCTACGAGTCCTAACTCTGAATATTTTTGAAGCAGTTCACAACGCCTCTGGCTCTTGTTTAATGACGTGTGAAACACAAAAATTGGTTTGTTTGTTTTCGAATTTTGTGTAAAACTACACAAGGGCTATCTGCGCTAGCCATCCCTAATTTAGCAGTGGAAGACTATAGGGAAAGCAGCTAGTCATCACCACCCACCACCAACTCTTGGGCTACTCTTTTACCAACGAATAGTGGGATTAAACGTACGTTATAATGCCCTCACGGCTGAAAGGGCGAACATGTTTGGTGCGACAAGAATTCAAATTCGCGACCCTCAGATTACGAGTCTGGTGGGTTAAGGCGTTCGACTCGTAATTTGAGGGTCGCGGGTTCCAATCCCCGTCGCACCAAACATGTCGCTTTTTAAACCGTGGGCGAGTTATAATGTTACGGTCAATCCCACTGGCCGAAACACAAAAGATACATCTGAAACGTTACTAGATATGCCTCTTATTTTGAATCTGAAACGGGCAAATTAAGAGGAAAGAGGTGGGGAGCATATGTATATTACACAATTTTACCATTAATTTTTGGCCTCTTGATTATGTTACATTGTTCAAATTATCTATTAATACCCCGATACATTTATTCCTAAATAGTCTTGCAACTTATAATCTTAGAAATAAATATATTCAGACTTCTGTTTGTAAAAACTGAATTTTGAATCAGTTGTATTTCTAAACGTTTATGTTTGTGTGAAATAAACATGTTGCCTATCGCAAGTATTTCTTTGTTTTCCATCAGATACATCAATTGAATGTGTAACATTTTCCTTACAGTTGCCCAAAATTTTCTTTGAGAAACTGTTATTTATTAGCAATTTATAGTTCTTCAATGTCATTCAGAACGAAGTGGAACTTATTAAAGTGAAGGAGAACAGCCGCGCGACTATTTCATAGATCAAACATTGCTCTAATGATGTTCTGTTGTTATGATTCTTTTGAAAGCAAATGTTCTCTTATTAAGGTGTAAAGTGTCTAGGCATGGTGGACTGAGAACGTTTATTGAAGTGTCACGTTTGATTGCATATATATTTGACTCGATACATGTATTTATATTGGAAATTAGAGCAGCAGTGTAACTAATAATCACAAATGGTAATAAGGTATCCGCAGGTTTATTTATTTGATATTTAATTCCTTAGTTTTCTAATGTGCTTAAAAACAATGTGTTATATCTAAGAATGTGTTTTCCTGTTTTTGTAAATTGATTATATATGTCTGTGTGAATATAAGTATTGTCAGTTCATACTTTTGGGCCCGCCATGGCCAGGTGAGTTAAGGCGTTCAACTCGTAATCTGAGGGTCGCAGGTTCCAATCACCCTCGCACCAAACATGGTTGCCCTTTTAATCATGGGGACGTTATAATGTTACGGTCAATCCCACTATTCGTTGATAAAAGAATAGCCCAAAAGTTGGCGGTGGGTGGTGATGACTAGCTGCCTTCCTTGTAATCTAGACTAGCGCAGATAGCCCTTGAGTATCTTTGTGCGAAGTTAAAAAACAAACAAACAATGTTTTGAATAAATTTCTATCACTTTATTAAACACCTACAAAGTGCCTTCGTTGTTTTCCTGTAAAACATTAGGAGTTCCAAACATAAAGCTCCAGAAACAATCCAGATGTACGTGGTTCATTTTGATGAATTTATTGTTTAAACCAGTATTGAAAAACAAATACCTGAATCTCCCTTGTTTGTGTTTTTCTGTAGAACATCTATTCTCTGAAGCATCACTTTTAAGCAGCGTCTTTTATAAAAGTGTCACCATAGAACCACCTGAAGTTAAATGTTGATATACTCTTCAAAAAAAGAAACGCAAAAGGCAAAATTTGAGGCATATTGTTAGCAAGTTTATTCTGGGTAATTCTGTATGACATGTGTGAAACTTTGCACATTCTCTGCTGAACATCCAAAGTCTGCAAAGTCAATAACGAGTATGCCCCCCGTGAGCATCATTAACTGCTTGGCATCTCCTGCCAATGGAAGCGATGAGATGACGAATCACGTCCTGTCGAATGGCTGTCCACTCAGCCTGCAAAGCTGCTGCAAGCTGAGGTAGAGTCTGCGGTTGAGGTTGTCGACGTCGCAGACGTCGGTCCAACTCGTCCCGAAGATGTTCGATGGGGTTTGAATCTGGTGAACTGGAGGGCCAGGGAAGAACGTTGATGTTGTGGTGTCTCAAGAAGACAGTGGTGAGTCGGGCGTTGTCATGTTGAAAAACGTCGTTGATGTTCACCATAATGGGATGCACATGGGGCCTAAGAATCTCAAGACGGTTGCGTACGGTCTGATCGGAAATCCTACGCAGCCCTGGTATGGTTGAGGCAGTAGACGTCGCAGTGGTGGTCCTATTCCGAAGGTGACGTAACCGGATGTAGCGATCATGTGCGGGCGTGGTCACGCGAGGTCTGCCAGATCGTGGACGGTCACGAGTTGATCGATGTTGTTGGTGACGATTCCATAGCTTTTTGATGGTGCTTGGGTAGACATTCTCAGCTGTTGCAACATCTAATCGAGATTCACCACCTTCCAAGTGACCAATGGCGTTGTTGCGTTGTGCTTCAGACAATCTTGGCGTAATTGTATTGCGTGTCGGTGGCTTAACACTGAGCTATGGAAACAGAGAACCTGTCACTTTTATAGGGATTTCGCACATGTTGCACTTGCAGAACATGCAGATCTTTCAAACAAATGTATTGGACACGAATGCGTTTTGGCGAAAATTCTGTTGTTTTCCTCCGTATTCAAAGTGCACAACTTTTATTGTCATTTTGGTCTGACAATCAGTGCCTTAACAAGTGTAACATCACATACTCTGAGCTTGTAACGGTATTACATATATTCCTCTTTAAAAGAAAAAATATCCCTTTTGCGTTTCTTTTTTTGAAGAGTATATATATGTCAGCACTACCACACACACAACAAAATAAACACGTATGTGGTTCAGTAAGAGATTGTTCTACGAATGTCACATATTTTTATTAGGTGGAATTCAGTTCCAAATTATAAAATAATGTGCTGTGCACTCTAAAGGAGATACATGTGATGAACTCTGCTCTGTAGTGTGCCAACAACTCTTATTCGTCCTCTGTGCTAGGATCTCTGAAATTCTATTGGTTACAAGAAGGAATGTATGCGTATAGTCATGTAACAACAGAAACCAACAAAATAAGAATCTTTCACGTAATTAGCTGTTTAAATTAATAAACTTTACACTGCCATTTTTCTTACTACTGACCAAGAATAACTTCAGTTCGTGAAAGTTACACTGCCATGTTTCTTACTACTGACCAAGAATAACTTCAGTTCGTGAAAGTTACACTGCCATGTTTCTTTCTACTGACAAAGGATAAGTCAAGTTCGTGAAAGTTACACTGCCTTGTTTCTTACTACTGACCAAGGATAAGTTAAGTTCGTGAAAGTTACACTGCCTTGTTTCTTACTACTTACCAAGAAAAATTTCACTTTATGAAAGTTACACTGCCAGGGTCTTTACTACTGACCGAATTGTTTTTGTTGTGAGATGTATGTATTGTAAGTTAGAATATTTGGTATTTCCAAAGACCACATCTTTTATAATATTAATAGTAATGTACGGGCCATTCATATCTGATCTCAGGTCTCGGCCTGTGAAAGATAAAAGTTCTCTTTAATATTCAAGTTCTATTCATCACTGACTCTTATTAAGATCTTAAGCCGGTTAAATTGGACTACTTCGTTGAAAAAAGAGTAGCCCAAGAAGTAGCGGTGGGAGGTGGTGACTAGCTGCCTTTCCTTAAACTTACACTATTAAATCAGAGTAGATAGCCCTCTTGTGGCTTTGCGCGAAATTCAAAGCAAGCCAAACTAATCAGTTGTCCTTGTGCACAAAACACAGCAACGTACAACTTTGTTCAAATAATTGTACAACATAAAAAGACACAGGAAACAACCAATTCTAATACCCTTCAGATATAAATATTTAATAGACACATACGAACAGTAGCAATATATCATAGTGTCTTAAGCACCTGTGTGTGTGTGTATCTGTAATGCCGTAGTTGTAGGTTTTGTATAAAATTCCTTTCAAACTCTGATTTTCTCTTTCCTTCACACACATAAACATGTTTTTGTTTTTATTATTATTAATGCTATTTTCTCTTTGACAAAAGAAATATACATATACAGTTACTCCCCATTTATGGACAGTTACCAAGCAAAAAATATAAGCTTGTAACTTTTAACGAAGAAAATAAGAGCAAACATCTAAAATGACTTTAAAACTTGAATGAGAATGTAATTCAGTGAACATTATTCTTATGCTAAGAGCACAATATTTCACGTGACCTGTTGTGACAATACAACGCTGGAGCTGTTTGATCGCGAGAACTGTTGGTAGCTAATAATTAGAGTAACGTTAAAAAGAAGCGTTTATTTTCTTCTTAATGAAATAACGGGACTTGTTTAGTGTTATAGCTTCCACAGTACAAACTGTTTTGGTCTGAAGTCTCGACCATTTCGAATCTCGCTATTGTAATCATACTGTACACAAACCGATTACACGGCCACCCGAACATTATTTCTGAAACAATGAAAACACAATTTGCGAGTTTGTGGAACTAGTGTACTTCACCAGTCGAACACTTTGTCAAAGTTGAACTAAAATAAAAATGTTGGATCTCACAGGAAACTAAATGCATAACCCCTGTCGCACCAAACATGCTTGGCCTTTAAGCCGTGAGGGCATTTTTATGTGATTGTCATCAGTGATGACGAGAAAATCCACTTGTAGAGAACTATATATGTAAAAAGGGGTTAAAATGGGTTTAGAAAATTTGTATGTAGAGGAGCGAACAACGTTTCGATCTTCTTTGGTCATCATCAAGTTCACAAAGAAAGAAAGGGGTAACTGACCGATAGTTGACCATGTGTTTGAAGAGGGTTGTGTAACTGAGTGTAGGAATTAAAGAAGCCTTACTTATACAACAAATCAAGCATAAAATAAACCAATACAAAGGAACACCTTTATACCTATATTAATAAATATAATCAAACATCTAAGCACACCCTCTATATTCCTACACTCTGTTACACAACCCCCTTCAAACATGTGGTCAGCCATCAGTCAGTTACCTCTTCTTTCTTTGTGAACTTGACGATGACCGAAGAAGATCGAATGTTGTTCGCTTTTTTACAAAAAAATGTTCTCAACCCAAACCAGCCGATTTTACATATATAATGTGATGGTAAATCCCACAATTCGATGGTAAAAAAGTAACCAAAGAGTTGGTGGTGGGTGATGATGACAAGCTGCCTTCCCTGTAGTCTTACACTACTAAATTAGGAACGGATAGGGCAGAAAGCCCTCGTGTAGCTTTTTGCAAAATTCAAAGCTAAGCCAAACCACTTTTGTGCATATATAACTAGGTTTGGTAGTTTTATATAAACTCTTTTCCTCAACTGATTCAGAAGAATTCGCAAATAACGAGAGGTTCAAACAGAATCTGCACTACTGAGTTATTCTGGGTTCTACTGGTTTTGACTGAACCGTGAAAAACAAAGATACTCGACTTAAAAAAACAGAGGAAAATTTTCCTTATTAAACACTTAAACTCTAACGAAATTTAAGCGTGTATGAAACGAAAGAGAACACATTTACAAGATCGTTAACTCTAAGCTCTCTTGACAACCAAACAAAACATTTGTGGAAAAGCAGTTCAGTTGACTTATTAAACTTTGGACGTAAACGTTATTTCTTAAACAGAGACCTTCATCTTCAGAGAAAGAGTTGACTGGTATAACATAGTATTGTATATAATATTCTATAGTGCCAACCCTCTCAAGACGCGTGCACTACGAATACGTCACTGTTCACCATTCCAATACAACAGTGAGGGATGAATTTTATAAGCAAAAACGGCTCGTTTGGGTTCAGAAAATATTTTAAATAGAAGAGCGAACAACGTTTCGACCTTCTTCGGTCATCGTCAGGTTCACAAAGAAATAGGTAACTGACCGGAAGCTGACCACATGTTTGGAAGGGGTTGTGTAACTGAGTGCCGCAATGTAGAGGGCGGGGTTAGATGTTTGAATATATAATTTTATCTATAATATACTAAGAAACCAGATAAACACAGCCATAAAACTATGCTCACCAGATAAAATTAACGATGAATTAGACAAAATAAAACAATACTTCATCAACATCAATAAGTTTCCTCCACAAACCGTAGAAAACATTATACGCACACACCTAGACAGAAAGCAAAATCAACCAACAAAAGTAAATATATTTCACGAATCAAAAAATCACGAAACCATATACTGCTGTATACCATATATTCCTGACATCAGCAAACAAATAACCAACATTTGGCAAAAACTAGTAACAAAATATAACATTCCAGTTAATACTAAATTTATTCAAAAACCAGGCACAAAACTAATGTCTATACTATGTAAGAACTACACTGACAAACACCACACCAACATTATTTATAAAATACAATGTGATAACTGCCACGACTTCTATATTGGAGAAACAAGTAGAAAAATGGAAACCAGATTCAAAGAACATAAAAAGTCACCTTCACACGTTTTCGAACACTCTAAGTCAAATGGACACAACATAACCATAGAAAACACTAAAATACTAAATAAAGAAACAATCATAAACAAACGCAAAATTAAAGAAGCCTTACTTATACAACAACTTAAACCCAAAATAAACCAATATAAAGGAACGCCATTATACCTATATTAATATTATAGATAAAATTATATATTCAAACATCTAACCCCGCCCTCTACATTGCGACACTCAGTTACACAACCCCTTCCAAACATGTGGTCAGCTTCCGGTCAGTTACCTCTTTCTTTGTGAACCTGACGATGACCGAAGAAGGTCGAAACGTTGTTCGCTCTTCTATTTAAAATATTTTCTGAACCCAAACGAGCCGTTTTTGCATATAAAATTCTCAACAAGTGGGTTTCTCGACATCACTGAGTGAGGGATGATATATCATCAAACTATTACCAAACCTTTATTTGTTTATTGTTTATTTACCTTTACATTGTGTATTCTGCTCAAAAGAAAGTTTACGAGATACAACAGAAATATGTCCCAAAATAATAGTTGAAGTGAGAAAAAGTCATTTAAAGACTTTCTTTGACCATTGTTCTGCTTTTAAGACTACATACTCATGCATACATAAAACGTTTTGACATTTTAAATGAACTTTAATAGTTCTCTTTACTATATAAAAAAAACCCAAGTATACTTGCATACTACACAATTATAAGATAATACAATAAAAATAAGTTTTCTGTTTTATTATTTGATCACCCAAATCAATACATAAAGTGCATTTATTCCATTTCTATACAACATTCAATGCATCTAATTAGCAGTCTATAAAAAATAGTGATTATGTTTTAAGACATCCTATACCCAGGAGAAAAACGAATCAAATATCGAGTGCTCATTCCTTACTTTGGATTTGTATAGTTTTGTTTAAAACTGCCCTATTGTGTGTAGTTATTTATAATAGTTCTCTGATAAAACAAGATTTATTGCGTAAAAAAATTTTTTTTCATATTTTGAAGAACCACATAATTAATTTACATAGTTTTGTTAGTTATAATCCCACGGTATTCCTAGCTTTTAATCTCAGGGTCGTGGACGGCGCAGATAGCCTAGCTGCTTTGCGCCATAAAACACCAAATGAACCAATTAACTAACCTAGTCCATAACTTCACATACGTGGAAGCAAAGTAAATACTAGGGTAAACGATAAACTACAGGTAGTACTTCAGTACTTTTCTGCCATCTGTTAATTTCAAATTACTACAACATTAAAAATTTGTAAATGAGTCATTGTGATGAAACATACTGACCCATTTAAAGTTCGTTAAAGCATTACAGAGATGTTTTATATGCTGTAGAAAATCTGGCTACTTAAATCTTTTCAAATTATAAATGGTTCACCTTTACATGTTCTAGTGAGCTTCTAAAAATGGCTGCCACTGATATTATTATTTATTTGTGTTTTATTCATGTAACAATGTGCTATATACACTCGATCTTCAGTTATCTTTAATTGGCAACAATTGTGAATCAACTTATTTATTGTAATCCACTCTATAATTAATTGGAGTCAGTGATTTCTTTTACAACTTGGTTATGCTCTGTTTTCATCATGTTGGAACGGATTTTGAAACTAAAATTACAGTCCTGCTATCCTTAAAAATCATATATCACACTTTATTTATAACATAAAATCTATATTAGCATTCGAGAGGTTTATAAACACAGTTCCTCTATTAGCTGAGTGGTAACATTAAGAGCTTGTAACAATAGCAGATAAGGTTTAATGCTCGCGATGGGCACATCGAGAATAGCCAATTGTGTGTATCTTTAAATTTAAAAATAAACCCAATAAAAACACAGAAAAAAGTGCAAAGTGATATGTATAAGTGCAACATATCTATTCTTTCACGCAAGAATCGTCAGTTAAATCAGGTATAATGTCACACAAATGTACATAGGAAAGTTATTATAATATATATCTTCCATTAAACGTTAAAAAATTGAATTACATGAATAGTATTAAAGCATATACAAACAAAATACAGAAATTGTTAAGGAACTGAAGAAGTTACCCCTGTGGAAAGTGATGCTAACGTTTCTCTGATAGGATTCTAGTTTTAGGAGTCAGAGTTTTCTTGTGTACTTACATTAAAAAACTCAAAACTAGCCCACAGAAAAACGAATTCACGATCTTTTTCAGATAAATTAAGCTTCTGTTCCATATGAAAAAAAGTAAGTTCAACCAAAGAAAAACTGGACAACAGAGAAACAAACTCCAATCCTAAGTCGGATTTTTTTTAGGAAATAGATTTTCATTTGTTTCTATGATAAATGGCTTAACCAAAGTATTCATGATGAATCTTAATGGACGACAACTGCATGTAGAGCAGTGGTTCTTAACCTGGGTTCAATAGAACCACAAGAGTTCGGTGAATCAGTCTCAGGTGTTTGGCGGAGGTCAAAACACACACACTATGTGTGTGTATGTCCATTCCGTTCACCCCACTAGTGTGATTCGTGAGGTCATGCTCCACTTGGCCATCATTGGCTGCGGCTGATCACGTCACATCACTTGGCCTGAATATCTGTGCTGCAGATAATTTTGTGCGCTTAGCAATCGACTTGTGGCTGTAGTAATCGTACGTGATTTGTGATTTTTTACTACTCTTTCAATCTCTTCATACTAACTATGTCGAGAAAAAACAGAAAGTGATCGAACAAATACGTACAATATGGATTCACGTGTATAACGAAACATGATGCGAGTCAGCGTCCTGAATGCACGATTTGCAATGCCAAGTTGAGCAATTCTAGTCTAGCACCAGCAAAACTAAGAGAACACTCCATAAAGCTGCATGAAGATTGAAATACAAGAACACGACGCTTGCTTAATTTAAGGTAAAGAGAACCAGGTTCGATGAAAAGGCTACTTTGCCGGTTCTTGGCTTTGTACCCATCGACAAACCGATCCTCACAACATCATACGAAGTTGCGTACTTCATCGCAAAGCAGAAAAAACCACATACTATTGGTGAAGCAATCGTAAAACCAGCTGCGTTAAAGATGGCGAATAGCATGCTGGGAAAAGCTGCTGAAAATAAGTTATCCCAAATTCCTCTTTGAAATGATACCACAGCAGCAGAATTGATGACATAAGCGATGAGATCTTGGCTCAAGTAGTTGCAGATCTTATTTCAAGCCCAGTAAAATTCAGCCTTCAACTCGACGAGATCACCGACGTTTCAAATCTAAGCCAGCTTGTTGTATTCGTGCACTATGTGAAGAACGACGTGATAAAAGATTTTTTTTTATTTTGTAAGCCTCTTACAACAACAACTGAGGCAGCAAACGTGAAGAAAATTGTGGATAACTTCTTCAGAGACAACGATATTTCGTGGGGTATGGTTTTTACAGTTTTTTTCGGACGGAGCTCTAGTCATACTGGAACGAAACTCTGGTTTTGGAGCGCTGGTGAAAACCGATGCAGCACATATCATTGTAATGCACTGTGTTCTGCACAGGCATGCGTTGACAACACAAACTTTGCCTTCAAAACTGGCAGAAGTATTAAAAATTGTAGTGGAATGTGTGAACTTTGTACGAAATAGTGTCATGAAGCAACACATCTTCAAAGAGCTGTGTAATGAAATGGGCTCTGAATTCAAAGTACTTCTGTACCATTCTAACGCTCGATGGTTATCCCTGGGAAAGGTGCTGAATCATATTTTTGCCATGCGTGTGGAATTAGCCCTGTTTTTGCCAGAGCACCAATATTGTCGTGCAGATTGCTTCGAAAAATGAGTTCATTCTCATTTTGGCGTACATGGCCGATATCTTCAATGCTCTCAATTATCTCAATCAACAGATGCAGGATGGTGGAGTCAACATCATCGAAGCGAAAGAAAAGCTGAAGGCTTTTCAAAAAAAAGATACCGTTATGGAAACGACGAAAAGAGAATGATAACTTTGCAAACGTTTCCCTGCTGGATGACTGTGTGAGTAAGATCGAAGATGTGTCTAAAATCGAAGACATTTCTCTACCCGGAGAACTGAAGCAAGCAATTGCCATGCACTCAGACGAGCACACAAAGTCTCTCGACGGATACTTCCCCATCAGAGGGTCATATCCGCATGGGTGAGACTGTCGTTCACGTTTAGTGTTGCGACAGCAGATGTCAATGATGAATACCTCGACGAAATCACTGAACTTCAGCAGAGCCAGGTTCAACAGCAACTTTTCAGAACAACAACGCTCTCAACGTTTTGGTGTCACCAAATTGTATTGTACCCTCTTATGGCTGAGAAAGCCCTTGAGATACTCATAGCGTTTGTTACAATGTATCTTTGCGAGCAATCCTTTTTGAGGATGGTAAACATAAAACGTGAAAAAGGAACAGACTTTGTTGCGAAAATGATATGAGAGTGGCACTTGTCAAGGTGAAGCTGCGCATTTCTGATCTTGTCTCTGAAAGGCAACAGCAAAATTCACGTTGATTTGCAGTAAATATTCATTGAGTTATAATTTTGTTTCTGTGTGAAATTCATGTTTTGTTGGTTTTGTTCTTTGAACACAGTGATGTTGTGTGCAACTGATGCATGGTTCATTTTGTGCACTAATAAAATATCTACTTATGTTTTGAATTTTTTTTTAAATCATATTTTATTTTTTCAAATACGAAGGGTTCAGTGAATGCAAGTACGAAACTTCCAGAGTTCAGTAACTCCAATAAGTTTAAGAACCACTCATGTAGAAGCAGACGTTTCTTCGTAACATTCAAACGTTCGTTATTGACTCACACTTCACACGGTCAGCAAAAATCTTTAGAGAAAAACATGTGTTGATGATGAAGCATTTTAAACCAATAACGTTGACCAAACCCAACCCTGATCAGTATCTACATTTACCACGAACCGAATCTGAACTTTTTTTTATAATTTGTGTGTAATCTAATCATGTTTTATATATTCTCACAAGTATTAATGTAATATTTTTTTGTTTACGTCTATCCCACAGGAGTAAGCTGTACCTTTATGAACTTAAAATGCTAAAATCTAGGATTTCGTTCACCGCGCCCCGCTAGTACAGTGATAAGTCTCCGGATTTACAACGCTGAAATGAGAGGGCTCGATTTCCCCCCATCGACTCCCCCAGATAGCCTCATGTGGTTTTATCATAAGAAAACCCTCTAAATTCACTGCTGTTGGTAAATAACCAATTGTATAGCTTTCAATTAAAACATCAACAACTTTCTTTAGGCTCACGATGATTCTGAAATAGGCTTATGTTTTTATAAGTAGAACCTCCTAATTCTACAAATTATTATTTGCGAGTTAATTCGGTTTTAACTCAAGGAACGTATCTTTAAATATAAATAGTATTCGACTTCATCAGTATATCCATGAACGACTTGTTATTTCATAACGGCAGTTTTTACGGAGAAAAGCGACGTAAATTATTACTGCAAACAAAAATTTGTTTGTTTGTTTTGGAATTTTACACAAAGCTACTCCAGGGCTATCTGTGCTAGCCGTCTCTAATTTAGCAGTGTAAGACTAGAGGGAAGGCAGCTAGTCATCACCACCCACCGCCAACTCTTGGGCCACTCTTTTACTAACGAATAGTGGGATTGACCGTCACATTATACACCCCCACGGCTGGGAGGGCGAGCATGTTTTAGCGCGACGCGGGCGCGAACCCGCGACCCTCGGATTACGAGTGCACGCCTTAACGCGCTCGGCTATGCCAGGCCGCCACAAACAAAAATTAAATGTAGTGTGTAAAGTGTTGGCCCATGATAATTTTAAGCACTTGAATTATATATACTTAATCATGGATATCCTCATGTCAGAAAGGCCCAGCATGGCCAGGTGGGTTAAGGCGTGCGACTTGTAATTTGAGGGTCGCGTCAAACATGTTCGCCCTTTCAGCCGTAGGGGTGTTATAATATTACGGTTAATCCCACTATCCATTGGTAACAGATTAGCCCAAGCGTTGGCGATGATGACTTCCCTCTAGTCTTACACTGCAAAATTAGGGACGGTTAGCGCACATAGTCCTCGAGTAGCTTTGCGCGAAATTCAAAAACCAAACATATGAGAATGATTTTTGGTACTTTTACAATTGTTAGGAGAAAGGAGACGATTGTTTGTTTGTTTTTGAATTTCTTGCAAAGCTACACGAGGGCTATCCGCGCTAACATCCCTAATTTTGCAGTGTGTGTTTTCTTATAGCAAAGGCACATCGGACTATCTGCTAAGTTCACTGAGAGGAATCGAACCCCTGATTTTAGTGTTGTAAATCCGTAGACTTACCGGTGTACCAGCGAAGGACAGCAGTGTAAGACTAGAGAGAAGGCACCTAGTCATCACCACCCACGCCAACTCTTGGGCTAATCTGTTACCAATGGATAGTGGGTATAATGATATAAAAGTGTCCAGATTCGTAGTACCAAGAAGACTCAATGAGAAATAAATATTTGTTCATTTAGCATTTTGAAAACATTTACTTCGATCTCCAAATATTGTCAAGAGACTGAAATTTTCTAAAACGTACAAAAATTGGGCTGATGATGATTGGGAAATAATGTTATGGACGAACAAGTCCACGTTTGAAATATTTAGTTCAAAGCGTAGGTTTTATTTCTGGTAGAAGAAAGGTGAAAAATACTTACCTCAATGCATAACACCTATCATGAAAAATGGGGGAGAAAGTGTGATGGTTTGGGTATGCTTTTTCTGCTTAGGCGATGGAAGATATTTGCAAAGAAAAAGCTGCTTGATTCATTCAAATAATACAATGTCCCCCAAGAGCTTTGATCTCAACCATATCAAGGAAATCTGGGATTTGATAGATCAAAAACTTGACAAATCAAAAGTTATTCTTAAAGTAACCTTATGGGAGTTCATAAGAAAGATTTGGAATAAAATCCCAAAAGAAAGACATTTTGATAAAATATGTTTCAAGAATGCCTGAGACTGTCTGAGCTAAAACACTTCCACCGAGTTTCAACTGTACTAAACATAAATATTAATAAGATGTTATGTTTTACTCGTGATTTAACTTTCATTGTTCTTTGAAAATAATTTGAAATCTAACTTTTTACTTTGTCCTAACACTATTGCACAGCAGGCCAAGAACCAGGGATGGTTGCTGTTGACGAGGTGCCTTCCCTGTAATCTGTCAATTCAAAGTTATGGTCGACTTCTGTAGCTTTATTTGTTAGGTAAAAACATTTTCTTGGACGTTTTGTTTGTTTGCTTGAAGTTAAATTTTAAAGTTACACGTGTGTGTGTGTATTTGTGTATGCGTTTTCTTGTTGCAAAGCCACATCTGATTATGCTGTGTCCACCGATTTTATCTTTGTAAATTCGTAGACTTACCGCTGTTCCAGCGGGGCACCTAAAGCTACGCAATAAGCTATATGTGCCCTACCATCACGTGTATCTGATAAAACACCCGTTCTAGGGTTGTAAGTCCGCAGACACATTGCTTTGTCACTGGGTAATTTCTCAGATGTCAAACATGATGAAATCTTAACGCTTTGATTTGAGTTGATATAATACATTAAAAACAGAAGACAAATGGTTGAAAGGGAAGTTTACAGAGAGATTACATAAATGTGGACCAAGTACGTTTAGAGGTTCGCTTTCTACTCTTTGAATTGGCAGAGCCAAGATCTGAATTCAGGATATACCGCTGATCATTCTCCACACTTTTAGCTCTGGGAAAGTTATAAAAAAGTGATACTCAATACCGCTATTTCCTTCAAAGTATACTCGTAAATGGTGGGTTCTGTTAATTGACTGCCTTCCACCTAGTCAGCAATTTTAAATTACAGATGGCTATGATTCAGCTTCGGTGTCTCTAACCTAATCGTTTAGCCAATGCGTAGTATAAGATGTGATTCGAATTGAAAAACTCCAAACACCATTTTACATCTGCAAATGGTGGCATGCTCTTTCATTTACGGTGCGAAAATCTAATCGATAAATAGAAATTTATTTCGGCAAGCAGAGTTTAATTTGATAAGTGCCACGGATTTACTATTATACACCTATTTTAATATTGATGTTTGTTTCAGATAAATATATATTTAGAAATGCAAGTAGCTTATAATGTTAAATATATACTGCGAAATTCCCACCCATTCACTAAAACTGTAGAAGATTCTCGAATATAAATATCAAAAATATATGTGTGTACGAAAGGACTGACGTATCGTCAGTATTGTTGTGCAGGCTGAAATTTCTAAAATTTCTCTTTACATCTATAAAGGAAATCAATGCAACGCACCAGGAAACAGTATATATTGTTGGTTTGCTACAGTTGATATACTATAAACCGTGAAAGCTAAAACTGTGATTAACGCTTATTAATCTGGAACTTCAGATATCCTACCAGGAACATTTATAGATTTTGAACATTACAAACCATTTACCTTCAGCAAATTAATGTCGTACATTAGTATTTTCAGCAGTGAAAAATTAACGTGTGATCAGTGAAGAGTTAGCTAGCTCCTCGTTAAGCGAATTGCACCATTATGAACTCGAAATTAATTCACTCATCGTAAAACCATGATAGGATACCTAGGAGGTTCCGGATCTGTTAGTACACTCTGTATTGTTTTTAAGTTCGAGAAACGTTTTTATATAAATAATTATTTTAATGATCGTCATTATAAATTTTATTACTGTTTGTACATTAAAAAATGAAAGTGTGTGTATCAAACTTGTTGACAACTATTATATGTTTAAGACATATCAACATGTAATTAACTTCTAAATTTAAATTATCATTTAACTGAATTTTGGGCCACATGAAATCGTTATACGAAACATAAAAACAAATATATATTAATATTGGTCAGCGTTGCATATATAGGAACTGTAGAATACTGTTTTCAGAATATAAAACTCCCTCACAAAAATAAAGAATAATAAAAATAATAATGTCACATATTTGTTTTGATAATTTCTTAATGACTTTGAAGTGGTAAGGCTTGGCAACATTAAACAAGAATTTTCAGATCAGGTTTTAACTGTAGCAGTTAACGAGGCTCAAGTACAAAATACGTCATCATGTGGAGGGTGTAAAAATACGGGGAGGTTAAAAAGAGTAAACTGAATCAATTAATTGCAGTTGATTAGCGGAATATGAAATAAGAAAAAGATTAGTTAGGTTAACCTGATTGTAAGTCAACAAAAACATTTTAATCTAGAAGTAGCAGTTAGTTTTCAAATGGTGAAAATACGTACATAACTATGAAAAAAATCGAACAGAATATGTGAAAAGTCAATGGTTAAAGTATATAAAGGGTAAAAGAAATACTTAATAAGTGGTAATTCGTTAGAAATGGCCCACGTGTGATGCAGAAAATAACGCTCGGGGCTACGTATCAGTAAGTCTATGGATCGTGTCGTGAAGCCACCGGAATAATCTGCACTTTCAACTATGTACGGATTATAAAGTGACAGTCAATTCCGTTATTCAATTCGAAGAACCAGACAGAATTCTACTACCGGCGGATTTTGTTGGATGGCTGACTTCAGTAATTCGACATTAAAGACGGTTGTAACTGAACCTTATGTCGTTATTCAAAGTAAACATTTTTCAAATTGTTTCTGTAATGTGAAAAGTTTTGCAAAATACGATATAAACTTTTTAACTCAGCTACTTTAAGTAATTTATCTAAGTTGTTTTCGTTTTGGAGCACAGCCATTCCCTGTTATATTGCAACATTAATCTGAGTTTGGAAGCAGTTAAAAACATCTTGGAAGATTTCCCTAACATATCCAGAAGTTTTTCTTTTGATTGCCTTTCATCTTCAAGCAATGGCTCAGTAGTAAGATTGAAGGCTTAAAACATTAAAATCTAGACCAGTCGAAGCCGATCGCCACATAATGACAAAGACATTGTGTTATGGTGTTGCTACTCGTTGCATTACAAAAAACAAATTATTAAACAAATAGCAGGTAAAGTGATTCTGAATGGAAAATCTAATATTCAATTTAGTCTTCTTGGACAACCGATCTCAACAGACAACCAATGTTGGGCCTCGTTAGGACTTGGAAAGATGATCATCTGGGGATACCAGGTGGTGATGGCACTATTACTTTCGTCCCCTGGTAGAAGAGCGGTAAGTCTTCCGATTTACTAAGGCTAATATCCGTGATTCGATTCCCCTTGGTGGCTACAGCAGATAGCCCAATGTGGCTTTACCATAAGAAAAACACACACTCCTCGAACAAAGGCTTTTCAAACTACGAGATTTGTAGAATTTGATCAGTAAAAGTTCCGGACGGACAAACACAAGTGTATTTCTATATAGATGTGACAGAGTTTATACGAACATCGTGGCTGAAAGACTGGAGTATCTAGGTTGAATGAAACACAATTGCTAATAACGAAATTTGTTTAGCTGTGCTTTATAAAATACGTTTCTGATGTTTAATAACATTAAGTCGGGTTTTGCTCATTATAAAATAACAATTTTTAACATTCATAACGTATTTTTAGTTTAGAATATATTGTGCGAAACAATTACATAAAAGTTAGAGCTTGAAGACAACATGTTGATTTTCAGAAGCCAAGAATTGTGTCATGTTTTTACTTAAGTATCTGTTTTCTTTCACTTTATCTTGCGTTCTTTGTTTTGTTTTGTTTTCGCCTCCACATTGTATTAAAATGCAAGTTATCTAAATTAACACTTTCCTGGGATCAAATTTTTTTCGGGGTTGAGTTCTATAGAGACTTCAAACAATGATCAATTGAGTAGCCATTAATCGTAGATGATAATTGGCCTTTAAAGTCCACGACTGCCTCACAACTTCTAGCAACTTAAATTCGTATTTGTTTTGTTTTTTTACTTCCTGAAAACTTCTTGTGAATGAGGCCTACACTATAGTCACTAGTGGCACTCCAAAGTATTGCAACCGTTGCAGCTAAATCGATTAACTTTAAATAAAGGCTAAAGTTTAATGCAGGAAACTTCAATTTCCCTTTAATAAAACCTTTAAAAACAACTAAAATCAACAACCAAATAAAATGTTCGACTAATTCCTAACTACAAAAAATTACTTAGAAAAAACTGAACATTTTTTTATTTACTTTGATTTGAATAAATCAGTCAAGAAGAAAAACGAGTTTCTTTTAAAGAGTTTCACTGAACTTCTCTTGTTAGCCATTTTTAAAAAGTAAATATTCATCAATCCAAAGTTCCTCTCTGTTAGTTTAACAACAAAAGTATTAAACGAATAATATTAATTGTTGATAGATTGTTTAGGCAGAGTATTCATGATGAAACTTTGTAGAACGAACGGCAACTGCCATCTGTGGAGATACAAGTGTAGAGGACGACGTTTCGAAAGTCTTCTGCCTTTCGTCTTCAGGGAAGTCGGTGACAAAATTCATTCTACAAGGTCCGGCATGACCAAGCGTATTAAGGTGCGCGACTCGTAATCTGAGGGTCGCATTCCCGTCGCGCCAAACATACTAGCCCTTTCAGCCCTGGGGGCGTTATAATGTGACGGTCAATATCACTATTCGTTGGTAAAAGAATCGCCAAAGAGTTAGTGGTGGGTGGTGATAACTATCTGCCTTCCCTCCAGTCTTACACTGCTATATTAGGGACGGCTAGCGCAGATAGCTCTCGAGTAGCTTTGTGCGAAATTCAAAAACAAACAAGCAACCATTCTTCAAAGTTTTATCACGAAGAATATTATTTTGTATGTTTTGTGGTTTTCGTACATAAAAGAAATTTTGGTAAGTAACTGACATTTATGAGGTAGTTTGTATACATGTATGATAATTATTACTATACTCTGTAATATTTGTATATTAATTAATAATTTTATTTGCGTAGTGAAAGCACCACCAAGCATCGTTTTTTGAAGTTCTACTGTTATACACTTGTTTCAAACAACCAGATCACTTCTGCATGTTCTTGCATAGGTGGTGATATCTCAACCAATTTATCGTCACAAGAGAGAGGGAAAAGACAACTGGTTAAACATTTGTTTGTTTGTTTTGGAAATTCGCACAAAGCTACTCGAAGGCTATCTGTGCTAGCCGTCCCTAATTTTGCAGTGTAAGACTAGAGGAAAGGCAGCTAGTCATCACCACCCACCGCCAATTCTTGGGCTACTCTTTTACCAACGAATAGTGGGATTGACCGTCACATTATACACCCCCACGGCTGGGAGGGCGAGCATGTTTAGCGCGACCCTCGGATTACGAGTGCATGCCCTAACGCGCTCGGCCATGCCAGACCAACTGGTTAAACATAAACACGACTTTGCGAAGATTATCATAGTAAAAGCGGGAATACAGAAATATCATGATGTCACCTAACACGATCAAGTCCGTCCAGTTTAGATCCAATGTCCTCTTCCATTTTCATACTTCAAATCGATATTTAAAAAAAAAAATCTATGAAAAATACAACTAAAAAACTAAAATAAAATAAATGAGAAATAAATCTAGTACCAAATTGCAGAAACGCTGTCCTACAGGCGACTCTTTGCATCAATAATTATTGTTACCTCATACAAAAACATTAGGAAGAAATGAACATTTTTTTCAAAAAAGAATTTGTATGGGAAGAGAATATGGATTGTGCTGACATATAACCTCAGTGGTTTTATATATTAAACGTGGTCCTCTTTTACTGCAAAAAATAACATTTTTGAATACTATATATAGAATTTACATCAATAAAAATATAGTGAAACTCTCACGCACAGACCTAGTGAAAGTCGTGTCCTTGTTGTGAGGTGAGTACTCTTATTGAAGTTTGTGTTCTGTGATAAGGAAATGGTTGTGCACGTATTACAGTTATTCTTCTAATTGTCTGAATTTTGAGAACCAAAATTGTGAATGTTTTTATGAAATTTTGTTTGTTGCACCAATCAAAAGATGGCGTCATATTATCTTCATCATTTCGGTTATATACATACGTAGATACACATACACACTACGCCCATTATAGTTAGTAGTTTGTATGCAAGAGTTTCTAATATTTTACATACGACCAAAAATTGTCCGGAATAACTAGCTTCGTATGAATACTTCATAATAATGTGCACGTCATTTAATGTAGAGTGACGTGTAATGGTACTGAATATGCGAGATAATTAATTATGATTACCTGTTTAAAATCTGTACCCCCTACACACACACACATATACAATATGGCACATACTGTCGTCGCGACTTATCATGCTGCACAATAAAAAATATGAACTTTGAAAACTTTGTCACAGATGTGATGTTGAAGGTTGTGTTCTTATGAATTTGTAGAAACACTTCAAGCTGACCAAAAGAATATATATATATCAGGAAATTAATTAATTTCAAAATCAAATTTTGTTTTGCTTTTCCGCGTTGCTTAGAAATCACTTATTTGCGTTTATGGTTATATACTATTCATCTGTTTTATATGGTATTATAATATTAATGTCACATAACACCAAAATGGACTGAAAGCATTTGCTGTGCTGTTTTGCCAAGTTATGCAGTTTCATTGAGAATATCGCAAATGATTTTTTATCTGAAATGTTAATGAAAACCTCGAAAGACAGTTTCTTCTCCACGTCAAAGAAGCATTTTTTTTTACAGTCAAGATACATAATACAGCGTTCAGCATGCGAAATGTTCATAATAATCGTTGTGTGACGACAGAAAAATTCGTCTTTAAGCCACAGAACAAGAAGTTCCTTCATTAGAATGCGTCGGATGAGTCAATAATTTAGAATACACCCCCACTGTTAATACGAAGACTTACATTCGATTGGATTTACTCACCTTAGCAATTGAAACAATTTCTCGGGACAGTTTGAAATACATTATCAAAGTAAAACTTTACCTAAATTAGTCGCATTTTCTGATAGAATTTATCTCCAAAAATTACTTTTATTTATTCCAATCTTTTCACTTTAATATCTTTATAAAGAGATTTATCCAATATCACACCAAAATAATCCAAACTGAAAAGAGCACAGAAAAACAAAAGAACATATTATAATTCTCTAAATAACGACAAGCAAAATAATTTAGATGTTTGTTGTTGTTTTGTAGTTAACTAATAACAGAAAATAAAATCTAACATCTTTGTGGTTTCTAGTATATTAATTTTATTATAAGTAAATGTTGATGAAATTTTAAAATATCAGGGAATTATACGTAAGAGTTATGATAAGTTGAAATCCAATTATATAAATGCAATTGAAAATTTTAAGATCTTTGAGAAAGACGTATTAAAGAAAAATGTGCTTTTAATAGAAAAAAGATCGATCCTATACCAAGAGCACTTGATTGCCTTTAACTGTATGGCAAAAGTAATTCATTAAAATATTCTAATGTTTTCCACAGTGGGAAGCATAGAAACATGCATGAAATTGTGGCGATGATTTTTAAGTCTGATGTTACACTTGGAGGATAATGATGCTGCACAGAAATTGTCCCAACCTAGATTTGATAAACTGCACATTACAATAAGGTTTTTAAAAGTATATAATAGAAATACTGCTATATCTCTAGAAAGAAAAAAAAATGGCAAACAGCATAGGGTTTTCAAGTCTCAATAGGTTAACATAAATGAAAATTTAACTCTTTGCACAGGTTTTACCATTTAAAAATAAAACCATTATAAACATTCTTATTAACACAACTTAGTAATGTATTCAGTGTACTAAACCATGTAAAAGGAATTAAAATTTCAATAGTTCACTAAGTACCCAGGTCAAAAAGAAAATTATCATTATAGAAATTGAATTAATTCTATATTTCCTTTTCTAACACTGAAGACGATGAATTAGATGAAAAGTTGTGTTAAAATAACAGCTTTATTGGTTTGTTGATGATAACCTGTCTTGTACGTTAATTTGATAAGAGTATTAGGAACCAGATATAAAGTTTACCATTTCACCAAATAAGTATTGTACAAATTAATCATTTACTTGAGCTGTATCAACTAAGGCAGCTAAAGATCTTTTAATTATCCATCTTAATATAAGCTTATTAATGATCTATTTTATAACAGTGATATCTCTAATTACACCTTTAAACATGGTGACTTTCTTGCAAATACTGGTGGTGTGAACACTATGATTATAAAGGTGTTACATTTTCTCAGAAAAATGAAATTCATATTCATACATAATTATGAATTTATGAATAGCTTTAAATAGAAACTGAATAATTTGGTTATAGATATATGTTTGGTATGATATATAGACATCATAACCAATATGGTGGTTCTTAACACAGGTTAAACACTTCCAAATATTGTTCTAGTATACAAAAATATACATTACATGTCAAGCCTCCTCCATTTTAGACCACATTTAGAGGTTGCTCGATAAGGTTGAAGTTCTAAACTGTAATTGCCCAATACCATATGTACTAGAGGATATAAAAATGTTGTATGTACTATAAAAGATTTATTTAAAGTATGTTATTATTTTATATCATTTTTATACCATTGTTAATCACTTTGCATTATTATTAACAAGCAGGGTTTGAAAGATCAGAATTCACTTTCCAATTCTTAACAAGACATTGAGGACCAAGAATGGCATAATAAGCAGAGAACCATACCCTAAGTCACACTCTAACTATAAATATGCAGATATTACAGAGTCCTCTTTTCTCGTCACAATTGAGCTTAAACTGTCACATACATGTCCAGATTGTAAGGGCCTATAATGCCTTTGTCACACATCTTGAACGATGAAGTGCTCCAAGTGCTATAAATCACATTCCATGAGAAGAGATGCCACAAAAATGGTGAAGACTATTTCAAGAATTTCTTGATAATGATCTCTATATTAGTTGACATGAAATTTTTTTGCAGCAATCTCAGTGATACTGTCTTTAAATTCCTCTATGGCTTCTATTACTTCATCATAGTCAGCTGTGATTTCATAATTGAGCTGGTCTATATATCATTAAGACTGCTGAAATCAACTGAAAATTGTAACATCTGGACTAGAAGAAAGCCCAAGACAATCTTTGAACACACATGCCAGGACAAGTTGTAAGATACAATAAAAAGTATTCCAGAAATAAAAGGTGGTAGCATGAATTATTTATATAACGAATGTTCTTCAACATTCCAACTAATCTTGAATACTATGGAATATTCAAATACGATGTCAGGTTTGATTTCAGTTACCTTGAGCAACCCATAAATGTTATTAAAAATGGATAAAACCTGGAATGATCTACTTCTCTACATATTGGAACAAAATGAGGTGAGTGAGAGTGTTGAAAATGAAGACTTCAAATATAAGTTATCCTAGTAACCAATGTATAGAATGTTTAGGTTCTGAAATGTGGCAGAAGTATGGAGAAATATCAATACGGATTTACTAAAACGTGAAATGAATCAGTATACTAATAATTATATTAATACAATATTTACAAATGAATTCATGTCTCTTATAACAAAACCAAAAAAAAAAAAACTTTAAGGGGTAATTTTTACACTACTGATTTTATTAGAGAAATCATTTCTGAAACTGTTATATATGTAATGTATCAGATCACCTACTTATATTTATATTAGTAAAGATAGATTATATAAACTAAAATGTATTGAAATATACAAGTTGAGATTTGAGATATGTTAAAAATATCAATAGGCAATTGTTTAGAAAAGATGTGTTATCAGATTTTAATAAAATTGTGAATCATTTTCTGAGTTTGGATGAACAATTAACTAAATATTACTACTTCTATTGATACTATTAACAAATGTGTACTAGTTTAAACATTATCACCAAGACAAACTAAGTTGATAAACAAGCCTTGCATAACACCAGGTGTTTAAAATAAATAAATAATTAAACTCCTGTGTCTACAAAGTATTGCCTATGATTAAGAGAACTGAGTGAAAATATGTTTAAGATATAATATAATAAATTTTCATGTGTTAAAGAAATTGCCAAACACAAATTTTGTTCAAAAATACAAGAACTGTGTTAAGACAATAATAATATAAAGGCAAGACGTACTAGCAATAATAATATTAATAATAAATCTGTTAAATGAGTTATATATGAAAATAGCACAATAACTGATAATGATGAAAGGCTGTAATATATTTTCTTACTTCTTCATTAAAATGGCTAATAAAATCCAGGTGATAATTAATTTTATAAAATATTTTTATATTAATAAAGCATTATAACCTGAAGGTGTTATTTTTAAATTTATGAAATGATCTGGTGATCCAGTTGTTCCAGTATTGTGTGACATACAGTAACTAAATACTAAAATGGAAATACCTAAGTTGCCAAAACATTTATAAAATGGTTCTTATAAACTGCATTATTATCTGTATATTAAAGTATGTTTCACTAAAAAAGAAAAGTGTGTTTCAGTCTTTTTGGCAAGTGTCATAAATTGGATACATATCGGTGTATGTGTTTTCTTATAGCAAAGCCATATTGGGCTATCTGCCGAGTCCACCGAGAAAAATGGAACCCCTAATTTTAGAGTTGTAAATCCGTAGACTTGCCGCTGTGCGAGTGGGGTACAATATAGATATCAATATTTTTGGCTATTTAAAATTGTAATACATATCACTTTAGAAGCAACAGCTTTCATAAATATAGTAATATATTATGATCAGATTGAATATACCTTACTTCGTAAGGATGTAAAATTTTTGAGCTAAAACGAGTTTTTTACAATAACTCTATCAGGTACACCAAACATCATATGGCCTTTCTCTAAATTATTTTAAAACAAATTAATATAAAACAAGGATGTTTTTTTAAAAAATGCCATAATGATCTATTGCAGAACTAGCATGTACTTAAACAATTTACAGTTGTGTAAAGAAGGATATTTAATCCAGCACAAACAAAGACTAAATTTAAATACGTTTGCCTTCAAATTACTGGTAAGACATAATATTGCCATCAATGGTTATCCCTACCATATTAATAGTTAACCAAAAAATAATTATAATGAAACAGCATGGCAGAATATACATACAGTTACAGCCATTTCTATTTGATGATGATTTAGAGAAATTTCACCACACCTATTGTTTACGTTAATATAAACTACAGCGATCCCTTTTGACCATAACTTGAATATCAACTTTAAAAAAATGATCAACTTTATATTGACATGGTTATTATTTCATATAACACTCCATATACATAGCAAAGAAACATGTCTTGTAACTGTGAAAACAATAACACAAAAATATGAATAAGGCCACGAAAAAAAAGAAACCTGTGCTCTAAGTGTGGTGATTTTGTTTGAATGTTTGTTTTTTTAATTTCTTGCAAAGCTACACGAGGGCTATATGCGCGAGCTCTCCCTAATTTAGAAGTGTAAGACTCGAGTGAAGGCAACTAGTAATTACCACCCACCGATAACTCTTGGGATACTCGTTTACTAACGAATAGTTGGATTGAACAAACTTATAACGCCCCATAGCTGAAATGGCGAGCATGTTTGGTGTGAGAGAGATTCGAACTCACTAGCCTCGAATGACGAGTCGAGCGCTCAAACAACTTGGTCAAACCGGGCTAAGAGAGGTGAACGTTTGGCGTATGTATGTATGTATACAATGTATTTCAGTCATATATGTCTTTAGTAAATAACAGGGCGTTTGAACAATGTGTGCTCTATTATTATATTATTATATAATAGCAGTTAATTTGAACCGTGAGATTCAATGTTTTTAGATTGCGCGGTTTTGTAAAACGTGTACACTGGTGTAGTCACTATAATTTATTACTTATTATTAATTTATTACTTAAGGAACTTAAGCATGGTATTTATAAATAGCACATTGCACGAGTGCCATCTTGTGAACTAGTTGCAAAATACATTCAAAATTTCTAGAAAATAAAAATCTTTATAAATATGAAAATCTTTCTTGGAGGATTATATATAGCGAATGATGTCAAAATTTTAAACAGGTGTTCTCTTTCACACTTCATTTTGATCATTTTCCTATTTTATTTTTAGGAAAACAAGTGTTACTTATATGTTATCAAAACAAATTTCATGAAAGGTGCACAATCAAACCGAATGCTTTTATGATAAAAACAATGTTTCTTTGTTTTGAACAAAATTGAGATCCATCTGTAGATAGAAAATAAGATCTTCAAAATTATTAATTATATTATTACCTCTACATTAGATTCTTTAGTAAGTAGGCTTGTAAAGTATATTCCAAAGAACTAGAGGAAATAGCATGAGTATTTTAAAATTTAAAATAATCCATAATAAAAACAAATTTAGTATTTTAAGTAAACAATAACCTTCATATATTTGTTAATCAGCATTAAGATAATTTTAAACTTTACATCATGGGTACGAATGTACAAAGTACCACAGAAAGACTAAGAAAATAAGTATAACTGTCCTCCGTTGGACAGCGGTAAATTTTTGGATTTACAATACACACACACACAAGCATAATTAATCATTTTATGTTTGTAACGAAAACCCTCCTTTAGTGGCACATTTCTTACTTATATCCGACTTCTTCATATTTATTAAGATTTGTGCATGGTTTAAAATTTCATAAGACACTGAAATGGCCAAGTACCTAATTGATTTCTTCCTGTTTATTTGTTTCAGCTCCCATGGCTGAAAGGGTGAGAATGTTCGGTGTGACGGGGATTCAAACCTTCGACCCTCGGACTACGAGTCGAGTACCTTAACCACCTGGCCATACCAGGCCTTGTTGGAACTGAGGTAGGGCCTTTAAGGGGTGATAAAGGAAGGAATATTCTTCCTTTTTAACAGCTGATAGATAAAAGCGAGATTCAACTAAATGATCATATTAATTCTGAGTTTTTTAGAAACAGTTTTGATAAGGCTCTTGGGCTAAATAATATTTCCCAAACGATTTGAAGGAAGTTAAATATTGGATATTTGAACCACTTGCTTCTGTTTTTCTGTAAAACTTTAAATAATGGACAAGTGCCAAAGGATTATAAGTTGATTAATACACGATTATTTCAAAATAAATACGATGAGAGTGTTCAATTTAGTTATTGTTGGAAATTTTGTTTACAAATCATGTATTGTGTAATTGAACTGTTGTGAACTGGCAATTTTTAATACCCGAATCAAAATTACAGACCAAGTAAGAAATTAGTTATTCAGTTAAAGAGATACTTAGATATATCTAATCTGGTGATTGAGAGCTTAGTCACAAAGAGCGTACAGTGATGATTTCTAAAGTTAAATTATTACAGATTATTTTGCAATAACAGAGTAAAAGAAAATAGTTTCTCTTATCAAAGAACGTTCTGAAGTAATTGAGCCCTCCTATCTGGAAGGAAAAAGGTGTGGTAATTAACACCTCTAGTAATGATTTTAAGGTAAATTATCACATACTGTACTGTAATAACAAGCTACAGAAGAATGGTTTATCTTGTCAAATTGTGTTTTAAAGTTACTTAACCAGCCTGTATGGAATTTGACGAAAAGGGACTATTATCTAAAGTTCTGGATACAATCATGGATGAAAGTGTGAGCATGTTAAGTGTAATGGTGAGAAAAGTTATTTAACTGAATAGAAGAGAGCCAGTATGAAAAAGCAGTGGGTTGTTATAAACGGAGTTCAGTCAAACTGGATCAATGTCATAAGTGGATCATTCTTAGGAACTATGCTCTTCTTAATTTACATCAATAACATAAATAAAGAAATAGCCAATAAATTACTTAAAGTTGTTAATGATATTAAGTTCTTGGGTGTTGCTAGCTTTAAAGAGGGTGCTGCTGCTTTACAAAAGGATTTAGACCATTTAGTGAGTTGGGCAAATAAATGGCAGATTGGTTTTAATTATAATAAATGCAAGATAATGCATGTGTTGTATTATAACTACAATTTTGATGAGAATGATATTAACAGTGTCAAAAAATAAAGGGATTTCAGTATTATGATTAGCTAGTTTCTTTAGCTCTTCAAGTAGTGTGCTGTTATTCGTGGTATGGTAAATAGTATTTTAGGTTTAATCAATAAACATATTAAATACAAGTCTAAGAAGGTTAAAAATTCATTGTATAGATCACTGGTTAGGCCACATTCAGTCTTGGGTTCCTTAACTTAGGCAGAAGATTCAATTATTGGAAAGGATTCAGAAGAGGGCGTCTAGAATGGTGCCTGGAATGAAGGAGTTATAATATGAGGAGAGGTTAAGATCTCTGAAAATTGTTTTCTCTTGAAAAACAGTGTTAGAGGGAATGTTACTGAGGTGTTTAACACTAGATAAGACTAGGGAAAATAAGAATAAATTATGGCAGGATAAGATTCACCTTCAGCTGAGACATTTCTGTTTTTTTAACAGGGTGGTTGGTCATTGGAATGGTTTGCCTTTGGGTGATCTAAAGACAGTAAATTTAAGTGAATTTAAGAGAAAGCCTGATAACTATATGAACGATAAAGACTGGTTTTGAAGTTTTTGTTTTATTTAATGTTTTTAGTCTAGTTTAAAGGATGGGACACCAAGATCTACCAATAGGTTACTTGTTATACTTAAACATTATGTTATGTTAAATTTAGTACTAAGATGCTTGAATCAATGACAAGCCATTTATCTGAAGTTAGAGAGTTATGGTATAGTGTAATAAATGAAAACATTAAAATTAACAATAATAAAAAATTAATCTAGGGTCCCCTTAAATTGGAGGTCCTTAGCAAGCATCTTTTGTGCATAGAAATAAATCTGCCACTGTTACTGACAGGCTATTTAAACTGTATGTAACAGAAAGTTATTTAAATTTTATGTTGCTGTTTTATTGGAAGGATTGTTTTGTTCAGGTGTTTGTTATTTTAAGAGACTAAACTTGGACATCTTCCACCAGGAGATTATTGCACAAACTAGCGAATAAACACACAATAAAACACTTTGAAATGTTTTTTGGAAGAAAGCATTCTTTCTAGTATTGTCACATCTGTTCAAGTTGTACCTAAAGAAACATGGATGAAAATAAATAATTCAATGGGTCATTAATTACATTTTGTATGTCATTTTACCTCCAAGTATGTAAATTTAACACTCATAATTGCAGTTGATTCATTTTTAACAAACACAGCTAACATGTTTCTAAAAGATGAGAAAACAGATATAGAATAATTATTATTATAGGTTGCTATAGATCAACCAGTACTAATTTAAAAGTAAGTCAGTATGAGCAGTTTTTAAATGTTCATATGGTAATAATTTAACATTTCACAAATGACTTTTAGATGTTTGAAACTAGACAAAATAACTATAATATATGTACAGTGTGATAAAGTGGTATTATAAAATCGGAAGTTCAGGTGTAGAATCAACGTAATAGGTAAACTTTTATTGCACTAGGCAACAATGGATCAGGTGTATCATTAATGTGTCATGCGAAAAAATATTGAATGTAACAAATGTAACAGGCAGTCCTGATCAGGTGTAGTATTAATGTAACAGGTAAAAAATATTATTCAGTTTGTTCTAAATCCATACCGTAAGTAAATATAGTATTTTACCTTAATCTGTAAAACACTAAAACTAATTTTTGTACATTAAATATTTCATAAATTATTTGATGCTAATTTCAGAGCTTAAGAATTACTCTCCAGGCTAAAACTACAAAGTGAAGCCACGTGTTAAAAGCTAAACAGTATATAAAAATTAATAAATAAAGCAACAGATTTAAAATTATATTAAAAAGCAACTTTGAAAATTGTGTTATCACAAAAAGAGATTTAGTTTTCCAATAAAGTTATTTCTTGAGATTGTCACAGAGAATAAATTTTCTTTTCTTAATAATAACAAAATATTTGAAATAATCACCTCAGAAACAAATAATGATATTTATATATGAACATAAAACAACTAAAATAAAAATGACAAAATCGTACAAACCTGAAGTTCTTCAGCACTTTGCAATTTTGGATGATTTAAAAAAATATTTACAACTACTGTACTGTTTCTTTATTGTATTTCCTCTTAACGTTTTATCTCAATAAAATGTGAGTATTTTTTTGTCATATAATATTTTATATTGTTCTTTTGGTGTTCTTATGCAAATATATAATTTATGAAAGTTCAGTAACATATATTTTTCAAATTGTGTTATATAAAACTTTACTTAATAATTCAATGATCTCAATTAACTTATATTTTAGACTTTTATTTAGTTCCCTAATGGAATAGTAGTAATTATGAAGTTATGACACCATAACTCATGGTTTCAATCCCTACAAGAGACACAGCGAATAGCAAAATATAGCCTCGCTCTTAAACAATCAAACCAAACATTAATTTGCAAAGATACAGAAATTATTTTGAATAAAAGTGGAGATATTGCTGTAAAGAAAATCACATTGTAAATTTATTTCGAAGTTAGTTGTAGAGCCTAAAACCTTGGGCATTTTATATATATTTCCCCTGTTTGGATGTAGTAATGTATAAGAAGAAAAATCATATCATATTTTCTGTAGCAAATGTTATCAACACGAAGAATGCATTGTTATTTTACCCACTCTTAATCCTTGAATTAAGAAAACTTCATTCGTAAAACTCGCCACATTTATTTCATTTCAAATTAATAAAAAGTTTCTTTTACGTAAGTAATATTATGCAACTTTATTGACAGATTTGCCTGATTGGCTAGTGATATTGGGTTTCAAAACATCATTTTATAGAGTACGCGTCTGTTATGAATAATTTATTTTATCAAAGTATGTTGCCTGATATTGTTTCTTTAACATAAAGTTTTTATTTAAAATTATTGATAGGTTGTGATTCATTAGGACGAGAAATAATAGAAATACCAGAACATTCATTTTGTTTGTTGTTAAGGGCAATTCTTTTTCGCGATATAAACTCAAAAGCTTGTCGTTAAACCATCAAGAAGGGTGGGTGGGCATAGTGGTATGTGAGAGATGTATAAAATGGCGTCGTCTCAGTATAATTTTAACTTATCAGGGGTATGCTAGACGAAGTAACAGCAATATTTCATTTCAATACAGTTTTTCGTTGCAGTAGAAGATTGAGGTATGAAAAGGCTTTGACAGCTTTCAGTAAAACTTAATGTAGGTTTAGGTATAAACAGTAATAACTGAATTCAACAACTGTTTCGATATCTTCTGACTGTTCGTCTATGTTGTAACGTTTATCTTCGGTGAAATCAAAAGTACTTACAATCAGCCTAAATCGGATTAACAACAATTTTATTTAGATGTTCAATAATCGTTTATCATATAATTAAGACTTTACAAAGGCTTTTCTGGATATTCTTTGATGCTTGTTTGTTTTTTCCCACTTTGTTTACATTACATGGAACACAAATATTCTTATACCATTTAAATAAAATTCACACTTACAGTTCCGTTTGTAACATAATGCCTGATCTCTAAAGACAGAGTAACAACATCATAATATATCTATTAGTTTACTTTG
Organism: Carcinoscorpius rotundicauda; assembly: GCA_011833715.1. NCBI lineage: Eukaryota > Metazoa > Arthropoda > Merostomata > Xiphosura > Limulidae > Carcinoscorpius > Carcinoscorpius rotundicauda. Next base: position 56,123,927 of record CM022391.1, on the reverse strand, counting down.
TGTTACAAAATATACAAAAGTAAGGTTACAAATGGGTGTTGGGTGGCAATTAACTATACTTATGCTTCATGTTGATATGATAAACGTTACTTATCCACTTTTTAATTTTTTTTTCTCCAAACTGTACAAGTATTATACAGCAACATCTGACGAAATCAATAAAATGTTTAACAGTTTCGTTGTCGATGGCACATGAGTTTGCCAGAGCTTATAAGGCTGAGCGTACACTTTGTGGTTAGAAAATTAAACTAAGCATAAAAAACAAACCATTCGTCTTTTCGCTTTAATGCTTATAGTAAACTAGTATATATTAAAATTTGAATCTGACAGACCTTTGTCGCCTGGAGAGAAGGTACACCTCAGTTCTGTGCAGTTTACTGTTTTTTGTTTTTATTTCCTTCTCTAAATAAAGTTTACTCGGAAACAAAAGATCTGAGCTATTTACAGATCCTACAGAGAAAGAAAGGTATTTAATGTAATGTATTCATATGTAATAAACTCTTATTAACGTGATGCGGTTAGAAACTCCGGACTTCTATTAATTCGGTAATTCTCAGATTAAAAACTACTACTTTCAAACATCATTACCTAAATAACTGTATAAAATGAGTGTTGTAGTTTTCTTGCTCCAAAACCAGTTTCAACTGAGATTTTGATTATGTAGACCTGCAGGTAATAACGAAAGGATTTTTACTCACCATAAATTTGTGTTGTACGAGTTAGAAAATTAATGTAGAATTATGTTGTGGTCTTTTTTGTGATGTTTTGTCTTGAGTTTTAGCAAAAAGAAATTATTATCATTGAGAAGAGTAGAAACAGCTGACCCTTGCTTCATGGAATCACTTATTCAGAGCTAGAGATAAACATTATTTCTGAGCAAATAACGTAATCGATTGAAGCTTGAATCCTACTTTTGTATATCTCTTACTAACATAATCTCTTTGTATTACATGATCATGCGCACTTAATATATGTGGCTTACGGCCGTATATGTAATCAACGAGACAACACCTATAACTAGCATAAAGTGAAATACTACAATGTATACAATCTTGTTACCGTATCTTCTACTGGAAGGGAGGTAGTTCACTAAACATTTCCTTCAAGTAGTCGATGCCCACATATATTGAACTATAAACATTACAACATTGAACTTCAGTATACCTAAGAAAGTTTGAGGTTATAACGAAATAAACAAACAGTATGATACTGCAGTGCACACTCACACACACAAATAAAAAGTATCTATTTTTGCGAAAAATGTATACGAGAATAAAAATAATTACTAAGAAACATGAAACTATGTTATTTAGAAATAGGGTAAAGATATATGAACTTGCAAATTCTTACAAAATAAAATTGGTGCATCACACTTAACACAAATAATATCATATATCTGGATGTTCAAAGCTATATTTACATATATCACCACCAATATATTGTAATTACCAATGTACACGATGTAATATCAGGTTTTATTGCTTTTGATATTCATTTGCTAACATGTGCTTTGACACGTTAATGCAATAAAACCATTAACAGTCCCATCGAACCTATATATGTAACCTACATTTGTTTAAGTTCTACTTTAGTTAATTACGTACTGAACACTGACGAACAACTTGTACTATGTTCACGTAGGGATAGATTAATAAAATTGCATTAATTTCTATGTATAGACTTTGACGCCTTTCCATTTCATATCTGCATAGTACTCAATATGTAGCTACGTAAATGTAAGGCATTAACAAGAAATACAGTACAAATTAACAACAACAAAAATAGCTTTAAAATATAGCACATATGATGATGGTATGTTCTGAAAAATACAAAATATATTTTCTTTAAAGCTAACAAAATAAACTGAAAAAATTCACATTTTCAAACTCACAAATAGAGGTATCATTGAAACGAATGGACACTGTTAGTTGAAATATAATGTTGCAAGCAACATTTTAGACAAAAAAGTATATACAAGATCCGCTGAGGTTATGGTTGAAGGCAAAATGTCAATAAAAACAATAACATGTTCACAGTAACGAAAGATAAACAGAACCACCATAAAGTTTATATACATATGTACATATTTATAAACAACACAATATGAGTACGTTCACTTTGATATTTACAGATAACAGAATTTACTATTACACCACTCTACCCTCTTAGAAATATTCAAGTTTGAACTCAAATAACATGCTAAAACTGGGTTCAAGAATATAAAATATGCAGAGAAAAAAAGCTCAGAGATTACAAAATAGGAACAGTAGACTTTGTTTTAAAAGGGATTTTCGAATTCACATAAAAGTTGGAATACGTTATCAGAATTAGCCTTAAACTTGAATTCGTAGGCCTCTCGTACAGGAAAGAATGAAAATGTTCGAAAAATAATTATGACTAAACTTGTAGCTTAAAATTAGTTAACTACTAAACTGGAAAGATAATACTGTATTTTCTTTTTTGTTGTTATTATTTTGTTGAAGAAATTTTCAACATAAACTTATATTGATACACAATATCAAAATACGAAACACTAGTACTAATTACGCAAGTATATGTAAAATTAAACTTAAGAAGAGTTAAAGAATAAAAGTAGTGAACTAAATAATGCATTGTAAAATGAACTGTAGAGTTAACTAATACATGAATGCTGGTTAGTAGAATGTCTTACAAAGACTTAGTAACTCGAGTATGATACGTGCAACCAAAATATTCTAAATATGAAATTAAAACATTATTTTCAACTTAGAGTTAAAGAACTTTTTGTCGTATAAAAATCCATAGGCCTAATTTTGTTTTGCTACAACTATAAATTAGGAAGAACTTTAAAGGCTTAAGTGTTTTGTTAATATGCAAGCAACCCTAATCATAATCTGCTACATTAACATTGTTTAAGGTAACCAAATAGAAGTAGAATATAATTTCCTAAAACCTCCAATTCATTTATCCGCACATTTAAACTAACATAATGATTGGCATTTTGAAAAAATATATAACTCCTACTCATTGTAGTACAGCAAACGTATTGATGTCTATAGTTTCTATACGACTGTCAAGCATTTGATTGGCACTGTCCGACAGGAATGTATAAACTTTCAGACTCCGGGAAAATATAAGTAAGAGATCAATTGTACAAATGAAGAGGGTTAATTTCAGCTGTAAACATCATTCTTCTAAATTAACCAGATGAACTCTAAATCCATGCTAACAGTTAGTCTTAACGTGCTGCATAAGTCACAAACCATAGGCAATGGAATCGGCGATGTTCCCGATTTTGAGCTGTAGCGAGGTGCATCAGAAAAACTGGAGCATAATTATCAGGGAAGGCCGCTGTTTAAACTTTGAACTCAATGATACGATTAACACAGGTAAGGTCCCCGCTTTTATTCTGCTGCTTATGTTACAAACAACTCACTTACGCATTGTGCATTGCCCTGAAATATATGTATAAATCTACGAATGGAAATGTCAAAAGTTCAGGTAAGCTAAGCCTAAACAACTGTTAAACGACGAAAAAGTCACTACAGCATTCGGAGTTCTCTTGTTAAACAGTTTTTAAACATACATTAAATTTGTACACGTTATTACAAATAACATCTCTAATATTTTTACTTAAAGTCGTTCAACAAAATATGACTTCAACTTTGAATATTCGCGTTATAGAATAAAAGTTTGGTATCAAGTATTTCAACTCCTTTCCGGCCTTGAAAGTTCTATGTACTTAACTTGTACGTTAAATATTCACATTAGTAAGGTTGAGGAAGTGCTTTGAACAGTAGACGATTAAACTCCACTTGCTGAGTTTTAGACATACTGGCCTTTGAAGTAGAATAAAGTTGGAAATTTAATATTATTATTTGCTTTTGATACATAAAACATATTTATGCAGTAACGTAAGACGATTGTGAAATGCTAAATATATCAGGTTCAAACTAACATTGTTTTGTTTTTTTTCTCTCAGCTATGTTGTTTGTTAAAAAAAAGTATACTACCGGCTTCATTTAATTGGCTTTAAAACCGAACTAGAACACTAATATTTTAGCACTAGTTCTCTAGGTATGTGTAAAGTCATCGCTTCCACGCCCAAAAGAACTATTTTGATCTGGATGCTTGACTAACACATACATAGTGTTGTAAGTGTTGTTGATTTATGTTCTGAATATACTCACTTTAGGATTAAAGGTGATGCTGTCCGCTTCCAACATAGTATAATTAATAATAATGGGACATCGTGTTAATTAGTGACTGTACTTTTTCACACATCATTAGTAACATGTCCTGTTATAACTATTTAATAAATATTTTTAGACTATAGCATATTACACAATTATTTATTTTTACCGTAAATCTACACAATGGTCTCTATGCATTATATCAACAATGAAGAATCGAACCCCAGGTTTAGTGTTATTAATCTGTAAACTTACCATTGACCCACCGAGAAACTCAATTATGTTAATCAGCCTCTTGTATATATTTTTTGTTTTTAGGTTTGTATTGTCGTTAAGCGCAAAGCTTTACAGTGATGTGCCTACTACTGGTATTGAAACCCTGTTTTTAGCTCTATAAACCTTCACACTTACCACTAAAACACTGTGGCTAACATAAATTATATATTTTATTAACATAAATTTCATTTAATAAGTATTTAAACATGGATTATTACATTAAAACTGTCTTTAGCCTGCAAGTTGAACTGTTATTAGGCTTTCCGGTAGCTTAGCAGTAAGTATGACACTAAAGTTTGGGGTTCAATACTAGCAGTGGGCTAACATAAATAGCTCAATGTGTACCTTGAACACAAACAAACTGTATTCACTGTTTCCTCTTTATAAACAAAAATTATGAGCTTTAAATGTGTGCGTATTATCCTAATAAAAATGGAGAAATGTACTCGAAAATTCACGAAACCTATGTTGATTAATGGACATATTCTGTACCTAATGCACAAAACTACTAGCCGTATCTCTGTACACAAACTACTTAATGTTCGCTTGCTTTAGCTTAGTTAAATTAAATCAATTTATACAGTCGCATTACTAATGTGTTTTGCATAGTCTCAGGAAACATCAGAAAAAGACTTTTTACCTATGTGTACACATACGTAAAGTTTTTCTGAAAACAGTTTTTACATGAACATTGATGGATAACATGGAAACTACATTATAAACAATTGTATGTGTGTTATAGAAAAACTACATCGCACTATGTCTGCCGAGGGGGAATCAAACCCCCTGATTTTAGAATTGTAGATCCGTAGACTTACCGCTGTGTACTAGGGGGACACTATATGGCTGTAAGTTGTTTTCCTGAATCATGAATCCATATCTCACTGGTTTCAAATGTTTTTGTGTTAAGGTAAAGCATATTTTTTATTTATTAAGTTGCACATTAATTTTCATAACATGTTACTGATGGCTGTTTGATGCTGGAGGGGTGGCCCGGCATGACCAAGCGTGTTAATGCGTGCGACTCGTAATCTGAAGGTCGCGGATTCGCATCCCCGTCGCGCCAAACATGCTTGTCTTTTCAGTCGTGGGGCGTTATAATGTGACGATCAATCCCACTATTCGTTGGTAAAAGAGTAGCCCAAGAGATGGCGGTGATGATTAGCTGCCTACCCTACAGCTTTACACTGCTAAATTAGGGACGGCTAGTACAGATAGCCCTCGAGTAGTTTTGTGCGAAATTCAAAAACAAAAACAAAACAAACAAAGATGCTGGAGGGATTGAATGATAAATTTGGATAGCACAGTTGTGGCCTGCTTGAGTTTAGGAATCAATCCTTTCCATCATTTATTTTTTATCGCAAATTTGGAAATCAGCAACTGCCCTGCCTCACTTCATTGTTAATGTCGTGCGCTTCATCACTGCCACAGACTCCGCCCAGTTTGTAAGGTCAGTCTGGTTTAGATGTTTGTTATCAAGTGTGCGTTGTTTTGCATGCGCTTTCAAACATATTTTTGTTGTGCATCTTTAACTTGTTTAAATATATTTTGTTTTTAATCCCCTAATATAGATAAGTGGATAATTCGAAAACGAAACAATCCAGATGATGGTGAATACTTAGAAAATAAAGACAATTCAATTGATTCTGGCATTACTGCCGAAAAGAAAATGGCGCGTAACTGGTAAAACGTGAAACGATAATTTAATGAAAGTTGGGAGTTGAAATTTACAGTAATTAAAGCAAATAATAAGCCAGTGTGTCTTTTGTGTAGTAAAGTCTTCAGGAATAATAAAGTATACAACCTTAAGCAACACTTTAACAATTTTTACAACGAATCTGATGCAAAATTTCCAGTTGAGAGCAAAATTCGTATGAATGAAATTAGCCGTCTGAAAACACAACTTCATGAACAAAAGGGAGGCCTAAAAAGATTTTTATCGTCGATAGAACTAATTACGTTAGTTAGCTATAAAATAGCTTGGATTATAGCTCAAAAAATGAAATTATTTTCTGATGCTTAACTAGTAAAAGAAATATTGATTGTGGTCATTGAAACTCTGTTGGAGAATTATGATTCAAAAATAAAAGATGATATTCTTCAAAAGGTAAATAATTTGCAATTAAGTCGAAAAACAATTGTCCGCAGAATGTTAGAGTTAGCGAAAGACATAGAAAATCAGTTGCTTGAGCAACTAAAAGACTGTTTGTATTTTTCTTTAGCACTAGATGAGTTAACAAATGTCAATGACATTACACAGTTGATATGTTTGATATGTAACTCAGATCTTCAAGTGAGGGAAAAATGTTTAGCATTTGTGGATTACGGGATCGAACATGTAGAAATAGCATCTCTGAAAAATTTCTTGAAATGTCAAAAAATTCAATGTAAGATGGTTATGTAGAGGAAAAGTCTAAGAACGATTTACTTCCTTATTTCCTCAAATAAACGAGCATCTTGTTGGAAAAGGTAAGATTATTGAAACTTTGTCATGGCAATGTGATTTGTACTTTCTGTGCGACATGATGGCTCACTTAAATAATTTGAATACAAAGCTTCAGGGAAGAGGTAAAATAATAAGCGAATAATCACAGTCTATTCATGAATTTCAGTTGAAGCTAAACCTCCTTGTGGAACAGTTACAAAAGAATAATTTGACACATTTTGCAAAGTTAAATGGTTTTCTAGAAAATAATAAGGACTATGATTTCTTTTATGCTAAATATGATCCCTGTGTAAACTGGATCAAAAATCTATTTCGAAAATTTGAATCACGTTTGTCCGAATTTACAAATTTGAATTTTTGCATGATCAATTTCAATTTGAGTTAGGAAATTTCAGTAAGTGTGGATTTGAAGGCGAGATGTTTACCCTGCCAAGTGTACAACACATAAAGAGGTGAGTCACTACTCTGACAAATGAGAGTCTTTCAAATTTAAAGATAGCAATTTAAAAATTATATTCCATGTTTGGATCCATAGTGGTGTGTGAGTCAACATTTTCTACGCTAGATTTTCTCAAGTCTAGATACAGATCTCGGCTCACTGACACAAATTTAGAGGCAGAGCTATGCTGTTCATTGAGCATAGATGTTAAGCCAAATTTCACGAAACTTGTTGATTACAACTCCCATCAATTTTCACATTGAAGGTTAGTTGAAATGCAGTTATTTTGATTAAACTAACATCTTTCAATATATTTATTTTTTGGATAATATGGCCAATGTTGTTTTCATTAGCCACAGGTGTTGCCACCATGAAAAATAAGTTGTCCACCACTACTCTATGCCATGGTTCATCCATTAAATTTACAGAACTTAATACAGTGAAAAAGTTTTATTTTTATTAAGACATTTTCATTTAGCATTTCCAAGGTAATTCCCAACTGGATAAAATATGTGCCAATAAAGTTTGTAATTTATGTCATACTGGAGACTGATTAATACAAATGTGCAATGCGCTATAGTACAACCCCCAATGGCTTATAAAATAACCATTTAGTTATTGCGGGAAATGCTACTACTGATGTGTTACACTGTAGAGTTTCTAATCATTAACAAGCACAATAAAAAACAAACCGTGTTGAGAATGGTCAATTTCGCTACTAAGGTGGGTCTCTAGAACACGCCTCACAAAAGTATGCACGTGACATGCTGGCTAGAACCTGCACTATTTGTGAATGCCTGGCTTCTCAAGATGGCGTTATTTGTCTTTTTCGACTTGTTATTCTGATATTTGGGTTACACGTAAGAATCAAAACCAGATAAACATCTTAGTTTTAGAAATAATTTCACGAGAGAATACATCTATAAAACTTCATTTTATATTCTTAATAAATTGAATTATCTTTAAACACCGATTTAATAAATGGTTTTTGGTTGACTGCATAGTTAAGCCAACTTCCTAGTAAAATTTCAGTCGTTTTAATTATAGAGTCAACAAACAATATAGGATGAGGGAAGGAAATATCATTATAGAAACACTACCAGCTAATTGTAAAACCTGATTGGCCACGATGTTCATTTAACTTACTGGTTTATAATATCATTATAGAAATATTACCAGCTAATTGTAAAACCTGATTGGCCACGATGTTCATTTAACTAATTGGTTTATAATATCATAATAGAAACATTACCAGCTAATTGTAAAACTTGATTGGCCACGATGTTCATTTAACTTACTGGTTTGTAATCAGTTACACAATTTTAATTTACAATTTAATAAATAGCTTAATGGTTGACTGCAGAATTTACTTTTTAGCGTTAAAAGCAGAACCATGGTTAACTACAAAGTTAACACGTTGATCACATACGTAGTTCTTTAGTTGCTTGACCTGAACATGTGCAAGTGTTAGTTTCAGAATCTACCTCGTTTTTCAATACTTTCTTTAAACTCTAATTTATGTATAAATTTCTTCTACTACCTATCATCTCAGAGACAACACCAGGAAACACAACAGAAGTTTAACCCCTTTTAGGATCTTTAAATTTTGAAAGAATATTTTATTTGTCAGTTGTGCAGCTCAAATAATTTGATCTAAAATTTGTTTTATGAAAAAAATCACGGAAAGTATCGATTTTGTTTTATTAAAGTTCAAATTTCTCTGATTTCTTGAATGAAAAAGTTGTAGAGTAAAATATTTTGAGATATTCGAGTGATGCAATCTGACTTTCACTCGTATAACTTACGAGTAATAAAACTAAGATCCATTCTGTCTGATATGAATTAATTTTGTCAACGTTCTTTTTCATACGTCACTGTCAAACTTATATTATTATTTCGTTAACACAAAAAAATATTTGTTTCAAGCATCGCTTCCTCAGAATGGGGAGATTTTGGGATTGGAATTATACAATAATAGTAGATAAATAGAAAACTTCCAATTAAAATAGATGGCGTTACTGTTTGAGGATAAAATTATACCATTATTCCTTGGATAGAAACATACAAAGTAGAAAATTATAACAAGCTGTGGAATACAAATATGAATCTGAGGTTCACAGCGGAAGAATGGCACTTAGGAAATCACAGCTGCAACACAAAATTCACTTAAGGCCTAAGTCTTCAAAACACCTCTACCACTCTAAAGAAAGCAATGTAACCACAACACCTGGCTCTTAATTGGTCTACGTATACACAAGCTTCGGTAACGTAGCTCATCAAATCTGCACACTCACATAACAAGACGTACGTGATTCCCCGTTCCGGAAGTTTCCTCTTGTGGAACGTGATCCTCCGGAGCCCAAGATTCTTCGGAAGGCTCTTGTACAAGTGTCTTGCTCCTGTCCAGGTCAGCCAGTTGCGCTCCAGTTTCTCTCGATCTTCTCCTGGAAGTACCCTAAAAGCTGAGATAATGTATCCAGTTCTATCCGTTGTCGGTGTCTTGGGTAGCATATCCAATGGCAGTCTTGCAATTGTTGCAACTTCTTCATAAACGGCTGAAAGTATAGGAAAACGTTTTATAGATTGAAAAATAAAATAGCACATCCTTAGTATATTTTATACCTTTGTCTATTTTCAAATGCATTGGGCGCGAGAAAATCCGTATGGCTTTGATAAGCAAAATTAGTGAATTAGTAATGTTGATCACTCAGTCATTTTTACAAAGAATCGTTAGTGATAAATGCAAATAAAAAAAAACACATTAAGCAGACACCTGAAGGTTCCCACAACTCGGATCTTCAATCATTAGAACAAAACACGTGAAACACGCGGAGACTTGTGGTATGTACGAACTCATTCACAGCACAATTCATGCACGTTCACACAAGTGTGATAATGGCCGTGCCGATCGAAAAGCCTTTTGATGGAAGAAAGCTTTTCCTTTCGGATTAATCATTCCGTATTAACCATGCTTGCTGAAACTGACACTGAGGTTATAAATCAGGTGTCTGCGCCCTTGGGTCTGTAACTTTCTTTAGATTGTGATGAACTGTAAACAACAGTAGAGTAGGACGCCGACTTTTTGTCGTCAGTCTGTAACTTTGAACATGTAACACTTATACAATCCCATCGTCATGCGCAATATAATCAGTGGTTCTGAACTTCTCTGGACTTACATAAATGCTTAAATCACTGAAGAAACATGTTACCTGTCAACTTTAACTGAACGAGGTAACAAAACACTAAAAGTAACTCCATGCACTAAACTTTAAACTTGCACACATATTGTATGATTAAATCTTCCAAACCACAAAACCAGTAAAAAGATATAATAAACTGTATTCAGATGTAAACTAAAAAAATAACTCAAATCGCATGGATAATTAGGTAGTTGAGGTATAAACTTGTAATTTCCTTTCTATGCATAAACTGAATGTTACATGATCAAGCTTCGTATACAAATTCTCAAAACCTCCTGTAATTGTGGTATTAATAGCTAGTCTCTTGGGTTAATTTTGCCTCCAGATAACTAACTCTACAAATAGCTAAAGAAAAAACTGTATACATGTGACATACAAATACATTAAAGGTGTTATCAGTAACATTAAAGGACTCCTGGATGGATATGTATGAATTCTACAATTCAGTTATGAGTTGGCAAACAAACTAGAGAATATAAAGTACTTGAAAATGAGTTCACCAGAGTTTTACATAACTATGATAAATCTGAAATGTTTTGGTCTTTGATCTTCTATTAGTTTAGTATTGAACCCCAGTCACCGAATATGCTCGCCCTTTCAGCTGTGGGATCGTTATAATGTTTTGGCCGATAATACTGTTGGCCCAAGATTTAGCAGTGAATGATGTTATCAGACTAGCTGCCATCCCTCTGGTTTGGTTTAAATTTGGGCGCAAAGCTACATGAGAGCAATCTGCGCAAGCCGTGCCTAATTTTGCAGTGTAAAACGAGAAGGAAGGCAGCTAGTTATCAACACCCACCGCCAATTCCTGAACTATTCTTTTACCAACGAATAGTGGGATTGACCATCATATCATAATGCCCCAACGGCTGAAAAGGCGAGCATGTTTGGTGTGATAGAGATTCGAACCCGCGACCCTCGGATTACCAGTCAAGTGCCTTAAACCACTTGGCCAATCTGGTTTGTCATCACAGATCGCCCATTGTGTAGCTTTGTACTTAATTCAAAAACACACACAAAAAAACACAAACACATTGCTAAATCAGGGACAGCTAATGCAGAAACCCCTGGTGTATAATATTTGAAGCTTAATATCCTAGAATAGTAAGAAAATATTAATCCCCTTTTTTTCTTACGTTTTGATATCTTTTGCGGAGTTTGTTTTCTGTTATACTGTGTTCTGTCTGTCGATGCACCCAGTGGCAGAGTGGTATATCTGCGGGCTTACAATGCTACAAAGCGGGTTTCGATACCCGTGGTTTGTAGAGCAGAGATAGCTCATTGTGTAGTGAGCTTTGTGCTTAATATCTAAGAAACAAACTGTCTGTCGAATGTTCATTGTCTCTGTGATGCATAGGTTAACGTTGTTAATCTCTGAAATTTCGAGCCGCTGCTGATTACATTAAAGTTGAGGTTAAACCGCAAACAACAAATTGCATATTTGTTGCATATTGAGAATGGCATATTTTATTCATGAAGGTGTGAAGCTGTAAAATAATAATGTTTTTAATGTGTTCTCAATCATACTCAATAAAACTGTGGGGATTTCATTTTTGTTGTCACTTTCATTGAACTCGGCAAAGCTTTCACTATAAGTGATAGCTCTACTAATTGAGCTAAAGTGTTTACCCACTAGCAATTTCCACTAAGGCACTTCTTGTAACAACCCAAACAAACAACTATAGTCTTTCCCAACCACAGAAAAGCCCATTCTTTGACCTTATCCAAACCCCACGTTTGGTACCACTTTTTCTTATGGTAATATCCTCAGTTCGATATCGAATCTTAGGCCTCTCATACGTCACAGAAGTTCTCTGTCAACTGAGCGAAGGGGCTGTCCTATGAGAAATTGTTAATAAGAGAATCTAATTTCAGAACGACTCAAACAACCAAACCGATGTAGGAATCTTCTCTTCTAGATATTGTTTAGTGATCTTTAAAATATCCTGCACGTTAACGAACATTTTATTAGAGTCGTCTATCTTGTACTGTTAAAAGAGGAAAACAAAAGAAGTCAAAGTAATGTCAGTTTGCTTGGAAGACTCTTTAGGTATGTTACGCTCTCTGCCATGTCTAAACTTTCCTGATAAAGCTTTTGATTTTCAGTGTGACTCTCTGCAGATTTTATTTTTCTATAGAAGCAGTAAACTTTAAGATACGGTAACTCTAAAGTGATAGATTAGAAGGAAGCAGCTAGTAAACACAGCTCTTAGGCTACTTTCGTCACTTTTATATCATATACGACTCCAGAGTACATTACTTATGTGTGTGTGTTGTAACAGGACTCAAACCGCGGAATTTCAGGTCATTGGACCACGTTCAGCCCTCATTATTAAGTTTTCAATTGTTGTTATTCTTATTTCGTTCTTTTTAATTTGTCGATGCACACATGTAATAAGAAACAATAACATTTATTTTGATAGATGTTATTTAACATACGTCTGTAAACTTTCCCAATATCGAGACGTGCATATAAACACCTATCTAAAACTTTTAAAACAGATTAAATGTGTCAAAATTATCTGACGATGTCAGCCAGACGACAATCATTGTTTTGTTTTGTTTTAATAAAGCTAGCTTCAGTTTGCTGTGGCGATTATATACATTTTTTTAATTAAGTTTCTTTTGGAATCGAAACATTATGTCTCGCATCAGAGAGTTTTTTCTTTTTTTTACATAATTATTTGCAACACTAATAAGACAAACACAGTTCCAGTCGTAATTTATTAACATCGATACTTCTATACCAGTTCTGTAGTCTTCTGTCGTCATTAAAGTACATTCAATTTACCCAGTTAATATGTTTGTTTTCTGATTTCAGGATTGGAGGTAACTGACATCCTACGTGCCACAGTTACAAACTGCATACAATCTGTGTAACGCATACGTATCTGCCTCGCGACTGAATTATTACTGACTGACTCAGAAAGTTTGTACAATACACAGACAAAAAAGGACTTTTATTAAAGGAAATAATAACTTAATGGTTGCATATTACGTGTACAAAATACTGATCTAGAATGTTCTGCTGTTTAAACAGCGCATGGTTTGACATGAGATAATAATGGCCATTTTATGTTGCATTCTCGTTTGATAATTTCGTTAAGTTAAAAACAAAGTCAGTGTTCGTTGTATGGTAACTTTATAGGAAAAACTGAACAAACGAACTATACATTGACTATGTAAATTTGACGATAATTTGTGATATGTTAACAAAATTTCTGTCCATTACTGAAATGAAATAAAAACTACTATCAGGTGCAGGAAATATTTTATTCTTCCTTCCTGTTGTAGTTTCCAACGGAAAGAAGATATGGATTGAGATTGAAGTCGATCCAGTATGTTGCTATGACAACCATCCACATGTTACGAATGCTTAAATCATCGAAGTGTATGCCATTAAGTTTTTGTCTATTTCTTCCGCAAACCAGAATCACAGAGTACATTGTTTGTAGAATAATAAGCCTTATAGAACCAAGAACCATTTACGTCCACAACATATTTCTAGCTTCGTTTCACCTGTTTCACCACACGTGATTTTTCGTCATTATATACCCCACGTGATTTTTCGTCATTATATACCCCACGTGTTTTTCATTTACTTGTGTTACTCGTTTTTAATCATGTATAAGCATTAATCATGCTACCTCAAATAACGTGATTTATTTTCATAATACGTAAACTTCAAAGACTGAAAAACATAAAGGAATAGAAAAAAATAGGCCTAACACTGTCGTTTTGATAGTGCGTAGGTTGGATGGGGAAATGCTAGTTGAAAATTTGCATTTTCGTTGAATATGTGTCTGACATAGAAGCATGTTTAACGTTATCCATTCAAGAGTTTTTGTCATGCGGTGGAAGTGCCTCAGGTTAAGTTAAGAGTCCAGTAAGAGAATACCTGTATGTTAATATGTTTTAATTTAGCAAAGCCACATCAGACTATCTGCTGTGTCCATCGAAGGGAATCGAGCCCCTGAAGTTAGCTTTGTAAATCCGAATACTTACTGCTATCCACCCAGGAAACGATTGAATACCTCTTAATCCAGTCAAAACATAGTTGTGCTTGGTTTGTTTTGTTTTGTTTTATTTATTTGTTTTTTAATTTCGCACAAAGCTACACGAAGACTATCTGCACTAGCCGTCCCTAAGTTAGCAGTGTAAGACTAGAGAGAAGGCAGCTAGTCATCATTACCCACCGCTAACTCTTGGGCTACTCCTTTACTAACGAATAGTGGGATTAACCGTCACTTTATAATGCATCCACGGCTGAAAGGGTGAGCATGTTTGGTGTGAAAGGGATTCGAAACCGCGACCCTAAGATTACGAGTCTAACGCCTTAATTAGCTAGTCATGCCAGGCAGTTGTGTTGGAATTATTAAATTATTCTCTTTGGAATATGCCAAGACTGCACACTATACTTCAAATTAAAATGACGGTGATATAATACTATTCAAGAACACGCTGTGCGCTACATTATTTACTTCTCATGTGTTTATTGATTTCAAAAAGACAAAACGCAACATTAACAGTTAGAGCTGCTCTTTCAAGTACGAGTTGTCTCCCAGAAAATTAATGCAAAATTAATTTGGACTTGATTTATTTATATTATCCATTAATCAAGCTACAAAGTAACTATGATGTATCTGTTTATACGTGTTGACGAAAAACATGTGGAGAGGCTAATAAAATGTTAACAATAGCGACTTCAATGAATAGAGTAAAAAATAAAAACATTCAGCGCTGTATGTAGAAATGATTGAAGAAAGTTATATTCCTGATCACGTGAAACCCACTCGAAATAAAAATGTATCTCAGAACGGCTGGTATTGGTATTAACACTTTTGTTGACAAAGAGAGAACAATGTTTCGATCTTCCTCGATGCAAAGTTATATTCCAGAGTATATTTCGTTTATTTTTTATAAACGTTTTACAAATAAAGTCAATGGAATATCGCCAAGTGAAATATGAGCCCATGCCTATTAAAAATGTAAAGCATCATAAAAGTGAGAGGTAGGTAAAATCTCGATAGTTTCATAAAAAAAGGTTTGTTACAAATCAATGTCATACTTGTATCCTATAAAACCCTAAAGTAACATGTGGATTTGTGGTGGGTCAAAATTGAAAACATAATATTCTTTAAAATACTGATGAATACTGGAACTAAAGTGGTTAAAAATACCCTATTTTTCGTGTTATTTACTGCTAAATAAATTATGAAACGATGCAACAGAGTGTTCCAAGGCATGCAGGTGGCTAGGAAAAGTGGCATTTGTCAGTTTGCCAAATTCGTCGAATTTAAAGTTTCTTTATAGCCCTTCTAACCTCATCTCAAAACATTTACAGTCTTTGTAATAACATTCTATATGTATATGCCACTTTCAATCTCTCTTCACACCTTCTCTGGCCTTATCTTACAACATATACACTCTTTGTAATAACATTATGGACAACACTTTGTCTCTTTTTACACCTTCTCTGGCCTTATCTCACAACATACACACTCTTTGTAATAACATCATATACAACACGATGTTATTATTTAAATACAACAGCCTACAAAATTAGGATTTTAAAACACTTAAGTATACGTTGTGTTACGTTTACATCTCAACTATTCACAGCCACTCCATTCGCAAAAGTATGACTTTTAATTTCATATAAATACGATCTTACCTAAATGTTGTAGTTGTTCTTGACACTGTGCTGTTGAAAAGTTATCCTGTAACTGCTCGATTAGCCGCTTGGGTTCGCTGTGGTTCGTATTCAGCACCAGGTACGTCATGAATGGAAATTGGCCTTTTATAAGTAGTAAAAAATACATATAATATATAAATATTAGAATTGTTAAACGCAGGTTATCGCTGTCCATTAAATAATAGCGCCGATATGAAAACGTTGTAATGCTACACAGTTATGTATGGATGTGTGCGTGTGTGTGTTTAAGAATATATATAGGTACTTAATATGAACTTGCTCTGATTGTTTTTATTTTTTCTAAGCAAAGTATTTCATAGGTTACGATAAAATGTTTACTGCATTTCTATGAGCAACAGATATAAATAACTAAGAAAAAAATGCCTTCGTCATGTTGCACTGTTCGTGTATATATGACAGTCGTCGTGATAAGGTTCAAAATGCTTGCTACGTAGCACAAAACACAACTCTGTAGTGATGAATTATTTCTCTTTCTATTCGACTCTTCTTATTCAGAACTCTAATGTATTCTCATAGTTATAAAGTTAAAAGTTTCATGGTGTAAAAGGTGATTTCAAGTAATAATTATCACAAAGAGAAACTAAGTTTTCAATTCTTTTTCAAAACTGCATATTTATTAAAAATCCTAATATTATTAAATTCCAACCCCTCCCAAAAGTTTGTATTCACATAAAGTGCATCAACAAAGGTTTTGTTTGGCCTTATGATTTACCTTGAGTTGTGTTTTCATATAGACTACATTACCAGAAAGTATCTCGACTCGTAATCTGAGGATCGCTGGTTCGAATCCCCGTCACACCAAATATACTCGCCTTTTGAGCCGTGGGGGAGTTATAATGTTACGGTCCATCCCACTATTCATTGGTAAAAGAGTAGCCCAAGAGTTAGCGGTGGGTAGTGATGACTAGCTGCCCTCCTTTCTAGTCTTACAGTGCTAAATTAGGGACAGCTAGCATAGATAGCCCTCAAGTAGCTTTGTGCGAAATTCCGAAACAAACAAACAAACCGTTGATAACGACGAACGTATTTTTTGAGATCCGAATACGATCAATGGTACCTGGCGAAAATATATGATCCACCTCCCCAGTGGCACAACGATATGTCTTCGGAACCTACAACGCTGGAAACCGTGTTTTGATACCTTTAATGGGCAGAATACGGGTAGCCCTTTGTGTAGCTTTGCGCTTAACTGCAAATTGACAAGTATATGTTCTGTGCCTCTCTAGTTTACCTCATAACTGTCGTTATTAAAGTAAACCCATTTTCCTCCTCTAACAGCCGAACATTCGAACAGTTTCACATGAATGCACGAAAATAATTTCATGGTTTGAATTAATTAATACTATTGACGAGAGTGCAACAGTTAGAAAATGACACAAAAAACAACTAAATTCAGACAAACTTTTCATGTAAATACTGCGACGATATAAAGGAATTCGTGTAAATTATATTGATAGTCCTAAAACCATTCTCACACAGAATATGAGTTAACATGCTTAGGAGAACCTACTGCATCGTTCCACATTAATCAAGAGCATTCCCTCGGTGGCGGCTTGCGATTCTCGAATACAGTCAAACTTCTTCCGCTGTATGTCAAGCTGAGTAGAAATCCACTCTCGAGACGGAGTGCCAAGTGTCGAGGTAGGTGATAAACGATCTTGGGAAGCGAAGGCTGCATTCTCTCCGAAGTCAATAATTATGCAGATTTTAGGGTCTTTCAGCTCTATCATGCTTAAGGCTTGAGAAGGCATACTAGTGACTTGGCCTTCCTAAATGGTGGGAGTAAAATAATTGATTTGTTTAGTGGTGTTGCCCTATGAAACAGGAAAAAGACAAAACACAGTAATATATATCAATTCAAAAAATTAAACATTGTACAAATCACAAATACATACGATTCTTTAAGAAACTGTAACTAGTTTAATAAATTCAAATCTCTGAATAAAAAAATCCATATCCTTGAACTGAGGCAGAATAGTTGGTGTCACCCCAGATGAACAGTTTGCAAAAAGTGGATTATTGAGAGGCCGTGAACTACCTATGACTGCATGTAGTTCGGGAAAGAAATTCTAAACTTCTTTGTCCATCTGATGAAAATTTTGGATTTGATCAGAAAATTATATCAGGTTAAAAATTAAAGTTTCAAATACTGAGTAATATTTCTATAAATATCGGTAAGATAGATGTAAAAATTACTCTTTCTGATACAACTTTTTTTTTTTTCGTAAAACTAAAAGAAGAGGTCGAGCTAACGAAATATCTGAACCCGTACCTTTGTGGAGTATAAACAATTAGTACAATACTCAGCTACTTACAATAAAAACGTTATTAACATTAATATCATACAAATAAATTAAGAAACATTGAAACTAAGGCACATTACTAAACGATGGACCTGTTGTATCAGATGATTCCAAACAGGAACATACGGTTACTAGATGGGGCTACATCATATGAAAAACCAATCATTAATGCAAAAATGTTCTTGTATTTCAAGGGAATGGTCGTACAAAATGGAATAAAAAACAATTCTTTCCTGATTTTTATTATTGTACCACAATTTAACGCAATGGGAATACATGTTTCACGCATCTGACATAATATAACAGAAATCGACTCAAGTCAAGACGTGGATTTGGGTTTAATTCTATAAAGGCATAGATAGCATTTGATTATTATGATCGTTTTTAGATCACCACTAAAACTTTTCAATTTAACTTGCTTGAAAAAAACTAAATAGTCCATAAGATGCTCGAAACGTCAGAATAATATTCAGAGTGTTTAATATCTGAAATCATTGTTCCATTTCCCACTAAAATAATTAGAATCAATTAACTTGTAATACAACACAACTTAGAGCTTTTTATAACCTTCAACTAGGTTTTATTAGTAAAATACGTGTTTCCCTATAAACATTGTTACGACAGTGCTTCTGACATGCTCTCCTTATTTTTTGTTTAAACACAGTACACTTAATCAATGCACAACGGCCAAATTTTCCAATCATTAATTTCTACGAGCGACAAAAACACTTTTCTCCTGAATCGTGAAACCAAAAAACGTATATTAAACTTACTTGGATTGTACCAGCATTTAAAGCATTGGTTTGAAAATATCTGTTCCCATAATGATGTCGATTTCTAAAACATGGTTTGTTTGTTTGTATTTAAGTACAACACTATATTATGGCCTATCTGCGCTGTGCTCACCAGGGGCATCTAAACCAGATTCTTAGTGTTATATATCCACATACCTGGTGCTGTGATATTGAGAGTAGGGGCTGTTAAAGGATGGTATTTCCAGTTCACAATACTGTGTTGTTTTATTCTTTCTTATCTTCTGGTGTTGTTTTTTGTCTATGCCAGTTATGTAACAAAATGTACATTTATTTGTAAATTTATCACGTAATTATTCGACTGATTCTACTAAAACAATTCTGATCAGTAGTATAATAACAATTCATGTACTGATAGCCCAGATAAATCTAATGACGAAACTGTAATAAAACAATTGTGAAATGCCAAAGTCAGAAGAAAATGTGCACATGGAGTGATAGTCAAGTACACATATAACTGTTAGAGCAAAACGTCAGTCTCTGAAAAAATAAAAGGGCGCATGCTCCATAGACGTAAGAACACGTTCCGCACTTTATGGCCGTGAGTGCAATATAATAGTGACGGTCAAATTTCCTTTGGCAGAATAGACTAAATAACTAAGCCATCCCTATCTGCTTCCCTTCTTGTCTCTGGTTAAAGTGGGTATTTAGAGCCGGGGAAGAGGGAAGCGGACTAAACCAGTAGATCATTCTCTTTATAAAACTTTAAAAATTAACTCCCTAATAAAACATAGAGTACAAAACTTGTCATCAGTACTAAGACCAACTAGAACCTTTTCGACCTTGAACGACATTACGTGACAAGATAGATTGCTTACCACACCCATCACTCTCAGGTCCACCTATATCTCGACGATTAGCTGTAATTCTTGTTGTAATTCCTAAACAGACTTTCAATTAAACTATATTACTCCAGGTCCTCTTAGACCTTTGTTCTATATATAGCTGTGAGGGGTGATGTTGTTAGCTGAGCCCTTCTTCACTCTATCAGCTCAAAAACGGGAGTTATTAAAATAAAAATAACCATATTATTTTACTGTTCTCAGTAGTTTCCTTTAGCATTGTTAGCAGAAAATAAATTTGCAGCATACCATTTCGTGCAAAATTGCACGTGCATTTTAAATAGGTAGTCTCATCGTATGCTTTCAACGTAGTTATTAGTTCCAATGAGTCGAAGAGGCGTAAGCTTCTGAAGTGTTATTTCCTTCAGTTCACCGATGTGTTTTATAACAACCAACGGTGTTAGTCCCACGATTGTTATTCGGCATTTTTATTGTCATCGTGACACACACAATGGCTCTGTTTAGAGTCCACAGATGACTTCAAAAATTGTACTTTCTGTTCTTGTTAGAACTATTGTCACTATTACAACAAATTATTACTTACTTCAACCAATTAGGTTACTTCGTATTCCACTTGAAATCAACTCGAGTAATTAAATGTTGAACTGAAACTGTTTCAAACGTCCTCTAGTGGTCTCCTACCATACAAGTTCCATTGTCCCATTCCAAAAATAATGTTTACGGAGAAACAGAGTTACCTGAACTAAAATACTTCCTGAACATATTAATTTGTCTAAAACCACTGTTTAATCATAAATTATTATTTTTGACAAAACTAACAAAGACGAATGAAGTTTGAAAGGAATTTATTTTTTGAATTCCTTTTTATTATTTTATTTTGTAGTAATGTTAACGTACTTTGAAATGATGTGTATAATTTAAAAACTAATAATCTTCCACCAGTGCTATTATTGTGTTTCAGACAAATGCATATAAGAAAAACACGAAATGTACGACTTCGACTGACTTCTTTCCAGCTGAGTTGGGCTTTATAGCGCTATTTTAAACTGCAGAGTTGAATACTGTATTAATGTATAATATAACACTTTGTAAATACTAATATACTGAAAGAAAATTTTACATTCACGATCATCGAAAAACTTATAAGGAACATCTACTTCGATGGTCAACTAAAGTTTCTCAATAACCTCTAGGGTATTAATTGTTAATAACTACAGTAAATTTTATTCAGTTTGTACCCACTACAAAAAATTCACTACAATTAAAGACCTATTAACTGCTAATAACTACAGTAACTTTCATGCAGTTTGTACCCACTACAAATAATTCACTACATTAAAAGGGCTGTTAATTGTTAATAGCTACAGTAAATTTAATTCAGTTTGTACCCACTACAAATAATTCATTACAATTAAAGAACTATTAATTGTTAATAGCTGCAATAAATTTTATACAATTTGTACCCACTACAAATAATTCACTGCATTAAAAGGGCTGTTAATTGTTAATAGCTACAGTAAATTACATGCAGTTTGTACCCACTACAAATAATTCACTGTAATTAAAGGACATTTGATTCATTGTGGCAGGTATATTTATAGTTCTTACTTTCTTAATATTTCTATTCAACACATCAGTATTAATGTAATGGCAACTAAACCCAAAATATATCACTCAGATCAGGAGACAGAAACATAATTGAGGAACAAGAGATTGTACGGATATGCAACAAGAACACGCATTTGGTGCAAGTAGAAACTATCCGTGATTACCTTGTGATGGGTGAAGTTGAGCTACCCATAGATTATCACTAAGAATTAATCCAGTTGTGAATACAGTCATATTGTTTATAAATGAATGTTCACTATTTATCGTTTGCTTTTTTTGTCTGTAATTATTTCCTTATTTTAAAATACAGAAGTCAGTTTTCTGTTAATATAAAACCTGGATCTTTATATCAAATAAATCATATCATTTAACTTCAGGAATTGTATAACAATGACTAATTCAGCATGGAGGTCTGATGTAAATTCACAGAGGTCCGTATAAACATTAGAATGTACTGATTTATTAGTTGAGTAATGTCGCTGTTAGCAATATTTTCGGTCGTAATCCCAGTGGTATCTCAGGATACTAAACTATTTTTTTTGTTTTGTTTTTTTTGGAATTTCGCACAAAGCTACTCGAGGGCTATCTGTGCTAGCCGTCCCTAATTTAGCAGTGTAAGACTAGAGGGAAGGGAGCTAGTCATCACCACCCACCGCCAACTCTTGGGCTACTCTTTTACAAACGAATAGTGGGATTGACCGTCACATTATACACCCCCACGGCTGGGAGGGCGAGCATGTTTTTAGCGCGACTCGGGCGCGAACCCGCGACCCTCGGATTACGAGTGCACGCCTTTAACGCGCTCGGCCATGCCAGGCCCGATACTAAACTAACAAAGTACAAACTATAAAGCAAATAATAATAAACCGAATATAACAATTTGCACAATACTGTTAATGAAACTGATATTAAAGGAATAATAATGTAGAAACTACGAATATGTAGATTACGAATAATAAAATCATGAACTGAGGTACAAGAGTTGATGAAAGTTTAAGGATATGTAACTGTCAATACACTAAGTAAATAGATTAATACTAATAGTTTATGTAAATTGTAAGAAAACGAACTAAAGTATACTAATTCTCTGACTAGTAAGGACATTTATTTAGGACTAAAATTTCGGTGAGTAGTGAGGACAGAAATTTAGGTTCAATAGTTTATATCAGTGATAAGGATACGAATTTAATAACAATAGTTTATGTGAGTAGTAAGAACAAGATTTTAAGAACAATAGTTTATGTGAGTAGTAAGGAAATGATTTTAAGAACAAAAGTTTATGTAAGTAGTAAGGAAATGATTTTAAGAACAAAAGTTTATGCGAGTAGTAAGGAAATGATTTTAAGAACAAAAGTTTATGTGAGTAGTAAGGAAATGATTTTAAGAACAAAAGTTTATGTGAGTAGTAAGGAAATAATTTTAAGAACAATAGTTTATGTGGATAGTAAGGAAATGATTTTAAGAACAAAAGTTTACATGAGTAGTCAGGACAAGACTTTAAGAACAAAGGTTGTATGAGTAGTAAGGGCACGATTTTAAGAACTATAGTTTATGTAAGTAGTGAGGACAACACTTTAAGAACAATAGTTTATATTAGTATAAATGACAAGATTTTAAGAACAATAGTTTATGTGAGTAGTGAAGACAAGATGTTAAGAACAAAAGTTTACATTAGTGGTGACTTTAAGGACAATAATTTATGTGAGTGGTAAGAATTTCTGTTTAGCGAAAAATATTAAAGAGCTTTCATTTTCTAACAACCAACCAAAAATTTAAAGTTTTTGTATTTGTTTCAAACAATTAAGTCCCCAGTGGCTTTTTTTATTATTTCGCGCATAGCTACACGAGGACTATTTGCGCTAGCCGTCCCTAATTCAGCAGTTAAGACTAAAGGAAAGGCAGCTAGTCATCACCACCCACCGCCAACTCTTGGGCTACTCTTTTATCAACGAATAGTGAGATCGACCGATACATTTATAACGCCCCCACGGCTGAAATGGCGAGCATATTTGGTGCCAAGGGTAATCGAGCCCGCGACCCTCTGACTAGGGTCGAATGCTTTAACACACCTGGCCATGCTGGACCTACCCCAGTGGCACAGCGGTATGTGTGCAGACTTACAACGCTAGTTAACCCAGTAACTTCGAATAGAAAACAGATATTATAAAAACGATCTGAAGATTAAGGTCCCAGAGTACCAAGACCTCATATATAAAATCAAGTCCCATATGTTGCACGACTAGGCAGTGAAAGTCAAATGCCTAATATGCAGTCATTACACAATAAAGTCGAGTCCCTGAAAAGCATTGACCATACAGTAAGAATCAATTCCAAGGCATGCTAAGACCTCACAGTGAAAGGCAAGTCCTTGGCATGCTGAGACTACGCAGTGAAAGTCAAATTCCAGTCCCAAACTGAAAATCATTTTCAACATGTGGTAATTGATAATTTGTAATTTGTAAACTGAAATCGAACTGTTTTGACGAAAATAACCGTTCAAACCTTCCTCTAACATTTTTATTGCTATTAAAATACAATTAGAAGCAGCAAACTAGTTTTCTAAAATTTTAAATTAAACGTTTACCTGATAAGATGGCATGAAACGATCCATTAAGTGTGCAGGAATTATGATGCAGTCTTGCACGTCTTGATACTTGGACGTTTCAGTCGATTCGCTTGATCCAGTAGCTGTTGGCAACCGTTTCAGTCCTTTCGACTCATCCTTCTGTCTTCGGGTTTGATTTTGAGTCCGTTTCCGGTCTTCCAAAGCAGTTTCCTGAAGCCGTAGGGAGCGATGACTGAACGGTTGTAAATAGTCTTCGTATTGCATCTCGTATTTGTCTTTCGAAGAACCACAGTGCCAAAGTTTTCTATCATTCTTCTCCTTAAAAAACACTTCTGGAGACAACATGGTTGGTGTTTGGCAGAATGCATCGAAGTCTTCGTAGTCTGGGCGGGAGTGTTCTCTTCCCATCTCTCCGACGGCTGACGGTTCGGTGAACCGTAGTCTGACTGGGTGATCTCTGGCCGTATCGGAAGTGCTGCTGTCTTGAAGTTGGCTAGGCCTAAAAGAGAGAAGCGGAGTGTTCTCTTTATTTCTTGGTTTTTCGTTGTTGCTACCTGCTCGTTGAGCCTCAAAGAGTGGACCAGAAATATTAAAACCGCTTGCGTATTTTGGCCGCGAAGACCTGTCCATATGAAAATAAACATGAGTGCTTAAATGTTTATTAGAAGAAGCCATCCGTTGTTAAGCTCCAGGCCTGCTAAAGAAGGGACCAGCGCATTATTTTATAAAGTTTTACTCGCTTGTCAAATGTAACCAAGAATCTGTGAGATCTTCCGCATTACAAACATAAACATCTAACGTTATTCTTGTACCCTTCCCTAGTCATCGTCGCACGTGAGTCTGTAAACATTGGATGATCCCTGATGATATGAACTAAAAAATTAAATAATTAATATTTTCGTAAACTTTGAATGTAGTCTGATTATGTTACACAGGTAGCTTATCTTTACTTTGATCACACATAAGAAACCCTTCTAATCTCAGCATGATTTCAAGATATTCTCCTAAATCACGCTAGACGTCATCGGCTTTCCTCTCGACGACTACAACGAGTCTTCTCTGCTGCCTTTGAGAACTAGACAGCGAAGTGACCCGCTCGTTCTAAACTGCGCGCAAACAAACAAACCCCGCTTTTCTGTAAGTCTCGTGTAAGATGCTAGACAGTGGTTTCTCTCCTTTGTGCCTTATTGGTACGCAGTTTACAGTTTACGCTTACAATGTGAACCTGTCTTCAGTTGTTACATATATTTAAATGTTTTCAGCAAGTCAAAGCAGTGTTAAGTGAGCAAGAGCTAAGAGTCAAAATCATGTACATTCACCATAGCGCCCTCAAACTACAGTTTTCGTAAGTACTTCGATTGCAGACTTTACTTCGTAAGATAGCAGAATTCATATTAGATTTTTTTTCCGCCGAAGAAATCGGCTGACGTGTTTTGTTCATCCTTGTAGAGATGGCGGAGGGTCTCGACAACCAAAACCCGGATGTCGGATTCGTCTGGTAAATCCGGCTGAAAAACCCTGGTCTAGAAACATTTGCGGTAAAATTAAGGTCTTACCGCTTTTAGATAAGAACTACTTGAATTCTAATCCATAATTCAACGAATATATTCCTCTTTTTTCTGAACTTTTGAAATTTGAACCAAATAGATTCGAAACTTGCCACGTTAGTAATACGATTAATGCACACAAATATAACTGCTGTGGATACTTCCCCGCTGAACAAGGATTTAGTGGTTATCGTTACCTTTAACGACGACAGAAATATTTATTTGACGAGACTGGGAGTCGGTCTCGTTAAAGACCTTTGGAGTTTAGAACTGGAGAGCCGAATTAGATCTCAAACCATGATACAAATTTTATATGCAAAAACGGCTCGTTTTGGGTTCAGAAAATATTTTAAATAGAAGAACCCAAAACGAGCCGTTTTTGCATATAAAATTCTCAACAAGTGGGTTTCTCGACATCACTGATCATGATACAAATTATTTAAACTTTTGGTACGTTATAAGAGTGACAGGCAATCCTTTCACGTGGGTGGTAATATGTTGCTGACTGGCTGCCCTGATTATAGTTCAAAATTACGGATGTCGGCATGGAACAAAGCCTGTTTACAATGTTAATTAGGCACATCTATTAGCACAAGCTTGTGAACCTTGGTGCGATACAGTATAAATGTTGCACGCTTTTTTGTACTGTATTATATTTCCAATACTTTCGTGATGTCCTGTATTTATTAAACTTCGCACTAAAGGTATTTTACGATATTCTATTACAATTTCTAATAGCTGACTGTTGGAGTTCTTTTTAAGTATAGTTTTAAGTAGCTGACTGCTGGGGTTATTTTTTCATGACTGTTTTTAGTAGCTGACTATGGGGGTTATTTTTCAGTGCAGATTTTAGTAGCTGGCTGCTGGGGTTATTTTTTTCATGACTGTTTTTAGTGGTTGACTGTTGGGGTTATTTTTCAGTACAGGTTTTATTCGCTATAAAACGATGTATTTTTATATTTGTTTCTGGGTGTTTTTACGATATTTAATTTATGTGTTACGGTGAACCATAAATAACAGACACAGAATTAATCATATATTGCTCGTAATTAATGTAAATTGTTTTCAATATTCCTCTTTTTTACACAAATAAATAAATATTTCAGTTAGCTTTGTAAGAATAGAACTCCCATACTGCGTCGACTTTGTTTATACGCACAACGTCCCTCGCCACTCCAGTGACGCAACTGCATACCTATAGATTTACAGCGATAGACACCTGGTTTCGAGTCTTGTGATGGACAGGGCACAGATAGCCCATTGTGTAACTTTGTGTTTAACTTCAAACAAACAAACATTGTGCTCATTCATAGCAAAATTGGTTTGAGGTTATTTAACTTCGTAGATATTTTTACCACTTTACTCAAGTGGTTGTGTTACATAAGTCTCAAACAGAAGCCTATAAGGAAAGTATTAAAACAGCCATTGAAATCATATATAAAATATAATTAGCCTAAAATCTTATTACAGATAGCGATGTGTTCAATCATTCTTAGTCTCCTTCTCAGCAAAGTTGGATACAAAACAAAAAATTCAATTATGCGAGAGTTGTTAATGCATTATCATAGTATGTGCATATGTAGTTTCAAACAATTAACGTCCCTAATGTAGGGACGATAATACGTCATCAGATTAAAAAAGTCATTATACATTATCCCAATCTTTTTAGTTTAATAGCATTAAATGGAAAAGAACCATTAGTTCATTGTTATTAAAAACCAATTACGAACTTAGCAAACTGAAAACACACAAAAAGGAAACATGGAAACTAAGCATAAAATAAAACAAATATGAACACGATTACATTCAGATTAAAACTTAAAATCTTAACCGACACCCTAACCGAAACGTCTACTCCATTACTTGTTGTTAAGCCTTAAAATTTAACGTATATACATAATGATCTGAATCAAGCCTTTTCAATGTTGTTGTTTTTTATCAAACGACAACTGAAACATATTTTAATTACCAAATATCACTCTGTGCGAAATCTCTCGGGAAATATTAGTGTTATGCATCATTTCAATCAAAAATTATTATTACTAAATATGTTCCTTCCTTTAGGTTTTCTTCCCCTCTCATATCCTCCGCCATTATAAAATGTAGTTTTCATTATGTCCTTTACACATGAACAACATCGACTGATTTTCCTTTACAAGAAAAGCCATGTAAAAGCAATTGTTAAGTAGTTCGGAGATTCGTTGAATAAGAAGAGTTCAGACTATTAAGAATTGAGAGTAACGTGCTTGTATAATTTAATTGGTTTTGCTAGAACTTTGGAGACGGAGGCAGTAGCAAGGCGTAGGTTATTGATCGAGCTGGTGTGTTTCCCGTGAATGTAAAGAACAGATAGAAAGTGGTCGATGTGTCGACCTGGAAATATATAAGCGATTGCTGTTTTCAGTTGTCATTTTCTACCTTGTGGATTCGTTTATAAGTTACCTTCATCCAGAGCAGCACAGCAGGTACTATCACAATAATCTGTCACTAGAGGGAATCCTTAAAAATGCTTGATTAATCAATAAGTTTCTAGGAAGCCTGTTAAAAAAAATTAACTGTGAGCTTTAATAGCATGATGACAAACATGTTTATTGTCTGAAGCCCAGTAAGTACGGGAAGCTCTGAGATAATACACGATCATTGTAATAGCATTCCACACTTTCATCTGCTTAATATACACTGGTCACTTAATGGAATCATTTACACATATCTACAACGATTTAGGCTATCGTTTACATATACCATACAATGGTTCACAGTTAAATGTACATTGAACCGTTTAAAACATGGTTCACACATATCATATAGTGGTTTACAGTTTAACGTGCATTGTACAGTTTAAAACATAGTTCGCACATACCATACAGTGGTTTACAGTTTGATGTACATTGTACAGTTTAAGACATAGTTCACACATACTATATAGTGGTTTACAGTTTAATGTACACTGCACGGCTTAAAACACAGTTCAAATATACCAATGGTTCATATAATATACGTTAAACAGTGCGTGAGATCGTTTACACTTTTAGCTCAAAATAAATTTAAATCTGTTATCAGTGTAAATATGAATACGTAGATATATATATGTATGTCATTATAAGAATGGACAAACCAACTTGGTGATCAATAAACAAGAACAAATAGATAGAAATTATAATTAGTTAGTTCTTTTATAAGGTACTAAAACATGTTCAGCACGTAAATACAGGCCCTGAAAACATACATTATCTTAAAGAGAACTCCACTAGCAAGTATTGGTGTGACTGCTTTTCATAGCTCTTACTGGAGTGAAGCTTAAAAAATTAAATTTGAAAATTACATTAAACTTTTCAACAACTACGTATCTTAGTTTAAACTTCTAAAGAATTCTGTGTCTAACAGAGAACAATTACTATGAACCATGTTCTAACCTGCGACTAACCATAGAACTTAAAGTGTAATAAACATGAGGTGTTTGCCAGACACTTCACGACTTTTCGTAATATTAGTCAGAAAAACATGAGTTATTGTAACGTATTTAACCAAAGACTTGGACTAAGTTGGTTCACATAATACACATTAAACAGTGCCTAAAGTTGTTTACATTATTAACTCAAGATAAATTTAAATCTGTCACTAGTGTAAATATAAATACATATAAACATACAGGGTGGTCGCTAGAAAAGCGGAAAATTTGTCAAAAAGCTATTTATTTTTACAAAGAATAATTTTTACAAAGTTTTTTAAAGGTATATGTTATATTACACTCATAGATGCTCAAAATTATTAAAATCATGCATTTTATTCATGATGTAAAGAAATCAAAATAGAAATGAGTAAGCACGCATTTTATTCATGATCTCATCTGACCCTCAAATTTTCCGCTTTTCTAACGACCACCCTGTATATCGTTCACGTGAAACAGAAAGTTCCAAATTTTAATATAGTAAACCTAAGGCCATCGAGTTAAAGTCGAACTTTAGATAACAGAATTTTTAAACAGCAAGTGGAAATCTAGTAAGTTTGTAGTTATTGTAGGAACGAGACATATTAACGTAACAAATAAGTTATCGTTTGAAAAGTCAATGTTATAGGGCATAGTTTCTTATGGCACAATGAAAATAGAAACGTTTAATTTGGAACAGTTTCGATTAACTCGTGGTGCAAGTTTACTCTTAACGAAAAATCACAAAACAAAAAATATGAAATGTTCATGATATGAAACAAAAACGTTTCGTCACATCTACAAAAACAGACGGATAGGCACAAGACTAGCTGGATACAAGTGCGAAATCCTCAACTAATTAAAAATCGAAGTTCCACAAAATATTTTCATTTTTTTGTGCGAGAGACCCCACCACCAAGAAAGATAGGCGAACAAAGATCGCCTCGTAAATATTACAAAAGACACAATAAAGTATTAGGATCTAGAACACTGAGATCCACAGAGAAGACTTCTGTGAAAGAGACTTACCTGCGAAGTCAAGGGAGACTGCAAAGCATAATGCCCCAAAGCCAAGCCCCTTCCATACCCATACCATTCAGGTGTATTTCTAGCTCTGATATTAAATGTTTTCCGGCCGACCGCAGGTGCATTAGTAGCAGAAACTACATACACTGGTAGAGAATATGGTGAACGTTACACGCAGGTGCTCATTTTAAAAAGATGTATACCATCATAGGCTCTTGCGACGATTGGAGAGTCACGTACAGGTTGGTTCGTATAAAAATAGCATAGATTTCAAAATGAAAATTCTAGTATAGTGCATATGAGCTCAGTTTTACTTTCCACCATCAAGGAAATAAAGGTAAAATAGGACTTAAATAAGATTTTTCCTTTCCTCTAATTTGTAAAAAAAATCTATTATTTCGCAAGTGAAACGCCAACAACATATGTCACGCAGCATACTAAGTTAATTCAAATCGTAAAATTCGTGACGCTAAGTCCCGAGTGTTAGAGTCACGCAACTAAACTATATACATGTATATAACGATATGCTTGATGTTTATAGCAGATTTGTGCAATTAAGTTTCGAAAGAGAGAGAGAGAGAAAGATGAATTAAGTTTACAAAACCATCAGGTTTTTATTGCAACGTAGAGTGAAAAGTTAAAAGTATATGATTTCAATTTACAGAATAAATGTGATTTCTCAAAAGTTTATGTATTACTTTTACAAAAAAATATAACAAAATTATATATACATATATATATATATATATATATAATTAAACACATCAAATTTTTAATAAAAATAGAAGTAAATCAATATAAGGATATATATTAAACCTAAACTTACAGGTTCGAAAAAGAATAGCAAACCTATAGCTACAACAACAAATTTATTACCTAACACAACGTTTTGTGTTATAGATAATGGAAACAAACACTAAAACTATAAAATATCAATTAATTGTCGTTTTATGTGTTAAAATTTAAAAACGAAATCAGAATAAAATTTTTAGGTTTTCTATATTTGTGAAGGCTTATTTATTAAACAAAGACAGCCAAGCAAGATAGCAACGTGGTAACGCAAACACACTAATCACTCAATGATGTTTACCAATATGTGTCGTTCTGTATATACACAGCTTTCGTTTTCACGTTTAGTGAACTATATTTGATATAATCAATCATCTCTGAAAGAATGAAGTGATCATTAAATATACACGTGTTTTGTATATACAAATATAATTTATAAAAATGGCGTTTCGTAACAAAAAAGCATCTAATTTCGTGAAAAGAGAAGTACCCGAATGGGTTTCAGCTGTCGTAAGTGGAACGAAAAGGGAGTCAATACAAAGGTTATTCCTTTGTTTTAGTTGTTTAACGTATATTTATCTTTTTTACTGTTTACTCACCAGACACGTTGTTCACCTCGAACAAGCTCGTTGATGCAACAGAAAAGAAAACTATTTTTAGGTTTTCTAGTTTTTGATGCAAACAGCTAATCAGTGCTGATGAATCACATCTTTCAGTTCATGAGCGTGTAAATAACCTTATTCCCTGTCTTTCTGAATATCATATATATATTTCCTATGTTTTTTAACACCATATATATCTGTTTCCTGTGTTTCTTAATATGATACATCCATTTCAGTGAATATCCATACACTTGAGGTAAAAATATTTTATCAAGATAAACAGCCAGTTTCTAGTGGGAATTATTTATTTTCTTAACGTTTCACCTTCAGGTTTCATCAAGAAATGGGCACTAATGAACACAAACGTGCACTACCCTAACTGAATAAATTCAGTAAAAGCGTCACTGACCGGTAGCTCTGGAATTAAGAAAGTTTATATATATATATATATTAAGCATTGATTTTTAAATTAAAAATATTTGATATTCACATTATATTTACTGTGTAGATAATGTTTCTCATCATCTCATGTTATATTTAGTATTTTAAGTAATTTGTCAAGTCCTTAGCTAGAATATCTTTTTGTTAAAGAGACCGGATTTGATAAGTAGAAGGAAAGATTTTGTTTTTGTTTTTGAATGTCGCAACAAAGCTACACGAGGGCTATCTGCGCTAACCGTTCCTAATTTAGCAGAGTTATACTAAAGGGAAGACAGCTAGTCATAACCACCAACTGCCAACTCTTGAGCTACTCTTTTACCAACGAGTAGTGTGATTAATCGTAACATTATAATGCCCCCACGGCTAAAAGGGCGAGAATGTTTGGTGTGACGGAAGTTTGAACCCGCGACCCTTAACGAGTCGAGAGCCTTAACCACCTAGCCATGCCGGCCAGAAGAAAAGATACCTGTCACTTTAGCTCTAGTAAACTGAATTCCTCAGAACAATATTTGTTTTATGATAATGAAAGTAGACAGTGAGTGAATATTTGTTTGTTGTTAATTATAAAGGTGTATAATGAACCATATGTGATCTACCCACCACGGGTATTAAAACTGGGTTTTTAGGGTTACAAGCCTTCAGACTAGCTGTTTAGCCACTGCTGTGGGGGACTGTAAGATAATTTAACAGCAGTAGTTTGTTTTTGCCTGAGTACGAGGACAAAAGTAATTATGAAAGGTTTAGTCCCCTTGTGTGGCCTCTCGTGGTTAAGTGCTAACTTTTGTATATATATGTTATAATATGATACTAAAACAAATTGTATTTTTATACAAGGTATAGCAATCACCTGCTAAATAATACATATTTTATTAGATTATTTAGGTTATATGTATGTGCGTTTTCTTATGGCAAAGCCACATCGGGCTAACTGCTGAGTCCACCGTGGGGAATCGAACTCCTAGTGTTGTAAATTCATAGACTTACCGCTGTATCAGAGGGAGACTATTTAAGTTATAATTTGTCCTGAAAAATTATCTCAATTTGCTGTTGTCAAATCTCAAATCGCTTAAATCTAATGTGATGAAATACGAACGCCATTATTTGTTAACACTAAAACCTAGTAAAGTTGTAATGTGTGAACAACGTATTGAAAATAAGATTCAGTAATTCTGAAGGAGATGGAGCGTAATGCATTTTGTATTGTATTACTACGGTATTTTAATTATAAGTATAAGAAAACGCTTATTGATTAACAGTTAATTAACTTTAAGAATGCACTGCTAAGAATACCTATTACTTTGTTACACATTTCTTAAGGTATTACACTATTCCTCGATTCTCGATTAAAAACTTCTATCTCGAATGAATTGCTGTTTTTGTAGCTTAAATAATGGGTTAAAATCATATAACATTTCTACTAAAAACTAATTTCTATCGGGTAGATCGTTTATCTATTTTGTGGGCTGGGCGTGGCTCTAGCATAAATGTTTGCATCCCGTTATCGCGAAAACGTTCTTCACAGTTTGGGTTATAGATGCACAATAAGAGAAGAGATCAAATCCTACTATTTGGCCAGATAAGAGTAGTTCAAGATTTGTTATAGTCTAAAACAAATAAACTTTACCTGATTAGTATTAGGGTTCTCGCAACGATGCCATGTTTGTTTTTAACAGTTTACAAGGTACATTTGTATTCTATAGTATTTGGAAACTATATCGCTTGTTTCCTTAACAAAATTTTAATAGAAATATAATTATACCTACAAAGGTAAAACACAAGTATGAAATACCTGAAAGTTACAATAGATCAATGAAGTTTTCATGGCAGCTAAAAATTTTGCAGCAAGAGCGAGTAACAAAATAGTAAACAAAAGTTTGGATATGAAGTTTAAGGCTGTTTTGAAAGAAAAAATAATCCGAACTAAGAAGAAACTTATTGGTGAAACTGGTTTTAATGAACCAATGGAAAATGAGAAAAGTAAGTTTCGTGTGTGTGTATGTCGGACTACAGAAAGATTTTTCATGTTTGTATTCGAATAATTTTCTTCAGATTTTGACTAACTTGCCTGAAGATGCTTTAAAAATTTAAGTGAGCTTGCAAGAAAAGTTGGTGACAGTACAACAAAGAACCAACTTCAAATCAAATTATTGGATTTTGCCAGAAAATGTGAAACGTTCAAAATAATACTAACCAAAAAATATACTTTAACATTCAAAAACAAAACTGTGAGGAAACCAACACAACAGATAGCATTAAAGACGAGAACACACACGCAAAAAGTGTAAACAGGAAAATATACAAAAAATGTGTTGTTTGCTTTTACGATGTCTTATTAAAATTTGATTTGCACAGTTCAGCCTGTTAAAATTGTCATTAACATGAGTTATCTATGAGGTATCATATCTAAACGTAAATATATTTCAAGCAGATTGCGAAATTGTATGACTCAGTCAAATATAGAACTGTTTATGCTAATGCTGTTGCCAAAAGGACCTGCTTACAAAAATCGATAGCGACACCACTATAGATGTAACAGTTTCAAAACATTATTCCAAAAAAATTGAACAAGCGTTGGTATTAAGAGGGTTTGTTGTATTCATTTCTTTGTTGTTGTTTTCATTCTACATTTTTTATGTTTCTAACATTCTAAAATTTGTAATAAAAACAAATAAATGCCAATAGTTTGCTTAAATTTGTTTTATACTAATTAACTAATTTAAAAGCTGATAGGTATAAGCAACATTATTAATTTTTGTTTGCGTTTAGAAAAGGGTAGGCCGTTTTACGGGTAACCAGCCCGACCCTGATGTTCTCTGCTTTCTTCGTCTCATAAATACTATATTT
Source organism: Carcinoscorpius rotundicauda (assembly GCA_011833715.1). Classification (NCBI taxonomy): domain Eukaryota; kingdom Metazoa; phylum Arthropoda; class Merostomata; order Xiphosura; family Limulidae; genus Carcinoscorpius; species Carcinoscorpius rotundicauda. The sequence goes on along the minus strand of CM022391.1, from coordinate 56,088,910 downwards.
ATTTTAGCCTCACAGCTGTCTGTCTGCGAAACGCTGGGAGCCGGGTTTTGATACCTGTGATGGGAAGAACACAGATATCCCATAATACAGTTTTGTGCTTGACTCCAAACAAGCACGTATGTACTCAAATTGATTGAAAACTTTTAACCACTTCAATTTCTTAATAAAACCTCATTAAAACCTACCAGAAATTTGTCTGGTCTCAAGTTTCATTGCTTCTCTTGAGAGTGAATAACCTTTCTTGGTGGATGAAGGTAACGCACTCACAAATAGGATTCGAGTCAAGCTTTCGTAAGGTAACAATATGTTGTTTTTATAATCGAATACTTCGTGCAAATATCTAATGTTATACTGATCTCCTGTGTTCGTATTATTTATACGTCATTTATAAGGAGTAAAGATAATCCAATTAGTTTTGATAAAGAAAAAATATTGCTCTTGTTATTTTGGTGTTGACAACATGGAAGTCTGGTTTATAATCTACTGTTTAGAAATCCTAGAAGTATTACAGTAATCACGACATCAAATACACCTCTTTACATAATAATTTTATGGCTTGGGTATTAAAAGCATGAACAAATGGTTATCAAAACATTGAATTAATAAATAACAAAATAATACTCTAATTTTAACAGAAGGCTAAATTCTTCTGTTGATGTTGTTTTTTTAGAGTAAAGCCACAGTAGTTTACCACTTGGGACCACCGAGGGGAATCGAACGCTGGATTTTAACATTGTAAGTTCCTGAACATTCTGCTGTCTCACTAGGACTAATTTGACTTTCACCGTATAACGTAAGTGTTTTGTACGACACTGGTTTTAGAAGTATTTTTTTCTTTGTTTATTTGTTGTTCGGCACGAAGTTAACATTTAGTCATTAGCGCTGCACCCACCACCGATACTGAAAACCGATTATTTTTGTTGTATAATTCAATGTATTTAACGTTGAGTCTTCTGGAATGGGATCTGTAGAAACATGAACATTATTCTCATAATATGATTTTCGGAACCAAACAACGTTGTTATGGTAATGAATACATAGAAAATATTATCAAGTCGTCGACTGTGAAATGCAAAAAAAGTTGCGTTATTGACCAAAGAAACATGAAAAAATATTCTAATCAAACTGGTTTTTGAAAAATAAACACTGACTTTAGCAAAAACGGTAAAAATGTTTTTTGCGACCTGAGCTCAAACAAATTATCGTGTATGTAGTTACTTTGTTAACATGTGAATAAAGATATTTATGTTATAAAGTGTAAGTTAACTTGTTGCTTCTATATATTTCACAAACAATAACAGATTAGATGCCCTTAGTAGTTCAGAGAAAAGTATGAGATTCTAAAGCTAAAAACGGAGTTTCGATGCCCGCATGGACACCGCTCATTGTGTGGCTTTGTGTTCAATAAACAAGCAAACAGATCTCAGACATTCATCAGGGATTATTGATTATTTAAAATCAAAATGTGAAAACTGAAACTATGTGTACATAAATATATATATATATATAGGTATAATTATAATATCATAATTCGCTAATAACATAATATTCATATGCACGAAGCCTGGTATGGCCAGGGGGTTAAGACACACGACTCTTAATCCGAGATTTGTGTGTTCGAATCCCCATCACACCCAATATGCTCGCCCCATCGCCAGGTGGGTTAAGGCGTTCGAATCGTAATCTGAGGGTCGCGGGTTTGGTCGCATCAAACATGCTTGTCCTTTCAACCGTGGGGGCGTTACAATGTTACGGTCAATCTCACTATTCGTTTGTAAAAGAGTAGCCCAAGAGTTGGGGGTCGGTAGTGATGACTAGCTGCCATTCCTCTTGTCTTACATTGCTAAATTAGAAACGAATAGCGTGGACAGCCCTCGTGCAGTTTCACGCGAAATTCAGAAAGAAACCAAACTAAAATCCCTGTAGTCTTACACTGCTTAATTAGAGACGGCTAGCGCAGATAGCCCTCATGTAGCTTTGCGCGAAATCAAACCAAAAATCCTTCCTGAAATGAAGTAACTATTCAAAATGTTATACACAAAGACAACAATATGAAGTGAAACGTTTTATGTGTGTTTTGGAGGGGGATTTCTGTATTTTATTTGAGGATGCTGTCTAGTATTACGACATACTTGTGACTACAAAATATGTTTTATAATGTCAGATCGTCGTTACGTTTGGTAATAAAAAGTTTTCATTTTTTAACTTTGCAAAATATCGGTTTTGTTACAAACAGTTCTTAATTCATAGTGTTACAGTTTTCCATGGTTTGAAACAATATACATATATTCACAAACGTCACTATCCTTTACTTCTAGTTTCATAGTTTTAAGTTTGTTTGTTTTTTCTTCTAAGAAAAAATTCTTCTAATATTACAATATTAATGTAATACTTTAATTTTACGTACACTTAAATGTTGTGAAATGTTATTTTCAACCAAGTTTAGTTGATATTCAGGCTCGCTTACTTGCTGTATATATGGTTTACAATGCTGAGTTTTATCAAAACTTGGCTATCTTAGCTGGCAAAGTTTTCAGTAGCGAAAAACTATAAAGACACTTTATAGATATATTATGCTGTACTGAAGGAAGTGTACACTTCTTAACATGCTTGCAGCATGATTTTATGAGATTCTTCTCCTCTCCTTCCCCCAATCTTGCTCAATTTATCGCTAAAAGTATTCCTGAGATTTCACCCAAATCCCACTGAAGTCTTCTGTTATTAACGGCCGCCATTACGCATTTTCTTTGTGCTTCAACATAAATTGATAACAACGTAGAATCAGGAAAAATGTTCTTTAATTTATTTCATGCAGTTCTGCAAGCAGAAAGCCGTTTTATCGTCAATACGTGGACACATAGAGTGAAACTAGATAAAAAGAAAATATATACTCAAATACCGGAAAAATAATAAATTGATTGTATTTTTTAATGAATCCGTACAAGTTAGATTAATATAGTTTTAAAGCACTTCACTATCAAAGCACTGAGTTTTTATCTTATAATTAATTAATAAAAATTTAATAAGTAGAAAAGTTATTTTGTACAAGCGACCTATTAAGTTAGCAATTAACCACCTTGACGTAGTCTGCTGTCTCAAGCGAGTTGTTCTCATAAACAAGAAAACTATGCCAGTTGAAAACGTATTTCGTAATTATTGATATATATATACATATATATGTATAAGAGCTCTTATTACTTCTGCATTGGTAATTGCTATACTAGCAACTGCTGTGTACCTAAGATTAAATGTTACTACACTGTGTATGTAATATATTATTCTCCTATTTAAATGCTATAATCTGAAAATAACACTTTTCTATACTATGCTCTTGTTAAATAAGTAACTGTTTTTTTTTATTTCCTGGACGTGTATTTAAAACAGTAAGTGCTTCTTTTGTTCAATACGGCAGGTTTCAAGGTGTTTTGACAATAACTTTGCAATGTAATTTTTATTGCAAGAGGCTGTCAAGTACAAAGCCTACTACTCTTCTCTGCAGGTTTCCATTATTAACCTAGTGTATAAGAACGATGGTTTTCGCCTGTTTTAGTAATACAATTGCAAAGAAATTTGTAGATACTACATCCTGGAACTTCATTATATATATAAAAACGTCAATAGCCGTTTCGTTCACCAACTTCTGGATTCGAATATGTCATAAAAGCGACTTACGCTTTTCCAAAGAGCCTTCTTTATTATGTACACGCTGTTGCTTGGATCCTATTGACGAGTTTTGTATTAACATTTAAGTTCCTCGATTCCAACCGTTACAAATCTGTGCTAGTGAGGGGGAAGTTGCATTACCTTTACTGCATTACAGAACTTGTAATTATTTTATATTTTAGTTAACTACTGAGTTATGAGGCTCCCGCGAGTACAGCGGTAACTCTCCAAACTTACAGCGCTAAAATCAGGAGTTCAATTCCCCTCGGTGGGCTCAGCAGATAGCTCTGTGTGGCTTTGCTATAAGAAAACATACACACATGCACTTTGTGTAGCTTTGCAATGAAATAACAATTTCAATTTAAGTAGGATATGTTAAAATGTTCTAGGTACCTTTAATTCAATTACACTATATTTGGTCTCTTTCATATAGAACTTTCCCCATGAAAATGTTATCAAGTTCATTATAAAAATAAACTAGAAGTAAATAGATATTGATGTCTACCATATGAATTTTTCTGGACAACTTTGTATTAGCCACGTAACTTAGTATTTCACTGTTGAAACAGGCGAAATCCATCGTCCTTATACACAAGATTAATTATGGAAACCTGCAGAGAAGAGTAGGAGGCTTTGTACTTATATAACTTAATTCATTCCTTTGTGTTAAATGTGTCTGTTGAATTTTGAGTTAATTTCCCGACTCCATTTTGTATAAAATAAGTTAAAATTATATCTCACTCTCTTTCTTTCTTGAAATTAACTGTTGCTACTACTATCCTGCATGGTCCATATGTCTCAAGTAATATTCTTAGTGCTACGGCTCGATTGTCATTGCTAAGTACTAGTAAATAGAGCAATAAAATTACATGTATATATATATATGTATATATTAACATTCAACAGTCAAGTAAAAATAACACAAAATCAAAACGAAGAACTGCGTCAAAAACAGCAGATCCAAATTCTGACTATGTAGTGCCCACCTTGTGGTGGAGATACACTGCCTATCATTATTAACCTCCGTTTGTCAGTCATACATGAAGAAATTCATAAATGATAATATTTATTTTGACAGTTTGCTTTTTTTTTCAATAAAATTAATATATTCTATATCCTATATATCTAATATGGCGTGTAGTTAGAACACTAGACTTGTAATTTGCGGGTGGTGGGCTCCAATCTCGTCGTCGAATACTCACTTGTCCTTTCAGCCGTAACGGCGTTAAAATGCTTATGTAAACTTCACTGTTAGTTAGTAAACAGTAGTTAAAAAGATTACAGTGGGTAGTGTTGACCTATCACTTCAAAAATTGGATGAAATTCAACAACAAAAATCCGTATTCCATTACTGTTGATTCGCTGTCATTGATGGTTCTTTAATGGTGGCAGCTGGAAAATGTTTCCTTTCAGTTGCTTTTAATTTTTATTTGGTACACATAAACACCAACATTATGCACACATGCGCATAAGAGTATTCCTTGTGGCATTAACGACCCTTTGTCTGCAGGCTAGCCTCCGCAGCTATAAGCTCTAAGCATAAGTTATGCTTGCTTCTTTGTTTTTCACAAAGTAGGAAGACATTTAATAGCCACTTAAATTGCAATGTGAATAATATAAACTACAGTTTATAATGTAATTTTCCAGAGTAAGTTACTGCAACAAATTTTGCCTCCAGAGAATTAAGGTGTACTAATAAAGCTTTCGTACAATTTCAAGAGGATCGCACATTCTGAATGTACTAATTGAAAATTCTTCTGAAATCCAGGGATGTAAATCACTATGATAACTATCAAATATTTCTTCGTTAGATATAAACAAATTAATAGGAAATTGAAGCATTTTTATCTAAAATCAATTCTTTTAATTTAGATTTCCTGAAATAAAAAAACATCAGGCCAACGAATTTTGTCTCATATAAAGTTGTTTTTTGATATTTTTGGAAACGGAGCTCAATCACTGACACGCGAATGTTGTTTAATTCATCTCAAGCTACTAAATAAAAGTTCCTCGCTAGTCTACGGATTTACAAAGTTAAAACCACGAGCTCGATTGCCTTCGGTGGACACAGCAGATAGCCCGATGTCGATTTGCAATAAGAAAACACACATTAAACAAAAACATCGTAAAATAATCTATGCAGTTTATGGTGTTACACTAAATTCTTCTAATTAGTAAATATCACAGTATTTTTCTGCGTTCATATTTTATTGTACACAGTATTATGTTCATACAATAAGACTTATGATTGGCTGAATACTGAAACGATTTGCTTATAAACCAATCCGATTTTTCACTTGTTCTGGCCAACTGACAAGGTATTATTTGTTGAAAGATAAAGAAAAAATCAACAAATAAACTTGGTCTACCTGAGTGAAACTTTGCCTTAATTGTGGTGGCCCGGTATGGCCAGGTGATTAGGGTACTTGACTCGCAATCTGAAAGTCGCGGGTTCGAATCTCCGTCACACCAACAATGCTCGACCTTTCAGCTGCAGGAGCGCTATAATATACGGTGTCTTAATATTCGAAACTGGCCCAGCTGTGTAGGTCATTAATATCCGTTCAGGTTGTAATCATCAAAAACGAAAATATCATCCGTGCTACAATTATTTGAAAACCGAATACAGCTCACATGAGCACCTTAATAAAACATTAAACAAACCTGTGTTTCAGAGTTTCATTATTCAATAGTCAGCAAGAAAAGCTTGATCAGATGAAAATGATAATAATTACTTAATTGTCAGGTAGATTTTCTAACCGTTACAGAACGACTGTGATAACAGTTTTTCCGTTAATGATACAGATTCAGTTTCCTTATTGTTGTTTACTTTGTCCTCACATTGCCAGGCAGTTAGGGCGCTAGACTCGCAATCTGCGAGTCGCGGGTTTGAATCCCTTTCCCACCAAACATGCTCGCCCTTTCAGCCGTGAGGGTCTTATAAAATGACAGCTCATTCCACTAATCGTTGGTAAAATAGTAGCACAAGAGTTGGCGCTGGGTGGTGATGACTAGCTCCATTCCCTCTGGCTTTTAATTTCTAAATAAGAGATAGCTAGCGCAGATAGCTCTCGTGTAGCTTTTCGCGAAATTCATAACAAATCAGCCTGAAGAACAAAATGCAGCACAGTTGTTAGTGTGACATACCGTGGAACTGAGGTTCAGTGGTTCTTGCCATAAAAATCATTTTCCGCTCTTTGGAGTCATAGGTGCTGATATAAATAACGACCAAATTCCACTATACATTCTGAAAAGGATAGCTCAAAAATTGAAAATGAATAGTACTGACTAGCTGTCTTTCAATTAAAAATTTGGAACGGCTAGCGGAAATAGCCCTCGTGTAGTTTTGCATTAAATCCAACAAGCTAAAAAATAAATCTTACATAATTCCTGATCACGAGAAACCAATTTAAAGGAAAAATGTATTTTAAAAACGGCTGGCATATAGTAATTAAAACTTTAATTGTTACCCGCTTGGACAACGATAAGTCTACAGATTTACAATGCTAAAACCCAGGGTTCGATTCTCCTCGTTAGACACAGCAGATATCCCTATGGGACTTTACTATAAAAAACAACAACTTTAATTTAAATAAATTATTTTATTTTAAAGTTTTAGTACTCGTACCAGCCGTCTTTAGAATACACTGAAATCTTACCTACTTTTGTAGCATTTATTTACAGTGTGTTTACATGTGTAATTTTACTCCTTTAATAAACAGCAGTATTAAGTCAAAATTTATATAATGTTCGGCCAATTTCTGCTAAACAGTTTGGAACTGTGAAGATACTAAAATATGACGCTAATTCCATCTATTCAGTCAAAAATTTTTAGCTCATGGCTTAGCAGTTTAATTAGCTTATCTTTCCAGTAGCTTACAATTTCTTAAGTAGGAGTTGTTGTGTATTTTAGCAAGAAAATTCCGAAAAGAACAAAACTTAAAGTGAAACTTCTAAAATTTCGTGAAAATCATATTTCCTAATTTTTCACCAAAGCATGTTTGGTGCGACCGGGATTCGAACCCGCGACCCTCAGATTTCAAGTCGAGCGCCCTAACAACCTGGCTATGCCAGGCCAATTTTTTTTTTTTCCATTTGCATCACTCCCATAACGGAAATTACGGACCCAAAGCGTGGAACACGATTTTTTGAGAATGAGATGTGAGTCACGAATCATTGGATTTACAGTCTGAAAAGCTAATCAATGGGCCACTATCTTTCGATATCTGATATTAAAAAAACAATTGGTGCATTGGATCTCCTAAACTCATGAAACTAGTATTTGAAAATCTTGTCAAACAATAAACTTCTCATGAAAGAAATGCTTTTCAAAGAGTATGATGTTATTATATTTATTTTCATGTTATAACAATTTCAATTGGTTTAAGAATTTTGAGAAAAGCTACACAAAAGTTTGTTTGTCGTTAAGAACAACTCTAAACAATAAGCTATTTGTCTTGTGCCTACGACGGGGAATTAACACCGAATTTAAACTTATTAAGCCCTTAAACTGGGCCCGGCATCGCCAGGTGGGTTAAGGCGTTCGAATCGTAATCTGAGGGTCGCGGGTTCGAATCCCGGTCGCACCAAACATGCTTGTCCTTTCAGCCATGAGAGCGTTATAATGTTACGGTCAATCCCGTTATTCGTTGGTAAAAGAGTAGCCCAAGAGTTGGCGGTAGGTGGTGATGACTAGCTGCCTTTCCTTTTGCCTTACACTGTTAAATTAAGGACGGCTAGCGCAGATAGCCCTCGTGTAGCTTTGCACGAAATTCAAAACCAACAAACCATCAGACTGATCGCTGATACACTCGGGGAAGTGTAACACAAGTGGTTATATGCGCAGAGGTGTTTTTGATTTTAAACTGACCGAGAAGAGACAAGTAGCTAGCCAAAATCATCCGTCGACAACTTGTAGGCATGTCATCTGAATTAGCACCTGGAAAAGTCAGGTACAATCAAGACCTCTTCAGGGCTATTTGATCCAAGAGTGGGGCATGAACCTTGTTCTTAAAATGCACCTTCAGTCCGGCTTTGCAGACAAGTAAACCACACTTGCTCTCCAAGAGAAGAAATATATTATGAAAACAGTTACGCTGAATTAAATGTCATAAAGGACCTTGTAATATTGATTTTCTTCAGCTGTAGAAATAATTATAAATAAAATAATTCTTGTTTTAAATTGAAATGTTCTATGTAATGAGGTACTCATTAGAAAAGCAAACTTGGCACCAGACTTAAATATTTTAGACTTCGTAGAATTTTAAAACTCACTTATTAAGACTCAAAAAACTAATTTGCTGTTGTCAATATAACTACTTTTCAACATAAATACTAATAATAATTTTCTTTGATTTTAGTCACACTCTCTCTCTGTTATAATTGTCACATATGTCAAATACTTGTTTCCATAAATCATTGATGCTCAAATGATTCATTTCAGAGCATCGGTATTTTGTAAGGTACGTCACGTGCACTAAAAGTTTAGTGTAATTGTTGATCTACTGAGTTTTGATTGATTCGATATACGTTCAGTAAACATTTATTTGCTATTGAACTGCTATTATTTGTACAGCAACCATTTATTGTTAGCAAAGGTGTTTCAATTCTTGCGGCTAGAATATCCAGTCTTTCGCCAGTGTTTTAGCGTAATTATTTCTGTATTTGTACATCATGCATTGCAAGATACCACACAACCTCCTTATACAACTGATATACAACAAAGCGAAACCATACGAAGAGCACAGAGGTTAAACTTTAATCGTATAGAATAGCAATAGCTTTGCTAACCGAACAACTTGTATAAATTAGTGCTTCATACCTATTACACTATGTAACACAAATTTTGTTCCTGGAGAGTATGTGTTATTTCTTAATTGCTTATGTTGTAAAAGTACAGAAAGTGACTATTATTCCCTTTAAACTTTGCTTTTGTGACATGAATAATTAAATTTAAAAATTAACTTATTTTCTATATAAAAACGGGCAAATTTGCACATTTTCATTAACGTAAAGTCGGAATAAAACAATATATGAATCAAGATTTACATGCATTTATACTAAAGTTATATAAGAATGAACAAAAATGTTTAGAAGTGAGTAGCTTTTCGAGATTCGCGACTGTATTGTAATTCACTTTCACGAATCAGCCCCCAAATATAGTCTCCCTTCATGGTTTCGTTATACGCTCCTTGGTAGTGGCGTTCAAAGTCCAGTATATCTTGGTGGAAACGTTCGCCTTGCTCCTCTGAGTATGTTCTCGTGTTCTCCTTGAATTTATCAAGATGAGCATCAAGGATATGGACTTTCAGGAACATTTTGCAGCCCATTTTGCCGTAGTTCTTCACTAGATCCTCAACCAGTTCCATATAATTTTTGGCCTTGTGATCGCCCAAGAAGCCCTAAACCACTGCGACAAAACTGTCCCAAGGTTTTTTTCCTACCTACAGAGCTACTTGGGGAATTCTGTGCACTCCAGGATCTTCTTTATTTGTGGACACCAGCTTTGACCTTTGTTTCAGGCAGCTTAGTGAAGAAGTCTCGAAGGTACTTGAAGACTGCACCCTCATTATCAAGAGCTGTGACAAATTGTTTAATAAGACCCAATTTTATGTGCAACGGTGGAAACAACGCATTCTGGAGGTCCAGTAATGGCTCACACTTGACATTGTGCCTCATCACAGATAATTCGGTCCATTGTGCCCACTGCTTCCTGTTGTAGTGCGCTGCGATGTCCCTGCCGTCCCAAAGGCAAATATAATAGGGAAATTGGGTAAAGCCTCCTTGAAGCCCCATCAGGAATGCCACCATTTTGAAGTCTCCGATAACCTCCCAGCTATAATCATCATACTTCAAGATTCCAACAAGGTCTTGACGCTGTTGTATTCCACTTTGAGGTGCCCCGAATGAGCCAGGTGAAGAGACGAATACTTTTTCCCGTTATGGTGTAGCATAGCTTTGAGACATCTTCAACATTTTAGAAAGTTCTTGAAAATGCTTGTAAGTTCGAGAAAACTCTCTTTCACCTACTTAGCACTGAATCTACCTGGAATGTTCTGGAAAATGGGTAAATTTGAAAATTTCAATACCCCGGTCACAAGAGCAAAGTTTGAAGAGAAAAATATGTCTTTTCCATTTACTTTAGACACAGGCACTTGGAAAATAACACTTTCTGCCCAGGAACAAAAAAGAGTAAAAATTTTTGACATAGTGTTATTTATACAATCTCAATAATACAGTTTGTCACGATGCTCCAGAACTGACACAAGACCGAATTTAATTATAGTATATTTAATAATGGTTATAATATGTTTAATAATGGTTATGATATGTTTAATAATATTTCAATATCTATTACAGCAGAAACACTGAGAGGAATTTTATAAACGACAACAAAAGTTAATGGCCAGCAGTGAAAGTTACCGAAAAGAAGGAAGTCAAATCTAACACTTCAATGTATAGAATAAACAATAGCTAACATAATTATTAACAACTTTTAAAATATTTGGTTCATTTGACAATATCTGCTGATAGCTCAACGATAAACTCAAGGCTTTATAACGATTAAAGTTAAGGTTTAATCCTTGTGGTTAGAACAGCGTAGATAGCCTTTTGTGCAGCTTTACATTTTTTACAAGATATGTGTTGTTAAGCAATAACCACATTCATGAACCCGGTACCTAAACTTGAATCAAACTTTCTATCTTAGGCCTTGTTTTATGTTTTAAAAGTACTAGTTAATTTAGAATTAATTGCCAAGTGATACATCATGTTAAACAATAACATCAAGTGTATATAACATTATTTTAGCTTCTAGAATAGCTTAAAACCACTTTATTATTTGTTGTATTGTAATTATTCAAATTTATTTTCTGATTTTTTTCTATTTTTTTCTAATTTTTTCGTCTTTCACCTTCTTACAGTCAATATTATCGAAACTTCTTCGTCTCAGTTTATTCTATTTCTAACCCTTTGATTCCTTCTGTTTCAGTTAATTATTAAACATTATTAGTTTACAATGACGTTGGCCTCCATCTTATCCTTCTTAATATTTTCTTTCTCCTCTCAGTTATTGTAAGCACGTTGTTTCTTCCCACTGCCCTTCCCTCGTTTTCATCCATTCTTTATGTCAATTTCCATTTCTAATATTGCTTAGCGCGGGTTCACGAATTTACTCACTTTAGAACGTGGGTAAAGGTAGTCACTGTCATTCGCATGTCTGAGCTTGTATCCTTGAACGTCTGTAAACTAATGGATCGATTTCGAACATATTTTATGTATGTTGAGAATACACCGAAGAAATAATTAAAGCAAAAACATCTCATAACTCCAATGAGGGAGTAGTTTTTGTTCTGCTATGCGGGCCCCCAGTGGCTCAGCGGTATGTCCGCGGACTTACACGCTAAAATCCGGGTTTCGATACCCGTGGTGGGCAGAGCACAGATAGCCCATTGTGTAGCTTTGTGCTTAATTCAAAACAACAAAAACAACAACAAAGTTCTGCTATGTTATGTAACGGCTATATGTGCACAAGAACGTAGTTATACGTATGGTCAAATAAACACAAAAACAATAAACTAGTATGTATTTATGATGCTTTGATTTCAATACGTTGCGAGTGAGCCTTGATATAATGAGCAAAAGTCTCATATGACATAGTAAACAGTATGCAATTAAATTAAGAGTAACTTCTTGTCAAAGTAAGCTACTTACATAAGTACGAACTAAGAATCAACTCAATGATCAAAATAGCTGACTAAATACACTGCTCTTACATATAAAGTTTAGAATACGTTGTTTTATCAGTTGGGAATTCTCTCCGTTAGAGATATTTTCGGCCGTTATCCCAAACATTAGGCATCGAATCCTCATTTTAATATATACAGAACTTTCAGTAATAGTTTCAAGTATTGAAAAAACATAATAACCACTACCACCATACCTCTAACAAATTTATGTTTTTCTTAGTTATTGGAGCTCTTCTCTGTGATTCGAATATATAAACAATATGCGCACGTTGTCTTCTACATCACTGCGAAAATGAAAGAATCGAGTATATGCTTCGGTATACTTTAGTCCTACAATAAGATTTTTTTTTACAGTAATATGAGTTGATATCTGACAGCTGATGGTTAGTGGTAGTTAATATTAGAAGCTCAATAATATAAGATTACAGGAATGAAATTTTGACATACAGTAAGAGGCATTTAATAAACGGACCGTTTATTGAAGCGTTACGAGTGAATGTTTAATTCGACTAAGAACTATTCAATAGTGTTTTAAGTATATTTTATTGAATTTTGATATATAGAAAAACTCACAATGGCAAGAAATCCACTTGATGTGAAAAATGCTTTCTAAATATGACCGTCTTTAGAATATATTTGTTACAGTAAAAACTGTTCAGTAAAAGGAGTGTTTTAAATGCAGTATAAGGTAATGGAAGTTGTAGCTGAATATATAAATCAGTACCAAACTAACGTCTGTGGTTCCTGTCCAGCAATGTTCGTGAGGCTATAAATACACAAGAATTTCATAATAATAATGTATAGTTCAAAGTACGTTTTAATCAGAGTAATCACGTTATAATTACACCTTAACGTCGGTCATCAAGAACTGTTTTTCTAGCTTCAAAACCGAACAACGGTTTATATTCTGATTACACCCTCCTTCACGTTACACTGTATATCTTGAAATAATACTCTTCAAATAAACCGAATTTTGTTTAAATTATTTCTGCTAACAACATAACTGCGTCGTTTATAGAGAAAATTGCAGTGTTGTCATGGGTAACAGTTTCTTATTCTACACAATATTTTAATTTATTTTTGCATAAATGCATAAATGATTCAGTATTTACATTAACACTTATTCTTTAGTTCCTTCAGTCTCTTTGGACAAGTCTCTAGGCAAGACACATACGTTTAATATATTAACTGGACTACACACCAGTAAAATCATTTTCCTTAGATGGATTGCACGTTTAGTCAGCGGAAGGTTTATATGCTCATAACGTTAACATACTGGATTTGATTTCCCACTGTGGGCCCCCCAGTGGCTCAGCGGTATGTCTGGGGACTTACACGCTAAAATCCGGGTTTCGATACCCGTGGTGGGCAGAGCACAGATAGCTCATTGTGTAGCTTTGTGCTTAATTCAAAAACAACAACTTCCCACTGTGGACACCGCAAATAGCCCAATGTGGCATTGCTCATACTAACATATAAACTCCTTAGATCAAAAAGATATATTAGTTTATGCTATGCGTACAATTTAAAATTAACTGTATTTTAACAACGTATTTTACTGTATATAGTATGTAAAGCAATATCGCGTTTTATCTCTTTTTTTAAATATTAGCTAAAGATAAGGTTCTAACTTGTCAGTATTAGGATCCGAATCTTGTAGCTTAAATCTAAAATATCACTTCATTAAGCCTCACTTTTCCTCCTTTTCAGTTAAAAACACATCATATTTCAAACACTTTTTAATTAATGTTGTTATTCCTGTAGCCTAAGTCTATGTGAGCCATAGCACCTCCGAACAGAAGAGGAAATCAAAGCACAGTAACAATAATCAACTATTATTAATTATTTAAAACGAGATAATAACTGAAAGATCTATCTTTGTGAAGTGAAACTAAAAAATTGTACATAATCATCACAAAATATTGCCTAATTATTAAGTTTCTACAACTGAAAAGACGAGCATGTTCTGTAAACGGATTTCAATCGCGAATCACAGCTTGAGAGTCGAGTGTCCAAACCACTAAGCCATGTCAGACTCTGCATTGAAGTCCAATGATCAATAACCAAATATGAAAAAAAACGATCGACAGTGTGTTTTATCATTTAATTTTAAACAAAATAAGTTTGTTTGTTTGTTTTTTGTATTTTGCACAAAGCTACTCGAGGGCTATCTGTGCTAGCCATCCCTAATTTAGCAGTGTAAGACTAAAGGGAAAGCAGCTAGTCATCACCATCCACTGCTATCTCTTGAGCTACTATTTTACCAACGAATGGTGGGATTGATCGTTACATTATAACGCCCCCACGGCTGAAAGGGCGAGCATGTTTAGCGCGACGGGGATGCGAATCTACGACCATCGGATTACGAGTTGCACGCCTTAACACGCTTGGCCATGCCGGGCCGTAACAAAATAAGAGATATATAGTTGGATTATAAGTATTAAGTCAAACTCTGCTTTTTGTAATTTTTTATAAATCCTCAAATAACGAAGAAACTTATAATATGTTACCTTTCATAAAATATCATTATAGCCTGTTCATGTGTTTCATAACAGTCTTGCGATTTTGTATAACCTCCTCTACACATAGGCCCGGCATTGCCAAGCGTATTAAGGTGTGCGACTCGTAATCTGAGGGTTGTGGGTTCGCATCCCCGTCGCGCCAAACATGCTTGTCTTTTCAGCCTTGGGGCGTTATTATGTGACGGTCAATCCCACTATTCGTCGGTAAAAGAGTAGCCCAAAAGTTGGCAGTGGATGGTGATGACTATCATCTGCCTTCCCTCTGGTCTTACACTGATAAATTAAGGAGGGCTAACACAGATAGCCCTCGAGTAGCTTTGTGCGAAATTCAAAACAAACAAACAAACCTCTTCACACATAACTACATATTGGTCACTTTTAACTGAATGTTTTTTTACTCGAACAACTACATATACCATTATCAGTAGCTTTATAGAAACCTGTAAAGGGAGGTGTTACTTTTTGTGATGAAATTAGATGAGTAGTAAAACTATACTTAGGATTAGGGGACAGGGTTCCCAAAAAAATTTAATTTTCCCAAATAATCGTGCTTTTTTTTTATCTGAGGCTGTTTCACTCTTTTTAAATATGTTTTATGCATTCACGGGAGTAATTTACGGGGGGGGGGCGCAATCACACCTACAACATCTCCTCTGCTTACGTGCATATTAGTGACTGAGGTGCAATGTGGCTTTGCACATTGCAAAACATTAAAAATAAATTTATTGTTTCATACATAAAATTCTAATTTTACATCATTTGTCATGGTCTAACAGTTTTTTAGTCAACACAATATATTAATTCTTTTTTTGTTAAATGCATAACTGATCCAGCATTTACATTAACATCGTGTTTTTTAGTTCCTTCAGTCTCTTTCGTTAAGTCTCTAGGTAAACCATGTACGTTTAAAATATGTTCGTATTATCTGGACTACATACCAGTAAAGTCATTTTATTCAGATGGATTGCGCGATTAGCCAATGGAAGGTTTAGAGGTTTAGTTATGAACTTAACCATCAACATCACCACTATCTTCTGCCACCGATTATATCAGGTTGTTGTTGCAGTTGTTGCTGTTAAATATAATATGAAACATGGTATACCAGTTTTAGCACATCTACTGTTTCTCTACTACTGTTGGCTTTCAAAAAGGATTACTTTGATTTTTTCAATAACTTTAATTCAACTATAACCTTCTGGAATTTATGTCAGAGTTCACAAGGTTGGATGGTACCACAGTTTTACTTCCTATAACGCTCTCTTTATATGCACCTTGAAGTTAACTTCTGCGAGTGGCCATTTTGCTAGGGCAACATTCCCTATCGTGGTAAATCGTTCTCTCAATTCGTTGAAGCTATTATGGGTCGATAGATATTTTTTTCTTTCTAGTTATACAACGTGAAAACAAGCTTTTGAGCAGATGTCGATTGGTTTGTCTCTTCTGTCAAATAAAGCCAAATGTTTTAAAAAGTCAGATCTTTTATCAGCTATGATTTTTTATTTATTATTTCTTCCCTTTCATGATGAATGTTGACGTTGTGTTAAAACCGTGAGTACATAGACAGCTGGCAGAATGTCAACAAAGGTGGTGAATGAGCTTGCTAAGTCTGATTGATTGTAATGTAAGGTTGAAGGTGCTTTTTTCTTTTTTTTTCGGTTATGCAGCTATATTCTATCCATAGTTTCCCCCCACTGTCTACTTTGAGGAAATTGTAGAGATCCAAAACCCCAACATCAGTATCAGAGGTCCTTTTGACAACAGTTTTTGGAGGTTTCTCTTGACGAATTACTGACTTGCAAAGATGATATGCAAAACCATTTTGATGTCTACCTCGTGCGTTATTTACATTTCAGCTGATGCCACCGATCTGACTTCTTTGTAATCACAAAATGTACCTGCAAATTATACTTTATTGTTATCTTCTTGCATTTTAGAATGTCTTGGACAAGTATCTGTTCATGCGATTTGTATCAAAATAATTAATTATAGATTCCCAACACAAAATATGTTGGATTAGAGTTAGGGCGAACACAATATCATAAGTGAGGTCATAATTTAATCAAACACTGGTATGGAAGTTCTGTAATGGCGCCTTAAATACTGGCTAAAAAGGTATAAACAGGTTATAATTAAAGTATTGATATGCTAATAATTTCAAAGAGACTTTTTTCTCGAGTTTCAAGTTATCATAATAACGCAAGTTCTCAGTAGCGTTTACCTTTACTAGATGCAACAATTTTATTTGTAACCAATATAACAATTAAGAAGAGATAAATAAGCTACAGTGATGTTTGTCTCACAAAAGTGAAACACGGTTGTAAATAATTTTGGGGGCAATCCATTTATAGCCTCTTCAGAATTATTAACAGATCCAAGATTACTAAAGATGACATAAACTATCATTCTGTGTAATTATCCCTAATTCATAAAAAGTTTTATGACTGATAGAAAAGTATTCGTTTGTTTTGAATTTCGCGCAAAGCTACACGAGGGTTATCTGCGATAGCTGTACCTAATTTAGCAGTGTTATACTAGAGGGAAGACAGCTAGTCATCACCACCCACCGCCAACTCTTGCGCTACTCTTTTACCAAATAATAGTTGAATGACTGTCACATTACAACGCTCTCGCGACCCTCGGATTACAAGTCGAGTGATTTAACCCCCGGGCCGGTAGAAAAGTGTGATCCTTTGAAAATATTCGTCACACACATATATATATATATAATGGTTCAATCACTGATTCATTTTACCACATTACTTCACAACAATGTATTTGTTTTGTTTTTGGAATTTCGCACAAAGCTACTCGAGGGCGATCTGTGCTAGCCGTCCCTAATTTGGCAGTGTAAGAATAGAGGGAAGGCAGCTAGTCATCACCACCCACAGCCAACTCTTGGGCTACTCTTTAACCAAATAATAGTGGGATTGACCGTCACATTATAACGCCCCACGGCTGAGAGGGCGAGGATGTTTGGCCCGACTCGGGCGCAAACCCGCGACCCTCAGATTACGAAGCGCACGCCTTAACGCGCTAGGCCATGCTGGGCCCCACAACAATGTATTTCAAGAGGAGTAAAACAGTGCAAGTAGTTGTTGTTGTTGTTTTGAATTAAGCACAAAGCTACACAATGGGCTATCTGTGCTCTGCCCACCACGGGTATCGAAACCCGGATTTTAGCGTGCAAGTCCGCAGACATACCGCTGAGCCACTGGGGGGCCAGTGCAAGTAACTCTAAAAATGTCAGACTTTGTTGATTTGACAACAAATTTTGGGCAAGTTTCGGAGATTAAGATCATTGCAATAAACCGTTACTGACAAGTGATATTGTAAGTGTTAAAATAACACCTTACATTAAACTTAAAATATGTATGCAAGAGCCATTTGGCCTAGTAATGTGAGCCAAAGCCCCTCAACCAACAAAGGAACCCAACATCCACTTCGTATCCCTCCATAAACATCGATTGGTTTGTGATTTCCTTAAGTTGAACTGCGTTCAAACTAAATAAATAAAGACTCTTAAAATGAATTTTGTAGTTGGAGATAAATGAGTTGAAGATGACGTTGCTGCTACAATTGGAAAACAATTCTTCCTACAAACTCCCCTCGTTTCCATTAGTTCTTGGCAAGTGCATTTCTGACAAAATAGATTCATTTTTCACACACATTTCGTTTCTGACGCCTGTAGCTAAGTGATAGTGTTCGCTGTTAACGAACTTATGAAGACAGTATAGCATAACTTCTCCTCAGGTGTATGTGCTGAGTAAACAAGCGTTTTGAATCTGTAACCACGGTTCCTAGTGTATTGTTTAATATACTTGTCAGCCCGTTATTTTTTTGTATAACGCCTTTTCTGTTTCCAGTTTTAATGTTCGGTCCTGGATGAAGATTTTATTATTATTATTCGATGAGTCCAGTTGATAGGCGCCACTTTTCTTAATTAGTGCTCACGAAATACGTAAGCTCCTTGGTCAATCTGAAATTGACTCTTAAAGGCCAGCAGGTATAGTTTAACGACCGGTTTGGCGGAAAAACGAGCTAATTAGAACGTCAGGGCTACTTTTTAAATGACAGATATTGTATGTAATGCTGAGCAGCGCTTAAAATAGAACACTGAACGCCATGATTTTCGTTGGCAAATATAAGTTACCGCCTGTGATAGAGAATAAAACAAGAAGCTCAGGTTCATACATTATTCGGGAAAGGTTTTAGAGATCTGGATGAATGTATCGGTTTAATATTACCTTACCTATCACTTTAGAGACAAATTAGTAACATAAATGAAAAAAAAACATATCACTTACTTATTAAGCCTATGGCAATTTAGAAGTTTCCTTTTGGAAAATTATGTTAATTATGTCATTACATTTCAGAGTAGAAAGCTTTCCGCGAAATTACAAGCAAAAAAAATCACATTCATCATATATTCAAATCTATGCTCTTTTAACCAACTTCTTTTTTCTTTGAAATATTTCATGTTTCATTT
Source organism: Carcinoscorpius rotundicauda (assembly GCA_011833715.1). Lineage (NCBI taxonomy): Eukaryota > Metazoa > Arthropoda > Merostomata > Xiphosura > Limulidae > Carcinoscorpius > Carcinoscorpius rotundicauda. Next base: position 56,069,492 of record CM022391.1, on the reverse strand, counting down.
ACGTACTCATTACTTAATTTCCCAACTAATGTTAATAACACTTAAAAAACCAATTTCAGTGAATAAATCACAAATATGTTACATTATTTGTTTTTCAGTCAAAGCCACACAATGATTTATCAGTGTTGTACGCACCACTGGTATCAAACCCCAATTTTCAACGTTATAAACCTTCATACTTACTGCTCAGTCACTGGTTTGGAAAAACTTGTGAAATGTATTTTTCATGCTCGAAATAAATTAAAGATAGAGCATTTTTAGATCGAAGCTAAAGAGAAACGGCTGACTTCGTACAACACTCAAGCGTGAAATTGACATTATATAGAAAGTGAATTCCAATTTTAGACGAGTAATGATTTTACCAAAGATTGAGTAAAATTGTACATTTTTCTTAAGTGGAAGTTAGAGTTTTTCTGACCTTGAAAAAGTATTAAAAATACATACATATATTGAACTTTGACACTTTGTTCTGAAAAATAAATATCATATCACGTGAATTTAAAAAAAAAAAAAATTGGCACCCTCAAATTGCCCGAAGCAAAAGAAGGTGATGTTGGGCCAGCAGAAACATATCCTACCAGAATAATCCTGGTAAAATGAACAAAGTGAATGAAATAGTCTTATCAACAGCAAGAAAAATATGATGAAAGCGTTAAAGTTATTCGATTTTAATATTAATATTCACGCTACATTGCAATAGGAAATTTATGTGACTGGGAAAAAGTAGTATTTTGTTTCGGCACAGAAGCATATGGGTGTTTAGAAATCTTTCCATCAACAAAATATCCATATAAAAGAAACAAACATAAAAAACGAACAGTATCCATCTTGTAGAAGGTTTGCATTCTGTGAGTTGGATGGAGGAACTTTTAAGTTATCTTTACAAATAACACAATTCTTGTCACACATGGGCCTTTGTAGCCAAAGAGACTGAACATAAACATGTTTTATTGTTAAGGGTCTCTTCTAACATTGACGAGCGCTTCTGATCAAAATAATTCATGACAAAATCATAACATATATGTAAAATATTATATTCGCAAAGAATCGCTGTAAGAGCGTGCTTATTAATAGGTCTTCAATACTTGAATTATAAAACTGTTGATACTTAAGCAGTATTCACCTTCGTTTCATGAACTCTAGATTACGATAGAGTTTGACTTTCGTACGTTTTAGGGTGATTTATCACTTCCTTAGAATCTTTAAAATCCCGATGTTTACAATAAAAAAAATAGACGGTGATTAATTTATTTTCCTACACAGTGTGTATCATAATATTCTAAACACCTTTATGAACAGATCCGTGTTTTGTATGAAGCTTCGTGTCGGGATAAATTTCAGCTGGTATGTAAACACACCTATACAGTTTCAGCAATTGATTTTAGAGCTATTGAGTGGTGTGATAAAAATTTTATACCATGTTATAATTATCAAATATAGTAGTACTTTTAGTATATTTACTTTCATGTTATTTAACAAAGCAGTTTTAAAAACCACTAATAGTCATGTTAAAGGTGTACTGAGTAAATAACATAACATTTCCATCTGTATAGGTATATGTTATTTAATTAAAGTAAGTTCGATATAAATGTTAGTTTATGAGAGATACGTCTTTCATGGAAACGTGTTAGTTTTTCTTTTGTCGTTTTTTTACATAATCCATTGTGTAGCTTTGTACTTAAGAACAAACTGAGCAATTGTAAGATAAAACCAATAATGATAATGTCTATGTGTAAAGAAAATAAAAAAATCATTTTAATTTATTTAAACGAGTCTTCTTTAATGTAGGAAGAATAGCTATGCCCGTTAAATGTACATAGTTTTGAATTATTGACTTCACGCCTTGTTCGTTCTTCTATGACTTACTATTTACAGTTACTACGAAATCAAGTCACGGAAAAGAATTTTCAGCGTCACGTCTTTTGATACTGATTTATTTAAAGTTTTAACACGTTAACAGACTATTACGATTAGAGTGTTATGGGCCTTAAACGTTGAATATAGTAAAGAAGTAGGTGAGCGTCTGGGCAACATTTTCGTCTGATATATTGCCCTGGTGGAAGATCATGACATTTGTTGATTCTATGTTTGACTGTGATAAATTATAACTCGTTCAAAAGTAGCGCTGTATGCATTTTTTTATACCTATAACGTTGCGAACGGTGATAAGGAAAAGTACTATGTGTTTTATGACTATTTTATCATGGGTATAGCATATTATTTATTTATTTTTAAAATTCAACTCCAGTTTTACCTAAACGTTAAACTGAACGGATATGTTTCGACTTCATATCAAAGCTGCAGTCGCTAAAACTTGTAGAGCAGGGTGACGCTTTCACGTATCAAGCGAAGTATCTATTATACGTATAAACCTGCAATTCGAAGTTCGGTACTATCCTGTATAATTCTTATGGAAAACGAAATCTAGTTTAAAAACAATGTAATGTTAACATATGCTGTATTTGTGACTTCAGTCTTATGCAAATGAACAGATGCGAAATATACTGTGATTAATCACTGAATTTATTTCTCTCTTAGAATAGGTGCAAGTGGTTATTAGCTGTGCATTATAAGAGTGGTAGTCAATCCCGTTATTTGGTTAATAATAACTGTTTTAGGTGGAGGGTACAATATGGACCGCTAGGAGTCTCTGATCTGATAGCATAGCCCATTATATGCAAAAAGCATCGTTCAAGTGAAGAAATTAGGAAATTCTCATAATATAACGGTCGTATGTAGTTCAATGTAACTATTATCATTGTTAAAGGTGATTTATAACTCATCAGCGTAGTATATATTGTAAAAAAAAAATTAATGTACAGTACCATACAGAGTGTTTATAAATTCTGAATGAAAACTTGTATGGCAGTACTTACAGAGAACAAAGTTCACAGCTACCGCTTTACTTGTTCTCTAATAATATTATCGAACTTGACAAACGAAAATCTCACGAACAACTGCCCAAGTCATTAAACACGCTGAGTAATCAATCTTCATGTTGAACTAGTTCATAAACATACCTACACATAAAAACTATCATATTTTACTTTCAAATGTGAAAATATCTAATTATTATCCTATACTTTTATGTTAGTTTTATCCGCAGACTTAAGTGAGTCAGTTTAGGTGCTTCATTATACATTAGGCTTCACATGCTTTTATTTTTAGGATACCGAAAAATAAGAAAGTTATTTACAAAAATCTATTACATATTGGTTTCGAGTATTCGAACGATGACATACGAGGACTGTCTGCACTAGTAATCCCTAATTTTGAGCTTACAGGCTAGAGGGAAGACAGAAAATAATAGCTGACACTTTTTTATCGGCTGAAGTGTTATAGTAACATACGTTTCGTATTTGCGGCGTCTTTAGAGCGAGTATATAATACTGTTTTATATTACAATATTCGAATGAAGAAGCCGCGAAGGTGAAACGTCGATTAAAATAGAAATTTTCATTCAATTATCTGCAGTGTAGGTGTCTCTTTCTTTTCTAATTTTATCATTAAAATGTGTAAATTCCTTCAGCGTGGATTATAAATTATGAAAGGCAAAAATAAATTCTTTGAACTAGTTTTAATAACTGGAAGTTCAAGGTCATGAGATGGTGTAGAACAAATTGTCTTCCTATTTATTTTAGACTGCGGATCTACAACGCTAAAATGAGGGTTTCGATTCCTCTCGGTGGGCTCAGCACATAGCAAAGTTACAATAATTTCTCCCCTCGCTAGTTCAGCGGTAAGTCTACGGATTTACAATACTAAAATCAGGGGGTTCGGTTCCCCTCGGTGGGCAGATAGCCCTCCAGTAGCTTTGCGCGAAGTTCAAAATAAACAAATTTATTTTAGAAAATGAGCTCTTAATTTACTAGTCACTTGCCAAAGACTATGCATTAGTTTGGCCGTTAATTTCTTGATACAGTGACAAGCCTGAAGGAAATTATTAACTTTAATGTAGTCCTAATAATAATGACAACTAATAAAAATATTTTGTAAATCTAAAATGATGTCGGGATAGCAGTGCCGAATAGATGCAAGCAAGAATATAAAGGTGATATGGCTTCACATAGATCATCCATACATGATTTTCGATATTAGGATTTAATTTTTCGCGTACATTTTAGAGTATAGCATTAAATTTTAATATCGAAAATCATGTATGGATAATGTATCGCATAGTTTGTAACCTAACCTAAATAAAACTGCATTTGATTTTCCTTTTTGATGTCTCGAAATAGGAAAAGTCATGAGAGTCTGCTATTTATGATTTTAGTGATGGGGGCGCAAAAAGCTTTGAGGCTCCTGACTAGAAAAAAATTATGACACGTGTAAAGAAAATAAGATTGTTATTAGCCAAAAAGAAAAGTGAAATATAATTTGAAAATTTAATTTGTATATATACAGAGTGATCGCTAGAAAAGCGGAAAATTTGTCAAACAGCTATTTATTTTTACAAAGAATAACTTTTACAAAGTTTTTTAAAGGCATATGTTATATTACACTCATAAATGCTCAAAATGCATTTTATTCATGATGTAAAGAAATCAAAAGAGAAATGAGTAAGCACGCGTTTTATTCATGATCTCATCTGACCTTCAAATTTTCCGCTTTTCTATCGACCACCCTGTATTTGCAGCTATAAGCTGAGAGTGTGTGGGTCATATTTTTGTTTTATTGTGAGTTACATAAAAATCGAATGAAATAACAATAACAAATGTTTACATTTCAGATCCTCTTTGTGCTCGAAGTTCGGGCCGAATGGCTCTCTTCCCATCTTTAAGTGGCTTGTCCTTGACAGATAATAAGAACACAAATACTACTGGACTCAGTTTGTAGATGTGTATTTTGAGTTTTTATTATGAGAAAACTTACATAATTTCCTTTTCTCCGACGTATTAAGAAATTTATTAGTAATACTTCTTTTTGTTTGTTTTATATATTTTTATGTTCTACGATGAGATGGCATTTGTTTAATATTATGAATTGTTACGCTTTGTTTGCTTTTGAAATTTGTGCAAAGCTACACGAGAGCTATCTGCGTTAGCCGTACCTAATTTTACAGTGTAAGACTAGAGAGAATGTAGCTTGTCAACACCATCCATCGCCAACTCTTGGTCTACTCTTTTACCAGCGAATAGTAGGATTGATCCCCACGGCTGAAAGGGCGAGCATGTTTGGTGTGACGATTAGAAAAAAATGTACTTGGAAAATTGTTATTCTACTGCTATTGTTACCATTAAATCTTTCTTTTTAGAGCTAGAGTAGCATCGTATCGTAAGAACTGTACGACAGTAATTTATTACGTTTTTAAAAAATCTTGTTGAGTTTTCATGATATACATTTTATGTTAGAATATATACAGTATATATTTCATGTTAGCTTTACTTACTTCTTACATGTTATATCTCCACTGACTATTTAATTAGCCCTAATACTACTTAATACGAAGTGCAAACTTCGTATTTTCTTAAGCAATTCACTAAAATTCTAATTTTCACACATTAGCATTTTGTTTTAATCCGCTTCAGATGAAAGGTTCGTGTTCTCAAAATTCATTAGTGTTGAAGCAATGAAGGCTTGCGGCATATTCTTAAACTAAACACATTATAAATATGATTTTCTTAAACAAATGTGCCACGCATCGCCGGATCTATTGATAATACATAATAAACGTAACAAAATTAGTATCATCAGACCGGATCATTAAAGGCCACATATAGGAAATTACACTTAAATAATAGTCATTAATATGACTGGTTTAGTTTAAATACTTATAAAATGCATGAATAGATCTTTAACGAATAGGAAATGTCGTAAGTGGTCTGTCACGAATATGATTTAAAGATTGTAGTGATTAAGTTCAAACAGCTTTGAGAAAGTTGCACTCACTTTGAATCAATTTTATAATGTACTTTATATACACGTGGAGTTCTTAAACGTGAAGCCGCATAATTGCAAATACAAAAGTTCCTGCAAAACACCAGCACCAAGAAAGACACCAGAAAACATGGAGTGTGATTCGTTCTTTGATACACCTACTTCTGAGCCTTCATCTGCCGCTTTATTTACGTGTAATTCCAGGGTAAATTCATTTATCATAACTATACTATAAATGAAAATCATAAATTAGTGAAATCTAACTTTATTCACATTATGAGATACGGGGGAGAAAAGTCGGGAAAGATTTATATTTACGGAATACGATTCTGAACGATAAAAGGAGTTCAGAGCTTTAAAACGATCATTGAAAAGCTCCAAGAAATACAGGTTATTTCACAAAGCAGTTGCAGGAATGCTTGACAAACGCTTGAGCGATTACTCCTGGAAGTAATGAAAATATATATCTTTTGCATGGCCCAGCATGGCCAGGTGGTTAAGGTGTTCGAGTCGCGAGTTCGAATCCCCGTCGCACTAAACATGCTCGCCCTTTCAGCCGTCGGGGTGTTATAATGTAACGGTCAATCCCGCTATTCGTTAGTAAAAGAATAGCCCAAGAGTTGGCGGTGGGTGGTGATGACTAGCTGCCTTCCCTCTGGTCTTACACTGCAAAGCTAGGAACGCCTAGCGCAAATAGCCGTTGAGTAGCTTTATGTGAACTTAAAAAACAAACACTTTTATATGTGAATAAATGTATTTTGGCTTCTCCACTAGTGTAACGTGACACACACTGGCTTTTATATATACTAAAAGTTGTTAATCTAACATTTTTTTTCCAATAAATATTCCCTAACTAAGCCACGAATTTGTTTCATGAATGATCTTAATTTTAATTCGCTCACAAAAGAATTTTCCGACGTTTCACTGCCTCGATTGCACTTTTCTGTCTCTTTGTTTGCCATGCGTGATTTCGAAAAATTTATTTAATCAATCAGCTATGAAGTGTAAGGGAGTAGTATTACTTGATCCGTCATTTTTAAGAGCTATACACCACTTATAAATTAAAATTAAAACCACGCGAAAAGTGTTTTTTGTACTCCTGCCTGCTTTTGGTTTAAATTTACGATTTTATTCCACAAAAGCTGTCAGAAAACAGAAAACACTTGAGTTATTAACATAATCTGTTGTAAGAAACTGGTATAGAAAGCTGAATGACGAACTATAACTCACATAAGAATCATCTAAATCCCTAAAATAAAAAAATAGTTGAAGAAATCTAGAACAGATGTTTGAGGTTCGTTTGGATAAAGTGATGGCTGAAGAAATATCTTCAACAGAATGAACAAAATATTGTTCTGATACATAGTGAAGTGTTGAAGAAAGGTTTACATCAACGGCTTTTAATAACTTATTTTTCATGGTTATGGTTCTTGTAGTAAATTAGAAAATCCTAGGTGGATATTTTAATTTAGTAGAAGATCCGAGATTCAGGATATTGGTTCGGTTTGTTGTGATTTTTGTGCAAAATTACTCGAGGGCTACCTGCGCTAGCCGTTCTTATTTTGATAGTGCAAGACTAGAGGGAAAGCAGCTAGTCATCACCACCACCCCACCGCCAACTCTTGGTCTACTCTTTTACCAACGAATAGTGAGATTCACCATCACATTATAAGCCCCCGCGGCTGAAAGGGAGAGCATGTTTTGTGTGACAGGGATTCGGACCTGCGACCCTCAGATTAAGAGTTAAGTGCCTTAACCACCTGGCCATGCCGGGCCTAGAGTCAGGAGAAAGCTCTTGTTAAATGGGTTTAACGAAAACATTTAGCATAACATCACTATCTCCCCATTCATTATACATAGTTTTATATATATCATGTTATAATAAGTGCATTTGACTACATCTTAAATAATAAACGATGATACAATGGAAACCTCTTTGAACTTTATAGAAATATAAGCCTCCAGTTTCTCAATAAATCTTTGTGTATCTTACATCCAATGGCAAGCTTAAACAAATTTATTTGCTATCTAGGGAGTTCGGATACTAGAACTGGTGTGACATATACTAATAAGTTTTGTAAAACACATTTCAAACTTTTACAGTACTCGAGTTTTAGAAACTGCTACACTTGATTAGTTCACAAAATTATTTATCTAAAGGATATAAAAGCTCATTGAAACATGAGTGAACACAAAGGTCGTCCATTTTGTGATGAATCATTTACAGGTTTGATACTCAAGGTAGCTTGCTGTTTGCCACAAGATGAAAACCACGTTTAATACTAGAAATAAACGACCTTATAACGTCGAAATGTTGTTTTTATTTAATTAGATACACAACGTTCCACTTTACAACTTCTTCAGGAGCGTTCATTAAAACACGAACCGAAACTGGCAGTACAAAGCTTTTTATGGTTTAAATATGTCATTTAAAACTGTACTTTTAGTTTCAGTTTGTCTTTTGGTGAATGCTCCTGACGAAACTGTAAAGCGAAACGTTGCGTATCCAATCAAATAAAAACAGCATTTTGGTTTTACGTCGTTTATTTCTGGTGTTGATATGTCTTATGTGCACTAATATGCACTGAAGAAATTAAAAACCGTTTTGTTGGATTATGTTAGATAGCTATTGTTGTTGTTGTTTTGAATTAAGCACAAAGCTACACAAAGGGCTATCTGTGCTCTGCCCACCACGGGTATCGAAACCCGAATTTTAGCTTTGTAAGTCCGCAGATATACCGCTGAGCCACTGGGGGCATTTGATAGCAAAAAATGTATAGAATTGTACTAATAAATAAATATTTAAAGACTGTGCATGCTCCACTAAAATTGTGTTGACGTATCATTAACTATTTGGAACTTTTAATCATCATCACCATACATCTATTTGTTTGTTTAATTTTTGTTATTTTTTAGAAGTTTTGCGAAGGTATACGTTAAGCCTTACTGCGAATTGTCGTCTTAGTTTAGACTAAAAGAATAGCTGTTAATCAACACCACTCACTGTCTACTCTTGGACGTTTCTTGTCAGACCGAACAGTAGAATTTGAACATCAATTGTAGTGTACCCGTGGCAACAAAGTGCAGACCACGTTTTGAGGACAACAGACACGAAACACAAACTCTTGGAAGTACAGGTTAATAGCATCTGGTTTTGTTTTGCCACATTCAAATAGCAAACAACTATAACACCTAATATTATGGAAATATTTTGAGAGTAACTCAAGATCATTTGTTAGTATTGATGCACAAACTGTAACACCACAGATCTTGTCAAACATATTACACCATTATTCGGTTGTGCAATAATACGTCTGTGCAGATATTTCAAAATGCTCAACCCTTTTTATATTCAAATACATTGCTGTAGTTACTGTTCAGGGTATGTGACTTACGCGATTATAAGGTACAATGTTGCCCTCCTCCTACGCTTATGAAAGCGTAAACTTATTGATTGATATAAAACAGTGGTGGTTTGGTGGAACCTTCTAACAGCGTTGTGGAAATCTACGTTGTAGCTAAAAGATACTACAAAAAACTCAGAGGAACACAAATGGCAAGCTGCCACAAGCTACTGGTATAACTACTGTCGTATAGTAAGCAAATTGTTCTGGAGGAAGTAGTTTAGAAAGGAATTTTTGGCAACTTGCGAGAAAGTTAGGAATAAGTTAACACAGTGAATTCTTTTCAGACGTTAATAATGTTTGTTTTTAAATAAAATCTGTTCGATGTCTCACGCCAAACTTTATTTTCTAATGAAAAACAATTATTGTATAAATGTAAATTTTTATAGAATAGCATTCAAACAATAGTGTATTTTGTTTTGTTGCTTTAATATTGTATAAAACAATTTTTACCTCATTGTTTTTTTTCACAATTGTAATACACGCCAAAGCACTAATGTACAGTAAACTGCAATACATTTTTACTAATGTGTTCACAATTAGCACTCAAGTACGTGCTTATATATTGTAAAAGTGATGTTTTAACTTACAGATTATAAAATTTGCTTACCTGATTGGTGAGGGATTTACTTTCTCTGCTACTTTGTAATAAATACTTTATTCATACATGCTGTAAGTTTCTCTTATGGGCCTTTATTGATGAATAGATCACAGTGGAAAGACACCAGTGTTTTAACTTGAATTTAAATGCATGTTTGACTAGAAATGCATATTCTAAGAACTTGCGAGTGAAAGTAAAGAATTTATAACGATACGTCAATGTTTAATGTGGTGCATCTTTGTAAATTTATAAATCAGTAAATCGATGTGTTGTGTTTTAGAGCATTTAAGAAGTAATTTATTATTTCTCTAAAAAACAGTACTAAATGTTTTTATAGCCATGTTTAAATAGGTCAGCTATGCTAATACTTGTGAAAGGTGAATTTTTCAGGTGTATTTCAAGTATCTTCTTTCCTGCAGCTAGGATAGGCCCGGCATGGCCAGGTGATTAAGACACTCGACTCGTAATCCGAAGGTCGTAGGTTCGAATCCCCGTCACACCAAACATGCTCGCCCTTTCAGCCATGGGGCGTTATAACGTGGCAGTCAATCCCACTATATAATGATAAAAGAGTAGCCCAAGAGTTGACGGGGGGTAGTGAGGACTAGTGATGACGAGAAAACCCTCTTTATAAACCTGACGAATACCGAAGAAAGTCGAAACATTGTTCGCTCCTCTACATAAAAGTTTTCTCAACCGAAAACAGCCATTTTTACATATATATAGATACAGGTAATTATATACTTCAGAGTATAAAGAGCAACTGCATGTGTAGTGTGTCAAGTTTTGACATAACGTATATTATTTATAATCAACACATTAGTAAACTTGAATTATTTATATTTGCTACTAATTGTCAGTATTTTATCTTTTTAACAGGGGTTAATATTCTGTATTTTACCGAGTTCCTTCTGTTATCACTAGTGAAACTAAAGAATTACAATAGGAACGAAAAATAACAGTGTCGGCATTTTTCCATATAATTAGTTTACAGTTTCTAGGGTATGGTAATATGTTTTGCTGTCGAGCGGTTAGTCAGTGATTTAGAGTTTATATAAATCAGTCTTTTGGTTGGTTGGTTTTCTAAGCTCGAAACTACACAATGGACTGTCTAAACTTTGCACATAACGAGTGTTGAAACTCGATTTTTAGCGTCAATAAGCCTTCGGACATGCCACCGAGTCACTGGGGGGAGCAAATTCTCAAATTTATCGTTCCGTCGGCTCCAGTACGACAGCCAAAAGAATTACTGAGAAAAGTTTGATAAGTTGTTATTGTAAATTTAATATTATACTTGTAAATGCTTGTGTATCTTACCAGTGGCGGCGCTTGACATTATTAGACTAAGGAATTGTTTAGGGCCAAAGCAGTTTAAGGAATCCACGATTCAGTTGGAATTTTATTTTCATTATTTCTTCAGAACGCAGACTTTTTCCTTTTTTTATTATCGTACAAATTTGAAAATAGAAACATGATTTCAATAAAAGTGACTCAAAACACATCGCCCAGTAAAGAATGGGCTTTTAAACATTCCAACACCGGAGACACTTGACCGTCACGCTTCTCAAGTAGGCACACTCGTGAAATGTACTGATTGGTTCAAACTTTGTAGAATGGACGGCAACTGTCTGTTGTGGAGAAAGAAAGTATCCCGCCTTTCATCTTTAGGTCCTGAAGACGAAAGTCGGAAGACTTTCTAAACGTCGTTCTCTAAACTTGTCTCCAAACAGGCAGTTGCCGTCCATTCTACAAAGTTTCATCATGAAGACTCTACCTAAACAATCTATCAAAGTCCTGATTGGTTGTTAAGTTCAATGCATACAAAGTGTGCTTGAATAAATTGAGAAAAATGCCGGCGTATCGCTGTTAGTATATGTGTGTACTTTTCTGAGAAGTACTGTTGGTGTTTCAACAACACAGTTTTATTTATTCATTCTTATCACCAACAGGTCTGGGGACACTCCTATCATATAACTCACCCACGGCCCAAAAGTACTTAACGCGTTTCTTGTGACAAAAATCCAGAATCATGAACCATCCGTTCCCCATCCGAACACGCTTATCACTATTTCTATAATTAGAAATGGTGAAAGAAAAACAAAATGCATACACACACACACACACACTATAATCAGAAAATGACCAGATTATGAGTTTAAATCAAGGTATATTTTACAGGTACACATAACGTGAAAATACTGATAATAGCTGTCATCACTGTTAAGTGTAAAACTCGTAAACAAGAATTAAATTTATGCAGATCACATCAAGAAATAAAACTACATAAACTAAAGCTACAGGCATAATAAACTATGTGTTAGAAACTTATTACATTTAGCCAGAAAATAAATTTCAAAATTTTGACTCCATTAGTTTATACTAAGATTCACGAAACAACTAAACCTTTATCGTGTAATAGAACATTTGATATTAGATATTACCTGTCCTAACCTATAGATTGTTAATTTTTAGCATAAATGCTCTCATTTCACTGCCTGACATGGCTTGTTTTGCGTGATATTTAATAAGGTAAAAGTTTTTTATTTGTTTGGTTGTTTTTTATTTCGAGCAGGGCTACACGAGGGCTATCTGCGCTAGCCGTCCCTAATTTAGCAGTTTAAGACTAGAGGAAAGGCAACTACTCATCACCACCCAACAACAACTCATAGGCTACTCTTTTTCAATGAATAATGGGATTGACCGCCACATTATAAAGTCCCTACCGTTGAAAGGGAGAGCATGTGTGTTGTGACAGGCATTCAAACCTGCGGCCCTCAGATTAATAGTAGAGTGCCTTAACCACCCGGCTATTCTGGACCTAAAGTTGGCAAACATCATAAGTTTGATACAACTCGACATTTAATTAACTTCTACATCAAAATTTAACGTAGTTTCAGGCTATTTGAAATTGTAGTGCGTAACATAATAAACTGGAAGATTGGCCGAGATAAATTATGTAACATCGGTTATGCGTGCGACATTGGACTTTAAATGTTAGTTTTGCTATATGAAGTCCCCCATCCCATCTTTCATTCATTCAGTCTTCGTTCTACTCTCAAGTAAACTGCTAGTACTAGCTAGTACTACCGAATACGAGTACAATTGTTTTTCTTAGTTTTATTTAATATTTTAAAAAAATAACTTTAATAAACTTTATTTAGCTTAGTTTTTTATTTAAGATTTCTACATTTATTTTATTATTTTATTTAAGATTTCTACATTTATTTTATTATTTTACTTCCTTTTGTTTTCTTCAATTGCAGATCAGCTGCAAGCACAGATAAGCTGCTGGCAAAATGAAACAATGAAACTGTTCAGGGCGAAATTATTTAGGGCAGCACCGTGAGTAGAGCGAATAACGCGTTCATAGAAAACACCAAATCAACGTGGGGCACCTACTGTCCAGTCTTCCAGCGGCACAGCGGAATGTTTGTGGACTTAAAACTCCATTGGGAGAATTAGTGCGAAATTGTGAAGTAAAGAATTCATATACATGCATACGAAAAAAGAATGAATGAAATAATTAGTAAAGAGTTTATTATCGTATTCCTACTTTATTTTCTGACACCCTTTGGCTTTGGAAATTAACACAGGAAAAGCAAAAACAGCATTGACGAACTTTTTTTTATCAAATGTTCCTGTTGTTAAACTACACAAGCATATGGGGCCCGGCATGGCCGAGCGCGTTAAGGCGTGCGCTTCGTAATCTGAGGTTCGCGGGTTCGCGCCCGAGTCGCGCCAAAAATGCTCACCCTCCCAGCCGTCGGGGCGTTAATATGTTACGGTCAATCCCACTTTTCGTTGGTTAAAGAGCAGCCCAAGAGTAGGCGGTGGGTGGTGATGACTAGCTGTCTTCCCTCTAGTCTTACACTGCTAAATTAGCGACTGCTAGCACAGATAGCCCTCGAGTAGCTTTGTGCGAGATTCCAAAACAAACACAAGCATATATTTTGCAAAATGGGACTGTTATTCGAAAACTTGGTATAAAGTCTGATCCTTCCAATTGTGACCCGGCATGGCCAAGTGTGTCCGATTGGTAATCCGAGAATCGCAGGTTCGAATCCCGGTGGCACCAAACATGCTCACCCTTGCAGCCGTGGGAGCGTTATAATTAGATGGTCAATCCCACTATTCGTTAGTAAAAGAGTAGCCCAAGAGTTAGTGGTGGGTGGTAATGACTAGCCGCCTTCCCTCTGGTCTTACTTACACTGCTAAATTAGGAACGGCTAGCGCAGATAGCCCTTGAGTAACTTTGCGCGAAATTCAAAATAACTATTAACCTTCCAATTGTAAATTTATTACAACTCACCCACTTCTCTTGAGAACTGTCATTATATACCTGTTGTACAAAGAATCTCATACGCCTAGTTGTTTTCTAACATAAGTAATTTTCAGCAACTGAAACAGTAAAATTAAGCAAATCTTGAATTTAGAAAAATATTTACTTTTAATTTATATATTTCGTTTTGAGTACTTTGAGAATTATACCGAGAGACTACGAAAAATAATTCTGAAATTTAATAATCGTTGAATTAATATTACTAAATTACTACTATTAATTGACCGGTATGACCAGGTGGGTTAAAGCGTTCGACTTATAATCTGAGGGTCGCAGGTTCAAACCCCATTACACCAAATATGCTCGCCCTTTCAGCCGTGGAGGAATTATAATGTGACGGTCAATCCATCTATTTGTTGGTAAGAGAGTAACCCAAGAGTTGGCGGTGGGTGGTGATGACTTGCTGCCTCCCCTCTAGTCTTACACTACTAAATTGGGGACGGATAGCTCAGATTGCAGATTGTAGCTTCGCGTGAAATTCAAAAAATAAACATTAAATGACGAATATCATGAATAATTATGTGCCATAAACAAACATATGAAAAAGATGTAGATGTTATATTTTGGAATTGATCGTACTGAATATATCTTATATGTGTATTTTATCTTATAATAATAACTTGGATTTCACTCTTTAGTTCAACTTACAGATATTATTTCATGATATTTTTCTGAACTACACTTTATAATGTGACATATTTATTGTTTCAGTTAAATTTATATTTAGAAATGTACATAACTTGTACTGTTATATCAGCTTTGCAGAATTCCTGCCTATTCACTAAAATTGTAGAAGATTCTCGAATGTACGAATCAACAATATACAGGGTGGCCCGAAAGTCCTTACCCATCCATATGTTATATTCAATTGTGATGATGATGAGTTAAAGGCAGTTATTACCGCGGCATTTGGAACAATAACCCCTGCTATGTTGAGGAAAATGTCTCACAGAACACGGCGTCGCATAATATTATGCAGCGAGAATGAGTGACAACACATAAATACACTGGATACAAAAGATATATGGATGGGTAAGGACTTACGGGCCACTCTGTATTTATGTACTGATATACTGGCTATATTATGTTACAGGTTGAGATTTCTAGAATCTCTCTTCACGCCCATAAATGTAACAAATGCGACGCGCCAAAAGACCGCATATATTATTAGTTTGCTATAGTAGGTGTACTATAAACCGTGGAAACTATAACTGTAGTTAACGCTTATTAATAGGAAACTTCAGATATCTGACCACGAACAATTTTTCACCGAAATAGGTAAGTATTGTCCAAATGCGCTACGTCCTTATACTTTTAGGTGTCTAATTGTCCAGTTGCATTAACCAAATTGAGCTTATCTTTGTTTCCGTGTTTTTGTGAGTAGATTGTACAAACTTACTAATTACCTCTATTAAACATATGATACATTAAAACGTTTTGTTTTCTTTTGTATGTTACAGTAATGGCTTTTCACAAAATAAAAGTATAAATTACAATACATTTTCAAATTTCAGTGCTGAGCACCATAGGTACAGTATTTTTATTGATGGCTTGGGTAGAACGAAATATCCCAATGGCATTATCATTACGTAGTTTTATCGAACTTTATTTTTAGCAATTATTACTCTAATTGTAAGTAATAATAAATTAACTGCCACTACTATTTGGCAGTAGTTGACGAAACACAGGCTTTATGTAATACTTGCAATGTAAACAGTACTACTACTATTTATTTCACATAGTAAGTAAGGATTAACAATTAAGTCCAATTTAAATTTAACCGAATTAGTGAACTTTTAAGATAATGATATCTCCCAATGATACTGCAATACTAGTAGCAAAACATTGAAATAATAAAGTTACATTCTGGAGATATAAGTTGTAACTTTTTTATTTTTAAAATACCTTTGTTGTTGGAAGGTCGTAGCATTTATTAGCACGTAGAGTAATGTAATCTTCCTAGAAGATTTGTAGCTTTTCTTCATATGCTTAAATCTCTCCTTTTCTTTTCTTTCTCTCTCTTTAAAATTTATATCATGAAATATCTGGTGAACGTGTTTTATTCAAAGAATAACATACTGGTACTTTGACTTTTATATGGATATGCAATGCAAATCAAACAGTTCAGTCTGGTATTTGTTATAGAACAAATGTAAGGCACAATTAGCCAAAGATTCTTGTACTGTGAAGATTTTAGAAAATAATTTGAATATAATAATGACCATTAAATAGGTATAAATTAAGCTTTTCCTACTTCAAATTAGGTTACTAGATGACTAACTTAATGTGTTTTGTTAGGGAACCCTAAAGGTCGTGCATTGTATTTCTTACCAAATATTTTTACAAATCTGCAAAATATGTGCAAATAAGCTATAAAGTAAATTTATATTACCTCCCTAAAACAGTCTGGCTGCATTTGCTGTAAATCATTCCAGTGATTTGACCACATAAACTCTCTTTTCATTGTGAAAAAAATATTTGTTAAAATTCAAGAACAAATCTTATTTTGATGCTTATTATAAAACGTGTTTCATTAGTAGAAAAATATAATCGTAATTATTTGGAATATATTAGCAGCATGTTTTGTTTTGAATTCTTAAATAATTCACCATGAAAGATATCTATTTAAAAGTTGAAAGCATATATATAGCAACATATTATCTCATAATATGTTACTGGTATAAACAATTATAAGGTAATTCATTGTTTGTTCTATATATATTAATTAATTGGGAATATTGTGTAAAGATTTAGCTCCTGTATGATAAGAATGACATTTGACTGGGATTGTTTAACCCTGTAGGTTTTCTAAACTGATTCTCTATACCACAACTATCTCTCTTTTCTACATTTATCTAACTATATAGTAGATCTTTTTTTTTCAATAAAAAATGTTTGGAAAGGTCATGTCATCTTGATGAAATCTGATCTTATAAGCATGTTCAAATTATTGCAACTTTTAATTTTATCACAACTTGATTTGTCTTTCCCAGGTAAAGCCATGTATGGCATATTTACTTTTCGTATTAATGAAAGCTCTTCCAGTCATCAATCCCTGAGGGCATGCCAGAGGATTTGGTTTCTCTATGCCCTAGTCTCTAGAAGGAGATTTATTGCTACTAACTTCTCTCACAAATGTTTCACTTCTTGGTCATACAATAACTACTCTCCTTGATGTTATTCCAAGTTCAAACATTGATGTAGTAACTGTTAACTGAATCTAGTATAAATTCAGTTCCCTTTATGTATTGTTCCTCTACACTAATTGTGCCCATATATGATGAGGCATAGAGATCTTTTATTGTTCAGTTGTTTACTTCATTTCCTCTTCTTTCTTCATGTTTTTTAGGCAGCTTACTATTATTCATTATCAAATTGAATTTAAGTGTTGCAGCTGTAGAAAAAATATTGATGAACAGAGTACAAAGCTTCCTATCAGTATACTCATGGATTCTTGTTTAATGTTCTTCAGATAATGAACTTTCTTTCTCATTTTGAGTAGGTAGAGTATTTCCTGCTTAACTTTACCTTATACATACAATTAATTCCTGTTTTCTTGATATCCGGCTAGCACTTTATTCTTTTGATGTGGTTGAGCTTTTCTCTTTAGTTTAATAAGTTGTTGATTTTTAATTCTTTATTTTTGGATCTAGTAGCCATATTTCTCACTTTTATAAAGTTTCCACTTTCTAGTACACTCTGGGAAGAGTTCTTATTCTAAACATGCTTTTATCTGTAGTATATCCTTTCACATTGTACTTGAAACATCTGTTTTCTAGTGGTCTGTTTCCTACATTTTGTGTGACTAATTGTATAATTAATTCTTCCAGTTCTACTGGATTATCATTTGGGAAATGTGATGTCTCAATAATATAGAATCTGATGATCCCATAGCTTCTAGATAATGCCTTTTGGTAGTTTATTTGCATCTTAAAGATGTACACCTGTTTCACTTCAGCCTAATTCTCATGTTTCTGTCTCTTTTGGCATCTTTAAATTGGTCCTGGTAATGAATCCATCATTTCATGTGAGGTATATGGGTAGGATAATTGGACAAGCTTTTCCAAATCTTCTACAAGGTTAGATAAGGTTTCTTTATACCTCATAATCTGTTCCAGAACTTTGTCCTAGATATTTCCTTTTAGTGTATCACTACAAACCTGTTGGATAAGGTAACTTCCAATGCTTTGTATTTGTTATGGTTCTGAGCTGGAAGGTTATTAGATAAATAGTTTTTTGCTCGCTATTTCAACTGTTCGTGTTGAAAATAATTTTTAACTTAGCCTGATATGTCTTCT
This sequence comes from Carcinoscorpius rotundicauda, assembly GCA_011833715.1. Taxonomy (NCBI): domain Eukaryota; kingdom Metazoa; phylum Arthropoda; class Merostomata; order Xiphosura; family Limulidae; genus Carcinoscorpius; species Carcinoscorpius rotundicauda. The sequence continues at coordinate 56,050,973 of CM022391.1, read as the reverse complement.
ATTGTAACTTTACATCAGTCCCTCAGTTTCTCAATTGGGGGATGTTGCTGAATTGGCTGGCTAAATTCTGGTACTGGATTTGGTAGTGACATAGCCGCATTAATTAACCCAGGAAGATCATGCAGTAACAGATGGCACAGCATTAGTGGTAACAAATATAAATGTAATGGTGTTTTAGACTGGAATACATGGGTGAAGAAAGAGGAATTGCTGGTTTGTTCTTTACTTTTACCAGTGCCTTTTCCAAATATATTATTGTCATTGATGTTCTTTTCTACCTTATTGATGTATTTCTGTACTTAAAATTCTATTAATGCATTCTTTCTATACGACTTCAGATATGTTGTTTTGATATCTCTGGACATTTCTAGTAGTTTCATTTTTTGTCTCATGTTCAGTCTCTTCCTCTTTGCTTTCTATCTGTTCACACTTGAACTTTTGTTTCATTACCTCTAGCAAAACTTTGATCTCACTTCTATTAAAATTGAATCAAGTTTTTGTTTTGTTTTTGACTAAAATAATCTCAGTTTTGATACAAGTGTTTTAATATGTTCTTTTGTTGGATGGTTCTTCAAAATTATCTGGAAAAACATTATAATTTCCTGGCTTAATACATCACTAAACTTTTGTATTTGTAATTAATCTTTGATTTAGATATTTTGCAAATTCTCTTGATCATTAATATTCATGAGCATTATAAATATTCTAGTATTATGCTTGTAATTTTTCTAAATTTAATGTCATAATCATGTTAGCAGCTTTTTCTAGGAAACAAAATAAAACTGAAAATATAACTAATAAGGAAGATGAATAATTATAAATGTGTACTTAGTGAAGATATAAAGTTAAGTATTGTAGATATTCTTTATGTAGCTTAAATTTAAAGCCAAACAACATAAAAGTTTGAATAAATCAATTTATTTTCTAGAATAATAAATAAATAGTAAAGCTTCTGATAATTACAGCTTTATCTATAAAAATAGTTTGAAAACCATTAGGGAGTGAATAGAATTAGGAATATTAGGTAATATAAAATTAATGCATTAATAACACTGTTTAATCTCTCCATGGTAGCCTCAGTAATGTTTTGAAAGTTAACTAACTATGTTACAATGTATTCAAAATTTTAGTATTTTTTGTACATAAAATTAGAGATAATGCCATTGTAATAATGCACTATTATAGATTGATTGATGTACACCATGTGGTCCTGAAGTAAGCTAAGTCAAACAATGCTAAAGTAATATTAATGTTATTCTTTTACACAAAAGTTTGATTATTATAATTACATTACAAAGTTTAAAATGCTAAAAGGAATAAATAATAATAAAATCCAAAGTCTAATTGAATAACATTAATTTTATTGAGATGAAAACACCAATCAGTGATGACGAGAAAACTCACTTGTAGAGAAAAATATATACATGTAAAAACAGCTGGTTTGGATTGAGAAAATTTTTACATATATATTTTAGATGAAAACAGTTTAAATTTTCAACTGGGAGACATGGTAGTCTGCCTCCCTTTTTAACAAGCTGCTTTCAGATTTTGAATATAGACACCTCAGTTTTTTATCTGAATATTTCTTTCAAAACGATGTTTGGAGAATGATGTTGAGGAACATTTTTCGTGTTCCATAAAATAAAAAGTGCTGTAATATGAACAACTAGGTCTTGTTACATCTGCATTTTAGTGCTGTTTTTTTTTCAGTAAAATTTCTTGCATATATAATACAGAATATTGTATTAATGCAATCTCTGCTTGAATGCACACATTTAATTAAATTCTAAAAGCTGACACCATCAGACAGTGGTATAATACACTTATAATGATATGGTAGCATACGTGAATGCAAATATGTTATCTGGTTTTCATTACTACGTGTTTTATATATTTTATATTGTGAAGCCAAGAATTACAGCTGTAGAAGGTGAAATGTTAAATCAAATGGATGGTTGTGATATAAATACACAGTGAACTATTTTTTTAACTATAGTGAGAAAATTGAATGTAAGGTGAACTGTGTAAGTTTTTTGAGTACCATCTTATCAACAGGATGCTTCTTCACATGTATGTTTCATTTGTACTTTTCAATAAGACTCTTTGTAATAGGAATATGTAATAGCATCTATACTGATGAAATAATCAAAGTTGTCGTGCATTTGTTGTATAATATTAAAATGACTGACTTTTGGTATGATAACAAATTTAAACTTAAATGTAAGTTACATTTGACTGTCTTAACACTAGTTTTTGGTGTAGTCTGTTACTGATGTGTTCTGCCTATACTTTTTCAAACAATTCTTTGTTGGTAATTGAACATAAAAATATCATAGGACATCAATTTTTAACATAACATTCATAGAGCTTAAATGTTTGTGCACAACGTGTTTATTATTATTTTATTGGTTTTGTAAAATGTATAATGAATAAATTTAAACATAGAATTTTGTCTTAAGTGTCTAACTAATAAGTGAAGATGTATTATTAACTATACTTCAGTATACATTAGTCTCTTTTTAATTGGTTAGAATTACAACTATTTAGGAAATTAAAATATAAAATGCCATTACTGAAAAGTTTCTGAATTTCCAATGTAATACTTATTTAAGTTTGTTCTTTAATCTAATAAGACCATCTTTGGGTAAATTATATTTTAGTCTTCAGCTTTAAAACAGGGTAAGTTTTCTCTTGAAGTTGTTTCTGTGAACTGTCACTTGAAGCTTTGTCATTTTTTCTCATGAAAAACCATTGTACTACTGATGCTTTAGAAGTACAAATTATTGTAATTTTGAATTGACTAGAGGAAATGTGCACATGTATGAAGTTTCATATAAGTGCTTAGAAAAAAGAAAAATTTAAAGTTTGAAAAGTTTAAGTTTTTGAATGTTCTTCAACAACGTTTTGGTTTTACAATTTGTAGATTTTTTAAAGAAAAAATGTTACTGTTCTGTTGAAAATACTTTTTAGATTTTGTGTCGAAACATCTTGTGTCTTTGGAGTACCAGTTTCTCTTACATTTTGTTGAACTGAACTGGAAAGATAGTTTTTCTCAGCTATTTGTATTTCTAGTAATTTCTCAGATCAAATACTCATAATTGTACTTCTTCTAGCTCTTATGTTCTCATCTGGATGACTGACGAGAAGTAGACGATCTTCTGTTTTGTTTCTTCCATTTTAGGTAACTCGGACTTCTAATTGAATATTCACCTTGAATATAACCGTTGTTTCCAACAGGAATACTTATTCCCTAAACATAACTTTTTTTCATAAATAGGATTGAACTAAGGTCATAAATCTTGCATCATCATTTTTGCTGAGATTTGTTATATCTCATTAGTTAGTATTTCATCTATTACTTTTAATGGTACAATAATATTCCTACAGTATCAATTTAATATTGACAAAGGTCATGTGCATCGACTGTTCTTCATGCCCTCCTTTGTTTAGGGATGGATGTATTTGGGGTGACATGGCTTTCATCTTAAAGATGAGTAATAAATACACCAAGGAGTAAATGTTTTCTTTCTGCTGAGAATCAATCATCTTGATTTAGATGCAAGTATTGTTTGTTTAGATGGACAAGTATGTTTGTGCAAGTGGAGTCATTACTGTTTTAATGTGGTCTAAAACTTATTTCTTACACCATGTATAGCTTGTTTTAAAACCTTTATTTGAGCTGTTGAAAATCTTAAAGCATGAAGATAAATGTCTATACAGTTTTAATATTCTTTATTATCAGTTGTTGGATTTACATTTTTAATGTTTTAATTGAATTCTTTATGAGATTAGTTTTTGATCAACAGAAATAATGATAAACTGGAGTTAATCAGAACACTAGTCATATTTCTTATCAGTTGAGCAAATGTTTGAAACATTATTTTATTAGGCCTAAAATAGTTTCAGAGTTTAAGTTGAAAATTTTGTTTGGACTTAGCCTCAAGCAAATATTATTAAAGAAATATATTTAGTTATTTTCATTATTTATACTACATAACCCAAAAACACTCACTTAAAAATAGAATACATTACAACAATATGTATGTAGGTGAGACAAATACTTTAATATAAACTTAGGTTTCTTCTTTTATGTGTGTATGTGTAATAAATGATTTATGCTGCACATCAGTTTCAACAGAATTCTCACTTGTATTCAAAAGGTCTTTAATCATGCTTTTTATGTACATAAATTTAATATCTCAGAAAAATCCTTTTGCATTGTTATCAGTCTTTGTAAAAATGAAATGGAACTATTATTTTGTGTTCACAAAAAATAGGTAAATTTGAAAGTGTAAATAAACTATAGTTGAAATTTTACTAAAAGTTTAATTTGATTTAAAAATTTATTGAAGTTGAAGGTAAGTCCAAAATGAAAAACTTAAATTTTTATTTATTTCAAATTCCAGTTCATTGGCTGAAAACTAGATTGAAAATTTCATACAGAAATCTTGTACTGAAATGTAGTATTATGAATCACAGTAAAGTTGGAGATACAATAAATTAATTGTAAATTAGAATATAAATGTGAAATTGTTTGCTGGTGATAAACTTAAAGGCTCAAAAATGGCAGTAATTGGATATCTCTTTATCTTACAGATAATTATTGTTCTAAATGCACAGAATTATTATTATTAGTTTTATTATTAGAGCATATATTTTGTAATTTTTTAAAAATTAAAATATATATTGAAATAATGGTTTTAAATTGTACTTCAAACTATTTATTAATAAAACCTAAAAGAGTGTTCAGATTTGCTATTTACCAGTTTATAAACACAAAAAATATTTAAAATATTACATTGTCATATACCATATATTTCAAGGAAATTTTTACTTGGAAATAAATATATAGATATGCAACTTATCACTTGCAAGATTTGTTTAGGAAAAATCTTCACTGTCTTAACAATTGATAATTTTCTTTAAAACTGAACTGAGATTCTGTTCCTATTTAACTGATAGTGAAGTGATAATTTATGTTTTCATCTTGGTATAGGTGTGAAACAATATCTGCAAAAGGCCACAATAATTATTTCTGATACTTATATGAACACAAATATTAGTTAGTTAGAGTACACTGGAGGAAAAACCATTATTTGAAGTAGTCCATGATGTCTAATCTTTATCTAGTGTATCTTGAGATGATTAAGATACAGATATTGATATATTGTTAATTCCATGAAGTTTAGTAAGTATATTTTGTTCTAAGTAATTTAAAACATTAAAAAGTAGCTAAAGACTGTGAAAATTTAATGAAATTCCTTCTACAACAAATACAAACTAAAACTGGCTGGCAATGGCTAATTGGCTGTCACACACAGATTGTGAATATGAAGGTTCATGGTTTGCAAACTAATACCAAAAAAATTCCACTTTGTACTTTAGAGCTTTTTGGACATGATGGGCCAAATATTTAATCTTACAGTGCAGCTCAAAAGGTGGTAGTGGGTGGTGTCAAGTAATTGCCTCCCTCAAAGTCTGTCTGTTGAAAATTAAAAATTACTGTGTGCAGACAGCCCTGATACAACTTGCGCAAAATTCTTAATGAAACCATTCAACTAAAATTGAGAGTATTTTTAACTTATTTATTGCTAATTGAAAAGGTCTACATACAAATTATTTAAGGTCTATTAATTACTTGTATTTCTAATTCAAGTCTCCAAACCTAATTGAAAATAACTGATATTAAATGAAAAATTGTTCAGCACAAAGAATTGTTTTTATTGAGAGTTCGATATTTCTGTACAACTCCATCTGATTTTCATTTTTGTATTTTAAAAGTTGAAAATGTTGTGTGCATGTTTGTTTGTTTCCCCACATATGCAAAAGTCTATGATTATTTATAACATAGCACAAATTCTAATTTTTATTTTTTTTTCAAATGTACTTTGATCATAGAGTGTCCTGTAATTGTAATAAAACTGTGTTTACCACATGATGTTTTATTATATTATTTTTTAAGTTCAATCATTCATTCAAAGTTTATGGAATGATTTTAGTTGCAATTTCCACAATTTGTTTAAAAAGTTTTATAAAACCTAATTTGTTTGACTAGCTATTTTTGAGTTCATATGAACTTTAACTGGACATGTAAATTCTTATTTAGCTTATACAGGGTGTTCGGAAAGTCACTGTGTAGTTTTGTATGCTAATAAATAAATAAGTGCACAGTGACTTTTCGAACACCCTGCATATTAAGGTAAACAAATATTGCAATTATAATTATCAATATAAAAAATAAAACATAGAAGGAATTATAGTTCAGTGATTTTAGAGACGTATATTATGAAATTCAAACTTGTCAAAGTAAGCTATGGTTTTAAATGAGTAAACTACACTGATATTTCATTTTAGTGTTAGTTTAGTTGAAATATGTAGTAGTGTGGCTATACTTGCTCAGGAAAAGTCGGAGAAAATATGTCATACTTACAGTTTACATTTCTTATTAATTAATTTATTTGCAGAATTTTCTTCATAGTTTCTTATACCTATTAATGAATAAGTTGTTTTTATTGTTATATAAGGTAAATTTTATGGCTAAGACATATGTTTTCAGGGTTCTACTCAGGATACTTGGCAATGATGAGTTGGTAATGTGGTATCCATGGGGAAGGAAATTTTTATGGTGGGGATTGCTAAGCCCCCTTAAATTAAAATACTAGGCATTTTTATATCAGTATAGTACTCCAGTAGTGAACTTTATGGCACATTTGAGTGCTTTAATGTTTATTATTATTATTATTATTATTAATTAAGCACTGTATTAAAGGTAAAAATTCTAATACTCTTGCTTTATAATTGGTTGCCTCATCCAAGAAGGAGTTTGAGTTTTCGAAGGTGAAATTTCATGTTATCCAATACAAATACATACAATCTCTCTGATTTCTCATTTCATGACCTAAATTCTTCAGACTTGTGAGTCAGTTCCTCTGTCTTTTATGTGTCTTTCGTAGACTTAATTTTTCTAACCTTTGTCTCACACACACTGCCTTTTTTTCTGTGATAGTCCACCATTTCCCTGACATGATTCAATTTTCCGATTAGAGGTCCCATGATGAATAATCCTTACCTTTCACTTTTTTTTTTGTGAACATGTAGTAATGATCCAGACAGCCATCCTTACAATTCTCTCCTACATCATTTGCCAGGGGAACACCTTGTCTCATTTTCTTTGTGGCTCAGCATGGTCAAGTGATTAAGGCATACAACTCGTAATCGTGGGTTTGATTCCCCATCACACCAAACATGCTTGCCCTTTTAGCCCATAAGGGCATTATAATGTTAGGGTCAATCCCACTATATGTTGATAAAAGAGTAGCCCAAGAGTTGGTGATGACTAGCTGCCTTCCTTCTAGTCTTAAACTGCTACATTAGGGATGGCTAGCACAGATATCCCTGGTGTAGCTTTCCACAAAATTAAAAAAAACTTTCCACATTCTCAACCTTTTTTCTGAGCTGTTCTTTTATATATACATCTTGTTGATTGTTATCGACCATCTCTCGGGGTATTACTGAGTGGCCCCTTAATGCTCTGTTCATATAGCTGTGATCTTGACTGGGTACCACACTCCCCTTCCCCCTCGTTTCTATCACCCTGTTCTTCATTACTTTTCATTCAGTCAGAACCTGTTTCACTTTTGTATTTATGCCTGTTCTCTACTTTCCTGTATATATATATATATATATACCCAAACATTGATTGATTATGGTCAAAATGATTTTGGGCTGGTAAAATCTCTTGCTTCAACATTTGTTTCAATGCTTGTCCAAACTTCCACAAAACAGTCATAGAACTCGGAGTTCCTTATTTTTGCTTCTATGAAAAGCTTCTGTCCTCAGGTTTGCCCAACCTTACTTCCTGAAACTCAATTAAATATCCTCTGTTATTCCAAGAATTTTATCTTGTAGATGTTTTTGTTGACATTGCATTTCCTTCAGCTTTGTTGGACATACAAGAACTGAACTCAAGCTCTAAAAAACTGCTTTTGCTACTGACAATGAAATTGACATCAACAGAAAAGCAAAGAAATGCATCACAAAAAGGGCCAATTCTATCTTCACTTTCTCTTTATTTTATGTCCTTATGAAGGTTTTGATCGTGTATGCTGAAAAATGTGTAGGTAACTTTTTGTGTTTACATGTTTATGGGTCAGTTTCCTCATGATGAGACCAGGTCTAATTAAGATAGGTGATGATACTATTCTTGTTGAATGCACCCACTAATGCTTTCTACTGCCCTAGAGTAAAAACTGAAGTTAGTTCTTTCAATGTGCTGCACAATCTATATAAAAAAAACAGCAAATTCCATATAAATGTTTAATTGTTAAAAGCTCTGCTACCAGTATGGCTATCCTTCCTTTTATTGGGTTCTCCATCACAAATAAGTAGAGCATTACTGTTGATTTCTGATTAGACATTTTTTTCTACCAAAACCATTGTTGCTTGCATTCATGTAGAAGATAGCCTTGTTTTCTGTATATAACCATAGCTATGTATCCATAAACATGTGTCCAGTAAAAGGGCGTTAGGAAAACAAACATGAATCTAGAAGGGTTGATGATCATAAATGTTTCTTGTAAAATTTTCAGTTCCTGAAAAATGTCAGTGTATGTATTTCTGTAAAGTTTCCATTTTGACTTTATTTTGTGAAAAAATATCTAGTGTATTAGATTTTTGAAATGTTTCCCCTGATATCGCATCTTTGTCAAGTTCTTAAAATTGTGTTGCATAGTACTGAAAAGCGCTCTGGCTTTATAAGTCTTAGCCAATTACTTTTTAGGCTTCTGCTCTAATGTGTTGCTTCTTAAATTTATTATTGAAGTGCCAGACATCACCTTCTTTCCTCACTTTAACCACAACATCTTGGTTCTTTAGGAGCTGTTCTTTAAGAACAAAAACATACAAGCAACAACCACTAAATTTGCATGCAGAAATAATTCTCAAATGTGGCAAGGTTATCTTGGAACTGCTTAATATTTTGATGTGTTGCAATTTAAATACCAAAATGCAATATGAACATCAATCTGCAAATGTAGATGATTAGTCCAACCTTTCACCAAATTTTTCTTTGTTGAAGGTTGAATTTCCTTTCATTTTTGAGAAATGAAATCGGAAAGAATTAGTTAATCAAAATGTTTTTTTATTTTGTTTTTCATTTTATTTGCCATTACTTTCATCATTATCATTGTTATCATCAGTAACTTACTTCAGCATGGTCAAGTCATCATTTCAGACATCATTATCGATGTTTTCATCAGAGCTATTATCATGGACTTTTGAGTCGTGTTTTTTTTAACATTATCACAGACTTTTGAATCACTTTCAATTTCATATCACTCATTAATTTTTGAATCACAATTTCTTCATGCCATCATCACTACCATCATAGACTTTTGTGACACTTGAGTTTGTCATATCATCATGGACTTGTGAATTGAGTATCTTTTTTCATGCCATCAAAACTGTCATCATCTTAAGAGATTTGGATAGGATGTAACAGCATCATTATGATTGTCATGAGCACTTGAACCATGTAAACTTTCACATCATCAGATTCATACAGTGCATTGGCATCATTTTGAACATAATCACTATGATCATGAACTCCATTTAAACTAGGTAACTTCTTGACATTGACATAGGCTTCTTTCTAATATGATTTTTTAAAATTATTGTCATCACCATGAACTTCATCTTTATTGCAATTACCAGGGATTTTGAAATACTGTTTACTCTTCATATGACAATATTCACGATAATCAGACAAAACACTGTTAACATTTTATGTGTATATTGCAAAAATCCCTCACATCACCAACACTGCATTTGGTGTATTCGCATCCTGAACTTTCATCATATTATCAGGCAGAATGTCACCAACACTACCAGGACCACATGATCAAAGCAAATGGTGATACAAGCTGCCTTGCAGTTACATTATCTAACATATTAATATAAAAAATCATACATTTTATGACGGAAAATATTCCTCTTGTTGGGCTGCTTTGAATACTACATAAAACAATATTATCTCACTATCAGTGAAACAGTAATAGGTACAGTACAGAACTGCTCTGTAATCTTAAAAAATGACTCAGGTTTTCTGATGGATCTGGTACATCAACGAACAGGAAGGTTCATACAATGGACACTTATGTGTATAAGTGCCATTGCATATGAGATGCACCTGATAAACCATGATTTACCTTGAATTTCATCTTTCAATGGCCTTCAATGTATCTGAAGTGACCAGATGAAAAGTCATTTATAACTTCCTATTTGTACTCTAAAGAAGTAGTTGCTATATCTCTCACTGTTTTGCCTTCAGAAGTATGTAAATTTGAACCCTATACAGGTCTACATTGAACTAAAAACCTTGTGAAAAGAAGTCTAACCCATGTTACCACTAGGTTATTTGAGCACTTAGACAAAACCACATTTATACCCAAGTTTAGTCCTTTTATTATTGTGATGCTAATGCTGCAATATGAACAAATTCTGAAAAAATAGGTTCTCAAATGTCCAAATGTTTGTTGCAAAAATGCCCATCAAATGAATTAGTCAAATGTACAAAACAGATGGATATGCTAGTCCCTATAACATTCCTAAAAAGTTATAAAAAAATTCCAAAATCTAGCAGTTCACACCACATCCTGACAACAGCTTATGCCTGCAGCTGGTAAGTTTAAAACAGAAAGGATGAAAACAACACCTTCTGTGGTAGATGTAACGTTTTTACAAACAATAACCTGCACATACCAAGTAATGAGATTGCGCCTTTCACCCATTTATATACCTTAAAAACTGAAATATCCATTATTATGCCACCATGGAATGTACATGTGTGTGTGTACATATATATATATACACACACCTTAAAATTTTATCATAAAAGTAGATTTAAAAAATGATTAAAAATACAATACAGTAATATTCATTTTGTATGAATATTGTACCTAACATTTCAAACTCTGTACAATATTAAATGTTATGGAACATCAAATTTGCAGCTAAACGGTGATGGGAAAAAAAATTTCTATGTAAGTATTGTCCAAATTACCAACTATAAGTTGAGGCATCAACTTTTGTCAACAAAGACACGTGGTTTTACTAAATATCACCATTTGACGCTTAAAACCAATTTTAACATTTGTGTTTCTACATATGTAATTAACTGAATTACTAGCATAATAAAGATTCTTTGACTATACAAACTTTTGGAGGATATGAAAAATTACGTAAAGAGAAAAGCACATATTATCATAACGGACAGAAGAACTGAAAAATAATTTAACATCTTCTAAATGTTACCTATACAAAGGCTAGAAAACCAAGTTGTGTAAATTTTCAGGAAAATTAAAGATTCACTTTACAGAATTTTGTTTATTCACTTACACAAATTTCTGAGGGTTGTGCTGAAAAACGAAGTGGCGCGTTACCATCATGGTATGTGACTATGTGAGCTGCACAGCGCTATGGCAGAGCTGTGTACTATAATCCAACCCCATTGAGTTTAGAATGGTGTGGAACTTTATGTTGTGACTGAATATTGTTTGGTTGTTCATTGTGCGTTTTTATTATAACAGAGTTAAAAGCAGATGATTATTGGAAGTTGTGTTTGTAACTCATTGATGCCCCCCAGTGGCTCAGCGGTATGTCTGCGGATTTACACGCTAAAATCCGGGTTTCGATACCCGTGGTGGGCAGAGCACAGATAGCCCATTGTGTAGCTTTGTGCTTAATTCAAAACAACAACAACAACAACAACTCATTGATGTTGATAATATAGCGAATAGACGAATAAATAATACAAGATGAGCAAAAAATAAGACAGACTAAAAACAAAAAGCAGAAAAGAAAAGTTCAACGTGAAGTTAACTTCGGTATGCGTGATAGGCCTAAAATTTAATACATTGTAGTAAGAAGAAAACTTGACAGGTATTTCGGTTTAAATATATCTTTTCAAAGCGTTTAGGAACAAAGTTAACTGGAGGTGTTCAGAAAATTTCTCTTTACCCCACAAGAAATTTTTTGTTTATACTAAACTCCCCCCCCCAAAAAAAAAACTACATACAAGCAAGCACATGACAGTGTAAGAGAGCCACGACAAGCACTAAGTGTTCGTTTTTTTATTTCGCGCAAAGCTAAACGAGGGCTATCTGTGCTAGCCGTCCGTAATTTAGCAGTGTAAAACTAGAGGGAAAGCAGCTAGTCATCACCACCCACCGCCAACGCTTGGGCTACTCTTTTACCAACGAATAGTGGGATTGAGCGTAACATTATAACGCCCCCACGGCTGAAAGGACGAACATGTTTGGTGCAATGGGGATTCGAACTCGCGACCTTCAGATTACGAGTCGAACGCCTTAACCCACCTGGCCATGCCGGGTCGGCACTAATTGATAAGTGTGAGTATCATAAGATTAACGACTAATATGGACTTATGGTCCATCAGGGCGGCGGGAAGCCGTAGATCCAATGCCAAATTTTGGTGTGGGGAAAACGGGAGAACCCCGGGAAAACCCACTAGCCGGCACCAATGAAACCAAATAGTGCCTATTAGGCTAGCGTGAAGAAGAAGGCAAGGCTGACAATGAAAATCGACTTATTTGATGTTCCTGGTGAAGACAAAGTTCTTGAAGCGTTTGAGATTTTCTATCTCATGATTGGAGGTCGCTGTTTGAATATCACTGAACAGGGGTGTGAATTTGATGGGCCTAAATAGAGGCTGTCAGGATGTAAATGATTTCCGCCGTACAAAGATGTTACTAATCGCGATTGTTGATGGTGGTGCTTTGGCATCAAGGTGATCTATCGTCTGGGTTGCCTTTTTTCGCAAATAAGCACTAGCTTCCGATGCTAGAGAACAGGCGTCAGTTGTTGTTGATGAGTCAATAGTTATTGTCGTGTCCGTCTGCGGTGATTGATTGGTACATGAGGTTGTGTCTATGAAAAAAATCGTGCTAAAACTGGGTGAAGAAGATGGGAAACTATGGTTGGTATTCGGGCCATGAAGAGAAGTTGAATTATTAAATAGAAAGGCGGTTGCTTACGGCGGCTTAAAGTAGTTTGTTTCTTTTGAATTTGGCGCAAAATTTAACAAGTGCTATTCGCAGCTGGCGTCCCTAATTTAGCAGAATAAGATGAGAGGGAAAGCAGCTAGTCATCACTACCCACCGTGCTAACAGTAGAAAAGAAAAAGAATTTATTCCGTTAAAACGTGATTCTAAAGTAATTTAATCAGCCTGAGTGCACTTTGACAATAGGAACAGAGGATGTTTTGAAGAAAAAACTAAAACGAGTACTGGAAGAGTGGTTGTGTTTTCTTATAGCAAAGCTACATCGGGCTAACTGCTGAGCCCACCGAGGATAATCGAACCTTTGATTTTAGCGTGGTAAGTCAATAGACTTACCGCTGTACAAGCAGGGATCTACTGGTAGAGCAACATGGGACTGCGGTAACTCGCGCTATATTATATGTGAATTATACACAGAATACTAGTGCAATAGTAACAATAGAAGAAATAGTTCGGCTCGTCAACTGAAATTCTTAAGAAATTGGATTGACCTAAATGGATGTTTGACAAGAGGAAGGGAACTGTATAATGTTTATGATATGCTTATGATAAAATATATTGTAAAGAATGTTTTGTACATACATTTAACTGGTTACGAACATGTGTTTGTATATATATATATATAATTTTAAAAACAAGTAAAGGAGATGCCGTTCACTCATGTTTTTCAAATTTACCACCAACAAATTACAGACGCTTAGTGAAGATGAATCATTAACTCAACAACACACAGTAAATATTGGAACATACTTTATGTGATATTAAAAATTTTCTGACCCAAAAGAACCAACTATGACCAACAGAAATTTCATAAAACTCAATAATCTAATGCCAAATTACGTTTTTGTATTTTTATAGCTCTTTAAACTACAACCTTGGTACATACTTCAACTGGATATTGGAAACTTAAGTTTCTAAAATAAGCGCCTAATTACAAGCATATCATACCTTCTTATTACACCACAGTTTATACAGTAACGTCATTAATTACAAGCACTTCATACCTCCTTACTACACCACAGTTTATACGGCAACGTCATTAATTCTAGTTTTATTACTTTAAACCTCAAATCTTTGTCATGATACAGTACAATTTATTGCAGCTTTTATTTCAATCAGAGAATAAACTAAAAATCTAATCGAACTGTTACAATTAATTACATTCATTTGTTTTCAATACAGAGATTTATACTTCCTTCGTTTAAGGCTTACTTGCCATAGGAAATTCATTATAAGATATTTTGACTTAGATATATAGATGACTTTTTTGCGGCTTTACTTGTCAAAATGAATAAACAAAAACTCTTAAGTATATAAACATAAATACATACAGTTGAAAATAACCACATGACAAAGTTTTTTAACATTAAGATCACACGAACCCTCCAAGGCTTCACCTGTAAAACTCATAAAAAAACAGAAATGGCGAAGATTACATAAAGTAGTTTTATAATAATGTAATCTGCCAAAAACGAGGCACAATAGACAGCCTCCTAAATTTAGTACACATTATATGTATCACAGAAAACATAAATGAAGAAGTTTTGCACTTAACCCAATGATTTACTAACATAATTCCACGGTGAGTTAGCGGTAAATTTACGGATTTGCAACGATAATTCCGGGACTCGATTCCCCCCGGTGAACACAGTAGATAACCCAATGTGACTTTGCTCTAAAATGAAACAATTATACCAACATAAACCATTTAACCATACAATTAGTCTCAAAAACAAATAATAATTAAGTAAAGAAATACAAACAAGGGACACTTAACATAGACTTAATGGCTACTTTATTAGGTTCTCCTGCTCTTTAACACAAGTAGCCAAACAGAGAATCTTGAAAGTGTAACTCAATATATAAAGCATGCAGACATGATCAAGAGATTCAGTTGTTGCTCAACCAAACATTAAAATGGGGAAAATGCATGATCTAAGCGACTTTGATTGTGAAATAATTGTCGGTGCCAGACGTGTGGGTTCCAGCATATCAGAAACTGCTGACCTCCTGGGATTTTCACACACTACAATCTTTAGAGTTTACAGAGAATGGTGCGAAAAATAATAAAAACATCCAGTGAGGGCAGTTATTTGAGCAAAAACACTTTGTTAATTAGAGAGGTCAGAGGTGAATGGCCAAACTCGTTTAAACTGATAGGAAGGTCATAAATACTCAAATAACCACTCGTTACAACAATAGTGTGCAGAAGAGCTTCTCTAAACGCACAAAGCGTCGAACCTTGAAGCGGATGGGCGACGGCAGCAGAAGACCACGCTGGGTTCTACTCCTGTCAGTTAATAATAGGAAGATGAGGCTAGAGTTGGTACGGAATAATCAAAACTGAATGCTTGAAGAATTGGAAAAACGTCGCCTGATCTGACAAATCCCGATTTCTGCTGCGACTTGCAGATGGTAGGGGCAGAATTTGGCGTAAACAGCATGAGTCCATGGATCCATTATGCCTTGTGTCAACGCTACAGGTTTTTGTTGGTGATATAATGGTGTGAATAATGTTTTATTAGCAGACATTATGTCCTTTATTACCAACTGAGCATCATTTGAATGCCACAGCGTACCTGAGCATTGTTACTGACTATGTGCGTCCCTTTATTGCCACAGTCTACCAGTTTTCCAATTTATATCTACAGCAGAATAATGCATCATACCAATACCACAAGCACGCATCATCTCAAGTTTGTTCAACAAACATAAAGAGACTTAAATGCACTCCAATGACCTGCACAGTCATCAGATCTCAAAGCAATAGAGCACCTTTGGGATCAGGCGGAACGGGAGGTTAACAGCATATATTTTGTGGCCGACAAATATGCAGGAATTGTGTGATGCTATAAAATCACCACGAATAAAAATTCCTAAGGAATGTTTCCAACACCTTGTTAAATCAATGCCGTAAAGAATTCAGGCTGTTCGGGAGGCAAAAGGAGTTCTACCCGGTACTGGTACTAGAAAGGTATACCTAATAAAGTGGCCGCCGAGTGTACAAATAAACCCCAAAAGCACTACAAAACAAAGGAAATCTAATCACTTGTAATATCCCATATATTAAAAATATAAGTATACGTCTGTTAAAACATTTAGCAAATAATAGCACATAAATATAATTTTAACATTATGCATGGATTCATTTTCACCCCTGGAATGAAAATTAAATTTATATTAAAATATTATAAAAGGAACTCACAAAATGAAGTGTAACAATTGCTCAGCCTTTTAAAATAAGTGATTAGGTTTAAACAATGCCAGAAACCCTTCCCGAGTCCATAAACATGTGAACAAACAGAACAGTTTTTCTTAACACAATGCCAAAGTACTGAAACATGAACCTGAAATTAAAAGAAGAAAAATCAGAGAATCCCTATAACTAACATAAATAGTTCCATAAATAACAGATAGCGGGCACTGCTCTATATGTCATTGATCATTACATCCCTAAACATTCTTACCCTTATATAAATATTTCGCATAACATATTCCACATTCTTTTATATTTGTCACCTTTTTCCTTTTATTTTGCTGTTGTTACTATTCAACAGTAAATTCACGCGGATTGACAAGTTTGGTTTGTTTTGAATTTCGAGTGAAGATAGATGAGAGCTATTTGCGCTAGCTGTCCCTAATTTAGTGGTGTAAGATTGAGGGGAAGGCAGTTAACCATCACCAGTCACTGCCAACTCTTTGGCTACTTTTTACCAACGAATAGTGAGATTGACAATCACATTGTAAGCCTCCACGGCTGAAAGGGCGATAACGTGTGGTGTCACGGGAATTCGAACCCACGACCCTCGGATTACAAGTCGATCGCCGTAACCACTTGGCCATGTCTGGCCTATGTGCATAAGTAACCACTTTCAATTATAAAATTTAGATATAAATTGTTGAATGCTAATTTACATACCAAATATTTCTTTACCGTTAAAACTTGTGTACTTAAGAATGATCACTCTAGTGATCGAAACATCGTATCTGTTCTAAAAAGCAGCGTTTCTTAGTATAAATCTGTAACTTGTAACAAAATAATCCTTTAGTTTTATGCATTTTAAAATTCTGTTTACAAAAAATTGCACAAATCACAATGTTTAAAGAGCACGCGTTTGTTTCTGAAAGGTTTTGTGTCTGAAGTTGAGCGCAAATCTACTCGAGGAATATACATATACACAAGCCATACTTAATTCAACAGTGAAAGAATAGAGGGATAGTGTGACTAAATATGATAAGGCAAGCAGTTTCGGTGACGAAGATTCGAATCCATAAATTGCGAATCAAGTGTCTTTACCACCAGGCCTGAAAACGGCAGCCATAGCAATTCATGTATGACATGCACTTGATTTTTAGTATATGACAATCCATCCTCTCAGTTTATCATTAGTGTTCCTAAAGAGCTGCAGAGGAAGTGGAATAATGGGGGAATTCTTTCTTTTAGCTACTTTTTGCAAATAATCGTGGTAACTGACCCACAAAATGCGGATGTTCTGAGCCGTTTTATTGTTTGTTTGAATTTTGCGCAAAGCTACTCGAGGGCTGTTTGCACTAACCATCTCTAATTTAGCACTGTAAGACTAGAAGGAAGGCAGATAGTCATCACTACCCACCGCCAACTCTTGGGCTACTCTTTTACCAACGGATTGAACGTCACTTATAACGCCCCCTCTGCTGAAAGGGCGAGCATGTTTGGTGAGACCGGGATTCGAACCTGTGACCTCAGATTACGAACCGAACGCCTTAACCCACCTGGCCACTCCGGGCTTGAGCAGTTTTATAAAGAACAAGCCTGAAATTATGTAACCTCAATTAACATTTCCGTTTGTGTTTTATGTTGAACACAAACAAACTAAGCCAATTAATAATTAACAGTAACTTATATGTTTGAATGGTTTGACAAGAACTCAATTTTAAAATAGTTTTCATCCTAGCTAAAATTTATAGAAGAGCCACCCCCAGTATTACAGCCGTATTTCTGTGGACTTATAATACCATAAACCATTCCCAATTGCCTCTGAAGAAGATAGGTCCACCTTTAAAAAGCGCTCTGGTTATAGTGTTGTCATTAATTTCTATCAAGACTTCTTGAATCTACGTGTTGTTCTAACATCATGAAGAAACTGGGTTTCGATACCAATGATGGACAGAGTGCAAATAGCCTTTTGTATAGCTTTGTGCTTCACCAGAAACAAAACAAAAACTAATATAAATGAGTCAGAGCTTTCCTTAAATCCGCGTTTTACCATGAACATAAAAATACGTACGTATGATCTTATGCTAATAGGTCAAGTACTTAAATACACTATTTAACTATTATGAATTCACTGAAATTAAATCTTAACTGAATGACTAACATTATACCAACTGAAATGAAAGCGAAACTGAATCAATGCCTCATGATTTTTATATTTACAATTAATCTACTCTTGTCTCTCGATTCTTCCTGAATTTACTTGATTCTTGACGTCAAATTTAGAACATTTTAGTTTTACTATGATAAAATTTTCAATCTTAACATAAGGCAACCTCTAGATAATATTTATTTAAATATTAAAAACAAAACATCTTACACTACTAATGTTATTTCTAATGCTACCAGTGTACCTAAGAATTGTTGCTAACATCTATTGTACAAAATAAAAGAAAAAGAAAAAAATTAAAAGTCTAGCCATATCATATATGGTATGAGCGTATATTTTTATTTTGTTTTCTTCAAAGATGATGTAGATTTTAAGAAATGCATCTTCCCATCAGTGAGGCTCTTAGGTACCGATACAAATATGACATTTTGCCTACCTTCAGTCTCCTAGTGATAAACCGGCAAGTCTATAGACTTGTACCGTTAGAAACCGGATTTCGATACCCTTAGTGAAAAGAGCACAGATAGTCTTGCGAGTAGCTTTGTGATTAACAACGACTTACCTTCAATTGGCATATTAAAATTATTTTCTTACGATAAGAGCATAACACGACTTAATATTCCCTTATATAACATTTTTTGTTGTAGGTTACTGGATTCTTTGTTTATTATTAAAAGTTCACAGATTTTTAATTCTTTGATAGCTATTGGGCTATGCCCATGAGGATAAGTCGCTGAAAGTTAATGTTTTTCTGTCAGTAAAGCAGTGAAAAATATATACTACTGCATAATAAGCCATGTTATTAGTAATTAAACCCAATTATATAATGTATTTTAAAGGTTAATAATTTTTTTAAATATCGCTTAAGGTCTGCCATATTTATTATTATTAGACAATTAATATTTCTGTAAATTCAAGATATTGTCGCTTACGAAATATGTTTTACCCATACACAGTTGAGTCGTAATTAAATGTTGGTTTCAACGTCTAGTGGCACTGTCAGTGTGTTATTCAGTTAAATCTGTTGTTTTTGCTGTATAAGTCAAGCAAAATCACAAATAATTAAAAGGTTAGTGTGGAGATTTGTCTAAATTGTATATATATATATAGTGTAATATTTAGGTAGTAACACTTAATTATAAGTTAATGTTATCGGGCCATTATACAGTGGTAGTGTTATAGCTTTATAGACTAAAGTATAGTGATTAATAATAATAGCGTTACACAACTAACATAAATTTAAGTAATGATTAACAAGTTATACTTATGGTACAATGTGTAGATCCAATAATCTGGGGATGCTTTAGCGACGGATAGTAATTACTGGTTTTGGGACAGTAATACTTTAGTGCTGGTACAACTAATACTTCCAGTAATCGTATCGTAGTGATGTGTTGAAACGTTCAAACTGAAGTTTGTTGTACTTAAGAGTTAAACAGAAGTCGTAACTGAGGTCGGTCTTGAATCTTGAGATATAAATAAATCTCACACTTTCACTCACCAATTCTTATTAATTGTATTGTAAGTATTGGCCATATAAGTGGTAAATTTTAAAATTCAGCTTTAAATAATTTACAGGTTACAAAGTATAACGTAATGTTTCTTTTACGAAATATGATGTTTTGTCTAGGCATTATTGTGATTAATAATGTTAAGCCTAACTTGTAAAAAACATGAATAAGATTTGCACTTCCTGAATAATGGAAATGACAAACAGAAGATCGATTATTTATGAATGTAGTTCTAGTATTACTATGACTCATAATAATATTATCATGAATGTTGATTGTAATTCGTACAGTGCCAAAACACTTTATTAAGCTTATTATAAGCTACATTTTATAAGTGTTGCCAACTTTTATTTAAGTTCAGAAATCTGAAGATTCGAAAATTTTATTATGCAAAAAAAGTACTCTCCCATAATAATTCTTGTTTAAGAAAGCAAAATGATGCATTCTTTTATGTTCCCTGGATCATTTTGGTGTAGAATTTGACCTGGATTAAGTTAGATAGCAGTTACATTATACAAAGCTGCTAATGGAGTGTACATATAGTCTTCATATCTTCAATAATTTCTGCAGTAACTAGAACAAAAGCAGAAAAACTGTATGTTTGTAAGTGATAAAACATTAATGCTGTCGTTAGATTTAGTTTTCAAATCAGTCATTTGAAGGATTTCTTTTTTGCACATTGTGTATACTTCCAAGATGTACAAACTTCAATTGAGTTGTTTGTAAGTCACATGTTACATATATTTTTTTTTTGTTAAATAAAACAACTAAAATATTAAATCAAATATTTAAATAATCAAGTCCAGTGGATATGAATAATTTTATTCTTATGTACTTTTAATGTTGATAACCACTGACATATTGTGGAGAAAAAAAACAAAAATTCCTTAAACCTTTCACCATGAGTTTCATAGATACATCTACTAGTTAACAACAACAAAAAGATGTATTTTTTTTTGCCTTCACAAACAAAAGTGTAAAAGGCTTATTTAAATTGTGGTGTACATTCTGCTATCTTTGTTTAGTGGCAGTGTCAGCTAGGGCAACTGATGTAAACATAAGGTACAATGATTAGAAGTTTTGTGCTGTTTACTACTTTATCACACATCTGTAGAATATTCCCTCTTGTTATTAGCAAATTATGTGTACATTAATAATAATTGTACAACAGATGAGATTAATTTTGATTTGGTATGTTTGTAATGATTTTAATTTGATGTGATCAATTTCCTTCTTTGTAAAGGCCATTGAGATAAACTTGTGATAGTTCAATATAGTAAGAAATGTTAGAATCAGGACTGGTATTCCATTCAGTATAGATTTGGTACTGATCAAGTTTCAGGTTAAGATACAAGTATAAAATTGTTGTAAAATTAATGTTAATCACACACACACAAAAATAATAAAGCTATTTGTGTGAAATGTCTAGTGTTGAATATATTTACTAGTTAGTATTGGTAATACCTCATTAGCAAGCTCCTTTATAGGGTCTCCATAGTTGTAATTAGGGGTGTTTTTTAATCTGCATATTTTGAAGGTGGAGCCAGTTCAAGCAGTGAGGTGCATTAATCATGTTAGTAATAGTTACAAGTTTATCCTGTTACTTTCCAGTTTAATGTCATTCTCTCTATATACCATTTGTTTATCAACTTGTGAAACTTAAATATAATTGCAAATTTACAGCTGGTTTTGTAATTATTAAGAGTAAAATCTTTGATAGATTATGTAGGAGAGCTTTATATATTTATGTCCATGACTGTCTACTCAAGTAAACATTGTGTACTTCTTTACTGCATAATATTTTGATGTGTATTGGTATTTATTCTTCAGTTTAAAGGGCCTGCTTACTGCATGGTTGTATTAATTATAAATAGCTCAGACATTGAAGTTGCTAATGCTTTAATAATAATTAAAAACACATTTCCATAAATAATTGTAATTTGCTAATTATGTTGTGTAGATGTTTTGTAATGTTGTATTGGATTATTTTTTTCTCGTGTACTGTGATTATATTGAAATATAATGGTAGTGAATACAAGTTAGCTAACTTGGATTACCTTTTCCAAAATATGCTCTTCTTTCACCCCCTCCTTGTAAAAAAGTGGGTGTCCTGCAATAGTACATACTACTGTTAGGTCTGGATAGCTTAGATATTTTATACAAGTTTGTAACGAGTATTACAAGATTGAGATTGCACATTAAATTTGCACAAAATTACCCCAAGTACATTACACTACAAAGTATCTGCATGTACATTATATATAAAGATCTTGATGTAAAGCCATTGGGACTGATTCAATACTTATGTTTGTAGGAAAAGAAAATATACATTTGACCTTTATTTCCCAGTGAAATATATCACAAAGCTTTATCAACCTCTATCTAAACATCTTAAATATGTTACATTGCTTTGTGTTCTCAAATATTGTTTCATATTAATTCCTTAAACATTTGTAATCTGATATTATAGGTGTATTAAAGTAAGAAAACTATTCCTTGATATGCATGTCATGTTATTATTATGCACATTTTTTAAGAGCTTGAAAAGAATGAGTGATTTATTCTTGTAATGTTTAAAAATTATATTAAGTTGTTAATATGAGCAAATCTATTAAAAAATCCAGAGAAATGTTTGAATAAAGAGGTAAAATGCAGTTTTGTTTTTATTATCTTCTTGCAGGCTATTTATACCTGTACTATAATTTGTTTTTAGTTTTTGTACTTCCATCTTTTTTTTTTTTAACAAGATGAGTGATACTTTTCATATTTATTAAAAATAAGTAAAATATAACCATCAACATGCAGTTTGCGTAAATTATGAACATGATAAATATATTAGATAACAGATATTGGCTTTATTAAATCCATATAAATCCCACTTTGAAATCTTATGCATTATACGAGTTTATTTATTGTGTGTTATACGGATTTTTGCAAACATTAGACTTCATTATTAACCCTTTTGCAATGGTCTCAGTATAAAATAAGTTAGTTTGTATACACATTTGCACATTAAGTATTTATACTGTAATATTTAATACTGTAAGTGTAGCTTCTCAGAATTTTATAGATTTTTGTGCATAAAAATTCAGATTTTTTAAACAAGTATTTATACTAAATGATTGTTTGTGGAAATATTATGTCTGTTTTATTTTCATGTCATGATTATAAAACCTATTCTTTATCCCAAAAATCCAAAATATTATTTGTGTAATCTCTGAAATCTTCAAAAATATATTTTTAATGTTTGTTTTCAGTAAAACTGTATTTTGTCTGTTATTTTCTTTAACCTAACCATACAGGGTCTGTCAGTTTAACTGACCTCATAACCACCATCAAAATTCGGAAATAGTTTTTTTTGTTTTTTTTTATTCTCGAATAATTACAAATTATATCATAAAAACACAAATGCTCAGTATAAAATGTTTACTTGTCATAACATTATATGTTTATATAAGTTATTTTAATTATATTGACCTTCTAGTTGTGCCTGGCTAACATTACATAAGTTACAATGAAGCAATGCACATGTATTTGTTACTGTATCCAACAATATAAAGCTGCCCTTTAGTCTTTATAAAGTGACCTGTCTAAGCTGTGCTTTAGGGAACTAGTATTTTGTAAAATAAGAGTCACATTTCAATTATACATAATGTATATATATAGATTATTACTATTTACAAACAAATTCTTAAACTTGTTTTTCTTAAAGCATAGAACACTAAACGAAGAAGTAAAGAAAACAATTATCTTTCTTTTTTTAGCACTTTTGTACTCAGTTGTTGCTGCTTGTAACTTGCTAAGAAATTTCATACATGGAGGATATGAAACAAAATTTTTTGTATTATATTCACAGTTGAATAAGCAAATAGTCATAAATTACTATATTAATACCATAGAAATACATTATACTTTATCAAGTTTAGTAACTTAGCTGTATTTGGGTCTAAAAAATATGGAATTTCAAGCACAGTAAAGAAAATCTACCTCCTTGAAATCTTGTTTCAAAAGAACAAGGTTGTTTCCTAATGCACAAAAATGGCTGAGAAAGCCACAACAAAGATATTTCAAGTTGACAATTGGTTATTCATGTCATACAGACAAGTAAGTGTATATAAGGAACCATTTCCAAAAGTGATAGAGATGAGCAGGCCCACTGTGTTTGGTTCAGTATATGAATGATATCTCAGCAAGTAGAAAATACAGGAGGTTCTTATCTTATATTCTAGCTTGAGGTCCTTATTTGTATGAAACTATAGAGTTTGTATTTTGACATCACAAATATCTAATGTGAATCAGTGCTGCATTACACATACCATGTTATACAAAAATTAACGTGTTTTCTAATTTATTTTTAAATTAAGAAATTGAATAATGTATGATACTAAAATTTGAATTATAATCTACAGTTTCATTACAGTGTTATTGACATAAATTCATAAAATAGTAATTCAATAAAATTTAGGTTTGATACTGTAAGTTGACACAAGAGGGACTGAATTCTGTATTGTGTTCCGAAACCTATGTTGTGATTTTTTTTAATCTTTAAAAGATTGTAATTTATATATTAATATGCATATGTCATTGTTATGTTTGTAACTTTTTTTATTTGAAAATCAACCAATATATAGCTTTATTATTTTTATTTATAAAGGTCATTGAGAAACAGGCTTATGTCTTCCCGAACACCATGCCACAACAAGTGAATGACAGTTATCTTTCGCAGCTTCTTAAAAAGGTACTGAAGCTTGTATCAGTTGATTACTATCTAAATCTGTATGAGATGAAAAACAAATTTTGCCCATAAAATAGAACTTGTAATTCATAGTGCTGTAAAATGCCTGATGAATATGAACTTTCAAATAAAGATATTACATTTAGTATTTAAACTTTAACAAAAAGTAACTTGCTGTTTGTGAATTCAAAAAATTAACATCTTTATATGTTTTTAGCAGGCTGAAATATAATTTATTAACCACTTTGAATAATTTTGTAAAGTAATTAAAGAGAAACTGATTTATATAGTTTTAAATTTACAAACAAAAAATCTGGTGTGGTTTACTAGTAATGTTTCAAGCAACTGAAAAAGCTTTTTGTAGTTGTTTAAGAAATAAAGAAAATTGCTCAGTATTCAGAAATCTTAAAAATTGTAGTAACTCTAAAGTGTGAAGTATTGTATTAATCAATGTAAAGAACATTTCAATTTTGTCAAATGTGAAGGCCAATTTTTTAAGTGCTAAAGTATGCTATGTGCATGCCACATCTTCTCATCAGATATGACATTAAATTAAATGGTATGGTTTCTTTCTTTCACTGTCACTTAATACAAGGATGATTTTTTGCTTTGCTGTAACTAGGTAGCTTGCTCTAATTGGAAGTTAATATCAATGAATATCATATCAATAGAACTGGATTAATTTGTCTCCTTTATTATATCTGAAATGAGTATGCAGTTTATACTGTTGTGAAGTAACACGAGTAACTTGTTTAGATTGCTATGGGAGTATACATTTAAAGTGCTCGTGTTCAACCTTAGAACAGTAATGTGATTATTGAATCATGTTATTGATTACCAGTTTAGGGTTGTGCAAATGTATGGATAGCTACAGGTTATAAATTAGTATTTTCAGTACACTTGGTTCTGCTACTTCTAAAATGTGATAAGTCAACTTTAGTTTTGTTTTCATTCTATAAACCTAAATCCTGTCTCTTTTGCTCTCTGTGTGTGTATATGTATACCCACCCACACACACACATACATACATACATATGAAAATAATCATATTTCCATCCAAAGTTCCTTCAAACACACTTGCTTCATAGACCTCAATTAAGTCATATTACTCACATTAACATAATTCATGTAATTATGTAAGTAATTAGTTTTGTTGAGATTAAATGATGTATTTGGTGAATTTAAGAGTATTGTTACATCATTCAACTTATCAGGTATGTACATCTTGTAAATTGACTTTAACTTAAAACTTGATGCATTTCAAAGAGAAAGGAAATCTACTTGCTTGGAATTTCAGGTTGAGTGAACTCAGTGTAATAAAAGAGGCTTAACTACTTCTATCCTCTTTTCTGATTTCTCTACTATATTAATAGAGTTAGTGTTCATAATTTTCATTATTGCTTTATTTTCTTTTGTTTTAATATATATATAGTGTTTCTTATTAGCTGTTGGAAAAGAATGTCAAACATACACTTTTATAATTATTTTAAAATATTTTATGGTGTATATAATTTATTTAAAATAATGCCTCTAGCTGTCCATACATGTACATACCTTGTTATGAATGGAATCTTAGCCTGATAATTAGCCTCAATTTTACAATATCTGCTTTCCTTTCTGGTTAGGCAATGCATGTGTTTTGATTTGCTTTCCCTATAGGGCCTGCTATGGCCTAGCACATTAAGGCATGTGCTTCGTAATCTGAGGGTTGCAGGTTCTCGCCCAAGTCGTGCCAAACATGCTTGCCCTCCCAGCCGTGGGGGCATTATAGTGTGATGGTCAATCCCACTATTCGTTGGTAAAAGAGTAGCCCAAAAGTTGGCAGTGGGTGGTGATGACTAGCTGCCTTCCCTCTAGTCTTACACAGCTAGCACAGATAGCCCTCGAGTAGCTTTGTGCAAAATTCCAAAACAAACAAACAAACTTTCCCTACTTGTTGTATTCATTTGTACAGATAAATCTAATCTATTTGCATGGCTTTTTTGTTACTAAAATTATATTCTGTTTGGTAATCTGAATTTTATAGAAATTATTTGAAAACAAAGCAAAACCTTTTGGTTGACATTCATTTATTGAGCTTATGTTACTATATTTTTAAGCTTCGTATAGTTGTAAACATAATTTTACAGAATGTTCAATGAGGTTTCTTAGAGCTTCAATAATTGTTTTAATTTTGAAATATGGTAAATTTTATTTAGATTTATATTTACATGTAATATTTTTGTCATTAAAATATTGAGTACAGCAGATTTTTTTATTTTTGTGTCAGTAGTGACTAACACAATGAACACTTTGTTTTGTTATAATTATATTTATTGCTGTTTGTCCTATCACTCCATTGTTACTCATACATGATTGACTGACTCCTGATCATCTGTTAGTATAAACGTAAACTGACTAGTGGAAGTCAATGTGGTTTTATATGTTGCTTTAATTGGAGTTTTCACCAGTTTTGTGAAGATATTTCAATTGAATTGAATATGTGTTCCTTTTAATACTTTTTTTGAAATACACAAGTTTCTTGACATATCTTTGGAACATTATTTTTTCTTGTTTTAGGAATTTTTAGTTCTTTCTTGTATTAAAGGAGCATATTTTTGCAGTTTTTTCTCATTTACTCATGAGGTCTTACAGTTTCAGCTGTATATTTTACCATATTCTGCAGATACCAATTTTTTATTTATTTTTTGTCATTAAGTCCTATGGTGATATTTTTTAGATCATTACTTATTAGGTTGATTACTTTTACTATGTCAGTAATCTATTTGACTTTAACCTCATATTCTGGAATAGGATTCAGTGTACCTGTCGTTAGATTCATTATTTTGTAGCTAGCCATTTTCAAAGTTTAGCTCATGTTCAAAGATTATACTTGAATATATAGGATACTGACAACCTGCTCATGAATAATTCATTCTTATATGCTAATGCTTTTCTCCAGTTCAAAGTGTTTTGTAACATATCCAAATAGACCATTTCCAGTTCTTTGTGATCAGGTTTCTTGTGTCATTTCAAGTTAGAATTTTTTGAATAAATAGTTATCATAATTTGGGCACTATTGACTTTGGATATATATATGCACAGTAGTGTTTTCATTTACACACCATTCAAACTTGTGTGAAGTGATAGCTGAGTTTTACATCTCATTACTCAAAATAATTTTAGACTAGGTCACTGTTAATGTGCTTCCAGGTTTTGTTAGTTAACTTTTAACTAGCATTTATTGCAGAATGCTTTAGTCCCATGATTTGATGGTTCTCTATGACAGCATTTGCTATTTTGGGAAAAGTACTTGAAAGGTTTGTTTTGGATTCAATTTAAGAAGATAACACTTAATTTTTCATTCCATCTGCCCTCTGTATCACATTCTATTCATTGAGTCTAGATAGGCTTGTATCTAATTCTATACCTTTGTGATACACTGCCCAAACCATATTGTTTCATGGTATACATCAGTGTTTCTTCATACTACAAGACAGTTACACTGTCACCTGCCTCTTATGGATTATTTGCAGATTCCTTTTATTTATTGAAGGGAGTTTAAGTTATGATATTTTTTCTTGATCTCTTTTATATGGAAAATATATTTTGGTATTTAAGAGTTCTTGTGATCTGCAGTTTGTAATGTATGGAGATATGTAAAGAAAAAAATTGGGAAATAAATATGAGTTGTGTTTTTTCATTCTAGAATGACTACAGATTATAACACAAAAATACAAATATTTAGTCTAAATAACTTGAGTTTCATAATATTACATTTATATATATGTTACATTGACCTTTCAGCAATATCTGGCTCACATTATAGAATGACATGTACTCTTGCACTCATGTTACATCAGCCGGAAATTATAAAACTGGCATTTACTGAGTGACCTATCTGCTTTGTTTAATGGTTTAGAATTTTGTAAAGTACATTCATGTTTTAGTTCTAATATATATATGTGTGTACACACACACACACACACACACACTATAACTGTTTAAAATAATTCTTCAATTTAGTTGTTTTTCTTTTCAGTTATAAAATAATAATTAAAAACTATAGAAAATAATTATATTTTCTAGTTATAGACTGAACTCCTATGCTTTTTAGGCTTTATATGTACATTTTGAAATAACCAACAGTTATAAATTAATGTGTCAATATTATAAAATTTGGCAATAATTCATCAAGCTTAATAAATATGCTTTATTTGGGTTTAAAAATATGAAATTTGTAGCTTACTAAAAACTTTATCTTTTGAAATCCATCATGAAAAGGATGAGTTTGCCATATAAATACTTTGCAAAAACTCTGAGAACCATTTGTGGGCTATCTGAGCTTTATTTTGGTTATTCATGCATCATAGGCTAAATTAAGTGTACATAGGCAAGTGTCTTCAATTAATGGAAAGAAGTTAGTTTCTAATTCATAAGACACTGTAGACTTTGTACTTGGACATTATAAACATCTAATTTGAACTAATGCTGCATTCAACATACATAAAACATACAAAAAATCAATATTTTGGACTTCTTTTTTTAAATATTTATTTTTAAATTTAGAAATTAACTAATGAATCATACTAAAATTTGTATTATCTACAATTTAATACTAAATTTCTAAAAATAATAAATTTTGAATGCGAGTCAACAAATGCAATACGACATGATTTTTGACTCGTGTTGATAGGGTTAAGTTATTATACAAGTAGCTAAGGAAGGTGTTATGGTTATGTAAAATATGTTTAAACTAGTCTTCATATAAACATTATTCTCTGTTACAATATTGGGTATCCAAAGGAACTTAATGTTTCCAATTAGAGCTTTGTGATTAGAGGAGTTTGCTGACCAGTTATTGTCAAATAAAATAGGTGCTGTGATCAGTATTGGCACAATTTCTGTCCTCTGTATTATGATTATCTGACCATTGTATGTTAGATTGTAGAGAGACTTCTGAAATAATGTTTTGGAAAACATTAATTGAAATTTATCACAAAATGAAACGAAAGAAAATCTTGACACAAATGTTAAGAATAGTATTTCTGATTTTCACTGTTTCCTATTGTGTAGTTGTTGTCATGAGGTATAGTTGCCAGGTGTTTAATTTGTAGCAAATTACTCTAATGTTAAGTTAAACTAGAACAATTTCTCAAAGGAAGTTTGTTGATTTTTTCCATTTGACACATCTTAGTAACAATTTCATTTTATACATTAATACATACACATTTTTTGAGCAAGTGTACTTTTGAACAGAAAGAAATGTTGTAGAGTTCATAAAATATTGTTGGGAAATGATGTAAAGGAAGTGGAAGAAGGACAACATAGAAAGTATTATTTTGACCATAGGTTTTAATTTATGAAATGTGGACATTAGTTTTGTTCCAAACCATGATATTTAATTTCTCACTTACCAGTATAAGTGAAACACATTTTTTTATTTTTTCCATTTTCTAGAAAGAGTAAACTTACAAGAACATTTATATTTGGTTTCTCATTTTTTTATGTTCATAATTTAATTTTCTTGAATTTTGTGTTTTTGAAATGATATGTATAGCTTTCATTTGTGTAAACTACAACTGGATCATTAACTTGAGAAAATGAAATAATAAATTACTTGTGAACATTAACTATATTGAATAATGTCAAGTAAAATGCTCAATTAATCAAAAGTCTGATTAATTAAATCTGTTAATGTCATGGAGATAATCAAATATTTTTAATTATTCAAGCTATGCTGTAAATTAAAATATTGAAATAGATTAATGTAATTAAAATAATAAATTAAAATTAATGTTTATGATAATTATTCTTAAGATTATTACAATCATTCAGTAATCAAAATTACAATTATTGAATTAATTAATGTTAAAGAAGTCATGAAAATTAGTATTTTCAATTATTAATCTGCTCAATTATTTCAACCATTCAAGTTATTGAAATTTTGTCATTATGTTTGGTTGTCATTAAGCACAAAGCTACACCATAGGCTGTCTGTGTTCTGCCCAGAACTTAATTTATAACATTATAAGTTTTATTTTTGGTCATTTAATGTGAGAAGAATCTGTTCTTTTTAGTAGACATCTAATGGGAACAATAAATTATTTTGATGTAATTGATTCATTAGCCCATTGATTAATGATTTAGGAAATTTCAGTAATTACCTAGCTCTTGTGTAATGAGCTAAAGAGAAAATGTTTAGAAATTAGAAATTTATGATTTGCTTCAATTTAAGAAATGTACTTTTGTGATTTATGCAAAATTCATTTGTTTCTGAAATTTTCCATTTTTTTAATAGTACCATCATCAAGATTCAACAAAAAGAGATATTCAGAATGCTATACATCATTATAAAAATTTAATACCCAAGTTAGACAGATTTGGTAAGTACTACATATAATACAATATAATAATAAAAAAGACATTGTTTGTACTTGCTTATTATTTTTACTAGTCAGTGAAAGTAATTAACACAATAGATAAGTTATAAAAGTAACTGAATGAGTGTATAGTGGATATAAGAATGGTACAGAATTTCCTGTTATATTCTCTGTACTGATGAAACATATTTTAGTAATTGATATGCATACGTAAACATTTTTGAAGTCTGTTTATCTTGTGCATTAATGAACATTTTGAAGCAATCAGTTTCATCAAATTTATTTTCAGGTATATGTACATTTCTCAGGTATGAAGGGTATATATATATAAAACTATAGCAGACAAATGACTCATTTGAAATGAATGCATTATTTGAGCACAGTTGTACTTTCTAAAAAGTAACACTTGCATAAATTTACTGCCTCCACAACATCTAAAGACAACCCATTTCATAAGCCAGTCATTCTATTTGAAAATAAAATACTTAGCTGAAGATGGCTTCTACCTTGCCTAAATCTATACTTGTCTTGTAGTTCTATAATTTTCACTGTTAAGTGTGAAAAATAATGATGTATCAACATTTTAAACTTGTCTTACAATCTTAAACACTTCAACAAGATCCCCTCTAACTCTTTTTCTTTTAAGAGAAAACAATTTCAGAGATTTTAACTTCTCCATTCTAATAGCTTTCCTCTAAACCTTCTCCAAACAGTTCAATGTCTTTCCAAAGGTATTTAGCCGAAAATGGAACACAGTACTCCATATGTGGCCTAATTTATGAAATTATAATTATGTGTTCAGTATATACATCCCAAACTCTTATTTGCCATACCACTAACAACAGCACACTGCTTGGATGGCTTAAAAGACTAATCAGTCATTACACCAGGATCCTTTTCTTTCATTACATTGTTAACTGCCATTTATTTGCCCAATTAAAGTGTTCTAAATCCCTTTCTAAAGCATAAATACTTGTCAAGGATATGCATCATATAAAACAAATCCATGATAATTGTACATGTGTTAAAACAGCCTGTGGCTGGCTTCTGTTTCAAATTTAAAATGATTTAACTTCAATTACATAAGTGCAAATATTTGTGACTGCAGTGTGGAAAAAGATGTAATTATTTTAAAACAAAAACTTAACTTTCTGTTGAATAAGCTCTGATACTTCTACATTCTAACATTTCTGTTGTCTGTATGTTATGCTCTTCTTTGTCAACTGGTTCACTTTGAATAAAACTTTTACTTCTGCCCTGTGTATCAACTTATCATTATGACAGATTGGTAGCAAAGTGAATTACTGACACTTTTTTTTCTGCCTTTTTGGAACACTATGGAGAAAGGTCTAATTAATTGAGCTTCATATATCTTTTAATCAGGTTATTAAATTTCTGTCTGCTATTTATCTCTATTTGCAGTGCTCTAAACACTTGTTGTTCAGTTAACAGATTGTTCTGAACCAGCAGAATTTCATTTTTTCTTTAAATTTCTTTTTACATACTTTTTGGAGTACAATGTTGTCTTTTACCTGTTTCAGTTCAGGGTTTTGATATGCCTTTGTAATATAATTAAAATATTTCATTTGATACATGTTATGGAAACTATGTTATGGCTTCAAATAAGTCTCAGGAGGTTTTGGACTATTGACATCATACAGATTTTTCTGTGTAGGTTACTCAACAAGATGGAAATATTTTGAGGTTTTGCTTTAAGCATCAAACCTCTCTAGTTTGGTTTGCCAGTGTATAGTTGTAACTGACAATTTTTATAGTATTCCTCACTTGAAACAACCTCTGAAGCTATCTTGACTCTCAGATAATAGTTTCTGCTTAATAATTTGTTTTGAACTTCTGCTGATTTAGCCTGGAATTGTCACCTAACCTATGGACTTCCTGCTTAATTTTATGCTTGAACTTTTTATTTATTTATAATTTAACTAATTCTCAGTTCCTAGTATGTACTGGTGAAGAAATACATCATGCTTTTTAAGGATCTCATGTCATGGAATATTAAAGGAGGACATGTTAACTTGTAAGTCTCAAGGTCATGACCTTGCATCCCTACAGTTGAACTGCTACTTGATGGTAAGAAACCCACTTGAAATAATAATGTATCTCAGAATGGCTGGTATGGGTATTAATACTTCTATTGATAAGGAGAGAACAACATTTTGACCTTTCTAAGTCATCCTCAGGTTAAGATGAATTAGGAAGGTTGAAACGTTGTTCTTTCCTTATCAATAAATGTCTTAATATCCATACCAGCCATTGTGAGATGCAGTTGAACTACTTGGTAGGCTTTGAATTTATCATTGACACCCACCAGTCTAATTTGAAGAGAGACAATTAATTTAAAGATTTGGTTAATTATATTTAGTATTGATTACTGAAACATTGTTTAATAATTTTTGTTCTGATATGGTACTTACCCCTGCTCTTAATATCATCTATTCTCATTTAGTTCTTCCTTTTTTGTGTGTGTAAACTTTTTCTTTACACATCACAAGCCTTGTGCCTTACTGTAATGAGTCATCCGTTAACCATTAATAGCATAGCATACTCTTGTGACATGTGGGTCATCCTTTTCACGCTTCTACTGAACCTTCACTTCTCATTTGGCAGTTTTTGTGTTTGGAAGTGCTTTTTTATTTATTTATTTCTGTGTACTAGACTATGTTTTACTCAAAAGTGGTACATTTTAAACTTCCTTTGATTTGTTCAACCAAATTTTTTCATATTTATCTGTTTATTTGTGTCAATTTGTTTCTGTGCTTGAGTTTTCAGACTTTTCTGTACATTGCATTATGAAGTTCACTTGTCACTGTGGAGAGTACAATAACCACTAGAGTTTTTAGCTTGCCTTGGGTGTGGGTGACCCAAAGATGGATTTATCTGCTATTAGGCATCAGGAGATTGAATGTTACAGTTTAACATTTTACCCCAGCCTTTGCTGGCTGCTGATGATTTTTTTGTATTTTTCCACTTCTTGAGTTTGCTAATAATTCCATTCCTTATTTGTGGGTTCTCTGATGTTTGATTCAGTCTTCTTGATATTTCTGTCTTCTGTGCTTATGCTGTTTTATTCCTGTAAACCTATTCTTTTTCACCTTGTCTTCTGTTTCATACATACTATTTTTCCACCTATGGTTTCTCCTTCCTCTGATATTCAGGCTGTTGCTGTTAACCTCACATTTCCATAAGGAGATTAACTTTTCATGTCTCCTTGAGGACCTCTGATCAGTTTGCTTTTTCTTACTATTGGGCTAACTATAGGATTCCCACAGATATTTTTGCCATCATCCTTTGCTTTCTTTTCTCCACTTTAGTCTGTACTTCATCCACCAATCTGACATTACATAAATGGTTTATTTTTTGTTCAATGGCAATCTACCCTCATAAGCCACATATTCCAACTCTTCCTCATTTCTTCAATTTCAGGTACATCTCTTATTGATTTCCTTGATGGAATACCTTCCATTACCAATCATCACTGGTACTGGTTGCTACCCTGATGGTTCAGGTTCTGTGGGAGCTTGACTGTTTGTTTCTTCCTCACTGGCTTTTCTTCGTCATTGATCAAAAGGTGTTAGCAGTTCTTTTGGTAGGTTTAATTCTCTGGTTACTTACCCTTTCTGTCTATCATTCCCCATTTCCTTCTCATTGAAATTCCCTGACATGCCTGCATCTGTCCTAGGCAACTCAGGAATTGCTTTGCATTGAACTATTCTCAGCAGCTTACCATCCATCCAAGGGTTTTTGCTTCATGTTTTTTTGTTGTCAACAAAACAACTGGGAATTGACAGCCAGTCATTGATTTCTCACCTCATCAGCTTCATCACACTGTCAAAGTTCACCATAGAGTCTTTTTTTTTCACCCTAAGATGGGTACTTTCACCTGGTGATATATACCAATAATGGATGTTTCCATTGACTACCTTTACATCAGGTTAAAGCTTCTGCTTCAACCATCTTTTCATTTTGTTCATTTCTGGGTGGTTTACCTATTTCAGGCATTCTCTTTGGACTTGCCTACACTCCATAGGTATTTTGTTGCATTGTATCAGTTGTTTCTCATCATTTTTAGGCACTGTGGTTGTGATTCCATTATTGCATGGATGTGTGGCTCATTTTAGCTCATTCTGAATAGTAGTCGACCACTCACATTCACTTCCTTTCTGTAGTGGCTCTAAGGACTGGTTGTTTTCAGTAGAGAGGTTCTTACTTCAACCCACCCAATGTTTGTGCATATGGGAGTTTTTTTGGGGGTTTTTTTTGTTACCAATATCAATCATACTCTATCTTTTCCTTTATATCTTTTTTCCATGAATATTTTTTGTCACTTACTGCTTACATTGGAATTTTATACAGGCTCCTCTTTCACCACCATTTACCTTCCTCCTTCCCTTAGAGATGATCTGCAGTGGTGGTTGGACTAGTAAGTCCATAAGTTGGCTTGTTTACCGTATCGTCTTGTCCCCCATATCTGGTTACACATCTGCTGATGGACACTTCCCTCTTCAGGTTGGATGGTTCAAATCAATAATCATGAAGCTTCAGGCTTTTTGTCTGCAGGCAAGACTCATTTATCTGTTGATTTTGTTGACCTTTTTGCAGTTCACCTTACTTTCTTTCTCTTGCCCATCACCATCTGGTGGCAGGTTTTTCCAACAAGTCTATGGAGGTGATTTCAATCAACCACAAGGGGGGGGCACCTGGCTCAGAGTTCTCTATTTTTGGAACTTGGATCTTCTGTACTGGGTCCAGGCATATCATATTCATCATATCATATGCTGGGTGATTTCAATCCAATATCAGATTTTCTTTTGAGCCTGGGTGAAATCTCTCCCACAGAGTAGTAATTTAATCCACTCATGGCTTCATTGGGTAATTTCTTTAGTACTACCCACTCCTTATCAGAACCTTCAGATTGCACTCCATTGGCCAACACAACTTTTGTTTTCAAGGCTTCAGTGTCTGCTCCTCTTACCACCTGTCCCTTGACTTCTATTTGCCTCCCTTCTGCATAAACCTTGATAAACTGATGTACATCTCAATCTTCCTGTTCTGCATCATCATGCCTTTTTTTTTTGTCTGGTCCTTGACAAGATCTGGCTTTACATGTGGAGTTACCTCCTTCTCTTTGTACATCTTGCATAGTAGAGTACTAGCACAGGTGAAAAGTCTTTTACTGTTGGTCAGACAGCAGGGGATTTACTCTCAACTAACCTTCTGTGGCTCGGGTGGCAAAAATTTCTCATCTGGATCTTCAATTTCCTTTCTTTATGGTTAACAGGCATTTCTCTTATATACCTTCTTTTCCTCCACTCCCCTTAATTCTATTCTACTGATATGTTCCCTCCAGTTTCAGAGACCTTATAAACATTCTTGTTTTCAGATTGGGTCATGACTGTGATTCTCTGTGCAATGACTTTGCTTCCATTTAAACCTCTTTCCTCATGCTCCTTGTTTCATTTGTCCCTTAAGAAATATTTTCCTTCTTCATTTACAGATGTTGCCAGTATGATTTGTTTACTGTTGACATTTTTAACATTTCACATATTCATTATTACCCTACCTATTTTATCCTTTCTCCTCAGTGAATCAGAAGAGTTCTTCCTCCTTTTCTCCTATTTCTTCCTTTCTATCTCCCATATTTACACTTGTTTAGACCCTGACAGACTTGTGTTGTCAGAGGTTTCAGGTGTGATATTTCATGTACTGCTACCCTCTGGAGTATATGCAACCATTTCTTATTCCCTCCTTTCTGTGTAATATTTCCCCTTCCCCCTTAAAATTGCATCCACTTTATAATCTGTTTGTCCTACTTCACTCTTCTTTCTTCACCTTGTACCTTATTCTAGGTTTACTCCCATCTTTCATTTCCTGTCAGTGGGCTTAGCAGATGTGGCTTTGCTATAAGAAAATGCACATATACTCTCATCTACCCTGTTTTCTCACATTTTACCTTACTTCTCATCTTCATTGTCCAGTGGTGGAGATTCTCCATGCTAACATGTGGACTACACTCATTATTTTTGTTTCCCATTATCTTTATCTCATTGAGCTTTTGCAACTAGGCAGGACTTTTACTTGTAAATGCTTTCCATTCCTGTTTATCAGGGCCTTTCTTTCTTCCATTTTAGCTGTGTGGCAAGTGGTGCCTGACCAGGTATTCTTTAACTTTACTCACTGTAAGCCATGCAAGCTTGCACTTTACCATCCATAGCTCTGCATGCTCAACATAGAGATGAGATATTCCACAAAATTGCTATAAAGTTATGTACTTCACAATAATTGCTTTATAAACATGTCTGTTCTGGACCATACCACCCATTAATAATAGCGTTGGTAAAGCAGAATGATACAGTTATACATCCCTGCCATGCCTTGAGGGAATAACTCGGTATGGTCTACTTTTCAAAATAGGGTTTCGTGGTCACCCTTTGTACTGTCTCCAGTGGGGACGTTCCTCAGGGCTGTTCAATACATTCTCACCCTCCTTCTTCAAGAAGAGTATGAGAGCTCTTACCACCTCCTAATTGCAAGTCACTGGGTTGATTCACCTTGGATGCACCTTCCTGAATAGATTATACAACACAGTTGGTTATAATCATTCAATTTAGAGTAAGGCAGTGGTATTTTGCTGGTGTATATGCAGTGTTACCTCCACAAGAGTTGATCCATCCCATATCTGGTGGACATGGCCTCCTGAAGCTATTTGCATAGTCACAGGAGTTGATCTGTCACTTTATACTATTTACATATGCAATAATATCCACAACCACTGGAGTTGATACATCACCTTACTTGTTGATGTGACCCCCTGTTACACACTTCCTACCAACTAGAGCTGATCTGTTGCAAATGCAGTTTACTCCTTATGATTGGAAGGCTTTATCCAACCTTCCAGTGAACATTTGTTTCCAGCAGTGAGGTGTAGGATACAAGTGAACCAATCAACACAATTCTTTTCACCAGTTGAATTCATCCTCCTGATGGGAGATGGCCAGCCCCAGATTTCTGTGAGGTGTTGATCCTTGTTTAGTATTCAATACTTGGAGCAGGTTTTTTCAATTACTGGGTCGGAGGTAAACATAGTATAATCATCATCCTACTTTTTTGGGATATACTGGTATCCCATTGAGGAGGTTTTGGGTGTAATTGACTTGCTGAGTACAGTTTGACAGGCCCTAGCAACTCTACACCTTATGATTTCTGCCATTGTGTTTTACAAATTATGCACAGGGGCTAAGAGTATACCTGGCTTGGAAGTGGTGCAGTTCCCCTTCTCTAATCTCTGAATCTCTTTCTCATAATTACGAGTATCCTTCTGATGCTTTCAGAGCTGCTTCTATTACTATATCACACCAGCCCTTCTCCTCCTCAATGTGAGATTCTAGGTAATCTTGTGAGAGGGGATAAGTAATGCACTGGCAGTTGTAATTTTCTTGTACTGAAAATGTATTTGTGATAGGTACTTACCCACTATTCCAGTGCTTACACCTTTTGCCAAACTTTGAAGTGAAGTGCTGGTAAAGAAGTGCAGAGGGAATCATGTTTCAAGTAAGCATGCTATGCTACTATTAGTTAAAGGTTGACACATAATAATTTGCATGAGAGGCATAAGAGGATATACTAATTTCAACAAGGAGGAATGCAAGGCTTGTGGCATGCCTGAAAGAAACATTTGCATATAGAGGGCAGCATTGAACAAGAGTAGCTAATCTTGTGAGGGTAGGTAAATACCTATTGGAAATATGTATTCAGTATAGGAAAATTATAACTTTCACTATTTTAATTTAATAGTTAAAAACTGTGTGAAGTTTAACATAAAATTTGACCAAAAAAGAGTTTGAAGGTTTGATGAAATTGTACTGCATCTTTTATATGAGTTTTAATTTGCATAAAGGAAATATTAATTTTACATCAAAACCTAACTATTGAATTATTAATGTATTGTTAATTTGATTTCCAGTGTTTAATGATGGAACAGCTAAAGACTTGATGTGTTTGGCAGGAACAATACCTGTGCCATTCAAAGGTGAGTTATGTTCATTGTAAGACTTTTTACAAATATAACAGAAGTTTTCTATAGTATTGGTAAAATACTGGTATAATATTAGGTATTTTAATATTCTTTTTTT
Source organism: Carcinoscorpius rotundicauda (assembly GCA_011833715.1). Taxonomy (NCBI): domain Eukaryota; kingdom Metazoa; phylum Arthropoda; class Merostomata; order Xiphosura; family Limulidae; genus Carcinoscorpius; species Carcinoscorpius rotundicauda. Next base: position 56,011,779 of record CM022391.1, on the reverse strand, counting down.
AATTTTTTACATAGTATTGGTGGTAGTGTTAATTAGTAGTAACTTAGAAATGTCAATCTTCTATTTAGGAACAATTCTGGTAATTGCTTAACCCTGTCACAATGAGTAATGGATCAAAGGCCATGTTATCTTGTTTGTTGATTTTAATTCAAACTTTTATTGGACTACTATTTTATGAATTTGTATTATGAGTTTGTAGATTATAATTGAAATTTTAGCCTTCTATGTTAGTTAAATTCTTAATTTAAAAGTAAACGAAAAAAACAACATGCACCTAAATATTAATTTAAATATTTTCCTGTGTTAGGATGACATCTTGTTTTTTTGAAACAAGATTTCAAATAGGTTGTTTGTGTCTTTAATCTGCCCAGAAGTTTACATGTTTTAATTTTTTAGACCCAAATACAGCTTAATTATCAAACTTGATAAATTATAGTAGAATTCTGTGGTGTCAATATGGTACTTTTGAGTTTTTGGTTATTCAACTGTGTGTGTGTGTGTGTAACCTTAAAAATAATTTATTTAATGTTATAATCAGTGGTCACTCTAGAACTAAAAATTTAATTGAAACTTTGTTTATTACCTTAATGTATTTCTTTTGTTGTTTTTTGTAGGAAACACATATAATATACCTGTAAAGATTTGGCTACTTGACACTCACCCTGTTAATTCACCCATGTGCTATGTTACACCCACATCAGATATGAAGATCAAGGTGTCAAGGAATGTTGACCAAAATGGCCGTGTATACCTGCCTTACTTGCATGAGTGGAATCCAGTGAGTTTTTATTTTCTTTTTTTATTTAAAACATTTAATGATTAACCCTTTCCAAATCAGCGATAACCTCTTGGGAATCAAATACGTGCTTGCACATAATTTCAAAAATTTTAATAAAAGTAATAATTCTGACTTATTTCAGTAATTTTTTTTTTTATAGTCAGAACTGTTTTATAATTAATATTTTGACACTTTATAACATACCATGTGTAGAGAAAAGTGAAAAATATTCAAACTTATTTTCCTGCAAAGCTTCTGGAAGTCTCACTTGTAAACAACGAAGTTTTATTTTTTCAAATTGTTGTGACCATCCAAAAGCATAATTTTATAATTGGTAAGAAATTATCATACATTAAAAATAGAATTATGCATGTTTTGTTTCCTGTATTGTGTAACTTTTCTTTCTGTTCTTTTAGGGCACAGATAGCCTAGTTGCTTTGTGCCATAAAATGCCAAATCAACCAATCAGCTGTTCTTTTAGTACTACATGTTGGCCCAGCATGGTCAGGTGGATATGGCATTTGACTCGTAATCTGAGGATTACTGGTTCAAATCCCTGTTGCATCAAACTTGCTTGTCCTTTCAGCCATTGGGGAAGGGTAACATGATAGTCAATCCCGCTATTCATCAGTAAAAGAGTAACCTAAGAGTTGATAGTGAGTGGTGATGACTAGCTAGCTGCCTTTCATCAAGTTTTACACTGCTAAATTAAGGATGGTTAGTGCAGATAGCCCTCGAGTAGCTTTGCACAAAACGTAAATGGAAACATTTATTTGTTGATTTTTAATCTGTTTATGATCTTGTAACATGTTGTATTCTCCTTTGAGAATAACTGTGGGCAAAGGTTAAATAATATTACATAAAGTAGATTATGAACAATTCAATTGACATCAGTAAAAAATAAATATACAGGGTGTTCAGAAAGTCACTGTGCACTTATATATTTGTTAACAGACAAAACTGCACAGTGACTTTCCAAACACCCTGTAGTAGTGTGAGGTGATATTTACAGTTTTGTGAGAAAGTGATAACTAGTAGCTTCTGAAAAGAACAATGAAATCTAATGGGAATTTTAGAAAACTTTGGAACAAACTACAAACCTGGGAATGTTTCTGTAGTCTCTTTAGGTTTTAATTTTCATTCTTAAAATGTATGACAGCTGTGAAAAAATATTTGTTAAAATCATGTAAAGATTATTAGGTTTTAAGAATACAGTAGTTGATGGCAAACTATTTACAGTGAGTTAAATTCTTATTATTTGAATATTACTTTTAAGTTTATAATAGTCAAACAATAAATATCAGTGAAATAATTTATAATTTATTGAAAATAAAGTAATATTGTTAGCAAAGATTTTTTTTTTTTTTTTGAGATATTGGCCCAGAACAGTGACTACCAATATGAAAATAAATATGTAAATGAAACAGAAAAAAAAGAATTCTGAGATACATTAAGTCAACAGAAAAACAAAATCAAGTTATGTGTTTGTTTAAATTTTGGCAAAAACTAGATACTATTCAGTACATTTACTCTGGGAAGGAAAATCAAGTCATGATATATCAGTGATGCATTTCCAGTTTAGAAGGGGTTACTGATATAAAGAGAGTTTTTTTTAAAGGTTGCATGATTTTGTCTTGGTCTTACAGAAGTTATTTATACCTGACATATAACATTATAGATAATCTTGCTATTAATGCCTAGAATTAGTTAATATTAATCTGTACGTACTTTGTCTTAACAGTGCATTTTAACTGAAGTTATATAAATTCTGACCTGTTTTTCTTTTTCATTGACTTTCTACACATTCCACTGTAACCAAACTGTATTCACCCAAAAACTTTTTTTAAATGGTTTAAATAACCATAATTTTTAGACTTCTGTTTGACTACAGACCAGTTTAAGCTGATGTTAATGCATTTCTCTCTGTAAACTCAACTTCTTGTTTGAAGCATAAAAATATAGTTACTGTAGATATGTTTTGAAGACTTTTTTATTTTTTTGCTCATGTTTGTAAATAACTTGTCCTTATATCAACATTATTGCAGATATCCACTTATCAATTACTGACTTCCCCTTCATATCCACCAGGCAGTAGTCCATTTCTTTTTGTTTTTAGTTGTATGTAAAATGGACCTTGTGTTTCCATTCAATGACTTGTGTTGTATACATTGTTTTGATTGATATCCAAAAGGAATATATATAGTTTTTAAAATGTTAAATCCATGACTGAAATTGTTATGGAAAAATTCTGAAAGGTTTTGAAAAGCAGAAATTTATACAATGAGCTGATTCAAAAATTTAGTGCATTGCTACAATTAGTATAAAAGTGAAAAAGTAATGTTAACTGTCAGTGAAGTTTTGTTAATTTTATATTGGTACATTAACATTATATTCTATATTTAAATTATTATAAGTATTAGGTAACGCTGTTAAGTTTTAAAATTTGATTGAATTTATTACATAATATTTATCACAAGATTTATACTGATATTTTTGTGTTATTTATTCTTTAGATATTAATATAATATACATGTATTAATATGTC